>OZ024889.1:51311417-51911417 GCA_964017195.1 Siderastrea radians | reverse complement strand
AGAGAGAGGACGATCGGTCGAACCTCCTCGAGAGCGTAAGAGGGTCGCCAAAAATGCAGGAGAATTTCAGGCCAGAATGAGAGTTTGATCAGTTGGCGACTATTGTTCCCCTTTGGTTTGAGCTTAATTAACTTTCATGAACTCTCACTGAAACTATTTCCAGAGCCCCCGCTCCTCCCAGTGGAAAGGAGCCAGCGGAGAGAAACGCTTTGCAAACGAGTGCGGTTTGGAAAACGGTTCAGCGTCAAGTTACCTTGCCATGTTCGCAGATTACCCAGGATTCAAAGCCACTGAATAAAATGGAGGTCGCCATGCCTCCTGCCAGACGACCGCACATCAATACCCAGTAGCATGGTATGTGCTGATGGGAAAAAATATCATTAGTTATAAAACGACCAATATATGCTGACGAAGAAGAAAATAACTCATTAAACAGGGATGGTGCAGTGGTGAGAACACTAGTCTCCTGCCAATGCGGCACGGATTCGAATTCCAGACATGGTGTCATATGTGGGATGAGTTTACTGGTGGTTGTCTTCCTTAATCTGAGTTTTTCTCCTGGTTTACGGGTTTTCCTCCCTCCAATAAATGAACAATTCTAAATTCTACTCTGATCTGGAAACAGTGGATGAAGAGCCAATCTGTAGATACGCCACTGTAAATTCACATTTATTTATTCATTTTAATGACAAGTTTCACTCTTAGGGACAAATTTCGAGTTTCCAGTCAAATGACAGCTCTCGAAGAGTGCTTTCATGTGCACTGTACATGTTGTGATGCTTGACTCTGAGTATTTCGAAAAGTAAATTTTTGGAATCTTTTACTACTGTCTGAACAAATGCTCTCCGGAGAGTAAAAGGGTAAACAGTAGTGTTGCTACACTAGCGCTTAACTCCATTTTTTGGGGGCATAAACCGACTTTTTTTGCCCAAAAATGCAGCATCATTTTTATACCTTTGTAAAGCAATCCACTCCGTACAGCACTCCGTAAAGAATGCAGTTAAATTTTCTTCCACTGCAAAATAAACAACATAACCAAAAGAAATTAACGAAATCCATTTTCAAGGAATAATTAGGTGGTAGCGCTCTGCTCTCGTTTTCCCATTCAGTTTGATGTACCTATCAGTTTACTTCGCTAAGTCTCTACCGAAAATATCAGGTTAATAATTCTCGGAAACAAAGCGGGTGGAATGAACATTAACGTCGAGAGGAGAAACTGAGAAAAAAATCACCCTAACTCCGCCCATGGCGACAAAAACGTGAGAAAAAATGTTTAAACTTACAGTTTATCAGCAAATGAGCCTACAACTGTGCCAAACGCCAGGGAAGAGCCAAAACCAACAACGAAAAGCTGATTTATTTGTTTGGATGTCATTCCATAACTGGAAAATAGCGCATAGACGTGAGGGCCTTGAAGCCAGTCCGCTCCTACGATCGCAAAAATATTATAACGTGAGAAATTCGACGTTGTCTCAAGGTTCAAAGAAAGGGTCCCCATATGATTGAAAAACGCTGGGAATCGGCCATAATTATGGGTGTCAGTTGAGAAATGAGGTTGCTGAGAATCAACAACTTTCAAAACCCAAAAATGGCCTTTAGAACAGGCTAGTTTGATAAACGACACCGCCACTTAGAAGCACAGTGCACCACACAAACTACGGGATGGGAAACCTGTGCTCCAGCTACCAGAATCCAGCACTCTAAGCGCTCGGCCGATCTATCTCTTCTAAAAATAACTAGAAATAACGCTCTGGCTTCATTTAGACCGTACGCTGAAATAGTGCCATTTTAATTTGGGGTAAAAGGTGGAGAACGTATTAGCCTGCGAATGACAAACGTCTCGTTATCTCAAACAGAAAACCGTTTACTTTGGACAGGTACTGTTGTATGGTATTTTGCTACAGCTATCTCAAACGTCCGTTATCTCTTCACTAGAGTGTTCGAACTAAAGGGGTCTACTGTTTTAGCTTTAAATGTTGTAGTCATGGAATTAAATTAGAGAGACGTCTCAGAGAGAAACAACGAAGATTAGCTGATCTTCATTAGAAAAAAAAACTTGTATATTACCTTGTGCCATGAGATAAACAGTGAGATAGATGTGTTGAAATCGACGAAATTCATTACCACCAGAAGACTGTTGTGTTGACTTCACTGTAAATAAGATAAGAGACAGGCAAAAGACATATACGAAGATAAACGAAGTCGCGAACGTTGACATTTTTAAAAGAATTCTAAAAACAACTTGAAGCAGCGTTCAGATCTTGATTTAAGTTATTTACTGTCCAGGTAATGAATACTGTACCACCAGCAGGTAGATAAACCTGGCAACTACCTGTTCTTTTGAAATCTACCACTTTGGGCAGATTAAAAAAAAAACATGGTCCGAAGCTTTTTTATTACTGTTGTCGTGTGCACTGAAACCTGATGGAAAGTCTACACCGAGTCATTCATTTATGGTACAATTTCAGTCATAGTTTGGACACCCTTTCCTCTCTAGATACTGTTAATGTGTTCGCAAAAATAGGCACTCTCCCAACAAGTAAGTTCGATATTGTAATTGTCATTTTTTCTCCTGAAGTGAAAAACGACACCGAAAGAAAAAACTCATTTTGTACAAGTACTCTCAATTTGCTTTCATTAACAACAAAACATGATATTTTTCGTAACAAAACACTCTTTGTGACATGAAAATAAAGTTCAAGTTCAAGCGCAGCCCGCAAATAGTCCGTACTCAGTGGACTAGGCAGCCTCGTTCCCAGTCGTCCTCGGCGAAATATCAATTGTGATGTCACCCAACGAGATTCGCGCTATCGCGTTCGGTTCCAAGCCTCCCTCAGCCACTCGATAGCGCATCAAGGCCTGGGGACGAGGCTGTGGACTAGGCATTTCGGCCATAACTGAGCAGAAATCCATTCTATCGCAAACACAAGACCTAGGTGTACTTGTTTACAACTTTGATTTGACCTTACGTGATGTTAGCCAAGAACATAACGCACAGAGGGACGAAAAAATTTCCCTGTTCTTTCAACTTTTAGTCAGAAATTAGAAACGTACGTGAACACTGAAGTTGTTAAACACTTTTGTCCGGAGGACAGAATCTTTCCTTTTTTCTCGTGAATTTTTCCGTAACGATAAATAAGTTACATATTTCTTTCTGGAATATAGGGAGTACCGCCATAAATGGTAATTAAGATTTTATCAGTACTATGACGTCACAATAAAACGGAAATTCGTTGTCAGGGCTACTGGTCAAGGTGCCTGTAGGCTCAGCGAAAGAAATTGTTTTGTTATTTGATTGTGACGTCCTCTGTTGAGGTATTATGAAGTATAGGTTAGAGAAAACTTTGACGATGGGCTGATTGGAGAATTTAACTGTTTTTGCCTAAACGATTGTTTTACTCATCGAACCACAGGTAACAATGACATCAATTTCATTTCATGTATAATTCTCAAGAAGCAGTATCCAGATATCTTATGTTAGTACGTTTTAATGTGGCTGATTAACGTTGCAATTTGAGGACTTCATTCCGTGCTGTAAGATCGGTTCGAAGCTAGTTTGCGTTTACTTTGATGCTACGATTGTTGAGCTTTGTAACTGGGTCCTATATCTTGTGAAACGCGCTTTAATCAATCAAGATTATTTGTCAGAGACCGGACAACTCAATATTAAGCGGTTTTACAATTCAGATAGATGAAAAAAACCTACGTGTGGTGTAAATCCCCGGTGTAAATCCTGGGCCAGTTGAGAACGAGAATCTCCGCTTGACAAAAATTTCCCTTTGCGTTCGTTTGGCCGAAAACTCTCACACGTTCTCGCTGACTTCCGCGCTCTGAAAAAGTTTGAATCCGCTGAAGTTTTTATTATAGAATGTGTGGGAGTTCAAACTCTCTCTCCTGCTCTATAGTCGACTCTAACGCGCTCTAAAGAGTTTGAAACCTCGTCCTCTCTCGTTCCGGTGTTGCCCTGGCTACTCCTTGAAGTAATTTCCCATATGCGCGCGCACATGCATGTCATCAATCAATCTTGCCCGATAATCAACGGGCGCTGCATTGACAAACTTGAGAGCTTAAACGGTACGTTACATATACCTCATGTTGAGTGCGTTTCAAAGCGCAACCGCAGCAGAAACTACAGTTGTGATTTGTCTTACATACCTTATTCCGCAAGGTTTTTTAAGATTACTGGCTAACTTCACAAGAGCTGTAGTTTGAGTTTGCTTTAACTTGGGATAATTTTCTTTAGCTTTTCATCATGGTCTTTGTCAGTTCACACATATCAGTCGTAACTTTCAGAACTGGCAGCACTCCACTGTCGTCACTTGCAAAATGAAAAAGCTAATACAATAGCAGTATTCGCTGTACTTTGGAAGTAATTATTAATTTGCTTTTGGTTTTTCCTTTCGCTGTATTATACAACATTAAAAAAAATAAACATGACAGGCAAGGAAATACAAATACGCACCCAATAGAACGACTGCAAATGAGGGAGCGCACCCACTCGACTTAGTCTGCCGGAGCGTGCATTGAAATCTTTAGATTCAGCATTCAGCGGAAAGCTGTATATATTAAACACGGTTGCGTAGTTTTGATGCATCAGCTTAAAAAAAAAAAAGGATTTAGAGGATTTAGTCCAAAAGCGATATGATCAGAGCAACGATCAGAGCAACTGTTGCAATATTAAACCATATTTTCCCCTCTTGTTTTATTTTTAAACCTTACCTCTCTCAGTTTTCGTCGAACGATTAACACTGGATGTATGCGTTGTAACTTTCCATGATACTTGACGAAGTTGAGTGTTCAAGCAAAAATCGTGCAATAATCTTTGTGGAGCCATACCCATCAGTACAAATTAACGTTCAGTTACGGATGGAAGATCGAACATTTTCTGTCTTGGCTAAAACGTCATCTTGAAAGTTTTACTAACTTAAGTAAATATTGTAAACATCTTGCAAAATTGAGTTTATAATAAGCTCCCAATATATGCGCAAACTTTACTTTAAAGTGGCTATGTCACGCAACGCATTTTGTTGTAATCCGGGCTTGACGAAACATGAAAATAATTAGAAAGGAGATGTACGGAGGCAGTAAAAGGATCGAACATCTACTCCCAACTTGATGTCCCATAAAAATGTTCGATTTTCTCGCCAGGGCCCCAAGTGTGTTGAGGAATATTATTGAGCGAAAACGTGCAACAACTTTAGCGCCGTTAATAAGATGCATATCGCGTTTAGACGTTTTAGGTCACAATCGTGCGTTCCGTCAGGCATTGGTGATGCTGGATTAAATTCAATTCGTGCATCTGTGAAGCCGTAGCAGAATTGGGGGAAGGGGTGATAAGGAGTGTAGGGGAGGGACAAGAGGGGTTTTTGGAGAGTGGGAAATGGGATAAATGGACACGACGAAGAGAAAATCGGCAGAAAATAGGCGCCTCTTTTCGTTTCATTTTTCCCTCACCCAGACTCTTTGAGAGTGTTGATGACTGATCGCGATTAATTAAAACAAACTCCCATGGCTCTTTGCTTTCACGAGAGCCACATGTTGTAATCTGTACTTACGTGCAGTGACTTTATGTATCATTTCAAAATCAGAATATTTTTTCCTAGGTCGTAATGGACAGCTTTCAAGACGTTGACTGCTTTGACGGTTTACCCGACACGAGTCACAAAAGGGTCAGGTTCTACTTGCCGGAAGACAAACTCGAGGAGGTGCTCAATCACTGGCAGACACAACATCAGCCAATTAACAAACGAGGATCACGCTTGTCATGGCTGCTAAGGTTTTATAGGCGTAGACCGCTGACCGCTCTATTCGTGAGCACTGCAGTTTTAGCAGGATCATTCCCTTGTATGATATTCCTCGGGTTTGTCTTTACAACCTTTTTAATCTCGTTTGTTGTATTCGTAATAGCGGAGTCTTCTCTAGTCGGTGCGGGGCTCTTTACTTTAGTTCTAGTCCTCTCGTTGCCTCTGTGCTGCGCGGCAGCCTCGACTGCGTGCTTGCTTGCCTGTTGGTGGGCCGTGAGCTGTCTGCAGGATTCTCTATCCAATATGGCGGAACCCGCCGAGACTGCCTTTCATTACTTTGTGGGTCTTTACGTTCCTCGCAGGATACGAAACATTATTTACGCCTTTTAGAGGTGCAAGAAAGTGAACCTCCTTCGAGAGTCCTACAGATCACGACAGACCACCGTGAAGCAGATACGAAGCCGTAGATATCATGAGCGGAGATCTGAACAAAGGCCACATTTTACCACAAGTATTGAAAATTTTAAAACTCTTCGTACAACGTCAACAGAATTGACCGTTAAGCTTAGTAAAGAGACAGCCCTGTACCATGTAACTGATTAATGTCATTTATTCAGCTTGAATCGCTAATCATACATTCATTTCTATTTTTTTTCGTCATTTACTGCATCAACTTCTTTAAATTGAAAGTCGTCGTTGAGGATTCGTCATGCCCTTGACACCTGTCAGTTAAGCTTTAAGCCACGTGGTAGAGTCCTGTTTAAGGAACTGGGTCGTTTGGGCTGAAAACAAAAACAATGTTTGCTGAATCAGTGATGCACTGAAACATTCCGTGTCTTCTACCAAAGTGAGATTGAGGGCGGAGGGGGAGGGGGAGGGGGAGAGGACTTAAACTACATATCTACATATCCCACATCACGTGAATTTTGTGTCTAAATCTAATATCCCGTGTCAATTAAAACTCTTGTTGTTAGGCCATCGTACCTTGATTAAGAATAAAACACAAACAGCGGTGATAAACATAGAAAACAAACGCATTTTGATAATAATCTTGACGTTTCGTATGCTAAGCAGCATACATTTTCAAAAGTAACCTACTGTTAACTATATAAACAATTTTCAAACACTGTAACGGTTACTTTTGAAAATGTATGTTGCTTAGCACACGAAACGTCACGTTTACTATTGAAATGCGTTTTTTTTACCGTGTTTATCACCGCTGCTTGTGTTTTATTTTAATATTCCCTGTTCCCTTAGATTTTAACTAGGTTATCCCCTATCATTTTACCCATAATATCATCTATCCCTATATCCTCTAATGAGATCGCCCTGACCAACTACGCCAAATTAGAAAGAGAAACTAATTGTCTCTGTTGTTATGTTAATGAGGATTGAACAAATTGAGGTGCTAATAGAACAAAATTGTAGTTTTGCTTTGATTTTGAATTCCCAGTTTTCAATTGACAGTTTCAATTCTCAGTGGCGCAGTGGAAATAAGGACGAGCATTGCCGTAGTAGATTTCTGCTCTTTTAAGCTTTCACGAGTATTACCACAGCAACGAAGATAAGGCCAAAAGTTTTCTTTTGTTTCACGAAATAAAGGAAATGAACGCCTAAAAATTTCTTTGTTCAATATATAATATGGTTTATTTTTTTCTAAACTAATCATAATGTGCACGGTCTCCCGTAACTAAAAAAAAGCGCTTTGAAATCATTCTGTTAGCTTCCATTAACAGATTTCAACTTGAAATATTTCATTGCCATTCATTCAGTTCATTTTTTTAAATTTAAAGCCCAAAAACATGGCAACTAACAGAAAAAGAAAAGAAAAGAAAAAAAACGTTAAAAATACTTTTGTTAAGTATGTCAGAATTCAACAATAATAACATGGTGCCATTCATTTCTAAATTAAAGCTCCTAAACGAACGAGATATCCAGAATTGGCAAACGGACGTCTTGTTGTCCAAAGTTTCAAACGTCGTCCCTCCTTGCTAATTTTGGGATTTGACAAGTAAATAACAGTTACCGATTTAATGAGTAGCATCCCCTTACCCGTATATTTTGCAGTCAGGCCATCTTGAGTCTGCTGACGGCGGATCAGCGGACCACGTCCCATCCGTGTGACACACATAGTACTTGGCAGCGAGATATTTTACGTCATATCCCTGTTTGCACTTCAGCTGACAACGGACCTCCTGGCTGCCGCTGTGCTGTTTGCAGTGCAGTGTCGCGTTGGCTGGTGGAGCCATGCTTTTGCATTTCAGACCTTCACAAAATAGGCAACAGAAAACCATACAAAAACCATAAATAGAAGGCTGTTAACTGTGGATGAACAATTAGTGAGCGAGTTTCTCGCAGTTGTTCTGGCACATTCAGTAGTTGTTGAAGTAACAGTTTCAAGTCCGCTATTAATGCAATTTTCTTGACCGATTTTCATTTTTTATATCAGGTTTTTGCAGGTAAGCAAAGTAGATTTAGTAGCAAAGAAAGCTTGAAAATTCAGGCTAATGCAGAGGTCAGAGAAGGGTCAATTGTGAGTTGGTGTTATACCCAGTGATTGGATGACGAATAAAGTAGTTAGTCCTAGTTTGAAGAAAATTTGTTCCGTATTGGGCGGAGCCACGAACAGTGAACGATCTCCCTGAGGAGTGAAAGATCCTCGCAGTCATCAGTTAACCCTTTCACTCCCAGGAGTGCCCAAAATCAAAATTCGAGATTTCATTTGAATGGTCACACCGTAGGATTTCATCCACAGACTCAGAAGTTAGAACCACTTGAGTGTCTCCATAACTGACTCTGGGAGTGAAAGGGTTAAGTAAATTCAGTAGTAGCCAACAAAATCCTGATTAAACTGGGGCTAGATGTTAGTAAGCTGAGCTCGGATTAAGAACCTATCACCTTGCGATACACGATCCTCGCGAGTTAGTATAAAGCGTTAAGCCGGGTATAAAGCGGCAGAATTTTCCACAGTCATTCTAAGAATTCACACCTGTTGAAAATCCTTAACTAACTGGTGTTTGTACACTGAAACAACAACACCAAAATCGTAAGCTGCTAACCGTGAGGTCTGCGCTGGGTCCTTTTACAAATAACATAATTTGAAACGGAAATTATTAGTTACAGTCACGATAATGGAAAAAAAGGGTTCTCAGTTTTAACCTCAGCTGGACATAATGAGCAATCAATAAAACATTCTAAAAGAGCAGTGTGGTTTTGGACCTCTGCGACATCCAGAGACTCTTTGGGTTGGAGCTATACCTCTTTCTCTCTTTTGTTTCTCCCTTATGGGTTTTAAGATTTTCATTAATATGAAGGAGAATGAGGGATGCGGGATACGAATTTCCTTTCTTTATAGGCCTCCAAGTCCACTGTGAAAGCCACGTCATTTCACACCAATACTCCGTGAAAACCAGCCGGATATACCGATGAGACTTTACAGTCGGCATAAAAGTAGTTGTAGCCGCCTACCGGAACTACTACATTCCATAGTATTAAGCCTGAGCCGACCAAGAGATATTTTGTAGGAATGCTAAATTCCGGTTTTCGGCGCGCGAGCACGCTGTGTGTGTTACCATTATTCCAAGAGAAAACCAGGTATTAGATGAGAAGAATATTTGTACCTGTTCTTCTAATATGTGTTTTTTTCACATGGCTTCTCTTTTCTGCTGGCTTCAGTAGAAAGACCCCTGCTGGGGCGGGGGGTGGGGGTACTTACTGAATTTTGGTATGGGGGGGGCTCCGCCCTGAGCCTTTAATGTACTTATCTTTATCGAAATGGTACCCCTTTTTATATCTAGGACAAAACATTGCTCCTCTTTCATGACTCGAGATTAAGCCAAACAGAGGATCATCCTGGGATTTTCGTCGGTCAAAAGCTCCAAGCTTTGTGATTTCTGCCAAAATTTTGCAAGCATTTTGGTACTTAGACTTAGCTGAAATCTTATCGCCAGTACATTTACCTATCCTACAGGCACACAAAGGCACCCATTTGGGTCGGAGCCTGCCCATATAGCCCAGTACATAGTGAACCCCCGGATGGCCCGCTTGCGATTATGCATGCTTCGCGCCGCAATTTCCGATTTTCGTGCACGGATTGGGTCTGTGAGTGACACGTACACCACTCCAAAGCAGTTCCGGACGTGATATTAATCACTTCCTTAAAGGAAACGACTGACATTCCATGTCAAGGGTTACGTCTAACGGCAGTGGGTGGTCTAACGGTTAAGGAGAGCAGAAAATTGCTACAGTGAATGAGTAATACTGCTAAATCTCCTGGTAGTTCCAAATGAGTCTGGGTAATTGTCGACAGTGGAGAGTCGAGAGTACCAAGTCGAGAGTCGAGACTAACATGTCGAGAGTCGAGACTCATTAGTCGAGAGTCTATAAAAACCTAAGAGTCGATAATTTATCGATCTGCAAAACTAATCGATAAAAATCGATAAATCGATATATATATAAATGTTATAAAAACTAAGAGTCGATGGATTATCGATCTGACAAACTAATCGATAAAAATCGATAAATCTATAAATGTTATGATAAGTTGACAGTCTATATACTTTTGATTTTCTTCCTTTCCTAATAAGTTCCCTTCCTTTCTTTATTACAATTGTTCATTAACATTCAAACTGTGACATTCGACAACTTGCACTGAAGAATTACAAGATTCTTTCTTTGTTTGGCCTCTGAAAACGTGTGTTATATTTCATCCGGTTCCGGTTTATATTTGCCGCACTATTTTTAGCGCGCTTTCGTTGCGTGCACGCATGGTTACAAATGTTTTCCGACCTGCGGCAGTCGTGTTTCACTTGGCCTGTCACTTTGTATAACTTCAGAAGTAACATTTCTAGACGCCTCCCCTTTTCATATGCGAGTCTAGGTGATTGTTAAGGGTTATTGTTAAAGGTTATACAAAGGTTGTTAAAAGATTTGACGTCCGAAGAAAAGTAGCTCTAGACGAGTCCTAAAGTTCGCGTATTCAAATCGCAAACTCAAGACGTATCAATTGCACCCGACAGCTTTTGTCAGTTCCCCCAACCCCCCCCCCCCGCCCAAACATTCTTTCATTCTTTGAGATACACGAAAGATGACCCTCGTACGACCTTAGTTAAACTACTTTTCGCGTCCGAGGACAGCTTAGATGCTCAAAACAACGATAAAAAGCCCTCCAGAAAAACACAACTTAACGTGGATCGAAATGAGATTCGTCCTATTGGTCAAAAGAAAACGAGCCAATGAGAAAGCAGGGCATTCGATCCTACCCGTAAGTACAAGCGGCAAACAACACGTGTTTCAACAGAATGATTCTAAATCATTCCATGAGACTTCTGAGACTTTACCATACGAGCAACTGATGAGGTTCACTGAAGAACCGAAACTCGAGTCTTGCTTGAGAAATAACACAGCTTATTCACGTGAAGCATCCTTTAGTCTTTCGAACCAGCTTTTTAACCGCTGCAGGTTTAACAAATGGAGGTTTAGAAAATCGTTTACGATTTACAAACGGACCGAGACAGGAAGATGAAACAATAATCTCTTTCAGAATTGCTAAACGCAATTAAACTGCTGGAGATGTATCTGTCGGATGCTAGTGATGCCACAAGACGGCGATGGGGGTGAAATGTTTTAACTCCAAGTAATTCTATTTCTAGAACCACAACCATGAAAGTGGAGTTAAAACGACAGTGCAAGAAGCCGTAGCTTCCACATGATCAAAGGAGACTGTAATAGTGTCAGAATAACTTGGATCCTTTAGACACCCTATACCTCATCCGTGATAAAGAAAGTTACATGTCTTGCACATAACCGCAAGCAGACATTTAATCACGGATTTAGAAACTTGGGATCCTTTCAGAAAACATCACTCTGTAAAGCGGCTTTAAAGAATCTTGCAATTAATCTGAGCTCAAAAAGCTAACTAATTGCCGAAGAGCTAGCAAAAACAACGGCACAGAGACTTAAAACGGCTCTAAGAACGTAACATAAAACCCTCCAAACAGTTTATATCACAGCTTGAGTACTCTCTTGATCAATAGGTCAACCACTTGCCGGCACAATTGTGTCGCCTTTAGATCACCTTGATCAGAGGGACAAGGCTGTTGCGAATGTACTAAGAAAACTCTATTTTGAAGGCTAGAATAACTTAAGCAACTAGTGGGAGTCGTGTTTGGCCTGTCACTTCCATACTATATAAGTATTAACAATTACCTAGACTCGCATATGAAAATAGGAGGCGTATAGAAATGCTACTTCTGCAGTTATACAAAGTGAAAGGCCAAATGAAACACGACTGCCGCAGGTCGGAAAACATTTGTAACCATGCGTGCACCGTACTGTTGTAACGCAACGAAAGCGCGCTAAAAATAGTGCGGCAAATATAAACCGGAACCGGATGAAATAGAATGTGAAAAGATGAAAGGTATTGTATAACACACGTTTTCAGAGGCCGAACAAAGAAAGAATTTTGTAATTCTTCAGTGTAAGTTGTCAAATGTCACAGTTTGAATGTTAATGAACAATTGTAATAAAGAAAGGAAGAAAACTGAGTAGGAAAGGAAGAAAATCAAAAGTATATAGACTGTCAACTTATCATAACATTTGTAGATTTATCGTTTTTTATCGATTAGTTTGTCAGATCGATAATCCATCGACTCTTAGTTTTTATAACATTTATATATATATAGATATATCGATTTTTATCGATTTGTTTGTCAAATCGATGATCTATCATGGACTCTTAGTTTTTAACATTTATCGATTTATCGATTTTTATCGATTAGTTTGGCAGATCTTAGGTTTTCATAGACTCTCGACTAATTTGTCTCGACTCTCGACTTAGTACTCTCGACTCTCGACTCTCGACAATTACGCAGACTCGTTCGAAATTGAGTGTAAACGTTCCTCGGGTCCCCGGGGACTACATATTGTGCATGATCTTCGCACTTGATATTCCACAATATCCTGTCAATTCTTTTAACATTTCACGTCGTTTTCAAACCCCATTTATTCAAAATAAATAAGTAAAATAAAAAAAAACAGGGTTTTTCTTTGATTTGCACAAACGAATTACATTTAAGAATTTCTAGCAAAGTTTCATTTTTAAATGCACAAGAGGCGACCAATATTTGTAAACATCTTAAACGTAATATAGGCCACACGTTCGATCGATATTTGAACTCCACCTCGAGGCTAAAAAGCCAAAATTGTAAATTTATTAAAACTTTAAAATTTTGCCTCATCACCTTTGAGCAATTTGGACACTGAGAAAACCTTACCAGAAGTGGAAAATTCTGAAAATTGCTCTCTTAGCCTTGGATACTCTTTAGATACCAGAGACCACGAAAAAATTTGTATTGCGTGAAGGAAGTTACGGAGTCGTATTAAATGAGAAGCAAATGGCTCTAGCAAAGGTACACCGAGAGCACCGCACTGATATAAATGACAGCCAGTTTAAAACCACCGGTGAATATAACTTATTTACAACTACTTCCTAATCACTGCCTATGAGTATTTATTGATTTGAATTCAAGCTAGGTGGTCGGGTTTACAATGTAAAAGGGTCAATAAAACATATATACATACATTTAGAGGTCAAAACTTACTATTGAAGTCGACGTCGGTAGACAAACATGCTGCGACGGCAGTTGCGATAAGAAACACGATTTTGAAATACATGGCGCTTGAATGGAGTCGTGCGGGTACTGAATGAAAACGTGGTATCACGTTGTTGTAATTCACTCCGTGTGCAGTAACTTGATATCTTGAAATGAGAACCAACCAGTCGTATTCGTTCAATATGTCAGCGCCTTCTCGTACCACGCATGCAATCTAGAACCTTTTTTAGTGGGAGGAAATAAAAATCAAGGTGCTTGAATCATCATTAAAAATTATTTTCTATTCTTGTAGCCACTACAGCAAACACAGTGTTCAATAAGTAAACATTGTCAGAAAATGCTTATAGGATTTGGTTATTCCTTTACAAATTTTATTTACTTTTCTACAGGTGTAAAATCACGGATTCCCACTTTTACACCCTATGCTATATAACTTTGTAATTTAAAATGCAAATTGTTCATTACCTCCTTTCGTGCACCAGCACTTATCACTCAAGTGTCTCAGTGTCAAAGCACAATAGCAATTTCTTAGCTTTTCCTCAGTCCTGCCGTTACCTTGTCTCTGCAATTCTCAATTTGTAACTAATTTGGCTGATTTCTTTTTGATGAAACGCGGTAGAAAAATTGTACGAATCGTTTGATCTGACAGCTGGTAAAACGAAACTTTATTATTACGTCTATTATATTGCTGTCTATATACTTTGGAAATGCTTACTTTGCGATGCATGTTTGTTGAGGTGCAGTCGCGTTAGTAAATCTATTAAAAAAGTAAAATAAAATTCTAAAAAAAATGGCCACTCATTGACATTGAGAAGGGGGAGGGGAGGACTGGGCTAAATTCGTCCAGGGCAAGTCGACCTTCACATTTTGTAATATTGTTACGGTTTGTGAACAGAACGTTCGTTTCCTCTGACCCGTCCCCATCTTTGGTTCCCACCTCTTGCACATCCTTGTTACGTGGGTCTCCAAGCCGGTGGATGAGAAAATAGTCTCACGTACACCGGAGAGATTGTGGGGGGAATATGCCGAACGTTTTTCGGCCGAAAATGTAAGTAGCAGAAGATAGTGCTTTTCATTTACATAGGCATCAAATGATCTACATAGGCATCAAATGATTTACCTTGTCCTAGCGGAAGATGGATAGCCTAAAAACTACCGGTAACAGCATCAGTTGACACGTCTCAAAAGGGTCCAAAAGAGCAGCACTTCAAACGATGGCCAAAAAGTCCTTAAAGTTTCCAAACGGAATGATATAATATAGATAAATACCATTTGACTTCTAACCGGAGGTTTTCGAATTTCCGAGTTGCTGTTGGCTTTCCCACGATGCGATTTTTGTATTGAATGAAACCTCACGTTGTTAAACAAGAAAAACAGCTAAAACGTTAGGAAAGTACAGCATCTGACCGTAAGCCCCTCTCAAATAGATTTGAGTGCCTAGCTTCGTTGATATTTTTTGTTCACTAAATCCCCGTCTATAATCAAGTAGACCAGTTGAATGCAAAATGACGAAAATAGATAGCAGTTAATATTCAAGTTGTCAATGGAGAAACCAGGCGATTGTATAACACTTTTCAAACTTTAGCACTCGTAATCACCTACTTATCTGACTTTAATATTTGCTTTCCTTTGACAACATAATGGAAACACCGTTTGCCCTGAATGAAACCTTGATGCTAATTAATTAATGCAATGGAATTAACATTTCAAAGTGGACACCTTTCTAATCATATTTTTCTTACCTTAAAATTGCTACTAGCAACTGAATAAATAATAAAGATTTCACTGATATTCGATTAATAGCTAATTTAGGGCCTCTTCATATGGTGAAACGTTGTTGTTCCGGTTAGGAGAGTCACCCGCCTACTGTGGAATAACCTTTACTAAGCGTTTCAATATTGAAACGAAGTTGTACCTGTTGTTGACCTTTCTTAAAAGAAAAATCCTACTGTATTTAAAACAGATGTACACTACCCTTTGGATTTTGTTGTATAGCTCCATTATTGTACTCTGTCAATGGAAAATTCTTCCCAGTTTTTCATTTTTCTATTTTCAACACTCGTTTTAAAACAAAACTAGACTTGATGTAACAGGTAGCACACGCACTTCAAAGTTGACTATTAAAAATCTAACTACAAAACTCGGTCTTCTTCTTCTAATGCACTTCTTTCGCTTATTCGACCAGTATGTTCCGTGAATAAATTGTCTTTAAAGCCAAAAACTGGACTTCACGTAACAAGCAACACAACAACACGCATCTTCCCTGGGTAAGTGAGTCAATCTTTTGCAACGGGGAAGGGTTGTCTCAGGGTAGGGTGTTCTTTCAAAAGAGGATGAGCCTATGGCCTCTACTAGCAGGATAAACCTATATCTTCGGACACATTCGTTGGAACATTTCGGTCCCCGCCCCCCAGTGTTGATAACAATGACTTGCTGCATGACCAAAATTGGTTTAGTCAACCTTGAGGGGAGGGAGAGCGGCAGATTCAGGCAACACAACGTGACCGGGCGGGGTTGTAGCAACTGTGCTAGCAGTACTTTCCTGTGATGTTGTTTATTATGCTGTACAAGGTGGTTCTAACTTTTGAGTCTGTGGATGAAATCCTTAAGTGTGACCATTCAAATGAAAGCTATCGAGCAGTACTTTCCCGTGATGTTGTTTATTATGCTGTACAAGGTAGTTCTAGTTTTAGAGTCTGTGGATGAAATCCTGAAGTGTGACCATTCAAACTAAAAGCTATTTAGCAGTACTTTCTTGTGGTAATTGTTTATTATGCTGTACAAGGGAGTTCTATATTTTGAGTCTATGGACGAAATCCTAAAGTGTGACCATCCAAATGAAAGCTATTGAGCAGTGCTTTCCTGTGATGTTGTTTGTTATGCTGTACAAGGTGGTTCTCACTTTTGAGTCTGTGGATAAAACCCTTAGGTGTGAGTATTCAAATGAAAGCTATTGAGCAGTACTTTCCTAGCTGCTGTTTTCTGTGCTGCACAAGGGTCTCTAACTTTTGAGTTCGTTCATTTTAAAAATCGTTAGTTGCAAAACGTTAGATATTGCATTGGGGAGGGAGGGGGGGAGGGGGGAGCAGGAGGGTGGATTTTTTGGGGGATTTTAAAGATTTGAATTCTTCCAAACTATGTTGAAGGCTTCTCTGTTTCCAAAAGGCAGTGGACTTTTTGGCAACTTAAAAGATCGTACAGGTACTTCAAGGTTAAATTGGTTTGTTGCTGGCTCTGCGCCTGCTGACTCATCAATCCGAAAATTCAACCGTTTTATTCTTATTTTTAAACCCTCTAAAAACCACAAAGATATAGCACCATCCTTCTTTATTTCAATATCAAACTTTGTATTACAGCCATGCATCTAGCGAGTAACGTGAGACGATTTAGAAAGAAGAATGTCTCCTACAAAAAAGCGTAACCACAATTAGTCAAGCAACCGTAAGCTTTATAGTCCTTTAATTATGAGGTTATGGTGCAGTTGCAATTTCGACGTTTATTTGTCATCATGCAACAATGAAGATCAAATCAGAAACGCGCCAAAGTAACAATGATAACTAGACAGGTAAACTTTGGAGGTTGAAGTTGGCCATGATCCTCCAGTTAACGTGATGACGTCACCAGCCTTTAGGTTGAACACCCCGCCTGCGTACAAGGCGCCTTCTGTTGCTGATGATTTTGGCGGTTGAGTCATGGTAACGACTTTGTTGTTTACACGAACATAAATTCTTCCATTGTTGTAGTAGTATATTTGTGTGTAGATATAGTACCGTCCAGAGGTGGGAACAGTCAGTTTTCCGTCTTGGTACTTCATGCCGCCTGCAAGATGGCTGTTAGGGGCACTGACAGACCAGTCTTTGATCACTAGAGGACAAAAAAAAAAAAAAAACAAAAAAAAAACAGGTAAGGAGAAGCTCTTAGTTTCACTGCTTTTAACAAAAGCTATTTTTGTCTTTAACCTTCTCCAACGAAAAAAGGGAGGTCTCCTATTTTCAGCTTGATCTCTCAATGGTCATTTTTAAACCTGCCCGTATTGCCTGCAAAATAATACTGTCGCAAGTGTTTCAGGGTCAAATTATTTTGGCTTTAAATCATTTTTGCTCAGGAACTGGTTGGTTTTATTTTGAAATAATCTTGATTCCTTTTTCTGGAAGGAGCTGGGAAGCGCCTTGAGGAAAGTTTAGAAGTTTAGCCAAAGAAATGACACGTAAATGAAATACCTGCCGTGCCCTGATAGGTCGTAGAGCCTTTATTGATAGCCTCAATGTGAGCAGATGGTTTGTTTGAATCCTGTAACAGAAGGGGAAACAGAGAAATTACATTATTTAGAGTGATAAACTCATGAACGATGAATGGGAAATCAAAACAAGATCTAGAAATGCGAGCTGATCTTGACAAGCTGACAGCTGATTGTGTTTGCTGAGAAATGTAAATTTGCAACAGAAGTCTGAAACATTGTGACGTGAAATCACGGAGGTTTGGCTATCAGAACCAAGAAACGGCCTAAACTTCAACTGACAACTGCCGAAACTTAAATATTACCATTCAAACGTTCTCGAAGGATGGAAAAGAAATATAATGGACAAATTTCAAGAAAAGAAGAAGACTTGCTGTGGACTTAAAAATTTGAACTTTTTCCCGCTTGAACCCAACATATAAAGTTTTACTACGTATAAACAATGTGCTATGATAAAATTCTAATACGCCAAACGCATTGTTCTCGAAACGATTATGAATGCGTGCCAAGAATAGATGCTGTTAAAATCTTTGAAGGGCTACTCAGGCTAAAGCAAAAGAAAGGAAAAAATCTCGTGGAGAAATGTATATGTCTGTTACCTGTGGCGGACATTTGCAAGGCGTTCCGTTATCACCTTTGGTCCCAGTGTCTCCTTTCTCGCCTTTTTCACCCTAAAAATGTTACATTGTAACCGTGTGAGTATTCCGATTTAGTTTAAAACGAGGCAGTACTATATTTCATTTCACCGAAAATTCAGACAATGAAGTGTTCTCAATCTCATAGTTTACCTTTGTGCCTCCATCGCCGTGAACAATGATGTTGATGGGACTTCCCGGAGTTGCACAGACTTTCTGTGTATTAAGAATAAGATCCACAAGGGTTATGCTTAGTAAGAAATTTATCTTGCCGAGAATAAGTGAAGACGCATTTCATTCTAGCCGGCTTGAAATCCTAAATCTCAACTCAAACAGCAAGGCCGTCAAAGTGCCAAAGACCTTAGTTATTAGTTCGTGTGTTAAACAGTAATTTGGCTTTTCTTTCTTAGAGCGCAGCAGACACAACGTGTTCCACGTATCTTAGAAATGCTGTCAAAAGTCCTAGTTTTCTCTTAAAATAAGGGTTAAACAGTCCTAGGAAATTTTCGTTTACTTAGCAAGGTAGGGGGAGAAATAGATTTTATTTCAAACTAAATTCTAAGCGATACAACAGTGCATTAACAAACCACTGGAGAAGAATTTCTTGGAGCGATAGGTTTTTTGGGTCGGCAAAATTTCAAATGTATTTTTTAGATGACGAGTGTTGCGAGGTTTTAGTGGTAAACTGTTTAATCTTGTCTTCACTAAATCTGCATCACGACTAATTATGTGCTTAGGAGAACCTCGATCAAATAAAGAAGTTGATAGGATGAGGGAAAACCAAATTCTCAGAAAGCAGCAATCTTACTTGGTTTCCAGATGTATTTCCCGCTCGGCAGAAATACAAATTGGCGCAAACCAGGGCAATGAAGACAAAAACGAACTTCATCTCAACAACGCTCAAATTGACGCGGCTACGGATATAGAATGAATCACTGATACGAAATGATTGTTTATTAAGATGTCTTTAATATCAAGGCAAGTAAGAACAAGAACTGTATTCTAAAAATAAGAGCCACGTGCTTATAACATCTTGGGCATGATGCAATAACTGATTATTATTATTATTATTATTATTATTATTATTATTATTATTATTATTATTATTATTATTGACGACGAGGCCTTCATATATTATTCATATCTGATTAAGAAGCTTGGTTCTACTTCTTTCTTGGGGTGGACTCATTTGCAGCATACGCGTATAGCTGTCGGTTCAGCTTTCGTTTTTTAGCCAACAAACAGTAGAAAATTCGCACGTGCCAAAGCAACAGCTGTACGCTTTTGCTGCAAATGAATTCACCCTCAGAAAGTCAAGGTGCGATGAGTGCATGGCTAAGTCTGCTCACTTATTTTTGATCTCGCTGGAAAGGTGTTTGTAGCCTGGAAAGGTACTTGTTACACCATATGAACAGTTCGGTTTGTGCTGGATTGCAATAACATTGTCCTACAGTTTTTCCATTGTCGTATAAATTTTGTGCCTGAAAGGTTTCGTGAAATAAAGCAACCAACCATCCATGCAGCAGACATTTTCTTTTTGTATAAACTTCACAAACAACCCGGGCGTGAGTATTGGTTCGAAGCACGTATCAACACAACTGACAGTAGACCGCAGTTAATCTCGAACCCGACGATCTCGAATCCCTTGCTATCTGGAACTGATACTCGCTTCCCTTAGATTTGCTTAGTATTTTAAGCGGCCATTTTATTTTATCTCCCTCCCTCCCCCATCTCGAACAACGTGTGACTTCACTCTGCTAAAATTACCACTTCTCATCTCGAACTGGAGTGATTTTGACGTTAACTGCTAACAACTGTGATAAAATTCCTCTTAAAATGGAAAAAAGTCTAATCTAAGTGACGATGTTGTTCATGTACACAGAAGTACTGTATAGCAGCCTGCGTAGCTGGCGGATTGTTTGCTCGAACTTTAAGCGGCGGAGCCGAGACAAGAGCGGCGAAGTCGCGAAGTCAGCGAGGGGAAATTATGAACCACGCCTGCAGGAACTAGGGTTTATTGGATATTCTTTTATACCAGCGGACGAGAAATTCGGATGTGAAGACGTCAATCAAGTGTCAGATGATCTCTCGCATTTCTCGTAAAGGAAAACTTTGTTTAAGAATTTCAGCCTTCATAGAAGAGAGCATCGATACAGTCAGGTTGCCCAGGTTAAGTACACTTTAGTTTGTAATCGCTATATCTTTTCGCCTGTGAGAAGAAAATTTCTGAGATTTCTTTTAGACACAGCCCATTTAGTTATTTTTAATATGTACAAAGATTTGCCGCTTGATCGAAGTATCTTCAATATTACTGCCATTTTCCCCAAAACTCCTAAGTTGCCAAGTCAACGTACACCCGGCCCAGTTTCGTACATCGACAAAAGGCAACATTTTTCCACGTAAACGCTCGCAGCAAACTGACGTGTCAGCCACTCTGCTGTAGTACGATCAGCCTTGCAGTCTTGTTTGTTACTCTGCTGTATGCTTATCGTGTTTTCTCTTTGATCTGTGAATAAAAATCGCCTAAGCGACCAATTTTGGGTCGACAAAGCGAATGGTTACTTGGGGGTGATTAAGGGTCAACTACAATAAGCGCGTATCAAACTCGTTCCTAGGACCCGACGTAACCAATTGAACGTTCGGTAATCGAACTCAAGCGAACTTCAATCGTTCGATTGATTTGCATTGGGTTTGGCAATCGAACATAATCGAACTCATCAAGACGTTTTGCCAATCGAACACAATGAATGAATGAATAACTTTATTAAAGTGTCAGGGTGAACATTTAGCTTGTGACAGCTAATTGGGGACACTCTACTACTTGAAATAAATTAAAACTTACAATATACATTTAAAAATTACAGATTTTACCATATTAAAATTAGGGGAATAAATAAGAATACGAATAGGTCGTTTAAAAAAACGGTTTTTAAACTCACAAATACATTATTATACTTAACTAAGGAACAGTTAAAAAGATAAAAATAAAAGAAGTGATAAGTAGATACATAAATAAATTGTCGGATCTCAAGTAGCACATATGGCGCAATAAGAACACGCGTCGTCGATTAGGGCAGTGAGGTCTTTGTCTCTTATGCTGTTTCTAATATTTCCAATAGTCAGTCTCTTTCTGTCAACAGCGCTCAATCTGGACCAGATTGTTGTGCCAAACAAGCCCCTTGGGTCTCGGGAGTTCAAATTTGCATGAAAAACTGCATTCTTGAGATGCCCTTGAGTAGGCAACTTGTGCAGATCATAGGCAGAAACAAATTTTCCATGAGATTCGAAAGTTTGTGCTGGATTTTAAGGGTCAGTCCGCGGACGCAAATGAGTCAAAATCAGGCCAAATCAAACTACAAAGACTGTTCTTTCGGAAACCGTGATTCTTTTGTCAAAGGCACGAGGTTAAGTGTATTAATTTTCGCGAAATCCCAAGGCGGTCAGTAATTTGGGGTTCTGGAAATTGCAAGCCTTGTGAGTATATATATACTGTATTTATAGAGTAGGTCAAACTTCAAGTTTCTAAAACCGCCTCCCGTAGCTTTAAAGCGGCAAACCAAGCCCATAATAACAAACATTAACACAGTTTTCATGTTCCTAAGCGTTTTTATTTGACTTTCATCCGTTCAAAAAGCCGTAAATATCGTATTCACATAATCCTTTGTTCACAACTGCGAAGCGGCCATTAATATAAAGTTGGCACCGGTCCGCAACACAAACAGAGGATGGTAAGCCTGTGCTGTCATCCCCTGAGCCGCGTTTTCCTGTCGTTGTTCTTGTGCCGTTGTTCAGGTTATAATCTTCTTGACAGGGTTTTCGGTTTTGCATTTCAAGTGCAGCAAATCAGCCTCTATTTTTTCCATTCCCGGCTCAGGGGTTGACAGGTATTTTTTCTTCATGAGTATAAAAAGTCCGTGGGCATTTAAGTTCTTTCCGCTCCTGTTTTGCATGTTTTTCAATGTTTTTCCCCCTGGTAAGGTAAACATCCTTTCTTTTAATATTTTGTCATACCGCGTGCCCGCATTTCCTACAACTCTCATACAGTTCGTTCATTATGCTGTTTTGTTAGCTCTGTACTGTGGCTCCAGAGCAGAAGTAACGTTTTACGGCAATTTTTGTTTCCTGACTCTGTCGAGCGTGCGGTAGCAACAGCGGCTCAATTTTGCTAAATTTATTGCTCCTCGCTGGCCTTGTCAGTCTGTTATGTGGCTCCAGAGCAGAAGTTGTTTCACGGCAATTTTTTTTCCTGACTCTGTCGATCGTGCGCTAGCAACAGGGGCTCAATTTCGCTAAATTCATTGCTCCTCGCTAGCCTTGTCAGTATGTTGTGTGGTTCCAGAGCAGACAGAGAGACTGTTCGCAATCTACAGCGTTCCATATTTTCCTTCCGCAGGATTGACAAACTCCATTCGAAAGATCGCTCGGTTCCACAATGTCTAGACCAATTTGCGAACAAGTCCTGTCACTTGCCAGTCCTCTTTTTCGATAGCCTGTTCCAGACGTTCAGATAGTGGAGCGAAAAATATAGCGAGCGAAAGAGCGGGAAAAATACGAGCTCCTTCGTTCGCTATATTAGCTTATATTTTTCTCACTCGCGCTCCACGTGGGTTTGTACACAGAAAGCTGTGTTTTGTAATGAAATGTATGCAAAATTGGCCCACCCAAAGATAGCCATTAGTTATGTCGCAGTTCCCACGTTGCGCTGAAATAAAGGTATGAAATAAAGGTCATGGATTTATTTCGCCTATTGATAGAAGCTGGGTCGGCTTAAATCAATCAATCAATCAATCAATCAATCAATCAATCAATCAATCAATCAATCAATCAATCAATCAATCAATCAATTGATGTCAATGCCGGCGTGGGATAAGGTTGCCCTGTATATCCGAGCCAGCAGGATATAGAGGAAATACAATAGGCTCAAAGGGTACATCGATCAGTACCTTGAACGCTCAAAGAGATTTTCTAAAAAGGAACGCAATTGTTAAAGAACAAGGGAGCTCAAGATATCTAGTAGCCAATTACTGCAACAACAGTAAAACGAAAACGGAGTTTTGTGTTTAGGGTAGCAGTAGCCTAAACTTGTACCCAACAATTCACCAGCCAGAGATCTGGCTGTCTGGATCGAGGTTGCTGGAGACTTTAGCGGTGGGTATTTTATAAATAATGGCTTCACCATCTCTGACTTTGAAAAACCGTAAGATTACGAGGACATTTGGCCTCACTTGCCAACGCGCTTCATGTTGGTATAATGAGCAAATTAATGAATAAAATAATGAATATTTTATTTGAAGATATGCATTTAATTAATCTAAACTAACTCAACTGAATATGTAGCACAAGAAATCTTACAGACAAACAAGTTTTAACAAAATTATTTTAATCTCTATGTTATAATATCTCTGCTGAGAGAATCCTGCGACGAGGACCTCTACTTCCCAGGCTTCTCACGGGTTCAATGAACACGTGACTGGTAAACGCGTCGGGGTAGACCTATCATTACTTTATTCATATTTCCTCTTTATATCTTCTGAGAAATTTTGGTATGAGATATCGTACACTCGCGAAGAAAACTACTCTTTGTACCAAGTCAAACTAACAAATTGCACAGGAATACCACCTTTAATAGTTATTCTTGGGAGTTAATTTAAGAAAAAAGGCCACAGTGCTACAAAACGAACTAACTAAAACAAATGGGGCCCACTTCAAAACCGAATTCATTCGAAGTAAGAAATTCTCCAGGGGCGAAGTCTACTATGGGCATTTGATTGAGGTCTTCGGTTTCCACGTGGACAACTGCTTTCCAGTCTCTGCGAACCTGCAGAATGAAATAACAAGCAAATTTGTCGCAGTTTGAGCAAAATATTGTAATTTGTCAGTCTCTAGGAAGGCAGGTAATTTAACGCAAAGTTGTATAAATAGGCTGCCTTCTTTACGAGTAAGACAAGAGAACTGAGCACTTATGTTCTAGTTGCTTTAGTTTTCATGTGTATCCAAACTTTCACTCTAAAATGCTATATCGTATAATAATGGGGGGCATTTGTTATTTTCCAATGCAGCGCTCAGTTGTCGTCAATAGATAATGACTATGACTTTACTGACAGAGCGCGGTCAAGGCAATAAGACGAGTGTACTTTGCAACCCATAATTATTCTAACTGCACTCGTTTTTGTGTATCCATAAAATGCTCTCACTAATATCTCTAAAATGCTGTCCTGCAACAAAAGGGAGCTTACACAAACACGACGGCGACGGCTAACGAGAACGTCTCAAAACAAAAGCTTTTATTAGCAAAAAACGACTTTGCACGTGCGTCATACTTTTAGGCACATTTCTTTGCCGTTCTATGCACAACTACAGCGTTTGGTGTAGAACACGAACACACGACGGTGAATTTTCGTTTTTCTCCCTAAACTTTAAGGCCGCCCTTACAAATTTAGCACCCAGATAGTTCTACAGATTAAACAAGTCGGAATAATCGCGAAGAAGTTTAAAAGATTGTGAAGTCATCTTAAAGCGACGTTTTTCTTCGTGTTGCCATCGTGTTTGCGTAGGTTTCTTTATAGGTAGCACTTCTTGTTATTTGAAAATTTTAATGTTATGCATTTGAAGACTACGTTTTCATCAATAAATAGTGAATATAACCTTACTCTAACAGCAATTAAAAAGCTCAAAACGTTCAAGTGCAACTATGTTTCACTGATTGCTGCTTGCAAAGTTCTTTTCAAATGAGTCACATAACTTTCAAAAACCAACTGGAATATTTTCTTCAATTTCGATTTTACCTTCAGTAGATCCTATTGGCATTGTTGTAAGCGTATGACAATGTAGACTAGACAATGTTTCGTGTAACCTGTCTTGTTCTTTTTTGCGCCCTTGTGCAAACAACCCTACGTAACGCTTGAAAAGTTATTTTCAGCTTTTCAGGATCGTTGCAAAAGTAAAACCGACTTCTACTTCCCAAAGTGTTTGCGGCAACAACAAATTGAGAAACCTGTTTATTTCAGGGTATGTTACCCTAGGTTCGCTCTGATTCGCTCTGACGAAGGGCAAACGCTCGAAACGTTAGCTTTCAATCTCTTTACGGTGGCCAATTTACCTTACCAACTCAGTTGACAAATCCAAAGTTTTGTGTTTCGCGTCCCCACCGACGCAACACCACAGTTTCTTTAGAAACTAACCTCCTTGTTTGTAATTTTTCAATGTGTCGCAACAAAACTGAGAGACACGTCGCAGGAGAAATTGCCTAGTGTAGCCGTACCCAGTATGAGTGGAAACGTTACGGAGATTCCGATTCATACCTGTGTGATCTTAATGCTCGGTTCGTCTTTCATGAATTCCAAGAGACCATCGTTGGCTCCTTGAAGCTTGATGGCTTTTTCTACCTTGTTACTGTTGCTGTCGAAGCATCCTTGTGATCCTCTACAGGTCACAATGAATGTTTGTGTGGCTTTCTCACTCAGCAGCCGCAGGAAATTCAGCTGTGTCTTGCCAACACCAGTGTATGAAATCTGAAAAAGTTTGGAAACAGTCAAAATTATGATTTCGTACAGGCTATTGAGCTTGTTCCATCCCAGCTTAAAATTGATGTGACAGTTACACGAAGCTCAAAGGGCTTATGAAAGCCAAGCTCCAAATAAATTTAAAGCAGCAGCTTTACAACAACAACTTTATCATTCTATGATACTGAACACAGTACATTGGACTGACCCGCAAAAGTACCTAAGCTAATAAGGGACTGCGTGATCAGCCATATTTGGCAGTCTTCGGCTCGTTCAAGTCAAAATAGCACAATTTAAACCTACATAAGGAGTCTAGGATGTGCGTTAACCTCGACATAGCATAAAACCGGGTCTAACTTAATTGCTTAACCCTTTAATCCCCACTATCAGCATGCATATTTTCCTTCCCGTTCCCCATATATTTCTTATGGTACTAGTTTGGAGAATTATTCAGAATTATTCATTCAGTCATGACCAGTATGCTTGATCAAGTAGTGACGTTGCTCGGAGAAAATAGGTGCTTGTCACTATTGGGGCTTAAAGGGTTAAAAAATGGGCTTAGAGTGTGTTATTTGGATAGTCTTTAATCTGTCATTTAACAACCACTACTGGCCCTGTTATTCCCTGTCTTACCTCATAACCATCTTCATATTCGCTGAACCATTCTGCTCCGGAAAGCTTCTTCCACTTCTTGTTGGGAGCCTGTTCAGAACCAATAACAAAACCTTATGAATGCGATCGCATGCCATCTGAGAAAGGTAACAAAGGAACTGTAAGGCTTATTGAAATTGGTCGTGTTCACCTTGCCAACTCCAATATGTCTCCTTCTGGTATACTACAACTTCAACCTTCAACTTTAACTTTTTTTACTCATTCGTAAGACTAGATTTAGCATTACTCTGCTGTTAAGAGAGTTCCAACCACTCTAAGGAGCCTCTTTTAAGAAGCAAGTTAAAACTTGTGTCACGGTTTCCTTACCTCACGATGTCGTATCTCAAATCAGATACACCAACACTCCTTGTGTGAGGCTGAAAATTGAGGCTGTATGTGGCACTTTGAACCTGAAGGCTAATGAGCAGTGCTTTCCCGTGCTGCTATTTAACAGTTATTCACTGAGATGGAGGTGAATAGTGGGGGGAATTTGACGAGCCGCAAAGCGGCGTGGTAAATATCTACCACTCCTCACCGACAATGAGGTGAATAATTGTTTTAGTATATATCAAACCAGTGCGTATCCAGCACCAAATAGTCCCTTTTTCCCTGAGAAATGAGGGAAAACCCGGGCGCAACATCCAGAAAAATGCTAGGAGGTGAATAGCACATACTATCCGAGCTCGAGTAGCCAATCAGGGCGCGCGAAAAATACTATCCACTGGTCGGGTATATACCAATTGTTTTTAATACGTTGCAAAGCAACATCGAGCGTTTTTTCTTGCTAACAAGAAACCAAGTTTACACCTGTTCTATAAGCATGAACGATCCCCGGACTGGAAGGATTCAGGATCCCAAAACGCTTAGGAGGATATAATCAAAGGAATCTGCCGCACTTACTTGTTTCGTGTTAATATCAGGATGGATACAGGTTTGTCCGCCAGCAGTAAAGTTGCAAAGTACTTGAATGGCATCACCATTACAGCCATAGTTAGGGTCGATCCAGTACAAACCTTACAACAAGGTAACGGAATCGTATTAGTGGAGTACCTGGGGAGCGTTTCTCGAAAGTCCCGAAAAGCCATTTGTAAAAATATGAACCACTCATTCTACAAAGCTGTTATTTTACCTTGTCTTTAAGATAAACAATGTTAACTAATAGCAAAGTTTTATGCTTAGAAACTTCTTTTTTTACAAGATACAGTGTGAATTATCGTGCCCGAAATCGGCCCGAAAAGTTACGGGGCTTTCGACAAACGCACGCCAGGTCAGATCTGGAGAGGTTAAGGGGATGAAGCTTTCTAGAAGCAACAGCTTCCGCCCCCAAAAAGTGAGAATGTAGCATGTCTACAGTACCCCAGCTGGCTTGTCAGCTCGATTGGTTAGAGCGCTGCACCTGTATCGTAGAGGTCATAGGTTCCAATCCCGTACAAGCCTGAAATTTTTAGGCTTTTTTTTCGCAACTACAAAAAGCTGCGTACATAATTGCGATGATCTTCTATACGTTTAAAATTGTTAAATTAATCTCCTACCCCCGCCCCGAAAAGGTGCCCCACCTAAAGTAACGACAAAATTTGACGGACGATTAGTAGGTTACATATAGCCGGTTATAAGACTAGACACACTAATAAAGTTGGTCATTCATTCAAAACCCGAACATAGCCGCACTCTAAAAGTAACGGCGATACTGTGACATGACAAAAGTAAAGATCTTGAACGTGACACGACTGTCTGCTACGTCGCTACATCGGCAGACGTCAGAGTAAATAATGACGCCTGCAAAGCCCCTTTTTAGTACAATCTGAACGTATGCTTTTAGATGACGTTACACTTTTTACCTCGGCAAAAAGTAGCAACAGCAAAAGACTGCTTAATAGACAAAACACTGACAGCAGGAAACAGGTTACTTTGAGCATGGATTCCAAAGGATCGCCAAAATAGTGCACAGCGATACACTCATGCAGCTAAGTATACCTAAGCTCATCGAGCCTTTCATATACCGAAAACTGGCTTAAATTGGCAGGCAAGCTTCCCCTGGCAGAACAGGTCGAACAGCGGTAGTCGAGTTAGGACTTTTACCTTTTAAAGGTAGTTCTAGGCAAGTTAATTAAAAAAATGGTTATGAAGTTCAGCCAATTCCTTTGTTTTACGTTTTTGTTACCTTTGTCAACCCTGACCGTGCACAAACAACGATAGGTTTTGAATTTTGTATAAGCAACTGACTGTCCAATAGAAATGGTACAGAACTGTAGTTTATGTTTTTCAGGCGTAGTGTGTGAACGTAAAACAAAAGATTGTGCACGGTTGCGGTGCTTTCAACATAAGTTGAGGCACCACTGTTGCGGCGTTTGAAATTTGCAAGGTTCATAATCAGTTCCCTCAACAAACTATGATCAAGGGTCTGAAAATAAATAAAGAGTAGATGTTACCGGAATTACAGTCTTCGTTCATGTTTTGACCTTAGTATCAAAACCTACCATCTTTCAATTTTGCATTACACATGTGAAGATCTTTACAAGTTCTGGCTGGGTTTGTCTGTGTTCCGCTTGGTCGTTTAATGCTCTCTATCTCATCTCGAAGTGACTGGATGAGCCCCTGAGACTCGGAGATGCCAGAGTCCGACGAGTCCACGGATCTTCGCTTCCTCGTGTTTCCTTTGTCGGCACCGGTGTCTAGTCCACCCGGCCTCACCAAGTATCCGCTGCTTAAATAAGAGCTCTGTTGTAAAGATGAAAAACTAGTTTTAGAGGGCTATTGTAGTGATTTTCATTTTTGAGAGTACGTTAACTCATGTCGAACTCGGGCCAAGGGGCTCAGCCCTGTTTAAAGGCACCTAGGAGTTTTCCGCTCGTTAAACGTTCGAGCAATAACTGCAAAAATTAATTACTAAAATACTACTCATAGCACGGTAACATTTTTGAATACTATTTGAAACATCTCAATTTAATTCACTTCTTCAAGTGACCCCGCGATAGAATTCTCAGGCATTCTCGAAAAAATACATCAAACCTCGTAAAAATATGCTAAAAACGGGCGCCAGTTTGTTTTGAACTGACACGAAGCGTCTTTTTGAATTAAAATATGGATAACTTTAAAATCAATTTTCTTGCGGGGTCGCTTTGGGAGCTTAAGTATTGATAACTTTTTCTGAACTGTATTCAAAATGTACCATGCTATGAATATTTTTGGCAACTTGATTTTTGCACTTCTTGCTCGAATGTCGAATCGTCCTGCTGAATTGGATGTAAGTCCATGGCAGAGTTACTCGCAACACTGTAAAAATTCCCCAACGGTTCCCTGACACTCGAGTACACAGAAATAACTATTGAACAAAGGACCTAATATTGTTTTTACTTACGATGTCTCCAGGAGGTCCCTGAAAACAAATATTACAGAGAACAACATCAGCAATTAAAGGCAGATTTTTAAAATGCTTTACTTAAAGTAAAACGCAGACATTTGCATTTAAGGAAAGCTTTAAAACGCGCGCATATATCATCAAGTTCAAAAAATGCGGTGGTTTCTTCCGGTTATGTTTGAGAACAGTGTCAGCATGGCTACTCTAATTAATCTGACATAAGAGGTTGGGATTTTTCGAATGCAAATTCCAGCTACAGGCTAAATGTGGTGTTTCGTTGATTTAATGGTAATGTGTGCATCCTCTAAGGAATTTTTCTTCTATAAATCACAAAAAACCCTTACCGGTGGTCCAGGATTTCCCTACAAAACAGAACAACAAGCATAACAGACAAAAACATGTAAGTAAAAGTATTGAAATAAACGCATTTTAAAAGCTATATTACGAACGTATATTACTATATTACTTCTCTGCCTCCCTGATCATTGCAAGGGAAAATTGCAAGGGAGAGGCCATCGAAATTCACTGTCAGACCCCACCAATGAATCGTGACAACGGATATGAGCTCCCGGCGATCTACGGGGATGTTTTGTCACGAGTTTTTCCAACATCCTAAATCACGTGACAAAGCATCCAACACCATCACTTGATAAAGATTCCGTGACGGAGTCGAAAGCTTGAGGCTTAGTTAAATTTTGTACCCTGAGAAAGAAACCTTGTTTTATATTTTAAAGAACAACACAACACTTTAAGTTTCGAAGACATGTTTCGGCATCCATGATGCCATCCTCGGTTGAAGGAAAAAAGTTACAACAAAGCTATTTATATGCAATAGTGATTAGAATTGTAAATGAAAATGTATAAGCAAGAGTGACAAGAAAAAAAAACCGTGATTATGTGAAATCTAAACAAACAATTTTAAATTAACATGTTTAACCTGTTGATTTAAAGTGGGCTTTTCCCAGTGGATATGTAAGGATTCTTTGATCTTTAGTTGAAAGCTTGTAGTGGCGCAGTCTAAAATGCTGAAGCAATTGGTCGAACACAAATCGCGGCAACTTTCAGATTGTTGCAAGTGTTTGTACACGTGAGAGGCTGAGGATGGCATCAGGGATGCCGAAACATGTCTTCGAAACCGGCTTAAAAGTGTTGTGTTGTTCTTTAAAATATTAACTTGTTTCCTGCTACCAACACCTTTTAGCAAACCTTGTTTTGTTTTGATATATTACGATCGTAAGTTTTTAATAAAAAGAAAGCTATTTGCATGCCATTAGTTTTGCTAGATAATCATCAGCTTTCTTTTTTGCTTTACTCCACAATTGTTAAATTCTGATTACAACTTCCCGGAATAAAATATTTTTATACGAGAGTTTAATGCTCTTAATTTTAGGGCTTAGTTTTCTTAGCACATATTTGCACTTATTTTGGTGCGTAAATGCTGCACAGTGTAATGGTGTTACTGAATCTATCACCCCTAGCATAGTAAGTCCACTAATTTCCCTTTCGTGTGAGAAGCCTCAACTAATATACGTAGTTTCCACTTACTGGAATTCCTGGGTCGCCCTAAAAAGGAAAGAAATAATCCTCGAGGTTAGAGGCAGTATAAACTAACCAAAGAAACAATGACACTCCATTGCACTCAAGTAGCAAAATTCTCAAATAGTCTGAGGTTGTATTCTATCTCTAGAGGAGGGTCAGAAAATGACACTTTATTATATAGACAAAAGTGTTTTAGTGGAAATTACACCACTCTTAAAGCTCATACGAAACTACATCCGGGACTCGAGTAGCGTATTTTCTATATCCTCACTAGTGAGGATATCGATGAAGGCATTTCCACTTTTACAGCGTTGTTTGGCAAAGTTTCCACTAAAACACTCTTGTCTATATAAAAAAGAAAATTACTGGGCAGCTTAAAACTGTGAATTTTATTTTCTCGTGGTAAAAACAATATTTTACGAAAGAGCGCAACATCCTCTATGCATTTTAGGAGGATAGCTACTTAAGACGATTTCCGCTCAACGTTCGAGCAGTAAGTGCAAAAGTTAAGTTACCAAAAAATACTTGCAGCACTGTCACATTTTGAGAACAGACAAGAAGCACTTATCGTTACTTTTGCTCCCAAGCTGACCCCGCGAGAGAAAATTGGATTTGAAGTTATCCATATTTCAATTAAAAAGACGCTTCATGTCAGTTCAAAACAAAATGGCGCCCGTTTTTAGCATACTTTTACGAGATTTGAAATTAATTTTCTTGAGAATGCTTGAGAATTTCATCGCGGGGTCACTTGGGCAAGTGAACTAGAGTGAGATGTTTCAAATAGCATTTAAACTGTTACCGTGCTATGAGTAGTTTTTTGGTAAATATTTTTTGCACTTATTGCTCGAACGTTGAGCGGAATCCGTCTTAATATCTTCGTAAAGATCATAAAGATATAGACGAAGATCGTTTATTAAGACTAGTATTAGTTCGCAGCCATACGGCTGAATTACGCAGTTACCTAAACAGTAATGTTAAAAAATGCTGATAGTGACAATATATAACTAAGAATCTATAAGTGCCTATACAATAAAATCTAAGTAAACTAAAGCATCCTGAACACAGACTTAACCTACAATGCTTGGTCATTTGTAAGAGTTTACAAGGTGTTTTTTTTTTCCATACTCACCCTCTCTCCAGGTGCTCCCTATACAAAACAAAAGAAAAAAAAAGAAAAATGTTATGGTTCACACAGGTTTGTTTTTCGCTAGCTGAGATACGACAGAAGAGGATTCTTTTTCCACAAACGGCTGCGTGTGATGGCACATTAGGCCTGGAAATGAGGGTTTAGAATTTCCATTCAACATTTTTGAATTCAACATGTCAAGCACGGTTGGCCATCCCGATGAGAAATGCTGTTTGATGCTGATTCAACATTTCTTTTGTTTCCAGGTGTGAAAAATACTGTCGAATTCGTTTAGCCATTTCCTACTCAACAGTGTTGGATGACACGTCAAAGAAGAATGAATTTAGACTGAGAGCAGTCCCAAGGTTAGGGCCAGAGCAGTGGAGCCAGAGGAGACATGCTTGCACGCAAGATAATCGCCTTCCTACTTTCCTGCCGAGAGGAAGCCTTCGTTCGACTTAAACGCTCAACTATGCCTGATAGAAATGCTTGACAGGAATTTCTAGCAGTTTAAGATGAATTTTAAGCAAGAATCATTTACTTACCCTGTCTCCCTTGGTACCCTGTTACATCAAACAAAAAGAAACGTCAGTAGTCAGATCGTAAAGACGACTAAAACGAGGAAAATAAAGTGTGCAAAATATATACTGTAGCAGATTTAAGAAAACAAAAATACATATTTATGAAAAAAAAAAAACCCACAAACCTGCAAACCAGCTCTTCCCTACAAGCGAAGAAAATAGAGGAAACAGTTAAAAACATTCAACATGTTCACCTAGTACATCATATGCTTGTGTGTCGTTTTAACCACGATGTGGCATTAGCAAGTACAAAAGTGTTTGTGTACTATATCGGCAATTAATACAACGTTTAATGTAACGTTTAAATAAAACCAACCACACATAAAATATACAGTTTCAATACAAAAGTACAAACCACTACATATTGAATGACTCACCCTAGGTCCTTGCGGTCCGGCTGGGCCGGGAGCTCCGTCAGGACCGTCTTCACCCTGGAACAGAGTAGTTATTCGATTATTAAAAAGATAGTACAAACAACATCAATAATTGGCGCTTATGAGATCTTGTCTTATAAATGATCGCGGCACTAAAAGGGCAAAATTAAAGTCACCGGCTTTACCAAGCTCGGAAGTTACTTTGGATATGGACGAATAACGACAAAGTTTCGCGTGAATGTCTTGTGCAAGCAGCAAAGCCACTTGTTTGTTTAATTGCTCATTTAACAGCTTGTATAATTTATGTGGTGAGCATTCAGAAAACTGTTGGCTACTCGGAACAGATAATGTCCAAAGTCAAATATCCTTGCATATTTTTAAGGCCAAATAAAGATTATTCAATTTGTTATCTTTCACTGAATAATCTCGCTGAAAGCCGTGTGCGTGCCAACAACATATACGTTGTGGGATGTTTGATTCTTGGAGTTCACCGGCACCGTTTTATCTACATGTTGGGAGATATGTCATGGCAAATAGCATGTAATATTTTCGAGTTTTAGTGGGGGTATATTGCGTCAATCGACACAGTTTGATCAATAACAGGCGGAGCATATATTTGATGGATTATATTATTTCATATTATGATACTGACTCTGTCGCCTTTGGGTCCTTGGAATCCACGCGGACCGGGAGGACCTGGGTCGCCCTAAATGAAAGAGAAAAGCAAACTGTTACACACTGCAGGCGAAGCTCCCATTGCGGACACCTCCCGTAAGCGGACACAAACTGCGGTCTCAGCGATTTCTTTCTTCAAGAATTAAGGAATGTAGAACAGATACAAAAGCTGTTATCCACTTAAAATGACCTTTTTATGAAAAGATTTGAAGGTCCAGTCATTTTCTAAAACCCCGCCCTTAATAAATAACAGGACCTACAGTTTTAACCTCTCGTAAGCGGAGATCAGCAGAAAGAAGAGACGAAGTCCTCCAATTGCCAACTTATCAGGCAGTTTTCTGACATTAACAATTCAAGAGGAATTTCCAATTTTTTTTCTAAACATAAACGACATCAAAGGACCTCGAAAGCAGACATGTCGGCTGCTTTACCATACTCTCTAAACAATCTTACCGTTTTTTTCTTTTCTTGAACGTTCAAATACGTTTTTGGACGTAGACGACAGAGATAATGATCAGTGTCTTGTTCAACTTGCGTAGGGTATTCATTAAAATGTGAAGCATCAAAACATTAGAAACCCTGAAAAGCAGCTGGCATTTATTTTCTCACCTTCTCAGTGAACTAGTTAGGAACAAATTCACCGTAATTTTGTCAGAAAAAAAAATAACGTGGAATGTCGCATATCACCATACCTTGTCACCAACCGGTCCTGCAACTCCCGTGGGACCAAAGAAACCAGGCCATCCCTTAAAAAGAGCAAAACTAAGCAAGTTAGAATACCGCAAAGACACTTCTTTCACGCTAGTTCAATAACACCTTATAGTATATACACAACTGGCAAAACGCAGCTATCGCTTTGACCAAGTAACATTCCGAAAGGGGTGTTTTTCCTCGGAAAACAGGCCAATAAAAACATGCGAGATACTGCTACTGGCTAAACACTTAACAATTTACGTCTTTTTTAAAGTTTACTTCGTTAATTAAATCTTTGAAGATTGCTTAGCAAGCAATTTCCAAGATGTATTACATAGGAGACATAATTAGCATAATTACGTTAGCATTTACCAATGGCAGATTTTAAACATTAACGTTACAACTATTTCCCCGTATCTCTCACTGCATCAACTTTTATGACTCTTTGCTAACCTTATCCCCTTTTTCTCCCTGCGCCCCTTGCAGTCCTTTTTCTCCTTTCGGACCCTAATAAGAAACAGAAACAACAACAGCACAATTATCGCCACAGCGTATCATACTACATATATTTATTTAAGGCTTGATTGCGTACTAACCCGAACGTTGGGGCTGATCAAGGTGTAGCGTAAAGAGCTAATCAGGTCTAATTTTTGATTTAAATTTTCACGATTCTAGAAGAATTGTTTGTCGAACCGTTTGATGTACCCTAGGTACCCCGCGGGAACGCTGAAAACGTTACTTGGCACTCATATTTCCATCTGCTAAAAAATTCAATGTTGAAAATATTGATACTCATTGTACGTCTAACAAGTAAATATAGAAGTCACTTCAAAAAGATCTACTGGTAGCTCGGAGTTTAAAAAACCCAGCGTATCTTATTATTGACACGCTAGCCTCCGTAAATGTTTTTGCTACCAATTTCAGAAGGAAGGTACTTTCGAAACGATAAAAGAATTCACCTCGAGGACAAAGAAAGCTTCAGAGTGACTCGTCAAGTTATTTATTGGGGCATAGTCCGCTTCAATGCGACTCAACGTACGTATTAAGATCTCACTTCTTCTCCATACAGTTCACGAGTGAGGGAGCACCCTTCCACTGATTATACGTTTGGTAAACCTAACATGAACTATGTGCCCTTATCGTAAGTCCAAACGTCATATTAGACCCAACTACATCAGGAACGATACTCACAAGGTTACCACGTGGTCCTTGACTACCTGGCAGTCCTTGTGGTCCAGGATCACCCTAACAAGGTACCAAGCATTTGTCATTGCACAAAGTAACAAAAACAACCAATGGATTTCAAGGGAGCACTTGCACATACGTTTGCTGGGGATGGGTACTAAGAAGAGAAAAACGTGAGAAAGAAGAACGAAGGGAAATGGGGAAAGAAGGGGAAGGCTGTTGTAGCGATTCCGTGACACAAACTGATCCAATAAAATCTACAAAACTTCAATATAACACAAAGATGATTAACCTACCGGGTCACCGGGAGTTCCTCTCTCTCCGGGGGGTCCCCTGTCTCCTCTGGCTCCCTATGGCAACAATGCAACATACGTAACTACCAGATTAATGTACGTTTTTCATAGTTCGACTCTCTCAGTGTCATGTTTTCTCAATTAAGATCCAGAGTAACAACCGATGTCTGCATGGGACTAGTGCCACGAGGTCCACAAAACTCCCTCCAAGTAAAAGCTTTCAGGTATGGTGTACATTTTGCCCCTAAAAAGGCACACAAAGGCCCTTTTTAGTTCCCAGCCCCCTCAAATAAGGCCATAAACAACATGATTCCAAATGGCGGCGATTTGAAGCGGATTTGCGACATTCTCTCGGGGTCTTTTCGTAGTTCTCCACGCCGAGTTTCAAATTTGTTTACTTCGGGATTTTAAGATGCCGAACTTTTGTACAGGCATCGAAGAAATTCACCGTATTTGCTTCGAAAATCAACTGATTATTTAATAACTGGGAATGACACGATCGAAGAAGACCTGTTTCACCCATCTGAAGCCACAGTACCCCCAGGATTAGGATTTTGCTCACATTTCTTGTTAAAACCAAAGATCTTCAACTTCTGAAAGTCATGTGCCAGTGCGAAATTAGTACTGAGGGCTACAACGACATACAAAAGGTCGAGAAATCAACTTGTGAGAACGGGATGAAATCCTCTATCATTCTACTTTTGAAAAATGTTTGGTTATTTATATCTTACATTAGACTAACAGTCTGTGTGAGAGTTTTTACTGGACACTGGTGATCCTGTCAAATATTTTCGCGGAAAATTCAGAGGTCAAAGGGTTAAGCTTGGTAGATGAAGTCTTACCGGTTGTCCGGTGGGACCAGTGGGTCCTTGGGGACCAGGGGGTCCTGCGTCGCCCTAGGGAGCCAAATGCAAAAACAAAAGTTAAAAGGGCAATGATCAAGAGATTCTATCTAAAAATGATTTACTTTCATGTTTTAACATTTTGCCCGAAAGGTTAAACTGGTGAGCTGTAAGCTCGACAAGGCAGTTTCAGACATTTTATTAGGAAGAAAATTTAGCGCTGAACAATAACACAATTATAGTGCTTCTGTCACGGGAAAAATCGATCTGATAATTGTCCTTAGAAAATTGATGTTCTTGGAACTAACGAATTAGTCTCGAGCCACCGATCAAACCGAGAGTAATGAGAATAACCCAGGGGCTGATCTTTTAAAAACAGGATAAACATGGTTTAATTCTCGTTGTGAATTGTGATTTCAGCAATTTTCTAGATTTTATCCCACGAGTCTGGTAACATTACTTGACTGGTTTACGCTAGTACTCAGTTCTCTATCCATACCTTATCACCGGGATCACCGTCTGAACCAGGGAATCCACGAGGTCCAGGCTCTCCCTGAAATAACAACAACGTGACTTATGATGCATAATTGACAACAACCAAATATGGCAAAAAAGGCGCTCTTACCTGTGGTCCTTGTTTACCAGGGGTACCGTCATCTCCTCGAGGGCCAGGGGCACCCTGAAGAAAAAGCATGTCACTCAATGTTAAATACTAGTTAGAAGGTCCGAGACAAACAGAACTGTAACAAGAACTCATCCCTGAGAGGGTCATAAAAGAAGATTGAAAATCGAATTCTAAAACGTCATCAACGCTTCAAAAGATAGCGCAGGATAACAAGCGACAGGTAGTGGAAAATTGAACATTTACCTTGTTCTATGGATTTACAGATGAAGCACGGAAACTTTACGAGTTTGCATAGTGTTTTACCAGATACGATTATAATGCCCGCGAGTATTGTCTGTAAAATCATGGTATAAGGTAATTCCAATTCATTGTTCCCGTCATTTAGCTCAAACGCTCAGAGAAAAACCAAACAAACAGGAAGACAAAAGTGTAAAACGAGACCCTACTTTGCAATACGATGTCAATTTTTGCGAGGTTTCTGTCTTTATATGGTAAAATGACGCAGCAATATTCTTAGTGTCTCTGCGCTTGAAATAGAAAATGCGGGAAACCCTCAGACGTTTCGAGACTGCTGTCTCTTCTTCAGTGGAAAATAATGCCGTTAAGCAGTAACGCGCGTCGGTTAATTTTGAAAGTCAAAAATGTATCTACGACACGCGCGCGCGCTAAAAAGTAACAATCAGAGAAATGCAAAGTCAATGTTCATTCCATTTGGTTGTAAAGTCTTGTGACGGAAGATCAATCTTGCTTCCATGCTGTGTCGCACCATCGTTGTCCTGAACCCCGCACAGATTACGGACACTAGCATATCGCCCACACTGTGTCCTGGGGACGAGAAATGTTTCCCAACAGGGAGGTCAGTATTCGCGCCAACTGATCGTATGTGCTCGCGGAATCTGTCGCCGAGGCGTCTCCCAGTTTCCCCGATGTAGAGCTTGGAACATTTGCGGCACGAAAGGACGTAAATCAAATTACTGGTCGCGCAAGTGAACTTGTCCTCGAATCTGAGTTGACCGCCCGGGGTGTCGAGGGTCTGCGAAGGGTTGGTATGGGCGCAGGTTACGCAGCGGGGACGGCCACAAGGGAAAGTCCCTGATTCTCCATCGGTAGGTCCTGTTGTTTGAAGGCTGCTCTTTACCAAAATGTCACGTAAATTATTGTCGCGGCGATACGCGCACAAGATACGGACGGGTTGAAAAATATCCTTGGTGTCAGGATCGGATTTGAGAAGAGCGAAGTTTCTGGTCATGATTTCCCTTACTTGCGTGTTTCGGGGATGGTAAGTCAGGGACAAGAGGGAGAGGGACAGCTTGTTCTTCTGTGGAGGGTGCGGTGTTTGAGTTGATCGTTGATTCACGAGGTGTTGACCCTTCGCAGACCCTCGACACCCCGGGCGGTCAACTCAGATTCGAGGACAAGTTCACTTGCACGACCAGTAATTTGACTTACGTCCTTTCGTGCCGCAAATGTTCCAAGCTCTTGTGAGCCTCGGCGACAGATTCCGCGAGCACATACGAGCAGTTGGCGCGAATACTGACCTCCCTGTTGGGAAACATTTCTCGTCCCCAGGACACAGTGTGGGCGATATGCTAGTGTCCGTAATCTGTGCGGGGTTCAGGACAACGATGATGCGACGGAGCATGGAAGCAAGATTGATCTTCCGTCACAAGACTTTACAACCAAATGGAATGAACATTGACTTTGCATTTCTCTGATTGTTACTTTTTAGCGCGCGCGCGTGTCGTAGATACATTTTTGATTTTCAAAATTAACCGACGCGCGTTACTGCTTAACGGCATTATTTCTCACTGAAGAAGAGACAGCAGTCTCGAAACGTCTGAGGATTTTCCCCCATTTTCTATTTCAAGCGCAGAGACACTAATTTTAATTTACCTCAAGAATATCTCGATTTACATGCGCTACACGGTTTATACACACGCATATCTCCTGTTGTACATTTTTGGATAGAATTCGGATAGCCTCAGTTTAAGTGTTTTTCCCCTCAGGAACAACAAACACAACAACACAAGAAAAAATGGAAGAACTTTACCCTTTGTCCTGGTGGACCTGGTTGGCCATCTTTTCCATCAGGTCCTGGACCTCCCTTAAAATGACAACAAAACAGACATTATTTTCAGAATTCAACAAAACTGATAGAATAGTTTAACAAGTTCAAAGGCTACGACCTACCTTGGCACCTTGTAAGCCTGGTTGACCTTGAGGCCCTGGTGGTCCGGCCGCACCCTACAATTAAGGTCTTGTAATTAGCACTCATGAAGCCACATTGGTTCGAGTCGTTTAAAACAGTAACTTCACAATCTTACGAGAACAAAAAAATTAAATTTTCTGCGTACCTTTAACCCAATTTGTCGACAAGTGCTTTATTTCTTTATCTAGTTATTTCCATACAAGTAGGCATTGGTAAATGACCAACCAGTTGATATCAAGAGTGAGTTTAAAACATTCTTAAGATTAGACCCATTGGGCTGAACGTTTAGGGAAAGTTTAGACGTGGTTTAACAACCCGCGGACTAAATCGGTTTGAGTCTGGCCAACCCCAATTTGTAGCCGTTGTTTACCACAATTAACGTCAAGCAGGCATATAGCAAAGAGTCGGGTCCATTTATCTCCTTTTAATTGTATTGCTACCCTAAAACCCCAATCAAGCAACTGTCTAATTATTTCCTAAGTAAAAGGCATTCAAAAATTCAGTCCTTTGACTGCGAAATAGGACACGGCCAAGGACCTCGTCCAATTTGACAGTCCTCGCAATTTTTGTCACTCAATTATTTGCCAAACTGGTCAGTATGTAGTTACGTACACAAAGAACCCACAAATAAACAGATGAGAGACTCATCAATTGCCTTAAACCAAGGTCTACCTTAGGCTTCCTTTTCATAGTCGGCCCAGTAACCTTAGAGTTAACTTTAGAGGTTTGGCTGAGTTAGGAATAGAATCTACTTGACGTTGTAACGGTTTAGTTGGTCAATTTTGCAGCAAAACGACCACTAACGCTCTCAAACGTCATTGTATGTCTTGTTACGCTGGCCTAATAGTCCACTTAACAAACTGTTATTTTGATATTTTAGTGGGCAATGTTTCTTAAGATAGCATGATCTAGCCCTTTTGATGCTTCTCACCATCGGTCCTTTTTCGCCCGGTTGACCCGCAGGTCCACGCTGTCCAGGAGGTCCCTGAAAAAGGAAAAAAATATTTAAACAACTTCAATATTTGGCTTGGAGCAATAAGCCACTGATACTTCGGGGAAAGCGTCTTACCGTTGGTAGAATTCGCAAAGAAAGGAATTCATAGTTGTTAACCAGTTGGTCCACAGTTTGTGTAAATGGTACGCAAATCGCCCAAGGGAATTTTTGTTAGGGATTAGAGATATGTAATGTTCCATTTCCCGGAGTTTAATCGGTAAACCTGGAATCAAACGAAGTGGCCACGCATACGCATCAAAACTGGCAAATGTCCTGGAGCTAGTAGAAAGAAGCAAACGGTACAAGAGCGATCCGTGCAGAAATTCTGTTTGGAAATTTTGAACTACCTTTCAAGAGGTTATGTTTATCTTGAAATGTTTTGAAAGTTCGCGATTTATTGATTTTCTGGAGGGGTTGAATTTGTTTCAATTTGAGCGGTCGATAATTGATATACAGTAGAACTCCGGTAACTCGAACTCGGATAACTCAAACTCCCCCGCTAACTCGAACTAAGTCCCATTTCCCTTGGATTTGACCCTACTTTTCAGTCATTTTTACTCGGTTAACTCGAACTCGGCTAACTCGAATTCTCCGCTAACTCGAACTAAACTTCGTTTCCTTTGATCAAAACTTACCCCGATAACTCGAATTCTGTTTTTGCAACTCAACACGGATGCCATTCAAATATCCCATTAGCTCTTCTTGTTGTGTTATAAATCGATAAAAACATTAAAACTAACACTACAGCAATTTGATTTTAATTAGTGCAACGAACGGATCACGTATTTGACACCTATTTCCCGAGTGAGTGTAACTGAATTACATCCACAGTACTGTGTTATCATAAGAATGCATGAACGTGTTACAGTTTCTGACGAGATAAGTTTTAAATTTGCTCTGTACTGTATACTGAAGTGCTGAAAAATCAATAAACTATCAATTATTAACATAGCAAATTGAATATTCAATCGACGATAACTCGAACCTCCGCTAACTCGAACTGTTTTTCGTTTCCCTTCAGAGTTCGAGTTACCGGGGTTCTACTGTAAATCAGAACCTATATACCTCAACCTCGTTCCCAGGTTCTCTCCTCTTCCCGTCCCCTCGCTCCAGGAAACGGGAAAGAGCTACCCTGGGAACGAGGTTGCTATATACCTGTGGTCCGGGATCCCCTCGGTCGCCCTTTGGTCCTGCTAAGCCAGGTCGGCCCTGAAGGAGAATATACGTCATGTACGCTGTCATAAAGTGAATTCTTCAAATTGTTTGAAAAATTAGGTGCCAGCTAAAAGGCAGTTAAAGGATAAGCAACATATACATTGGTATTTTACTTATATGCCGACATTCCTAGAATCCATGAAGATATTATAGTTAAGTTCAAGCGATGGTGTTGGTTGCGTAATTGAGAAATGCTTAACTGCATACAAGAGAATTTGTCTCCTGTTGACATTTCTGTTTCTACTTATGCTCTTGTACAAGTTACTGCTTTGATACTACATTCGCCTGTATGTGTTGTATTGTACGCTTAAGGACATTGTCTTGCATTGTAAGTTAAAGGACAATAACCAGACATAAAATGAGAAATGTCTGTACATTTTCTTCAATTTCAGAGACAAAGCAAAGAAATCTAAGCGCTTTTCGTTTAACGATCAGAAAAAAAAAAGAAATATAATATTTTATTTCAATATACATACCGGTGTGCCTGCTATTCCAGGGGCGCCCGAATCACCCTTTGGACCTTGATCACCCTGAAAAAAAATATTACTTCAGTTTCAGAAATGATCATATAACTCATTGAGCTATATATAGGCGAGTGAAGTTTACCTACTATTAGGATTCTGTGAAGTTTTCATGCTTAGCAACTTAAAACTCAGTCCATACCAATACCTTCAATCGCTCAGTGGCCATAACGTACACTCTGTGTATAAAGCTTCGTTTCAGGCTTTGCCGATTTGTTAATGAGCAAACAAACAGTTTTCGGTTGTTTATACTTTTCGTACTATTTGCTGACAGTTAACCAGTTGTTTTTCACAGGATATGAAATTAAAGAGCTCTGAACATTAACATAGGCTCGTAACTGTGGCACAACGATTTAAAAAAAAAATCATATTTACGAAAGTACTTTATACGCGCGGTAAACCACAAACGGCAAGAAGGAATGGCAGGAAACGCCTTGTAAACCTCTGTGCGGTTCTTTCCTTCTTGATGTATGGTTAAATACATAAAGCGTAAATACCAAGAGGAAGAGAACTAACCGAGCAGTCACCTATTCACTTAATTTCTTTGAGTAAAGAAGAACAAAAATATCCAATGTCAGAGCGATTATAGGGGAACCGGAAGCCAAGTTACCTTGTCTCCTGGTCGTCCATCACTTCCGGGATCACCAACTTCTCCTTGGTCTCCCTGATGAGAGCAATCACATCACTTATTACTGGATAATTAATATTGACGTGTTGAATCCAATTTTCGTAGCGCACTGGAAAATGTGTAAAAGAAGAACAAAGATCAAACTATTTCATTGCTGAAAATGAAACTGTGAAAACAAAAAGGCTTCGCTTTATTTACTGACTCTGAAGGAAGCTCTAATAGCTATCACACAGCCCTTTAGAACAGCCATCTAAATTCACTGGACGTTGTTATCACGCACGTCATTGTTTCTGTTGTTTGTTTTCCCCTAGTTTATTGTTTTCTTAGCTGATCTGAGAGGCGTTTTAAGAGCGCTACATGGCTATAGCTCAGTTGAAAGCAAATAGCGAAATCGAAAGGAACTTTTCAGTGGCTTTTCACCGACTAGTATTTAACACTAAAAGACTGCAAAACAGTCCTCTTTATCTCGTGTTTCTCAGGAGAGTTCGATGTGATGCCTGACACGCGAAAGGAGGTGCGAAAAACTCAAACTATATCGAAAACGCTTTGACAGTGTCGACGGTACGGCGTGCAGTAATGTAAAAGTAACAGCTGCCATCACACAATTTAACCCTTTCAGCCGTGGCATCGTTGTACAAATTCTCCTAGCTGGTCTCTATATATTTCATCTTTGGTGATCATTACCTTATTTCCCATGACCTGTATCATAGTGCCTGCATGTATTATAATGCAACTGATATGATGAGGAGAAATTTGATGCTGATCACTATTGGGGCTTGAAGGGTTAAGACCTTTTTCTTACAAAAATAACAGTTACGACTGGGTACCCATCTGTCGGTAAAAAACTTGAGAAGCCCAAGGATAGCTGTGTGTTCTGGCCCTATATAGGCTGTACCTTAGCTCCAGCCTGTCCTGGGGGTCCACGTGGTCCAGGCAAGCCTTGTGATCCCTGTAACAAACCAATACACATTGTGTAAAACTGCACACGTTTCTTTAAATTAAATTGTCTTGTTGAAATCGTCGCTTGAAATAAGTGTTCATAAGGTTGTAATTAAATTGTTTGGAGGTTTATTTAGGTAACTTCAAAAACTCATTAATAATTCATTAAGAAAATACAAAGGAAATTAATGTTTAATGAGTGTCTTTATATCTGATAAAGACACGGCTAAATTTTATGTCCAATTTTCATGGCCAAAATAACCCAAAATCTAAATATCAGTGCAAGAATGAAAAGATCTACATCAGAGGTTTTTGAAGCCGTTCAATAAACTCGTAGTTCGTGCTTTATCAAGTCTAAAACACTCGGCTTCGCCTCGTGTTTCAAACTTGATAAAGCACTCCTGCTCGTTTATTAAACATTACTTAAAAACCATTTTAAAACATTCACTTATAACGTACAATTAACCAAGGCGTTCCATTTGTTCGGAAGTGAAGTTTATCATCAAGTCAAGTAAAGATTTTCAAGTGATACAGCCGCTATACAAGTGAAAGAAGAGAAATAACCGCAACACCAGTTTTCGAGATCTTTCCGTTAATTAATTCCGATTATTACACATTTTCAATACGAAATTATTACATATTTGCAGTACCAAGAACAAACCTACCTGCGGTCCGCTAGGGCCTCGTTCACCCTTCTGTCCTCTCGGACCCGGAACTCCCTGGAGAATAAGGAATAAAAAAGTGTACAAAATGGAACAACCAACTGCAACCGTCGATGGATAAAAAATGTGGAATAAGACCGACTAATTACTGGAAAGCAGTGGTTATGAAGCCGGACAGACTATTTGTTACGTGTTTCCACAGTAGGCGTTGAGCTGTGTCGAGGCAACTTGACCGCCATTAAGTTATAAGTGTGTGGACAAAAAACTAAGGATTGTGCAAGGCTGTCGAACTTCTAAAAAAGATCGCATCACTTCTGTGTTAAGGGTTCATAACCAGGTAATCAAACTTACCGGAACACCCGGAGTTCCCGTTGGTCCCGGTGGTCCGCGTTCCCCATCGCTCCCTTTCTCCCCCCTCGGACCAGAAGCACCTTGGGGTCCTGTTTCACCAGCGGGTCCCTACAGTGAGTGATTATAGATGACATAAGATAGAACGCCACTCGTTCCCTAAGTGAATGACATTTATCATACTTACAGTAGGACCAGGTTTTCCAGGAGCGCCAACAGCTCCAGCAGGACCAGGAGGACCCTGAATAAAAGATCAAGGATGTTATTTAGACAATGGACAGAGGGGAGGTAAACAAATTTTGTGGATCAGCCGTTTCCTATCAGGACATTGAGTTAACATTGCCACGTGTGTAATTAACGTTGGATAAAACACGAAAAGTCATTATTTGTAAGCTTAAATGTTAACCACTCTTGGGAATCACCTTGGGTCCTCGTTCTCCCTTCTTTCCAGGTATCCCCGCTGCTCCTTGTGCACCCTGCAACGGAAACGCTCCATATCAACTTACAGATTCTCCTCACTGTTCTTCATCTATGTCTTATGGCTTTAGCTGGGAGAGTTTGCTTAAACATCAAGACGTTTCATTTTTGGTCATCATTTCCTTAATTCTCTTGACCTGCATGTGTTATAATACACTGATATGATTAGGAGAAATTTGATGCTGATCACCGTTGGGGCTTAAAGGGTTAACCCCATGTCACCCATGTTTTTCATTTCACACGTTTGAAGCTTTTCCTAGAAAAATGGGGCTGTAAAGACATTTAACCAGTCATTGCAAATAATTACCCTGTGAAAATCGGAGAAGTTATATTTTTGATTATTTACAGTTTACTGATCACTGATGCACAAACTTGTATGCAATAACAGTATTGGTCTTATTTATTTGCTATTAGTTAATCTAACAGATTGGGTTTGTTGAATTAAAATGGAAAACTCCTAAACCGACAGAATAATTTCTCATCTGTTTCAAAACTGAATTTGCCTGGAATTGGCGCTAACCCTGGATGAGTTTTAATTGTTTTCAGCAACTCTTTGTTGCGGTAAACAAGTTCCCCAACCGTGCAATCGAATCTAAAGAAATTAAAATTACGAGCGGACGCTCTTGGTGGCTGCGTTAAACTTTAAATAAGACCCCTAGTCGATGTCTACTATGGTTCTTATCTTCTTTCCCTCCTCCCCTGGTGGTCGTTTCTTACCTTCTCTCCCTCCTCCCCTGGTGGTCCGGATGGTCCGTCTTCTCCAGGCTTACCCTGTCAGAGGAGAGAAAAGAGCTGCATATAGAAAAATCCTCGTAGAAAGACAACAGTGAGTCTTTGAGACGAGCCAATGTCCGTTACCACAAGGCTACATTCAATGGCTAACACGAATTTGAACTTAACGGTTCAAGAATTTCAGAGCGCAACAGCGCAAATCTCTTGTGACTTCGCATAGGTTAGTTCAAAAATCTTCATTTATTGCCTTTTTCTCTTCTGGACCCAGTTGTTCGGAACCGATTAGCGCTAACCCTGGATTAAATGTTGTCCAAGGTTGCTGATTCTCTTGTTTAAAAGCGTTACAGCTGCAAATTTTGCATGACAATTTGAAAGCAGTCAAAGTCAAATTCTAAAGTCAAAATAATTTACTGGAATCCACCTTGTTAAGGATTAAAAGTGAATTCAAAATTGTCGCTAATCCTGGTGTAGCTTTACCCTGCTTTGAACAACTCGGCCCTGGTGAATAGGGCCAGAAATGCGTAGGAGGCACCTACGATGACTTTTGAGAAAGATGTCTACTTAGCTGTTTCATAATAGAGGTAGAGTTTTCATACTTTCGGGCCTTGAAACAACTTCACGGTTATTACAAGTTTTATTGACAGTGCTATTTTTATTAACTTGCTTATGATCGGAACATGCTGTTAATATACTGCCAACAACAGATTCTCTTAAGAAGCCTTCACGTTAGCATGAAAGTTTAAATCGTCATCACTACTTACTGGAAGCCCTGGTTTTCCTTCGGGCCCAGGCTCCCCGCGAGGTCCTTCTTCTCCCTATTAAAAAGTGGATAAAGTTCAGCTGGAATTTAGAGGACAATGAAGAAGACTAGAAGAAACCAATTGGTGTGCAACTGCTGGTTGATGCCCATGTCATATTGGCATAAAACAACGACTCGTCCTTAAATGCGACTTTCGTGAATCATCTTCGAGTACAAAATTTTCCTTTTCTTTTTTGCCGAGCCACAAACATTGACATTAACGAAATAAAAGCAAAAAAGAAGGCTCTATCATCTACATCTTTGAGCATACAAAATTTCATTCCTTTTAACTCCAATAATTTTCCTTTTTTGTACATGCTGACTTACCCTGGAGCCTTTCTCACCGGAAGCTCCTTGAGGTCCTTGGCGACCTGGCCTTCCCTGTAAAATGGCAAATTTATTGTTACCAAGAAGAGAAGAAGAAGAGCAAGACTTAAAACTGTTTTTAAGAAACAAAACTTTGTGTACTGAACGAAACATGTTTTGGTTCATTAAACAAAGTCGTGGTTTCCTCACAAGGTAAATTTAATGTGCCAGCTCTTTTACTGGTTTAATGGTGTGCCCTACACACCTGCTCTAAAATAGGCACAGTTTGGATTAGTAAAATGTACTCTAGTGCTTTTCGCATTCCTCTGAATTTTTTCACGCTGTTCTCCTATGTTATCTACCATCTAGGACACAATAATTAGTCAAAGGAATACTCACCGCGGGTCCCTGGGGACCAGGTTGTCCAGGAGGTCCACGCCCTCCTTGCGGTCCCTGACGAGATGGAATAAGGATCAGTTTGTTTTTTCATACAGAAAATATCAAAAGTCAAACCATAAAAACAGAAACATCTTGTGAATTACCTGAGAACCAGGGAGACCAACAGGACCTTCTACTCCTTTGAGTCCAGGGGGTCCCTGTAAGTACAAGAAAAACAGCCCAATAAACGGCTTTTTTCGCACTCAGGAACTTTTAAAGGAATCAAGGAAAACTCTCTTGTTTTTCTCTACGAAGATAGGGATTTCTATTCCAGAGCCCGCACCCTGCATGAAAAGCGGAGGACTTTTTGGAGGTCTTTTGGCAATACTACACAACATCACAAGCACGCTTTTACTTACCGGCGGTCCCGTGCCGCCTTTCGGTCCTGGAGTTCCTGGTTGACCCTGAAAATAATTGGAAGAAATAATTTTCATATGTTTTCTTTGAATAGCGTCGTTTCCAAACAAGACTGAACAAAATAAATCCAATAGTTCTTGCAAGGGATTTTAATTGGAAATGTTTATTTCTTAAAGAAAAGGCAAGAAGAAATATTATGTAGCTGTAATATCTTACCGGTGCTCCGTCTTTCCCATCCACGCCCGGTTTACCAGGCTCTCCCTGTTAAAGAAAACACGTTAAAGAGAATATAACGGAATTCAGTTAAGTTATATAATATAACTTGCTATTGGGAAGAAATGGGTTTTATTTTGTTGAGTTTGGTAAGTCAGAATTCTCGTGTACAGTCTAGGCCACAAGAAAACAAATATCACCAGAAGTTGATGAGGGTTGAAACTGTTGTTCCATAAAACTCTAATGCACTTCATCAAATTAGAAACTGCTCTTAAATCTTTTTGAGAGACGTTTGACCTTAAGGCCTAAGTAATCTACCCAGTCATAGCTGACGTGACGTGGGCTAACTTCCCAGTTTGGGTGACTGGAACCTGTTGTTCTGCAGAAATTCTGTAAGAATTAATATGAAATGACACGGGGTCTGGTTTTACACTTGTAACTCAAGAGCTGGATCCAAATGGTAACATGTGCTTGATACTTTTCAAGAATGATAGCTCACATGAAGGAAATTAATATAAAACTTTATCGTGATCTTAATCTAAAGTCTACAAAGGTTCACTTTGTTTTTGCTTTTTTAGCTTAGTTTTAAAGTATTTCATCATGTAACCACTGTAACTAGAAAACCTCTTTTCCCGCTATGTTACTTACCTTGGGGCCATCTTTTCCAGGCTCCCCTGGATCTCCCGACGGTCCTTGTGGGCCCTGTGATCGAAAAACAGAAAACAATACCGTCACGCTTTCTTAGTCATTAATCATCACACTTTGTTAAACTCAGAGACATGACGCTGCTAATAGCATACAAAAAAGGGCTAATTCCGTAAGTCAAAAGTCCTATTACTGGACATCTGGGTCTTCGTTGAAGCATTAATTTTGGAGAGGTGTCGACTTAATGGGAAGATGAACCTGACAGTAATGTGTCAGTGTGTGGCTGTGGCCGTGTCAGAGTGTCCGCTTAATAGAGGTGTCTGCCTGTGGGAGGTTTCCCTCAAAGGACGCACGTCTATATGCGATCGTTACCATCTGTGTGAGTACTAACAGAGCTTAAAGATAGTATAGTATTTGTCCTCACCGGTCGACCACGGTCTCCTTTGGGTCCCGAAGCACCTCTCTCTCCTACTGGACCCTGAAATTAACATTGAGATTTTCAAAATTGTTATTCAATGGCTTCACTGTTTAAGCGTAATAAACGAAGACAAATGACTCACCCGACCACCCGGCATTCCAGGAGGGCCTGGAGGCCCGGTTTTTCCTTGTGCTCCCTAAAAACACAAAACAGTACATTACTTGACAGTTACAAAGAGGCAATATCCTTTTCTCTACCAACTAACGTTAATATGGATTCTGCGACTATTCAATTGATAGCTATGGGCAGCAAAAATTCAGTGGCCGTTTGAGCTCAGTGATACTATTAGGGAATTAATCATACGAAAGCATAAGGAACTGTAAACAGTCTACTTGCGTGACAATGATAACCTATTTTTAGAATTACGTTGAAAAGCAAAAACCCATATAAGAATCAAAAGAACCTAAAAATAAATATTAGTTTTGTTTTTGTGTGCTCAGCAAAGTTTAATTGATTGATTGATTGACTGATTGATTGATTGATTGATTGATTGATTGATAGATAACCGTTACGTTGCTCAAACTAAATCTTACCGTCTCTCCACGAGGTCCAGGGTATCCTGGTAAACCTGGTTTTCCTGGTAAACCCTAAAAATAGGTACATGAAGAGTACATGTATCTACTGCCGTTCAATTATGGTAGCATTGAGGAAACTTGGTCTCTTTTGCGGTTGGTGTTTCTCAGAGTGGGTTGTGTGAATAATGCAGGGATGAGATTGCTGTTAAACACCTAAATGTTTCAGTGCTGACGTGCTTTTTAACCTTTTTAACTCAGAGTATGCTAAGCAGGTATAGATATTAGAATTCACCATGTTTGTGGTAGCCGGTCATATATTCTTTTATTTATAAGCGATATTTGTCTTGCCGGTTATGTAAATCAAGACTTTGAACTTAAGACGTCAAAATGTTAGTCCTATATACACGACTATTTGTGGGCTGTTTAAGTGTTATTTTAGGAGTTAACCACTGTAGAATAGTTATTTTTCGCGAAGATTATGTCGCCGATCATTCATTAGATGAAAATTTCAAGAATATTCTTAAATTTGCGAAAATTAAGTGACTCGCAATATCACCTTCCTCATCAGTAAAGAAAAGACTAGGTAATAGACAAAGAGGGAAATGAGTTCAACATAGCAAAAGGTAAATTTCAACTCACCATTGGTCCACGAGGTCCTGTCTGTCCCCTCTCCCCCTGAGGGCCTGGAGGTCCCTACATGAATGAAAGTATTTTTCCTTGTTAGGTGCAGACAAGTGCCAAGGGATGCTATATCTTTTCTTTTGAATAATAAAGTTCATGGCCTCCATAACCACGATTATTTGATAGGCTATAATGTATTCGCTGCCATTCTTATTGACGCCCTAAGGCCAAGTCATTAGGAAAGCACACAGATTATTTTTGAAAACAACTTACCGGGTTTCCGCGGTCTCCTGGAACGCCAGGTTCACCAGGCGCTCCCTGAAAGAAATTTTAATTATACAGTTCAGGTTTTAACGTCGTTCAAATAATAGTCACACATGGCCCGAATGGGTGGTGTGCTGCATCCATACATAAACCGCAGAGGCAAGTTATCAGAGCAATTACGTTTTTCAGTCTTTGTAGCAGCAGCTTAGGTTAAGTAACGTGGCCTTGTGCCCCACAGCTGCTTGTAGTTATGGCGAGTTCTGCCGCATGTAGCGACAAGGAGTACAGTTGAATCCCTCCGAACGACCACTCTAGTAAGTGACAATCTCCAGTAAGTGACCGTTTGAACCCTTTCAAGATCAAATGCTGTATTTAGTGCTCCTCTAGGCTAAATACATTGACACTTAAATAAAGGTTCTCATCTCATCTTATCTCCTCAGCGACCATCTTCCGTACGTGAACATATTTTGAAAGTTAGTTCAGTTCTTAGTCAAACACAGTAGTTAAGATTCCTCGTAAGAGACTATCTTCCTTACGTGTCCTTACGTCCACGTTTTTGAAATCCCGTTTGCTTCAGTTCTTCATTTATTGATTCAAACATTTTATTGTCCTGCAAAAGGGATACCACCGCCTCCCGATAGATTAAAAGTTCCTTAGATTGAACCTCAACAGGTTATTACTCCCACCCTTCACCATCACTGTAATATGTGTTCCTAACAATTTCCTGTTTTCTCAATTTATACGCCTCGCGTCAAGCTTCTTCACATTTTTTTTAATCTCAAAGCCTCCCAACAGATTTATAGTTCTTTAGATTGAACCTCACCTTATAATCGACTTACAATCATACATGTTTTCTCAAGGTCACCAAAGTCTCTACTTTAAAATTACCTTTGTTCCTGGGGTACCAGGAGTGCCGGGGGACCCTCGCTCACCACGTGGACCCTAGAACACCCACAACAGTTATTCAATACATTGAATTGCATTCAGAGGGAAGACTTGTTTAAGGATGGTCCTCAACAGTTTGAACAGAAGCTAAACGTATTGGAACGTTTACAAGTTTTTGATAGATTCGTCCAGAATCCGTTTGGATCTTTCACCGATATTGACTATTGTCCTCTTGAATGACAGGTTGTATGATCCAAAAATGTTTTGAAATGGCTGGTACAGCTCCCGATCGAGTTTAAGAGTTTTGGTGATGGTGATAACGGTGTTGATCATGATGATTGATGCAAAGATAAAAAGGAAAGTTTTATAAGGATAATAAAACTAAACATATGATTGTCTCTTTAGTTCTGCAAGATGATAGAAACATACGACCGAGAACTGAAGAGGAGAGGAGATTAATCGTCTATCGATTTTACCCGCGTTCCTCTGCCTCCTTGCTGTCCTGGCGGTCCGGGATTTCCCTGCACAAAACAAAGTTAATTTTACTCATGGAAAATAACCATTATTATTATTATTATTATTATTATTATTATTATTATTATTATTATTATTATTATTATTATTATTATTATTAACAATTTCCAAAATACGTACTAAGAGCAAGTTGTATTTCTTTCAATCTGTCCATCCTGTAGTCTACGTGGAGACGTCTCCCATTTACTTGGGCAATTTTTTCTACTTTAGGGAGCATCATTTTCCATGACGTTCTATGACCCGCGCTTAATTTCCATGACTTCAACATTTTCCAAGATCCAAACAAACCCTCACGAAGGAGAATGAGCATTACCAAAAAGAAGTACAGATGTCTGGATAGTGACTTCTTAGTTGACTCACCCTAATCCCCTTGGATCCGTCTCGCCCTCTTGGTCCAGTGGGTCCAGTATTTCCCTGAGGTACAAATAATGACAAAGCAGTAAATAAGCAGTACAATTACAGTAACTGGAGAGTGCTGTAAAGTGAGCAAATGCCTCATTGAATTTCCCCTGACCACACGGCTTTGAAAAGGAAATTAGAAAATCAACGCTAAGGTACAAAGAAAAAAGCTTTGAACTCGGCGGGATTTGAACCCCCAACCTCCGGATCAAATCACCGTGGCTCTAACCAACTGAGCTACGAGGCCAAGCTGGGAGCAAATCGTGAGAATGAGGATATTTAGCCGCGGTAAGGGAAATGTATGTACAGCAAATAATGTGATGTACCGCTTAGCACTCGTGTGATAGATGTAAGTATACCTACATCTATCACACGAGTGCTACGCGCCAACTCACATTGCTTGCAAGTACATTACACGTACAGTATCGCCGCACAAAGACGCGAGTGCCCCTGTGGCTCAGTGGTTAGAGCATTACTCCGGAAAGTGGAAAACGATGTGTTTGACTCCATTGGTTTTCTTCATTGTAGTCGAACACTCGTGATAAAAAATATGACCGAGCTTAAAATGCCACGCATCTCTTTTCAAAGACTAAGAAGCCATCTTGCAAGAATAGGTATATGTAAACTTAAAAGCTAACTAAGCGCGAAAAAGACTTCAAATCGTTATGACCATTACCCTTCTTCAGTGGAGTTTTACCGTACCGTACCGTGAATAAGGGCCCACTTGCACTAAGCTCAGCAAATTTATTTGTCTCTACCAAAATAAGATTTGGCAAACGTTTCCGCCTTTACAAACATAAAATAATTCAAAAGCCATATTTCAAACCGATAGCCTGTGTACAGCCGTACAAGCTACAACCCAAGGTCAAACTAGCCTGATTGATGTTTGTATTGTGTTTTGAAGTAGGAGAAAAATTCGTCGAGATCCGAAGCAGGACGACGGCTTTTTAGGATTGGTAAGTTAAAACAAAATTAGGTAAGAATTTAAAATGGCGTTTTCAGTTGTAAAACGCAATAATAACCAAAATATTTACAAAGGTAATAAAATTTGGCAAACGTAAACGGGCCTTAATTGAACGATAACTTCATCCTCGTGAATGCTTACGAATATCATGCCTATTCTGGATGCAATTTCATCTCGGGAAACTGAATTGGTGCAAGAATAATATCAGTCAACAACAGTGAACGGGACCACGTACGAATGCTACACGTACTTACCTTTTCTCCCGGTTCTCCAGAATATCCCGGCATTCCGGGGGGACCTCTTTCTCCCTGATGAATAACGAATGGTTAAGGCAGTTTTTATTTCAGCATCGAATCAATTTCCATTTGGTTTGGTTTTGCTTCAGTACGCTTCGTGATTGGTTAAATAAACTCGCGTCATAAAGTCGCCTCAACCAATCAGAAGTAAACTAAAACCGACTGTGAGTTGCCCATACGCATTCTCCCGCAATTGACGTTGGTTGCATTTATTTGCCTCCAGTTCCAGTTGGTTTATTGTCTTGTTTGCTTCTGTTGTGATTGGTCGAAGCTATCACTTTGGTTTTAGTTTTTTTGCGACAGTCAATGGAAACTTGTTCAGGAAATGGCGATAAAGAGGATAGAGTCTTACTCCCATTTATACTCTGGTATTCCTAACAGGTATTCTTTAATAAACATACAAAAAGTCACTGTAGTCACCCAAAATGATTCAAAATTCACCTTTGGTCCTGTAGGTCCTGAGGGCCCGGGTGGTCCTGGGATACCACTTCGACCCTGAAATACGTAAAGAAACACAGAAACGGTTAGAAAGATACAATATACTATAAACGAGACTTTTTGAGTTTTCTCAGTAGGGCCCATTATAAACGTCGAACTTTTACTTTCCCAATTAGCAAAACGATAACATCTGGAGGTTGCACAAGATTCGGCACATGAAAAGGATCGCCGTTTGAAGCAGGACCAAGGATCTTAAACTGCCATTTATCCACGCGAGTGAAAATAACGGGAAGAGTAAACGATTTACGAACAAGCAGTGCAGTTCACACTTCATAAACTTCATCCTTCAGGTCACAACTAAACGCTAGTGAAGTTCTCTGGTGATGTGCAAGGACGTTGAACGACAACCACGACAGACGTTGACGACAAAAATGCACAGACTCAAGGTTAGGTCAATATAAACAAAAAATTCCAATGGCCTTTTTTAAGCATAATGCTCTTTACGTAAATTTTAGAGCTGCAAGTTGTCATTGGCATCATAAACCCCTTACAGATACATACACTGTCATTAAGATTCACTTTGCGGTTTTATTTTTACGAAACCATTAAAAAACCGCTGAACCAAACGCAAAGGAAACTGGGAGACACTTTCCACCGACCTTTGGTCCTTCGGCTCCTTCCAGCCCAGACGGACCCGTCTTTCCCGCAGCACCCTGTGTGAGGAAAAAAACAAAAGAAAAATTTAGCTTATAAACAATTCAATCAATAAAGAAGGGAATTCCTACCACAGCAATTAAACAGAGGTTACGGGATGCTAATGAACTGCGCTATATAGTCATTAACCTAGGTTTCCGACAACTGACGCTAAGATAGATGTGCAAACAAGCACAAGAATGCTCCGCAGGCATTACGAGCAAACGGCTCTCATATCAAGTTGTGCTCGCACTTTCTTTATTTGTTCTTGTGCTTACGTTGTTTGTGAAACTTAGACTACTGACATAGCGTCTTTAGTCACACAGGCAACCAAGGTCCTTATTAAGCTTACATTGCTCGCGTTCGCCGACGATTAAGAAACATGAAATGAAGATGTGGCCGTCGCAGTTGTAATTCGCAGTTTAAGACCGAAAAAAAAAAGATTTTCGGAGCTTCAACGGGATTCGAACCCGTGGCCTCTGCGTTCGCTCTGCAGTGCCCTACCAATTGAGCTATGAAGACCCATACACTCGGAGTAGGTCATTCTATGATTAAGAAACATGTTATCGCAAATCCCATGGAGTTGCTATCAAGGGAGCTCTTCGTTTAATCGTCACTGCCATTAGGAATAAAACTGAAGCGGATTACAAAGATCTTTTATTGCCTTATTACAGGAAATGTTCACGTTAGTGGCAAGAAGTTCATGTCGAAAAAGAGGAAGTCGCTCATTGTAGAGAATTTTCCAAATTTGGGAAAGTTTAATGACACTACTGTGTGGCCCTTACGAAATCGCGAAAGTAACTTGTCAAGAAAATTTTGCGCAATATACTTACATCTTCTCCCTTTGGACCTTCGTCTCCCTTTGAGCCAGGGTATCCCGGAAGTCCCTGAAGAAGGAAGTAGTAATCAGCTAAACTAGTGTGTTATGGCCATGATACAACACGGAGCTCAGCTACCGACACTCTAGTTTTCCTTCTCACGTAGGACTGTTCCCTTAAACGTGCCATAGGCTTCCTTTTATGTAATAGATTAATCTTAAAAGAAGGGCTAAGCCTGTGCATTCATTTCTGTTTTTGTGTCTAATACGCCTGGCTATCTAGCGGCCTTTTAATATGTCTTAAAGCGCCAACGTTAGGTAGGATGTCTCGCAGAGTAGAAGGCTATAAACAGCATTAGAACTGTGAGCTAACAAAGCGATTTGTGCTGTTGAGGTTATGTCTCTCTTTCTTTTGCGTTAATAATTGTACCAGGAAAGTACAAACCTCTTCGCCCTTCTCCCCTTCAGGCCCTCGTTTTCCTCGATTTCCCTAGAAGCAGAGAAGTATTCATATATAAGAATGATATAGTAGTCACACAGTCGTGTCTGGCATGTATGCACTCTTTTCCTTTCCTTAGTCATGCCTTAGATAATGAGACGGTTGAAAGCACAGCATCAACAACAACAACAACAACAACAACAACAACAACAACAAAAAACAAACAAACAAACATTCAAGCAAGCAGTATGCAATAAAGAAATACTACGAAGGCACTCAGGAGTGGAAATGATGGTCACAACCAGGAGAAGTGATAAGGAATGAAAACATGTGAACTTAATTCTCCAGGGACGATACAAAATAACGTTTTGAGAAATTAGGTCCATAACGTCACTGTTTGCTTGTTATGTACCTAATATCTCTTTTTTCAAAAAGCAAAGGGAAATAACATGGCCGCATCTCACCTTTGGCCCGGGAAGGCCTGGGTAGCCTTGTGGTCCTCTCACTCCAGGTGCACCCTGGGAACACATATGATTATCACTCAATGATTTTTGTGACTTTGAAACAAGAACAAAATAGCGCAGATCTCCTTTCTCTCGGCTGGATTAATGGCGTTGGGCGCATTTTTAGCGTGAAAAGAGAAGTATGTCAACATTTAACAGTAAAATGTTCAATTTAACCGTACGGAAAACTAAAATGCTCATTTCTCCCTAATAAATGGGAACGTGTGAATTCAATCTCGGTCATTGCATTATAACTTTCTCGTTGGTTTACCGCACACCGCGCACTATCAGTGAATAGCCCTGCTTTTCGGCTTTTAAGGAAATTGGATGCCATGTCAATGCCGCAGCGGTACAAAGTTTTTGTCGCAAAGCCACCGCCTTAGTACAAAAATAGGCAAACAACGTTCAGTATCAAAAAATTGGATTTATCAACTGAGTTGATAAGGTAAATTGGCCACTGAAGGAAACTGAAAGCTGACATTTCGAGCGAATCAAGAGAGAATCAAGGAATTGTGGGTTCTGTATGGTTTATATGTAGAACGGTGGAGCTACACTCTTGGTGGAAACATGGCAACGTAAAAACGAGAATAAATCAGTTGAATGAAAAGTGTTCGTTGATACCGTGGGGAATAAGAGTGCTGATTTGAAAGATGAATTTTTGCTCTAAGTTTTTACGGCTGTCCGTGTTGCCCTGATGTAGGGAAAGGCCGCAGTCCGCGACATGTGTTGGATATATAGAATACTTCATGGAAAGTGTGTGCGTGCGGTATTTACGGAAATCGAACGAGTGAGATTTCTGATACAAACTAACGAGTGCGTAAATACTGTACGCATACGCTTTCCATCAGGGCTCGAAATTGCGACTCAATGGTCGCCAATGCGACCAAAAATTGAGTGCTGGCGACTAGATTTTCAGAACTGGTCGCCAGCTGGCGACTCACGCTTTGTCCGTTAACTTTTCGCTGCTTTAGCATAAACAGAAGAAATTTTTGTATTTAAGTCTTAATCTGGAGAAATCATTCGGAACTGGTAGCTAGAAGACAACTCACCTTTCCTTTTCCACCAAAATAAAACTAAAGATTCGATTTCACGGTCTGTTAATTAATAACACAAAATGTACTTAGATACTCGTGTTTACCAGGCGCCATATTGTTTCAGCAGCTTCTTTAAAAAAGTGGGATCGCGGGCGCACTTCAACACCATGTGCTTTTCATAAAAGCCGAAAGCAACCGTAGCTTGATAAGACGTCTTTCTCGTGCTGTTCCTTTTTAGCTGTTTTATTATGACTTTCCTTGTACGTAAAGTAACATTTAAAATCATGTTTTCGTGAAAGTTGTATATTAAATAAGTTGGCGACCAAACTTTTTGATCTGGCGACCAAATTTTTCCTGTTAGTCGCCAGCTGGCTCCTAAGCAAAAACGTTAATTTCGAGCCCTGTCCATGGTGTATTATGTTTATTATATACATACTGAGATTTAAATTCTTGTTTAACGACAAATTTGTCACACAGATTCAAGTTAAAAGCTCATAAAAGATGTAAGCTTAAGTTATACAAATGTTTTGACTATACATTTTGTAGTCAATTCAAACTGTTTATCGGTGACGATACTCACCACGGGGTAGTTATTTTTCTTCAAATGCCTCTCAATACCTTAAACAAGACATCTTAAGCTTGAGGGCTCATAATCTTCTCCGTCTTTACGTCTAACAGAGCGAATAAACTCCGCAAGATACTTGTTTGATTCTGCTGGCTATTTAGTGTGCACCTCTCGCTCATCGTTTTTTTTTTTTTCCGTTTCTCAAAAATTCTTCCAAAAATTTCACATCTCGTTCCTCTCATTTGTGTTTTTGCTTTCGAGACTTTCCACATAATCCTGAGCCGAAGACATCGTGGACAACAAATCTTTTCTCGCTCACGTGTTTTAGCTTAAAAGAAAGTTAACTTCAACACTTGCGAGAGGCTTGAAAAGCGAAAGCTTGAATGAGAATCACCTTGTTACGGCTCACACGTCAAAAAAAAAATGATACGCGGCACCTGATTGGACGTATCGTTTTCTTCACACGTGAAAAAAGTGATACGCGACATTTGATTGGCGTTTAGCTACTTAGACCAGCTTGTGAACGAAAATTTATTTCGCGCGTTTTCAGTGGGTAAATCTCAGTATGTATATAATAAACAATGATCAGGGAGATCAACCAGTGACTATTACCAAAGTTGAGAATTTACTAAATAAATTAATCATTCCACTAACGCTTGTTGGATATGTGGTGATTATAACGAACTCGGCGCCTCGTTGGTTATTGATCACCTCATATCTAACGCACGTTCGTGAAATAACTGTTTTAAAATTAATCAGTAAATAGAAGTGATATATTATCATACTCTGTCTCCCTTTGGTCCGGGTGGGCCTTCAATTCCAGGATATCCCTAAAACCAAAGCATCAGGACAAGTTTCATGAGAATCTTCAAGATGTACAGTACAATACTATGATCCCGACATTGAGAGTATACAGAACAGTTGTCTACACTTGTTAAATGTCTTAAGTTCTTGAAAGATAGCTTAGGTCCGTGTTAAGGCTTCTGGCAGACAAGAATAACACTTAATATTGTTAAGGGATTTGTTAAACAAGGGGGCACATTTATATTATGTATTTGTTCATTCTTTATAACACTTTACCTAGCAAGACACGACCTCAGTTACTATAGATAATTTAAAAGTTTCTATTTAACAATTAGATTATGAGCTCGAGATTTCTATCGCGTGATAGTTGATGAGGCCGAAGGCCGAATCAACTATCACGCATAGAAATCGAGAGCGAATAATCTAATTGTTTTAGTATAAATCTACTAGACGTTCAAAACTTAACAGCAGACACTACATGTTTTTATTGAAAAATGATATAAATGGGTCACACCGCGCGCGCAAAATTCTACTCACCATCTACAACAGAATAGATAGTGAGTAGCGTAGCCAATCAGATTGCAGCATTTATGATAGAACGCTAGTAGATTTATACTAACAAAAAATAGACCACACGAGGGTTAATTTCTATCATAGATAAACTAGTCTAGCTGGTATGCCTCTGCTTACCGGTACACCATCGGAACCGGGGAATCCTGGCATCCCAACTTTTCCTGCTTCACCCTGAGAGTAAAAACTAATAGTGAGTTTTTGTGATAATCAGTCTCCCATCAGCTGATCACTCACCTATTACTCTACGTCACCTATTATAAGGGTTAGTTTAACCCTTTCACTCCTAGTAAAAATCTAAAATCCCAGATTTCATTTTCGCATATTCTGCAAAACAAATAGCACCATGCGAAAGTACTGAATTGGAAAACAAATTGAAATCAAATAATCCCAAAAGGCAGTTAGATTCAATTTCACCACGGTTTTCACCCAAATACGTAAAAATCCCCATATTTCCTTTAAAACATCTTATGTACATACCTTTGGTCCCACTGGACCTGGAGGTCCCGGGATACCAGGAGGTCCCTAAACGAAATAAAGCAACAATATTAACACATGCAACAGAACGATCTTTCTTGCATAAACAAAACTAATAGGTTGGAAGACAAACAGGCATCTTTGGCATGGCGTTGGCAGCGATCTACCTCAAAAACAGACACGCTTTCCATCTTAGAGAGGTGTCCGTCTTCGAGGAAGATTAAGTAAAGGACTGAAGTAGAGCAAGGATCATCTTTGCGCATTTGTCTTAGAGTGGTGTCCTTCAACAAAGTGTTGACTTGAAAGGACGGCATCCCGCAAAAATATCGAAATTTCGCTTCTCTAATTTTCTCGCCATATTGCCAAACACCACCAAGATCATATTTCCTCGCTTCATCACTTTTGGCGATTTTTCCTTCCCATTTCAAGGTAAATAAATAATAAAATTCAGGGTACGACGAAGCCACTTCACTTGCCATGTTAGCTTACTGCAAGTTCCTGGTCATACTTAAAAAACACGATATACACGATATATCAGTAGGGATACTGTTTCTTCAGTGCACTTGTCGGTTGGCAAAGGTTTAGTCAAAGAAAACAAGGAAGATTATAATGTTTCATACCAAACAGAAAGTATGCGGAGACCGGGCGGGCGAGAGGTATCATGACAAGGACTATTTTTTGGTGAGTACCGGACTCACATTAGCTGACGTTTCTTGAACCTGAACGGAACTCATTTATCAGAGGTCAAATTGGATGTGTTAAGTGGCTGAGGTTATTTTAAGCCATGGCTTGCTCGCTTCAATTTAGAGAACTTACACTTGAGCACCAAAGAAAGAACACAGAAGAAATCGACGAACCTGGCTTAATATAAAAAAAGGAGGACGTTAGCTAGACGACGTCTTTGCCGATTAGAAAACTAATTGCTATTTGGCTTAGGCGGCCTTCTTCGAGGTCTGATTGACTTATTCGTTCCGGATGATCATAAAGTTGCAATTTTGGACAATACAATCGACGAAAAAAATTAGCAAGGAATGCGGGCGGGAAGGCGCGGAAGGAAGCGCGGATTGCATGCTCATCACGACATTTGAGAGGCTTTTTGCGATCCAAGGATTGGGCAATACTCCGAGGAAATGTTCACTAAACTTACCGGGGTTCCTCTCATGCCTTGAATGCCCTGAATTCCTGGTGCACCCGGAGGGCCCTAAGAAAGGAACAAGAATTATAGTGTTTGCATCTTTGCATTTTCTGTAGTGATACTGTTCCCATTCTTGTAGTTTGTCTCAGCTTTGGGTAACATACAATGGTGATTACATACTAGTCACTTTGACTGAATTGCAGTGTGGCTTAAATGGCATGGAACGTCGTTGTTTGGAATGCTATTTTGTCACAGAATACTAATGCCTTACCGGAGATCCAGGCGGACCAGGCGGACCTCGCTCGCCAGTATTCCCCTGTTGATAAAAAGATACAAACAGGAGTGATTTAACAACATTATCATCAACAACATCAACAACAACGACAACAACTCTTTATTTAACAACAGAATTACAACGAGTGAGTAAAATACTTGCCCTGCGCAAGTAACATAGGTGCTATTCGAGGCGGGTACAAGACAATCTAAGTTACATCGTGTACTTATTTTCCCCGTAAAGAACAATACCTATTTCTGCACTTGGGAAGAGAGAGATCAGACAATGTGAAACCGTGTCTGATGTAAGCACACAAACGAGAGCTGTGCAAGACTGTAGAAACGTCACTTGCCTGTAATCCCCGCGGTCCAGGAGGCCCCCTTGGCCCTGTTTCACCTTGAGGACCCTGTAAATCAAATTTTCATGTTATATTTCCTTTTCTTACAGGTTGGAAAGAATACGAGTGTTTAGGCCACTTCGAAAAATTAACACTCTACTAACGGGAACAGGTCTCAAAATTTCAGCAGCGTTGGCCACAATAGGTCAAAAACGTCAATCATTAGTACAACCAATGAACTTTGCGTGAAGGGCGTGGCATGAAATACCCAAATGTACACCCTTCACGAATACGATCTTTAATATTTCTACAAAAAGGAATTTAGGATTTTTTTAAGTTTAAAACGTGTGCTGCCTTGGCAGTGTGAAGTTATCTTAATTTGCCATTTTACATATTTCTCTTGAAGGTGGAAGCTTAAGAGGAATTTCTTGAATTCTTATTTAAGCAATAGGGCCTTTAACTGAAACGTCAAAATGAGGTCAAAATGAAAGCCCCTGGTACAAAAGCACATTGTCTATTTCGAAATTGACAGATCACTTGCCCTTTCTCCGGGAACTCCACTTTGTCCTGGTACACCTGCCTCTCCCTGTTAAGAATACGTGAATAAATAAACACAACTTGACAGTGTGCTGTCAGCAATGACAGCAAACATGATGTAAATACAAAACAAACCTGACCAAACAACTAATCTTGAATTGGCTTGCGTTTAGCATCGGTTGCACGTTTTCCTGCGTTTGGCACGATTTGTGTGTCTTTGTTTCAAGTTCTAATTGGCTCACAGCGTTATTTGACGTTGACCAGGTGAGTTTACTTTGATTTTGGTTTACAACAGTTTCAGGACGACCGCTCTTATTCAGATTCCTGTCAGTCGTCACCAGTGCACAGCCCTAAGGTCCCGGTCAAAGGGATTCAAAATTTCCATTCACCATCTTTAAACATTGTTGAATACGCCATGTTAAGCACGTTTGGCCACCTTACTGAATTATATTGATGGAACTTGATGTTCAGTAGTGATGAACAAAGTTTGATTGTCATCAAACATTCGTACAACAAAGTTGTATTCAACGTTGGATGATGTTGGACCCGTTTGACCGACCGAGGCCTTATAAGTTTCCATTAGACGCTCAGGAAGTAACCACAGAATTAAAACGGTTTTTAAGACCATGTATGTCTCAATTGAGAACAAAGCAAACTGCAAATAGAAAAACAGATAGCAATAGCGCACGAGATAAAACCTACTCTTTCACCAGCTTCGCCTTTATCTCCCTTCTCACCACGAGCTCCTGGTAAACCCTAAAAACAGCAATAAACAAAGCAGATAAGAAGCGCTCCCCTGAAAATTAGATTGCACAGAAGTACACTATCGAGATGGGTAGGGGGGAGGGGAGGGGAGGGGGCGAGGGGTAGTTTTGAGTACCTCCAATTAACTTTTCTCAATACAAACCTTGAGTTACTCATTAGATTCAATTTTTTGTGCCTGTGGAAGGTTGATCTAATTTTTGAGACTGGATGAAATCGTAACGATGACGATTCAAATGAAAGTTATTGAGCAGTGCTTTCCTGTGGAGCCTCTTATCATGCTGTGGAGGGTGGTTCTGAGGTTGACATTCTCTCAGAAAATATGACGAATGGCTGTTTTCATTTTAAAGACGGATAATTCGTCTAGTCGGATAACCCGTCCTACTGTGAAAACAGGATATGATCGAGGACAAAGTTTCTCTCTCAGATGGATAACGCGACCTTAAAATTCGTCTTAATAGACTGGGTAAATCCGATTGTTGCTTTTTCCTGTTTACTGTACAGTTAAGCATTTTCTGAGAAGATCTAGTGTTTACCTATACACCAACTACGCACGGAAGCAGTAGTATTTGAACTACCATGCAGCCAGTAAGCTTTCTTACCCGTGGTCCTTTGTGGCCCATCATTCCGGGGATGCCGTCAAGCCCTCGGTCACCCTAAAAGACAGAGAAAAGAAACACCTTACTAAAAAACAATTGTTTTGACCTCCACGTTCGAAGTCGTTTCATTTGTTGTGTTTCTGCTTATTTTCTGCTCCCTCATTTTCTGCTTTCTGTTCCGTTAAATTTTAATATGTGTAGATTCTGGGTTTTGGCGATTTTTCTTTTCGTTTTCCTACTTTTTTAAAGTAACAAATAAAAAAATGGCAACTGTAATTTACAGCCGGGGTAAAGTAGGGTGTGTGTAGGCAGTTGATTTATTCAGCAGTTTCGTGAATTTGCGGTACGTTAAGTTTTTTTTTTAACATGGTCAGTTTTTTCCAGAGAACAAGCCATACAACTTAAGATTCATATTCATACTAAGATCACTTTGAAGAATTTAATTCTATTTGTTTGTTTGCACGATAATTTCGGATTGTTTTCGGCATCCATTGCCATCTCTAAGATGGCTGGTAAAATATGTTGCAAACGGTACTCCCGAAACGTCCGTTCCCAGTCAACTGTTATGAAAACTCTTCTTACAATTGTTTCCTTTATGCTGAACTACTTAAGTTCTACACAGCGAGAATGCTCTGTGTATGAACAGCTTTCCTTTGAGTCATACTTTCTTCTAATTTTACCCAATTTCATAGCACATCTCTGCCATTACAGATGCGCTAGCTGATGTAATAAGCAAATTATGGTGTGCATCTACCCTCCTCTTAGCATCTCTATGTAGAAGCGGGCTTCTCGCTGCTGTCAACCACTTCTTCCTATTACGGTTATTCTTTTGCGCTCTCTGCCTGTATCTGTGCATGACTTAGAGAGTTTAACAGGATTATTCTCAGCTCTTTACTTAGTGAAACAAGTACCTTTTCTCCTATGGGTCCGGGGGTACCTCTGGCCCCGTTTGGTCCTTGGGGACCCTAGAGAGAAACAATGATGCGACGTCATTAGCTTGGATGCATGAATAAATAGTTTTGAATAGCAGTATTTTCTCCTATGGGTCCGGGGGGACCTCTGGCCTCGTTTGGTCCTTGGGAACCTTCGACTTCATTAGCTTTAATGCATGAATAAATAGTTTGAAGAGCAGTATCGGCAGTAATACCCAACCTTTCACGCCACAAAAATGCAGATGTTGTGGCAAAATGGGAAAACCCTTTCTTTCCATATCTGTAATATGTTTCGGTGCCCCAGGCCTCTTGCGAGCCTTCCATTGAGTTAATATTAACTCGATCTCTTTTTTCCTTAAAGACGTATTTGGGAGGATGGTGTTTCCCCCCCCTCCCCCCCGCTATGTGGACAAACTTTCTTTTCGCAAGGACACATAACAATGGCGAAACCACGGACCATCAGGTTTTCAGGTCCGTCGCGACCGGAACCGCTTGACTCGATCAACAAAGGGCAACTCCATTTAGTAACAGCTATATTGCTGAAGTGCGGGCAATGAGTTTGGTAACTAATTTCATCTTTACAATTAGGACATGTTTGTACGTCGTTTATTACAAATAGACTACGAACAGTCTCTCTTTCCATTCAGGGATAGTCGAGGCAAACGAACAAGCGTTCGAGCGCGAAAATCGCCAGCGTCGTTGAAACATGACGCGCATGTCGAGCCGCTCACTACACTAGCGGCTCGACACGCGCGTCACGTTTCAACACCACAGGCGATTTCGCGCTCTCTCGCTTGTTCGTTTTCGCCGACTATCCCTGAGCGGAAAGAGAGACTGCTCGTAGTCAATGTTACAAATTACTCACTCACCGGCTTTCCAGGTCTCCCCGGTTGACCTCGGTTACCTTGATTACCGGGCGGCCCCTGGCACAAGTAAAAAAGTACAGCATTTTGATTTTAGTTTAGTTATTTGTTAATGAGTATTCTACAAATGTTCCCTAGCACTTCGTAGGTAAATAAATGATTGATTGATTAATTCGATTAGTTGGTTGATTGAGTGAGAGAAGGCTCTATAGGTCAAAGTCAAATCACGTAGTGGAGTCTCAAGGCTCGGACATGCGTTGCAACGTAGCCGATCTGGATATGCTTGAAAGCCTCGGGCAATGTGAATTTCCTTTCTACGTATTAAGAATTTGCTAAAAGCGCTGAAGTTGATTACACTCTTTTCAATGATGAGTCAGAAAAAGTTATGAACGTAATAAAAACGTACCTAAGTGTGAATTTTTCTTAAGAACAATATTTTGACTTTTTCCTATTTGTTTTGAAAATAAGAGGCGTATGTACAACAAAAAAACTTAAGAGTGAACGGTCTTCGTGGAAACGAATTCGAGAGCATCATGGCTGGCCCGTAGCTGGTGGTTCCATCATATATCTCTCACACTAACAGGACTGTGCTTTTATGAGAATTTAAAAAAGAGTTATTTTAACTCACGGGAGGTCCAGGGTCCCCTTGAGATCCTTTTTCACCAGCTTCACCAGGGAGGCCCTGCGAAAAGAGGAGTTACCATTTAACATAGATCAACTAAAAAACGATCGGCAACAGCTGCTCAAAGGTTTGCTCATCAACAAGCGGAAAATCCTGAACCAAACCTTGAATAGCCGGCAACACAGAAAGTGGTAGGGTGGACCCTCGCTTATGGACACCCGCATAAGAAGGAACTTCTCGTTATCAAACAGAGTTTTCTTGGTCCCGATCCATACGTTTTCCGGCCCTGAAAATAATTCGCTTAATGCAGACACCCCATTAATATGGACAATGGCGTCCGCTCTAACGGGGTCGACTGTACTGCGTTTGTTTCGATGGATACACCGCAAAATTTATTACGTACTATAATTAGTCGTCTAGCCAATCAGAAGGAATACTAGTAACACCAAAGTCAACCGTGACTTACGCGCGCTCTGGTATGAGTTGTGTGTTCAAGGTCAGGTTGGTTCGTGTAGTTGTGCTTAGTCTTTACTATAGACGCGGGTTCACTTTTGTCTGTCATTTTGTCTGGACAGTGCAGACGGCACGATGACAAAACGCGCTGACAAGGGATATATCCACCTACCTACCAGGATTGTATAACGTTTGTGTGTGTGTTAAACTCTCTTTTGATGTATGTATATTTACATATTACGGCTTAGCTAACGATTGTCGCATGCGACTTTGCGTCTCGCAGAAACATTGCTTCTTCTAATTATTTCCTTTCTGGCTAAACTGGGAACTTATGTTTCCGAAGCAAAGTTTGTGTGCGGGAGACAACAATGTTTTTTTAATTTTCCTCCCGTAGCATGTGTTTCTCGCGTGCCTAAGCTGGGAAGTATCTGCCGTAAGTCTACGACTAAACACGGGAGTGCGCATTCAAGTCGACTACCTTTGCGTACACTCTCTTTGTTTGACCTTCGACTTTCCCTCAAAGTAAAGAAGGTAAGAAGTAAGGTTATAATTAACAATTATTCGCCGAAGGCGAAGTAAGTGTTGGCGAATATTTACCGAGCAGAAGGCGAGGAAAATATTCACCAGTATTTACTGACATGAGGCCAACAATTGTTTTAGTATAATTTTGAGATGTGGACATCAAAAAGTAAAAACGAGCTAAAACTTGACAAACAACACACGACAAAAGTAACTTAGCTTAGCAGCCGCGCCATGAAATGTTATATTCACCAGGTAGCGCGGTGAATATAGCATTAAAATTATACGTTTTAAACTCCTACGAACGTTTTTGTTGCACGCGACAATCAGAATAGTTGGCACAAGCAAGTCGCATGCGAAAACGCCAAAAAAAGTTGTAGCGTCTCGATCAATAAGTTGTGCCGCCCAAAGTAGCCTTAATCGTCCATCGTCCACTTTGTACTTACCGGTTGGCCACGCTGTCCTCTGGAGCCGCGCACTCCTGGGTCTCCTGGCTGATGAAGTGAAATAACATAGCTCAATAAAAACTAAAGAGTGAGAGCAAGATGTTAAAACTCGCAACAATTTAATAATAAAGAGAGGATATTGAAGATTAGTGATTATTATCCATCCAGTATCTTCGCTTGCGTGCGATTGGACAAAATGAGGCACAAGGAGCAATATGCCTCACCTAAAACTGGGAAATATATAAACAATAACCTTTATTTGGCGCGAAAGTATGCACGCATATTTGACCGCACACTTATTTGTTGTGACTGAGAAGGGAAAAGTTCTCCGGACCCCGAGAAAAACGTAAGCTTCGAGGAACAGATAATGCCGAAAGACAAATATTCGTTCTTATTTTTAAAGCCGAATAAATGGAAAGGAAAAAGAGAAAAGCGTGAAACGCCAAAGGCTGCTTTCCGTTTTTGAGTTTTTTTTTAAAATTAAAATAAAGCCAAAAAAGGAAAACTTTGCACGTTCGATACTTACCACAGAAGGAGGCTCGACGACCAGACCACCCGCCACGGGTCCTGGACCCTTCTCATTCGATCCTTGAAGCCTACTCCATCGCTGGAAAATAAATTTAATTTTTAAATTAATTATGAAGAAGTAATATCCTTGCCCCCGCGGGATACTTCCTATAGTAGGCCATAGGGAGAGGGGCTAACCAAAGGGAATGCAGTTTTGTGGTTACAGGACACTCAAGGATAGACGATACAAAAAAAGAAAAAAAAAATCGAAGGGAATAGCATAGAAATCTAAGTACTAAATAGTGTTGGGAGATTTTGGCAGAAAAAAAAAAACAAATTATACAAAGGCTTGAAATCTTCCGAGTGACTAAAAGCGCCCGATAACCTACTATTTTTGGCTTATCTTTGAGGTACCAAATAGCTGCAATTTTCGTTCTTGGTATATGGAGGGGTACCATTCCGATTAAAATTAGTATATTTAAGGGGTAAGACTTTGAAGCTCGGGGTAACGCCTCCCCCCCATACAAATCTTTACCAAGTATCTCTCCCAGGATATCCAAGCAAACAAAAAACCAAGCATCTATGGTTTGATTACCTATGACAGCACTTAACAGATGAAAGGTGGAGAGACAGGGCGTCTGAAGGATTGGAAACACTGTGCAACATTGTACGCAACATCCGCGCAATGTTGAACTTTATCATGTGCTCAACCAATTGCATCGTACAATATTGCTTGAGATGCTGCAGAAGTGGAACGCTATAGTAGACCACGCTCCCATTTTATTAAACGTACTATTGAACGCAAAGCTGCAACGTGTTCCCTGGTCTAACCCGTAACGACGGCAAAGCAAGGAAACCGCTAAATCAAAATCTAAACCTAAATCTACAATCAGTGTCACTTTGTTGAAACGCTGTCGGTACAATCGTGTCTCTCTCCCTCTCCCACAAGGCAATGTTGTAAAATAGTTTCAACCAAATAGATGAAGAGAAGCGCTCACAACACTATGCAATATTGAATAGGGGTAGGAGAGGAGGGTGTTTCAACGACTTATGTCACTGGTTGTAGATCGATAACCTACAACAAAAGAATAGGAAATTATAAGACAGTGGGTGCAAAAGTTCATGGAAGCTTTATTTCTTTTAAAGTCAAGAAAGACATACACCTGACGTTAATTCAGTTGACGCCTCACTGGCCATGAGCAAGAATAGTCAGGCTGGGCAGTAGGCAAACTACGGTGGTCCACCTTCGGATCACGTGGTAGCGCCACTTCCTTTCAATTCTTTACAAGAGTGACTGGGAAGAAAGCAGCATGTTATAAATATTTTACTTACGACGTATATTCCATCTCCCGGGGGTCCCGGAGGTCCCGGTGGTCCGGCCGTGCCAGGGGTTCCTGCGGGGCCCTAAAGTGAAAGAAAAACTGTGTCATTATTGTCACATAAAGTGGAACCTCGAATTAGCGATCCTCTATATAACAAAATGCTCGGTATAACGAACGATATTTTTCAGTCCAGTAATAGGGTAATGTATGGAAAAGAACCTCGATAAAAGGACCAATTTCCCCAGTCCCGTAACACTTCGTTAAATCGAGGTTCCACTGCAAGAAGTCCGTACTGCAACCGTGGCGGATTTAACTCTGAGTCCAGGCAAACAGTAACATTTTAACACGCTAAACGCTGTATTCTGGGATGATGGTGGACTGATCGAAGCGATACTGACTGAGCGAAGCCATTTTAATGAAGCAAAGTGTAGTGTAGCGAAGCTATTAAAAATGAAAGAGAAATACATGTTCATGCAAACAAAACGCTAATACAGAAAACTAAAGCGGCAACAGAAAGCAAAACCTGGACAAACATTAGCTAAATGAACACCTACCTACATACAGCCTGGGAAGTGGTACTTAAACCGCTCAGCTCCAGCAACGCCGGATTTCAGAAACTGGGCTAGAACTGGACTGAACATCTAACCCTTCGAAACGACCAAATTTGAACTACCGAAAGCCGCGAAAAGGTGCCTGAATACATCATAAGCGGAGACGCTGCATTCCACAGGCCAAAAGAACTTAACGAATAATAACGCTAAATTACTAGGCGTGTACGATCCTAGCTTAAAAGCAAACTAAATTAATTGGCGTTAAGGACCCTACAAGAACAAACCTGGGATCCTCTTTCACCTCTGGGCCCATTGTATCCTTTTTCACCCTGTGGGCCAGGCGGCCCCTGGATAAGAAAAAGAAAATGAAGAACGAATTAATCATCTGAAAGTGATTAGGAAAGAATTGCAGACCATCGCCCAGTCAAACGGTCAATTAGTCAGTCGACCAAACAATAAGCCAGCTAGACAGTGATGTCGCCAGTCAACCAGTCAGTCCGTAAGACAATTTGGCAGTCAGCCAGTTAATACACAAATTAGACCGTCCGTTCGTTAGTCACTCAGACATTCAACTAGCCATTCACTCGGATTGTTAAATCATTCAGTAGGTCAGCGAGTTAGACATACACTGAGTCATAGTTTTATTCAATCCTTCTTCTAGGTCAGTTTTTCGCTCCTTCCTGTAAATCTGTTAGTCAGTGGGCAAGCAGATAAATTCGTCTATACATTCTCGCTTGAAATACGCAATGGGCTTGAGTAGAGTATGTTATCACACCATCATATTACCTCAAAGGAGGAACTCAAAGGAACTCATAATTATGAAATCATTCGACGAAACGTAAGAAAGCAAGACATACCGCAACACCTGGAGTGCCTGGGATACCTCGCTCTCCCTTGATCTGAAAATAAAACACAAGAAGCTTTGAATCTGTAATATGACGACAGAACTAATGGATACGGCTGACACTTCAGATAAATTGTGGTTCTTCGTACAAACTGCAGTAGAGATGGTTAAACTGAAGTAACAAGGAGGAGTAAGAAACGCCCACGGAAAATAACAATAGGATTTGAGGGGTTTGGAATTTCCCATACCCACGTACCCTCAAGTCGTACTTAAGTTACTTACATATCTGACATTGTTGACGATCTGCACATTGGAGGGGAGAGGTCTTTCTTGAGCGGCACCGCTTAGGAAAGGCGCGTAGGGCAACGGGGAATCACAATCAGGCGTGAAGTCCTTGCAGTAGGAAAGAACTTTGAACACATCGGGAACAATTAGCAACTGTTGTAGAGAGCCCTATAAAGGAAAACAAGGTTTGAGCTCATTTTAGTACTGACTGAACCAAGCCGCAGCTCAGAGAACCACAGTGGTCAAGAGTTGAAGAATAAGTGTTGGAAAAGAGTGGTTTTTAAACTCTCATCGATTATCGACGGCTGGAGAGTTTGCTAAGAGTTGTCGCATATGCCGTCAGCCAAAAGACAATCACAGAGAATCTCGTGTGTTCTTATCGACTCTCGCGCGCTCTCGAAGAGTTAGAATCTGCAAAAATTTTCATGAAAATTCTGTTGATGAAAGTCAGTCAAACTATCGCTCTCGTTTTGCCTACAAATCGCGTACGTTCTTGGAAACTCTCTTTCCTTCTTGAAGAATTTTGACACTCTTCAACTCTTCTCGATTCCAGTATTCTCGTTCGGTTTGTGTTTAAGAGTTCAGTGGGAAAGAACGTTTTCAGTTCGCAGCTATTATCGTCAGCCTGCTTAAGGTGATTCCCTTCAATTGCATTGCGCATCCTTTCTGCGCATAATTTTTGCATGATTAGCGCGCGCACGAGAGCGCGCACCATCGGAACTTGATAGGTTTTCTGTCAAAACTGAGCAGTTTAGAGAAATAACTGGTCATTTTCTCCTAAACGAGCTTGGTGACCCCCATTTTTTAATACATAAATTCAAATGGCACATCGTCGAGTATAATATATCGCGATTTCAAGAAAAGTGAAAAATTCTGCTTTGAGATATTTTTATTTAAACGCCGAAAAGAACATGTCTTTAGGTACAGCAGGGTATGTAAGCAAGCGGCAAATTCTTTAATTTTTTTCATATCCTCATTTCCTGTTCAACTAAAATAGTATACAGTGCAAGATAAATCAGTGTCTATTTTGTTGAACTGCTCCAATATTTCAATATAAGCAATGACTGTTTAAAGCAATTATAGCTCTCATTTCTGATTACTAGGGCCGGTTTCTCAGGAAAACCTTGTGGTTCGTATAGTTGCTATCAATAGCTATCTATGTTGTGCCAAAACAAGCTCTGTGACCCCTATTTTTTTATTGCATTTTTGAAATGTTGTAAACATAATTACTAATTGGACCAAGTCTCAGAAAATTTTAAATATTCCTTCTATTTCGATGGAATCACCTTAAACGAGGACGAACGTTGTCGAGAGTTCGCTAAGAGTTGAAGCTCAACGTGAAAGCGTGAAAGTAAAATGAGTCTTTGAGTAAGCTTAATTTACGACCTACTAACTCAAGCCTTAGATCTGCTCTTGATTATACCACAGACGTTAGAAAATTTATATCGATTTCGTAGTGCAGCCTGAAAAACACTTGTTTTTTGCTACGTTAACATTCTTTGTTTGTTTGTCTTTTCGCCCACGCATACAGAATGAGCAATAAAATATTCACATGCTACGCGTACCTTAAACTGACCACCCAATCTTACAACACTGTTTCGACTGAAGCTCGGGTGAAATCCTCGTGGCTTTCTCACGTGCTCTCGAGGCTTAGCGCAATCCAAGGACAGTGCCACGTGCTTTCTTCTCACTGCAAAGGCCAGCCTGTGCCACGCCCCATCAGCTAAACTCTCTCCGACACCTGCTCGCACCGGGGCCTTTCCTCTCCGCCTGTATTCAAACTCCACGGGATTCAAACTAAAAGATAGGCTTTGCTCTCCGTCGATTATAGTAAACAAGTCTGCCGTGTTGTCACGTTCCACTTTTAAAGTGGCAAATAAAACAAATTCTTCCGGGATGCCATTGGGAAATAGTGACCCTGTGGTTGTGTTAATCAATTCGTCGGTAGCGGACAGGTCGTACGCAACATCCCGAGCCCTCTGGTCCTCAGAGAAAGGCAGCGGTCTGCTTTCGCAGAGTCCGGTCGTCTCGATGTTGAGCTCACGCAAGGTCCATTGAAACTCCTGTACCAAATCCGCCACGCCTTCGGTATCTAAGAGATTCGATAGCACAGCTTTCAAAATATAGAGGTATTCAAAGGACAAACTACAATTTGCAAACTTTTAAAAGTTACCAAGTCAACAAAACTGGGCGATCTCATAATGCTTTTCCGCGAGGAACCTTCCCGAAAATTCCATATTTCTCTTTGTCTTTCTTGAGTTTGAACTCTAGGCTGTCAACAGGCTCCTTATTGGGGAACCGGAAGCAAGAGAAATCGGAGAGCAGCGCGAAACATGCGAGTCTTCGCCGGTTACCCTCCTCAGTTTACGCTCGGCCTGCATCGCTCGCCGATTACTCTAGCACAATATTCCCCAAAGCGGATCCTGTTCACAAGCTACTAAACTCTTGTTTGACAAACGTTCTTACATCAAATGCAAGTTTGCCAATACCAAAAGCTTCTAAAAATGTCGTTCAGAATCAGTGAGAATAGACTTGTCCTACTTCAGGTCATTAGTTTGCCAAAAAAAAAAAAATGTTTTCGATCTGTTGTTGCAGCCATCCTATGTCGCAATTTCTAGTATGCTTCAATTCGCTGTTGCTCAAATTGTAAAGTAGTGCTGGGAGTTTCCGAACCAAATCAAAGTTAAAAACTTGATTTTCATGAGAGAATTTTTGCAATTCCCCCACCTTCTCCGGACAGCGATTTCCAGGACGCACGGGAGAAACGAGCACTCCTCGCGCGTCTTTCCTTTTTCCTGTTACGCACGTTCACATTAATAATTGAAAAAGTAGGTGTCCCTATTTTTAAAAAGATAACTTGTGGAACTTGTTCAACAAAAAATTATCGAAATACAAATACTGCTTAGACATAAAGTAAGTTATCAGACAAAGGTAACCATTTGAGGATGGTACCCCCTAATACCTCTTTTGGACAGTAGTAGACTACGAGCAGTCTCTCTTTCCGTTCAGGGATAGTATGAGATAGTCGAGGGAAACGAACAAGCGAGCGGGCGCGAAAATCGCCGCGTCGTTGAAACGTGACGCGTGTATCGAGCCACTAGTGTAGTGAGTCAAGGGTCACTCGCTGTGGCTTAGTGTGTAGTCTCTCTTTCCGGCTCGCTACACCAGCGGCTCCACACGCACGTCACGTCTCAACGCGGAAGGCGATTTCGCGCTCGCTCGCTTGTTCGTTTTCCTCGCTGAGTAGAAAGAGAGACTACTCGTAGTCTAGGAGATAGGAGACCTAGGACAGTGGCGATCTTAGCAAGGGTTACTGGACTCAAAAAAGAAAAGGTGGATAAGCACTTATTTTTCAGAGTTAATTAAGCAACCATAATTCTAAAATTCTTTAAAATACATAACAATGTATGACATTTTCTTTCCAAATTTAAGCTCCATTATCTCTAGAAAGTGCGTGGCAACCCCCAATTTTCTTTGTTGGATTCCAACGACCCTTGCTAAGATCTGCTTTTCTTGCATTTAAACGAATGTATGCGTAGTAATAAAAGGAAGCACCGTCATTAAGGATTGTTTTCAAGTTTTCTTTTTTATTGACAAGCGACTGAAAATATTTTCCGGGGGGGGAATATAACCCGCAAAACGTTTATGCCATGAGGTAAAAATATGACAGTCACAGTTCTTTGTGTGACGGAAATAGGGGTCATATAGGTAACACATACAATCCGGATGTTGACGAACATAAGAAAATTGCAAAAATGAATTTTACGCGTGAAAGATTGAGGTGAAAGTTTTCAATAATACATTCCTTTTCTTCGTCGGCTGTTTATATAATGAAAGTGTCGGGTCGGGAGACCAATAAAAAATAAAAAATACTATAAAACACTTAACGCAATAGCTGTTTACCAGTATTGAAAAAAATATAAACCGTTAGCAAGCTAATCGCTTGTCCGCTATCACTTACAAATAATTCTTGACACATTTTGGAGAAAAACATCAGTACAGTTCAGTGCACAAGGTTATAAAATAAGGATACAGAGACTAAAATCAAATACTAGAGGAATTGTTTTTCATTTAAAAATGATGGAAAATGAAGCCATGGAAAATGTCTCGCATGTGGCGAGAGACGTCTGACAGCGCGTCGGGTTTTCTTAATTATAACAATGATTGACTGTCTTCCCTTTTGAGCTCAAGTTTCAGTTAGTGAAGAAAGTAATTTATTGCAGAACTCGTGGACGATCACTGCAGATGAACGAACACCAGCGTATTTAGCTTGCAGCCAAGAAAGTAAAGGCGTTTTAGTTATACAAATATCAAACAGTTAATTCCTCAAAGTTCATTTTTTAATTGGCCGGGTTTTGTAGACAATACACCATTGTTTGTAAAACGCTATGCAGTTATCCATCGATGAAGAAGTTTTTGTTTGATTTCGAACATATCACACAGAATTTGGTCACGGAGGAGAAAAGAGTGTTTATGCACTTTTTATTCTTATACCCACCATGGTTTCCTTATTTTGTATTTGTGAATGAAGTATAATCTGCTCAAAATTTACCGCTAAATTTACTACTAGCCATGCCTACTCATAACAAATCCTTTGAAAGCTCTCAGAGCTAAGCTAAGGATCGAAGTGAAACTGTGGTCATATTCGGAAAACCGTTATGAGATTTTCTTGTCATTCTTCATGGGTGCAGAAATAAATATAATCAAAACCCTCACGCGATGTGTTATAAACAATACACTTCTCAGGAAATTGAAAATTCCGATGAATGATGAATTTCCAAAACAACAGACAAAAACTGATAAAGGTATGATAGTTTTAATATCCAGAGTGCAAATCGAACAATGAGAGCAAAATGTTCGCACAACGAGCATATATCGCCGCTTTCATAGAACACGAGAAATTCTAACTAGGATTTGAGCTCTCACATTGTCAAGATTGCATTACCCACAAAAGATGTGCATGCCACGCAAGCGATCTCATACTGCTATCTGCTTCACCATTCGTCAATTATTTCTACCTACAGCTCTAGTATAGAGGACAATAAAACAGGATATAAAATAGCAAACAATAAATACATACTTGTTGGAACGGCAATGTCCCGGGACGAAACGCCATGCATCAAAAGCACGCATAAGACGATAGCCGCGCTCAAGCCCTGCACACTGTAAGAGAAAGCGTATTTTTTATATTTAGCCAAGCGATTTCGTCGACAAAACTACAGTGGAGTAGCCTTACCAGGGAATCATGGCTGGCGTCTGTTTCGGCCCAGCTACGAGGCCGCCAATGCTGCAAATTTAGAGGCGGTGGAAGCCAAGTTTAGCACAGAGGGTTTCAGTAGTCATGTACGAAGTATTGTTGGAAGAGAATCTGTCAGCTGATTGGTCAATTTTGACCCGCGCGTAATTTTATATCTACACTGTCTCGCGCGCGTGGTTCAGAACTTCAACTTTGCTAGCTGACTGAAAGAAAGAAAGAAAGAAAAACACGGAAATAAGAACACAACACGAACGTTTCCAGAAAGCTTTTTCTTACTGACCAGAAAACGATTTAAACTATAATCAAGAGACAACATTTCATTTTTTCGCAGTGATTGTAGAGGAGCTTTATTGGCCTACTGATAATGATATTCATTGTTAATCTACCATGTCTCATGGATAACGCCAAACCTTTCACGAATGATGTCGTGGGCATAACAAGTTTTCAAGTTGAGTGGTGCTGTTTGCGTGGAAGAATGCATAACCCTTTCGAATCCTCGCGCGATTTGCTCTTCCGGCTTCTTCGTCCTTCCACGATCTCCGGAGATAATAGAGGGGCCACGTGCTTAGTAGAGTATAATAGGGTACAGTCAAAGCTCTCTTAAGCGTCCACCTTGGGAATTCAGAAAGTGCTGGTCGCTTACGAAAGCCCACTTTCGTAAGCGACCACGTAGTAAAACAATAGAGGGCGGTCGTCGCTTACGACAGCGTTTAGAATAAAGCCTGGCATATGTTGGTTATTAATAGTACTGTATCAATAATATTTTAAATCTTAAAGAAGCAGATCGCGTACTTACAAGTCCACGAACCATTAGCACTTACTGTCATGTATACTCTGAATTTGATCAAGAAGTGAGGGCTTTTACTGATTTAAGTGTTGGCTGAGCGGTCGCTTACGAGAACTTAGAAACAAACAAAATTACCAGTCCATAATTCACAAAAGTGGTCGCGGTCGCTTACAAGAGCTTTTGATTACAAAGGTTAAGTGACAATTCAAACGGGGTTTCACAATGAGGTCGTAACTAGAGCTGGTCGCTTACGAGAGTGGTCGCAAAGAGAGCTACGACTGTACTTATGATAGCATTCGACAAGACAACCGATCTATTCACAAAACCAGTCGCCGATACAGATGTTGTCATATTCATTAGAACCGAGTGCAATATTCCAAGACAGACAGATTTACATACCAGCTTTGTCAATCTGGAGTTCTTTTGGTATACGCTCTAAAGTTATTCCTATAACACTATGTAACTTGCGTTGCTCAAGGGGGTTGCCAGGAGCCCGGCTCCTGGGGTTGCTCGATGGCATCATGCGGGTATGGCGTGCTTGTGGACAAGTCGAACGACTTAGTCCGTGGGCCAGGAGACGAACCCCCCCCCCCCCCTTGGGGAATTTTGGGGACCTACATCGTTTTGAAGCATAGCCCGAGGGTGTTTCAAACCAGGTTGTTCGCACTTCTCAAGTGGAGGCGTTTGGCCGTACGGCCACATTCTTTATGTGAGGCAAAAAAACCACAGGACAACCACGTCGTGGTTTTTGAAAATTACACCTAAAATGCCCAGGAAAGACACATAACACTCTAAAATGTGTATGTATTTCTATCAAAATCACATATATAACACTGTCCAAGTAGGAAACCTGTTAATTGTCATCATCGTCTCCTGCAGCGTTCTTTATCTGAAACAAAAAACCACAGAGTACCCATGTCATGATTTTGTTGACAACCACTAAAAAAGGCATTCAATATTCTAATACTGCAAAAGGGCACATGCATTTGATATGAAAACACACCTGTATGCCGTTTCTATAATGCATCAAAAGTGAATTCCACCACATTTTCTAGCTCGGGAATCTCTTCGTTGTCTATATTTTTTGCAAAGAAACCAAGAAAATTCATAGGCATAGTGGCTGCTTCACCGAGGGCAAACGAGAAAAATAAGAAAGTACTTCAAAGATAAGGGAATTACTTTCACTGTTTAAAGTTTGATACTTTATCAGTATCCAGTAGATTTACTAAAATGTTTCGCACTTTACTAATGCATGGTTCAATTTTACGTGTTACCATCCCCCCCCCGGGGCAACCCCGGGGACAAGTCCAGCCCTTCAGGCCCGGGGGTGGGAAATTGTTTGAAGCGGTCTTGTCCCGGGGGGAGGGGGGCGGGGCAAATTAAAAAAACACTTCTTGCTGTTCTTGTAAAGTACGTCACTTCTCGGTTGACACGATGGCGCCGGACCGCGCGGAGAATACTGCCTATTTCCGGGGAAAATCTCTAGAACTTGAAGCAGACTGGTTAAGGAAGAATAAACTCTCAAAATTAAAATCTGTATTCGAAGGTACCTTTATTATTATAAATTGTTAAACGAATGTGCACGCGTTGATGCGCGGATGGATGGCGTTCGTAACAAACAAAGAAATATTTGTTCAGCGTATTTATGTATAAAAATGAAGACGACTTATAAAATAGACTCTATATAAAAACGGACGCACGGCTTTATATTAAACAGAGATCTCAGTCCAGTGTTCTTATGAAACAAGCTAAGAAAGCCCCTCGGTAAAATGCTGCCATCAGTTTGTTCACTGGCCTCTTGTGCGTATGCGGTAGATTTAGAATAAAACACGTGGCAAAGAACATTTCTTTACTTGCTAGCCGTATGCCAGTGCGGTTGTAGCTTTTTCTTCAGTTTTCTTTTTCAAATATAGTGTTCATGTTTTTTTATATAGTATCCTTCGTTCAATAAACTCTGAAAAATAGTTGAAGTTCTTGCCAAAACGTCTGGTTTTGCTACAAAACAACGTATTTGTGGTCGATGAGGAGTCCCGGGGGTGGGGAATTGTCTCTTTCTGCGTGCCCGGGGGTGGGGAATAGACCGCCAAGTGAGAAAAAAATTGCAAATCCCCGGGGGTATGCCCGGGGGGTGGATGGCAACAGGTAGAATTGAACCATGCATAAAAAAGTTCTAAGTGTTTGAAAACGGGAAACGGACTTATCGGCGCAATTTGTGAAAATAATTTTGTTGAGGCGCGAAACATTTAGATAGCAAAGAAACTCGTTTGAGAGAAATGAAAATATATTAACATTCACCCACTATTTTATATATCCTTGCTTATGTTTCGACTGCATCGTGACTAAATCTTACGAATTAAAACGAAAAACAGCCTCAGAAGTTTGACCGCGGTGGAAGGGGCTGCGGAAGCCGTCCTCAGTCCAGGCCTACGCGACCAGCCGAGATTTCGCGCCAAAATCAGCCGCCGAGCCGCCTCACTCAAAAGAAAACCAATATGGCCGGCAAGAAGAACAGGAAACGACAGAGCTCAAAAAAGAAAAATACTAAGGGAAGTAAAACCGAAGCAGACACTCCTGTTAAAGAAAAGAAACCCAAGTTAAGTGACGAGTCGGAAAAGCGGGACGAAGATCTTGCAGACAAACATGGACCGAATTTGGAAACAGTTGACAAACAGGTCAAAACAGATAATGACCGTGTTGGAGATCTACAGGCGGACGAAAACAAGTACGTTCCACCGTTTTCTAGAAAAGCGAAGAGAGTCTTGAAAAGAAGTGGAAGCCCTGTTTCTCCAGCAGTGCGACCTAAACGTTCTTGGAGAGGTACAAAACAGAATTCGAAACAGACTAAGTTGTCGGAAAGCCCAGTAGATATCGACGATGAACAAAGTGATGTAGTTTGCTATAAGGACTCCCCTAAGGTATGTTTACAGTGGTTAGTTTACCCTTAGGCAACTCTTCGTAGTTCAGTGTCCTTCGAAAATGCGACAAAATTACATTAAAAAGCTTTTCAGTTCTGGGAAAGTAAAAAAGGGAACTTAGCTTTATGCATCCATTGTTTACATCTTGAAAATTGAAATTAACATGCACCCGATCAACTAACAAACATCATAACTAGAAATAGCATGTAAAGTTTAATTATCATGCAAAGTTTACAAGAAAAAAGACAAAAAAAAATCCCGACTTCAAACGGTGCATTTTAACGTTACAACATTTGCAATCTTTGTATGGCTGGGTGGCAACCTCACTAACGTCTGTAGACTCTGTAGAGTTTGCGTTTTTCAGAAACGAATATCTCCTTCAGTTTTCAACATGTTCCTCTCATGTTTGCTTCATTTACCAAATGTGATAGTGTCTTTGAATTTGTCGCATTTTTTCTCAGCTCCACTAAATATAAATCTCCTTCCACTTTTCTTAAGTAATCAATTTATTGTACTTTGCATCTTTCGAACACACCCGTATTCAGCCTCCCTGCTCCTTTAACCAATCAGCTTCATGTGAACTCAATTTGTTAGGGTGCTTTCCTTTGGGATGTTCCGGATCAGGATTGGTGATCCAAGATCACTCGGATCATAGTGCATCAAACGAACCGATGAATCCACTCTAGACAAGGATCCTTTGGTTCTTTTGATGAACCATGATCCGAATCATCTTGGATCATTGATCCTGATCTGGATCACTCCAAAGGAACACACCCTTAATGTAAAATTTTTCTGCTCTCTACTAAGTATTCATTCAACGTAGCTCACTGGATTAAGAAGGACTGCACTACTGCATTACCAGAATGAATAAAACCATGCTTGCATTAATTAGTCCATTCTTCCATCATAGGGTAGACCCTGAAGCGAGTAATGCTTACCACATATCCTGGGAGCAGTCTCTAGCTTCCTTGAGATAGTGAAGGGTAATGGAAGAATTGAGAATAGCACTATCAATCAAGCTACGAGTAACAAGAATTGTGGCTAGTGGCTTTATTGCTAACTGAAGGCACCCTTATAGATTCTCATATGACCTCGTTCCACACGCTCCACAGTCCGAATCTCAGTTTGAAGTAAAAATGGCTCACCCCAAATGGTACCCCAACACTTTTTCAGATATAACTCAAAAAGAATTACACACAAATTTCTATCCACAATTTAATGTTTTCAACAGATTGAAAAGGAAGAAAAGAAAGAGGAAGAGGAAGAAATAGACATTGTGGGAATAGACGAAAAAATCACTTGTAGTCAAGAATGTGAAGATGCTGTTGTAGATGGTACTGGTCAAACAACAGTAGCAAATGTTGCAATAAAAGAAGATGGAGTTTGTTTATCTTCACCACTTTTAACTGAACAAGATGAGACACAGACCTTTGTTACAGATGTCTTAGATGATGTTCTTGAAGCTGTCTGCAAGATAAACCAATGTAACAGCGACAAGACAATGGCAGGTGGGACACTTTTTGGAATAAAGGAACTTCATTTCTTTTAATATGGGCTCTTTGGTTGACAGGTTTGCAACAACAAATAGTGTAATTAAGTTATCATCAGCAAAAGAACGCAAGAAAAAATTCCAAGTTCCAGACAGGAGTTTAACCCATGATCCTCCCCACATTGCCCAGTTGCTATAGCAGAAGCCTCGTGGCACACTAGGCCATTCTGGAAGTGTCAAGTGATACAGTAAATTAAGTGAGGGCCTGATAATTTCAGGCTATTATTTCAGGCTGATTATTTCAGGCTACTTAAAACACCGTGATTTGCACTAGACTTGTAACAAAAACTGGTACATGGTAGGGACTTAACACTTTTTACGACTTACACAAGTAGTATTTGTGTACAGGTTAGATGAAATGAATCCTAAGGACTCAATTTGGAACATGCTGTTTACACTAAATTTTGTGATATCCAGACCAGAGTTTGTGCAAGTACATGTTTTTTCACACAAAGAGCAGGCACAAACCAGAGAGGCATTTTCACAGTGCTCTTCAACTCCAAAGATGCACATTTTTTGTTTTGGGAGCTATTAGTACCCATGGCCTTCACAGGCAAAACCTTGTAGACTGTTGCACTTTTTAATGGGTCCAGGCCCCAGTATTTGTAGTGTAAGTGACAATTACATATGCACTGCCTTTTGCTACTTTGCTCTTTAAGGTTCAGTGTTCTCAAAAATCTATTTATAACATAGTAATACAATTAGTGATCTTGTTCTTTATTTAACTAGAATCTGAAGAAGGTGTGAAGATATCTGGAGAAGAAAAAGATACGTGTATTCACTCAGAAACAAATTATGGATTGTACCCTCTTGAAGATGATGATGTAAATAAGTATGGCAAGGAAGTTACTACTAAGGGAGGATTGGAGACCAGCATGGACACTGCCATTGAGACTACCTCTCCTACTAAAACAGCATTAGGGATGACTACTTCTGGAGAGCTGGTCAATGAAAGCTTGACAAAATCTAATTATGTTGCTAACAATGGTTCTGATCTAGCTCCAACATATCCAGTTGATAGTCATGTCAGTTCCTCTGAAATAACATTTGAGAATGCTAAACCTGAAGACCTTTTTAGAGAATGTGATAAAGGAGCCGTCTACCATGCTGACGAAACATTGCAAAGTCGCAAAAAGGTTGAAGAGCCTTGCCCTTCTAGTTTATGTGAAGTTGACAATGAACGTAGTAAGGAGAGAGACAGTGCCAGTGTACCCTGTTACAATCATGTAACAGATGAATCCCAGAATCCTGAAAGAGAGAACTTCCCACAAATGAAATCTGCAGTTTTACCTAGTACTACTATAACAGCAGATAAAGAAGTGCCCCACCCTATTAACACAACAACATTGTCTCTAATGAATAAAGAGCTGAGGTCTCCAGAAGGGCACCCTGCTGAATCCATGCAAGACAAAAAAAGTAATCTGAAAAGAGGGGTCAGTGACTTATTGAAGACCGCTGAGGTGATAGTGGAACATACAGAAATGACTGTTGAGGCAAACGTGGACATGCTCGTGTCAGAAGTGCCTGGTTCTGGTATCTGTGAGGACACTAACTTGTGCCAAGGTCTTGACCAGATGGTGCCTGCTAATTATCAGCCCACCTTTGCATCATCAGTAAGTACCTTCTTGTGTTTTCTCCCTTTGGCCCCACCCCCTCCACCCAATCCTCCACTCCTGCACTATGGTTGGGAGAGAATGAATCCTGGTGAGCCAAACTTTTGTCCATTCTCAAACATTTTCACTTCCCTACCCCCTTTTTACTCTGGAACCCAACCTTGTGTAACATTCAACAGTGATAAACTCCTTCTTTTCTTTCAGCAAGCAAAAACAGATGGCAAAGAACTGACAAGAGAACCAGATCATAACAGAATAGATGAGTGTTTTGTGAATGATGCTAATGTGTGCCTACAAAATCCACAGCTGCTTCAAGATCAAAAAGCAGACATTAGGTAAAAGTCCTAAACATGCAACAATAACAATTTTCTCACACTCAATTTTCAAGCCAGTGTAAAGGAAGTCATGATGCATGTGTACACCATGGTGTGTTTTGTCATCAGCTCTGCATGATTTTGCAGTCCTCATTTGCGACTATAGAATTATGGCAGTTATGCTGTAGAAGGTCTGTCAAACACTGAAAAGAGTTTGAATCAAGGTGGCTCCTTAGAGTATTTACAAAACACCTACACTTACTAGAAATAGTTACATTTTAGTAAAACCTAATTTGCTTGTCTCAGAGTATGTGGTTACAAAACTATAAGGAGCCAACTTTAAGGTGGGCACACACTAGGGGACATGTCGCGAGGACAAGCTCCTTAGTGTGCACTGCATTGGACTCATGTTGCAGGGTCAGTACGCAAGGCCGCCAGCTTGAAAGACTGCTACCAAAAGCTTATGGGATAGCCAATGGTGCATTTTTATTGGTTCCTGCTATTTTGTAGTGGGGAAAGTTTGCAAGAGCAGCGCACATGATGCGGCATTGAAAATTGGGTCAATTTGTCCTGGCTTCATGACACACAAATTTAAACCAGCTAAATTTCATGCAACATGTTCAGGGTTGTCCTTAACTTTTGAAGTAGCTGGCAAAAATTTGTAAGTAGCCAGATAGTGATTATCTAGTGCCAAAGGCGATTTCTTCTAGGGAGGTCTGGGGCATTCTCCCCCAGGAAATTTTTACATTTTAAGTCCCCAGAAACAGAATTTCCTTGATTCTGAGCACAAATTTCCAATAATGTCAGTTTCAAAAGTAATTGTAACTTTTCAATTTTATTTTTATAAACTCATGCCTTCAGTGGTTTTCTACATGTATTTCCCAGAACTCAACGTAATGAACTGGTAATTGTGCATCTCTGTGCCAACCAGATTATTTCTAAGTCAATAAACTGCAATGGGAAATAAGTTTCATTTGTCTTAAAAAATATTTATATATATCACAAAAGTAGCCAGCACAAACGACCCAAGCAGCCGGTTAATTCTGCCGGCTGCTGGCTGTGAGGGACAACGCTGCATGTTGCAGGGACAAAATTCTCTCCCCACAACAGAACTTTTTTGCAAACACGGGGATGTCACAGGAGGAAAATTGTCCCTGCAACATGTCCCCTAGTGTGTGCTGGCCTTGAAGTGTATTTTAAATTCTGTTCAAAAAACCGTCTGCCTAGTATCATTTTTAACTTAACACCCAACCCCCCCCCCTGCAACTGTGAAATGCTTCAAGTTTGAACAAAGAAAATCATAAACACCGTAGAGGGTTTGATATCTACACTACATTGGCATAGGCTTGGTATTTCTTTGTTTTCTCAAGGCCTCGTTTAAGAGTTCAATCATACAGTCAACATAGTGTGTCACCAAATATATACGATACATCTAATTTTGTCCACAAAAATTCTGCGCTGTATTAATTTTTCAAATCTTTTTGCCTTATGAAAATAATATTCTCCTGTATTACACATGGCATTAAACGTGCATGATTTGTCATCAGACAGTTAAAGTTTGACCAAGTTTTTGCACCTGCGCCATGTTTTTCAATGGGCTACAGAACAAAAAGGTATAACAATATGTAGTTCACTCAGTCTTTGTGCATTTTAAGATGAAAACCACAGTATTACATTAAGCACGGGAGAGACTTATCTGACTAGTGCTAAATTTATTGCTCTTGTAGACCACAAAACCACACGGGAGTAGCAGGAAGCAATAGAAGCAAAGAAACCGAGTGCAATGTGGAGACTGTGCCATCTGACTGTGGAATGATCAAGGGACTCATCAGTGAGCTCTCATCATTAAAGTAAGATTTCATTACCGTACATTCTTCATTTAACGCCAGGCCCCCAATAAATGCTGGATGTAAAAGAGGGAATGCTAAATAAGCCCCTCAAACGTTAATTTGTTGTATAATAAACTTAAGATTTAAGGGCAAGATACACGGCTGCCAAGAAAAACAATAATGACCCTTTCTTAAAAAATTGTGTGCCCAAATGATCTGCTGATTCAAACCAACACCGGGTCTACCATGCCAACCTTGAAATAAATGACGGGCATTTAATTGAGAAAATATGGTACCCTTGTTATTTCTTTATTAAAGCTTGCTAGGGCAGATTTAGATGGTGTGAGTTTTGCTCAACTGTGGAGTTGCAACTTTTGTAGCTTGTGCTACTTGCATCATGCAACTTGCTACTGCCATTCCTAGAAGACAAAATGATAAAATTGTGTTTTGCTAAATCACCCCTTAACTTTGTTACGACAAGGGCACGCAAGATGAAAAATGTCAAAGGACTTTTAAAACTTAAACATTCCAAAACTCTGCAAACATCACAGCACACAGGCAGTTCTACATGACAAGAGTTGTTTACAATTTTGCATGAGGCTAGCAGAGCGAGCTTTAAAAATCACATGCAGTAGTTCTCATCTTAAAGACCTGTCTGCATGGGCTGTTTCACACTGACCATAACACCCTTTTTTTCATTTTAGCAAGTTCATTATGGGGGCCTGGAAAGACTTGGAGAATCAAAAGAAGCAGAGACAAGCAAGATTAAAGTTAGGCAAGGCGAAAAAGTTGAAATGATAGGGGAAAAAATTAATTTGACCTTGATGTTTCAATTTTAAGGTATTCTTTATGGGTTGTAGTTGTTCCTTGCAATTTTAATTCACTGGACATTCATAATTTGAGTTGGTGTTGGTTAGTTTTCCTGTTTGAGGAAATTTAATCTATGCATAAAAGTCTACAAAGGCAAAAAAGGTTCTATAAAGATGAAAGGACTGGAGCTGTAAACTATTTTTGAAGACAATTAGTACAAACCATAAGAATTTATAATGTTAAATTGGTTTTATTGTCTTGGTTTATATTGATGTAAATCTCTTTCACTATGATATTATTGGGATGAATTGCTATTGAGGCCCTGGAGGTTCTTGATCAAAAACATTTACCGATAAATTGTTATTTCTCTCAGTGCAGAATTTTGAGTTTTAGCAATAAAGGCAATTTCACAAAGTAATACTTGATATTTGGTTTTATTGTTCGTGAGATTCAGTATTTTATTCACACTTTGTAGTTATTATTAAAAACTTAGCTGTGTGCCACCACAAATTCTTCAGAGAAAACAGACCACAACATAATTATTGATTGACGATAATTGAAAGTGAGTGTTGATGGCTTGGTGCCACAGATCTGGGTATTGACATTGCTTCCCAACTGTTACAAATTTGGCTGTATTCAGTTGAATCTCCCATAACACAGAAGTGGATACCCTTGGAACCACTTTCAAGTCTTTGCAGCTACATACGTAAACACAGGGAAGCACTTTCTATTTCTTTTATAATAAAAACAACAGTAACAGTAATTACTAAATTCTTTGGCCAATCAGATGCAGATGCAAACTATGCAATGAATCAATCAGAACTCAAAACAAATACAAGTTATAAATGGTTGTCATCACTGATGTTTTTAAAAGTCTGGTTTTCCTTTTATTTTTTTTTGACTTTATAATTAACACAAGTACCAACAAAAAAAGCACTTACGTCAATGCAAAGACCAGCTCAAATGCATTGGCACAAGCACATTAACATATGTATTTAATGCTACAACAAGCCTGCAAGCATAAACATAAAATAATGGAAGCATGACAGTAGTCTTGCTGCAAGTTTCTTGTGTTTTCTTGGGGACAAAATGGCTGTTTTCCTTGGGGATAAAAGAAATGTTTCACAGACTGTATATGTGCATTTGTTGTGTGCAATGCAAAAGAGATGTTAAGATCATTGCAAAATGTACATGGAATATGTGCATGTGGTGCAACGATGTGATTCCCTTGGAAACAGGTGCCATTTTGACTCGCAAGACCATGCGCGTCCTCCATAACCAATGAAATGAGTGACTTGGAGCAAGTCTAGCATAACTGCACCTACAGCTGTGTCAATGTGCTTGACACAATAATTATTATTCACAAAACTAAAACTGCAAGGACAAAAACTTTCCATTTCCTTGAGGTTGCACTGAAGGGAGTGTTTGTTCCTCTTATGTTTCTGCTTACAGTGATGTATGCTTATGCTTATGCTTGCGTTTTCATCACTAGTGATGTGTGGTGACAACCAGGTTTATCAGTAAGTGCACGGCAAAACGCATGTTAGCAAGCAACAGTCTTGCTTTCACTTCTAATTGTTTGAGAGAGTGGCATGAGTGTTTAAGGCCAGTCTCTGAGCACAAAAAACAACAAGATTTGAAAACAGCTCGATCTAGAATAGCATTTATGCCAGTTGGTAATAAATGTCTTGGTACACATGTATTCTACCACTGGTGGAAAGTGATAAAACATAAATACGAATATAAACATGTCTCTGGTGTTATAAATCAAGAAAACAAAATTTTTACCTGTGTATACTTCATCAAATATATATTAAACCATTGGTACATACACGTATGAAAGACACAGTTTCACAATGATCACACAAGTTTTACAAAGATTTTACTTCAAAATATAGAATATTTACCTGGGTAACTACTATTTCATAGAAATGGTCAACCAGAAAGATTTTAAAATAATAATTACTGTTATATATAAACTCTATTTCAGATATTCATGCCATTCCTTAAAACCACCAGAATCGAATATAGATCATAAGCACCACAAAAATTGTTCCTACAGCAGCGTACTTGGCATAAGAAGAGCGGAGGTTTAAGTAGGTAGCATCTTTCTTGTATTTTTCTGACTGAAACCTTAGGTTTCCTGCCTTGTCATCTAACACTGAAAAAAAAAGAAAATGTGTTTGTTGTTTGTGGCTTGCGGTTTTTTGAGGGTAAAATAAGGATGAGAGATACATATATGTACCAAAAAAATTAATTGTAAAGAATAATAAAAGATTCACTAGGAGCTCTTTTAAAAGATTGTACATCGGTGAGTAGTGTTTGGTTATTTCCATCCATTTTGTTGCTCTCTATTTTTCAGAGATCATTGTGAAGTAATGAATGTTTCTCATTTTCTGAAATGTTCGTGTGCAAACTTAAAGCTTAAGTTGATATCTTTTACTGCGGTGGTCATCATCATTTCTTATTTCATCTGCAGTTCACATATTGTTATATGATTATTTCATATATTCACTCTCATTTGTTTCACCACCTATGGGATCAATGTAATTCGCAAATGACCAGCTCCCAGTTGGCTAGATAGCTCAACTGGTTAGAATGCTGCAATGGTACCACAGAGGTCATGGGTTCAAATCCCACTCAAGCCTGAATTTTTTCTGGTTGTTCCTTTTAACAATTGCTTAAGTTGATATCTCAGTGATTATTTCATATATTCACTCTCATTTGAAGATGATTCCTGGAAATCAAAGGTCATTAAATTATTTGAGTGCATGCAGACCGATTTGGAAATTGTGACAAAGCAAAGACCAAGCTACGAAATTATTCTTTGTTTCTTCAAGTCAGATGGTCAACAGCCACAAGACATCTCTATTCACTTAAAAAGATGCAGCCTCTGCCAACACTTAGACTTTAAACCTCTCACAATCTGTAACTCCACCCCACATATAGAGCATGCCAACACATAGGCTGTATTCCCAACCTTACTAATTTTTTGAAAAAAAAAAAAGTAATAATGTCAATAACTTTGACCCATAATTAAATGTTTGAACCTGCTTGTGATCTCTACCACAACCACTCTTTGTGCTTCTTCAAAGAAGTGTGGCTTATATGCTGGTATTGTTGATTTATGTATTTACCTGAAAGTTGCTCCCCTCTTTGAAGAACGTCGTCAATGTTTTGAACCATAATTCGCTGTACATCTTGAAGCTCGTCATTTATTCTGTTTAAGTTTCTTCTTGTTCTTGAATCCTGGTAATTTTTTCTTGCCTTTTGAATATATGTATCTGAAAAGGAAATGATATGTGAGCTACATGTAATGTAGTGATGCTTGATAGTAACCATGCAACAAGGCTGAGTGCTTTAAGAATTGTTTTGTAAATAGGCTTTGCTTTAATTATAACTTAGCAATATGACTCAATTTATATTGTAATTTAGTATAATTTGAATGCTACATTCACCATGGTACCTGGCTGCTAAGCTAAGTCACTTTTTTTGTGTGTTGTTTGTCAAGTTTTAGCCCCCCCTTTTTTATTTTTTGATGTCCACATCTCAAAATTATACTAAAACAATAGTTATTATTCACCTCAGGCTCAGAAATATTGGCAAATAATTGTTAAATAATATTTCTCTTTTTCATTTACCTTCTTACCTAATTGTGTATATTCCCCAGATCTGATTTCTAAATTTTGATGATACGTGTATTTGTAACTTTCGATATGTCTTTTATCAATCAAATAAAGATTATTATTATTATTATTATTACCCTTCCACTGCCAAGGTTGACTTTAACTATTGGGTTTAATGTGATTGGGGATATGCCACTTTTCCCGTGGATGTTCCCTGCTAGCAGAGGCCCCTTTTCCTTTGTATTCGCTGAGCTGACGGGCGGGACGAAAAGGTACCTCTGCCATGGGTCGAAACTCCCTTTGATTCAACCGCCGTCCATGGTCGTGGACGGCGGTTTCCGAAACGCATGCTCCCTGTGTTGTTTGATGACCGTGACTTGAGCCCACTGTATCTCGCGCATTCCTTTACAGTTATTCCGCTGTCATTTAGTGAGCCCGCATAGTAACGTGCCGTCCTGGAAAGAGAACTAAACTCGTGAAGAGTTACAACGTTTACTTTCTCTCGTTTTTGTTAACATGGACGACGGAAAGATCAACAATCGAAAGAAGAAGTTCTAAGAAACACTCGACAAGTTAAGGAATGGAATTTAGAGCGAAGAAAACATCTGTCAAGGCGAAGGACAAGCTTCCACCTCCAAAGATTTTTCGAGCTGCGGACTTTCTGTGAAATGCTCCAGCACTTCTACGAGTCTACGGTAGAGTAAATTACACATTTGATCGTTAATTTGTATCGAAATCGCTTTTTAACTGAGGGATTCTTCATATTCCTTACAGTTTTCGTAAAAGTTTTGAAAAACGTGCACAGTTCCCATCACCAAATGCTCTTCAAAATAACTTGCACATCGAGCGAAATCGCTTGCGCGTAGCTTCCCTTGAAGAAAGAATTGAACGCGTTTGGTCTTCAGAAACAAGTAAAGGCGTGTTTTAATAAATGTATTATTTAGAAAAGCTTACTGTCTCTTCCTCTGTGTACCTTATTCATAAAATTTCGAAAAGTAGTAATCTGACCTAAACAGACACAAATGCTCTGTTGTGGTTTGATTTCACGCACGAGACAACATGAGAAATCTCTTGCGGAAATTTTCAAAATTTTGACTTTGTAATTGTATTTTTGGCTAATTCTTAATTGACAACTGGTGTATTTTATTTAAAAGTAAGAAATTTTAACTATTCTAGATCAAGTGAGTGCTGTTTTTTCGAACCTATAAATTGTCCTTTGGTGCTGCACATGGGTTGTTTATTACCAACTGCTAATTTAGTGAAGCGATCATAAAACACGCAGCCTTCAATGGGTTAAATTCTCTTTGATTCCTGGAGTTGTGGTCATGTTAAAAAAGCTTCGTTGTCCAGATAACTTGAAATTAATACCGTAGATTAGACAACAACTATCTCTAGACAAACTGTCTACTTTTTTAGGGTTTTGGTGAACTCGCCATTCACGACAACCAAACTGTGCAGGTGTTTTTTGGCGCACTGGTTGAGAAAGGTGGGAGTCGTCAGCTGATCACGTGCTAAAAGCACCATGTGTCGTTTCGGTCGCTAGGTAACCGTGGCGCATGCTCAACACAGTTCATTTCGACCCATGGCAGAGGTCCCTTTTCGTCCCGTCCGTCAGCTCAGCGAATAGAAAGGAAAAGGGGCCTCTGCTAGCAGGGAACCGTGGATGTAGTTTGTAGAATCAAAGCAATTTTTTACTTGATTTTGCAACAGAGACATAACTATTTGTTTTGTTCCATTTGTTCAGGTTACTTATAGGTTGGAAATTGAACACACAAACTAAGATAGTTGCCCAACAACAAAATCTAACAATCAGCTTAAACCCTACATGGACCAACAGTAAACAAGTGCAGCTAGGCTTGTACAAATTAACATTTTGTACCAGCACACTTAAAAGCAACAATTTAATGTGAGGACTTCAGCCTCCCAAGGACGTAGATAAAAACCTGATCTTCAGTTACATGTAGCTCTTTTCCACTTAATTAAATGTGGCTCATGGATCCTGCCTGACAATCTTAAACAAGATTCCACAACTTGAAAACTGCATGAACTTTTTTGACAGCAAATATACCAACATATTAGACTTGTCTCAGTTCCCCTGACCACAAACTACTAAAAAGAATGCAGAAAAGCCTAGATTTATTCCTCTGAGAGTTAATACATAATATGGCTGGGTATTTGCATGAATAAGTTTTCTTTTCTTGTGCTGGAAAGCTCACAAAAATAATAACAAACACAAAAATTACCCAGCCATATTCAGTTAAACAAGTTTTGGCTATCACTAACATACAGTGTAACCCTGCCAATGTAGTCACCCCATTAATGCAGAGACCTCATTACCACAGCCACTTTATTTTGACCAAGAGATTTCCCTGTATTAAGAAAGTTCTGTATTAACAAATGCTGATGGCCATATTAGGTGAATCATTCAAGAGCAACCATTTCCATAGAAAATTAACCCTGCTGTGTATGGCCACTCTAAAATGAATTCAAAACTTCCTCTTATTTCATGTGCAGTTACTTAAGGCACACATTAAACACCTTTTTGGTTTAGCTTATCATTATTTTCACTTTCTGTTAGTCGCATACTTCCTCTGTTTTCATCTCTTTTTTTTTTGCAACTTTTACTTTTTCTTTTCTGATGGACAAGCTAAGCCAGCCTCAATAATATGGTCACCCTGCCAATTAATACGGCCAAAGGTTTGTCACCCTGTGGTGGCTGGATTAATAGGATCCTGGATTAATAGCAGTACAGTTTAACAACCAGGTTCCATTGCATGACAGTATTAAAAGTGAAAATCTTATCACTACACAGCAGACAGATACACTCACCAAATTCAATGAATGAGTAAGGTCTTGTTGCTGTAGCAATTCTTGAGCCATATTCTCTGTGAAATTCTGAGGATAACTCTTCCAAAAAGCTAAATGCTGCTCTCTTGGAGAATGACTTTTCTGTTAAGGTCAAGTAGCACACGCCATTTTCGATAATGTAACTGTTGAAAAAGACAAAGAATTGTCATCACCTCAATACCTGAATGACTCAAATAATTTCTAAACAATAAATTAAACACTAAGTTACTCATCCTAAGGGAGGCAGTGAATTTTGTTTCCTGAGAAACTCAATGTGGAACCCTGATACAGTGAACCCTTATTCAAGACCCCAGAGTAACAAACTACATTCTTCAGTCCAATAATAGTAAAATGCAGGGAAATGAACCCAATATAACGAACCTCCATTACAACAAACACATTTTGCCAGTCCCTTGGCACTTCGTTATATCGGGATTCTACTGTACAAGGTAAAAATTATTAATTATTTACTTAAAAATGAAAAGGAACACCAACTTAATGAATCCATTTTGGAAATGTTTGGTATTTCTTTTCTCCCCTTTTTTCCTTTTCAAAAAACCGAAAAAAAAAACTGAAAGCGAATACGGACAATCTCAACGTTAGCATGCAACATTGCATTGTTATCCTCTGATGTCATTGTTTTTGCAGATGTACGTTACTAACTCAGATCTTTTGCTGACAAGTGTTTCGTTGTTAGACAACACTGATCATGGAAATAATGCAAACTCAGTGATTTATGTGGGAAACTCTTCATACTCACTGAAACATCATTGTTCCTGTTTCAATGCTACTCCTTGCTGGTGAGTGGTCTGTGAGTTTTCTGAACAACATCTTGGCTTGTGCTTGGTAGTCTTGTAAGCTACGACTAGACTAAAAAGACATACATGTTGTGGTTTAAATTTGTTTTTCCATTAACATCTACTTTCCTTTAAACACTGTAAAATTCCAATAATGAGCCCTGGGCTCATATTGCCCAAAAGTCTTTTTCGGGTGGGCTTATTTTCGGGGGTGGGGGGAGCGGGTGCTTATTATTGGAGGGAGTTTTGCACTTCAAAAATGGTTCAGCTCATATTTGAAAGGAATTTTGTGCGTGAAAATGAGGGATTTTGCATCTAAAAATGCTGGCCGGAAGGAATGTGGGTACACTGCGGAGGAATTGAACTTCCTAGCAAATACTATCTGTATGCTCCCAAGAAACAAAAACAATGATCATACGATCAAACTTTAAAATTATCTCGTTTCATACAATGTAATTAGCTTGTTTGTTTTTTGCATGGCAACCACTGCAGTGTGGCATGGTATTGTAGTGGTAAGCACGTTGGGCTTCAGATCTGAAGGTCGGTGGTTCGTGGTCCAGTCCCTACCATTGTGTTGTTTCCTTAGACAAGAAACTTTACCCCTCTTTGTCTCTCTTTACCCAGGTGTATAAAATGGGCACCAGCGACATACTGCTGGGGGTAATCCTGCGATGGGCTAGCATCCCATCCAGGGGGGAATAGCAAGTTGCTTCATGCTACAGAAACCAGGATAAGCTCCAGCCGTGTGGGCCTCCTTGGATCATATGTGACCTTGCGTGACATAACCCCAATGTCACGACCACATGACATCATAACCAGAACCAGAAGTTTAAGGTAATCATCAAGAGAAAACCGCAAGTTTACGGAGACAAAACCGGATGACTAAGGCAGGTGACTAAGAAAAAATGCAGCACAATTTATAAACCAGTGGTTGCCTTTTGGCGACGGCCGGCTAACAAATAATTAAAATGGAATCTGTTTGTTGAATAGCTGACAACTATGGTCTCCGCTACACCAAGAAACACTCATCTGCTGTGATGAGTTCTTTAAGAAAAGACTCGCTACACAACACAGCCTCTCCGCCATTGAGATGAGGGAGATCAAATGATAAACAAAATCAAATTATAAACTAACAAAATGTCGAAGGATGAAAGGTGACTTACATGCAGCCCATGACAACCTACCCCACAAACGTAAGAATGCGGTACGGGGACTGTTAATATTGGGAAGACAGGGGAGTCCACAATAAGGACTAGAATAGAGTTACGAAAATTGCAACATAACATCCTCCTTAGCTAAAGCTAAAAACTGTCCCGAACATCAGTGAATGTGTAGTTTAGAACAAGGGATCGATGTTTTAAACATAAACGTTTCTCCATAAGACTTACATCTTGGTCACTTTGCATTGAAGCTGCGAGAGGCAAGCCGTCAATAACACGGCCTATCATAGTCATCACAACCATCCTGATAAAATGATATGCTTCTGCTGGAAATTAAAGCTAAAAGAATCAAAAATCGCCAGATATATATACCGTCCTCTTTGTACACTATTTTTCGGTACACGTGGATTGCGCTTGCGTATTACGCTGTTTTGAATGACCGCAGGCTAACTTGCAGGCGCAGTTTTTGAAATGGACGTCCTTTTGGCGTGCTTGGTCTTTATAGATGTAGGTTGCCTTCTGGTATTTGTGCTGTATTTCTTGAAGAACTTTATACCTGAATGGATGCATGACCTTTTTGAATGGGGCAAGACTAAGCCTTTGCCAGAGCACAACAGCTGGACTCAGGTTTTTCTCGTTCCAAACAGGTGAGGAAGCGACCACTAGTACTTTTAAAAGATCTAGTTGGGGTCAAATAAATGTGATCGAAATTCAATCCGGGAAGAAATGGAAATTCTCTTATTACTTTGCGTCATGCCGTGCAAACCGACGTAAACACTGGCCTGATCAGCGGCAGCTAGGACTAGAAAAAAGCATGAAACACTTTCTTTGCAGAATAGGTTTGTGGGAGGGGAGACGGGGATGGGAGACGGGGAGGGGAGGGGGGCAAGGGGTGCATTGGGGAAAGGGAGGCTTCCTATAAAAGGTAATACCTTTTGCCCTTTTGAACCTTTTAGGGTGTTAAGTTTCAAAATGCCAGTAGTACTTGTATGGCCATGAATTCAGGTATTGTCACCATATCCCTGAGGAGGGCACTTGTGTCTGAAAGTGACAGAGAGGTGTGAATGAAGCCATAACCTTGTAATTCCTCACAAAAAAAAAAACAATTTTAGGATATTATGTTTAGGTAGTCCATACAGTAGTGGTTCATGGACTGTAACCATGGAGTGGGACTCAACAAAATGCACTCACCCGTAAATAAGGTCAAAGTTTAAGAATGCTGAGAGGCTAGTATCTTATGAGAAGGTACATGTAAAATATTTAAAACAACACATTTCTAACCCAAATTAAAACTTCTGCTTTTCCTTTTTTAGGTGGTTCACTCATTTCTATGTCGTGGGAAGTTCTCTGTCATGTGCATTTCTATGGATGTTAGTTCTTCACTGTTTCGTTGAAAACACATCAATCCCAAACAAACTATCACAAATACTTGGTTTACGCTTCACTCCTCGCATCGACTGCTTCACTGTCCTTGTATCTCTCCTTCTCCTGCTGCTACAGACATGCCGCAGGTTATATGAATGTATGTTCATCAGTGTGTTCTCAGGCAAGATCCACCTATCACATTACTTAGTGGGTGTAGCTTACTACATTTTGGACACAACTGCACTGGCTGTACCATTTCTCAAGGCAGAAAAAATTGACAAAGGTAAAGGTTTTTTTACATTTTAGAGAAATGGGTAAAAAGAAGTAATAATGTGTGGCAGTTTAGGGATTCTTAGGAGCTCCATGATCACAAAATGAGTCCCTTTCTATGGCCATGCCATGTACCCCTTATGTTGTGCTAAATGTAGTTAATGATTATTTAATTTATCACACTCTTGGAGTAGCTTTCTGTTCAGCATGTGATACTGTCATGATATAGACGATATACAGCACTTGGCGTGGTTCCTAGTTTGAATCCCAGTGGGTGACAGTTCTCCTTTTGTTCTTTCTTTGTATTCCTTACCTTTTCTTCTTCTTTTTTTAGTTTTTTGTAAGTAAATGGTCATGATTTTCACCATGATGAGAAGTTATTTCCACAGGAGGTGGGCTTTAAGGCTAGCCTATCTATTCTTATCCCAGGGTCGTAACAAGGTATATTGTTTTCATCACCGATCCCACTTTTTGCACCTAAAACTGATGCCAAAAATTGTCACAAGTATTGATCCCACAGAAATTGCACAGATGAATCCCTAATCCCTCAAAAAACAGCTGATCTGATATCCCACCTATATTGATAGTCCTTTCTCCCAAAACCCTTGTTGCAGGTTAGAACTTACACTCACATACATGTAATAATTATTTTGATGTGTCTTTTCACAAGGTTGGTGTAGTTCTTGCAAGCATCCCTTGAATACCTTCAGTTGGTATCAGTATCTCGCAGTGGCTATGTTTTTATGGGCAAGCTGGCACCAATGGAACTGCCACAACATCCTTGCAAAGTTGCGGCACTTACCAAGTGGACAAACAACAAAAACATACAGAATCCCATGCGGTGACTGGTTTGAGTTTGTTTCCAGCCCTCACTACCTTGCAGAAATTATGATTTACCTCTCTTTCTTTGCATTACAAAGGAGCCAGAATATTTACATTGGTTTGATTTTGCTATTCACAACTCAAAACCTGTCGCTTGGAGCCACAGTGACACATGAATGGTACAAGAAGAAGTTCAAGGAGTACCCCAAATCTCGTCACAGGATAATTCCTTTTGTGTACTAGCTGAAAGTAGGGACAGTCCACAACTGACTGTTGTAGCCTCCAACAGATGTTCTTTGTCTCATCATGGACTCTTTATATAATTATGACCTCTGGAGCACATAATGCAAGACGAGCTTAAAGAAAGTCTTCTTGTGATGTGGCTGAATAGAACTGGTCTGTTTGGTTTATAAACTTGCCAAGAAAAAAGAAAAAAACCTTGGCCAGTATTCTCCCAATACAGGACAAATGAGCTTGTGCAATGCTGGTAGCATAGTGTTCTAGGCCGTGGACCAATGGTCAGAGTTCAGAAAATAACAGAAGGAAATTGCAAATGTCTCATGTCTGTATTTATTTTCTTGACAATTTTAGGTTACTTTACTTACAGTAGTCCCCAGCTATCTCGAACTCCTATTAAAGTTTTCCAGGGCTTGTTCTCAATATCAAGGGGTCTACTGTAATTTTGTGGTGGGGGCGGGGAGGGCGGTGATGTGGACGTTGTTTTTTGAGTGGTGTGGTTTAGTTTCCTTTTAAAAGGAGGGTATTATGGGTACTGGTGTTCAAAAAGTTGAACCTGCCTAATATTCAAGGAAATATGACTACCAGGGGTCATACTACCTGCAACAGGGTGGTTAGCTGGCAATGGGTTTTCACTAACAACTACATTTGCACTTGGGTGGTACAAAAATAAGCTTTATTACCTCTCAATCTTGATGTTAAACCCAACCTATAACTTAATTTGAATTTTACAGCTTTACCATCTTCTGAATGTGATGTTAATTCAAAAAACACAACCTGGAAAATGACTGAGGATACTGCTCTGAGATATTCCTAGCCCCCTGCAATACAAATACTAACTGCAGTCTACAGTGTTATGACAATACATGCATATATATTAAGCAAAAGCATTCCACCACCAACATAAGCAATCCCATGTTTTTTCTAATCTAATAATTTCAAGGGTTGTGAAAAATATATTTTATATAACATATTTTGACAACTTCTCATTGAGGTGGGTCATTTTTCTTTGTACAGAGCTTCATGACTACATTTGTCAAATTCTGTTAATTGAACTTTAAGTACATGCCTGTCCAGCAGGCATTTCTTCTCTTACACTTGAGTGACCTGAAGCTAGTTCAGTAACTCCCAAAAACTGCAACTGAGTCAATCCCAGAACTTGTGAATAGTATATTACAAGACCATAAAAATTAATTCTCACTCCACATGCTGCAGACAGCACATCTCTAAAATCAGCTTTTGCAACATAATTTTGTCACATGGGCTGATTGTTTGTACAATGTTTAGACACAAAATAAACAGCCATTTCAATGCTTTTCTTTCCAGAACTGTGTTGACTGCATATATAAAGCTTCTAAATGCGAAGTAGGTTTAGGTATCATTTGAATGCTCTCTAAACAAAGACCTGTCTACATGTACCTCAGACTTTGTTTAACCTTTCAAGCCCCAATACCAACATGCATGCTCTCCTCGCTATTCTCCATATATTTCTTATGGCACTATTTGTGAGACTTTGATTAAACATCAAGACAGTTTTTCCTACATTCTTGTGACCTGTAAAATTCAAGGAGAAACTTGATGCTTGTCACTAATGGAGCTTAAAGGGATTAGTCCATTTATTCTTCAAAGCCAAGGGCAGCTTAATTTTACCTATTACAGGCCAATGTCCTATTGTTTTCAAATGTCCTACTGTTCCACTGTTTTCAAAATGTTGTACCAAAAGGCTCATTGTCTTAGCTGTACAAAGGTGTAACAAAGTGGCAAAAATGTACAAATTTTCCAACAATTCAAGATGGCAGCGAATGAGACAAGAAAAACGTGAAAACTCAGCCATGTTTTAGAACCTGGAGCTGAATTTAGGGAGCTTTCCAAGTTAAAATAATTTGAACAACATTAAAATACAAAAATGTACACCTTAACTTTAACTTAGGAGGGCTTTAAAGATCCCCTAAACCCTTTCATTCCTAGAGTCAACTAATTTCATCATGTAGTCTTTAGATGAAATCCTTAGGTGTGATTATCAAACACGGGAAGGAGTGTTTCATCAGGGTATCTAAACACTGAGAAGTGGGCTGAAAATGCCAAGTTTTTTAACTGACTTTGAGGTGTTTGGTTACTTGTTGTCCTGCATGTAGTTAATGATTCTTTATGTAATATATCAAATGCGAAAGAGTTTCATCAGGATACCCAAACACCGACAAGTGGGTTGAAAAAACAAGGCCCAACCAATTTTTTATCTTAACCGACTTTGAGGTGTTTGGATACCTGATGAAACACCCTTTCAAATGTTTGATATAGCTTCTCAGACCATTAATAATTCTTGGAGAAATTCAAAGCAAATGTTCACTAAATCTTAAGCTTATGAAAGTCTGGTATCCAAACCTCTGTCATGGTAGTGATTTCCTTTGTTTTCTCTTAATGAATTATTAAGGAGTTTGAGAATACTCAAATGGAAAAATTATATTGAGCAGTACTTTCCTGTCAGGCTATTTCTTATGTTATTTACCTCAGCAAAAAATAAAAAAAAAAGGAATAACCAGATGGTACCTACAGGAGATAAACGGTTAAGGAATAAAGCACTTATCTGGGGATGAAATGATTACTTATGATTACTCATGCACATCAAAGTCCAGAACCAGAAGCTTGGTTTCTTCTGTTCCGTTTCTACTGCCCACAGCACAAACCAATTTCTTTTCATCGCACTTGACTCTCCACACCACACCTCCACTGCCGCCACTTTCCAATTTCACAAGATCTCTGATATACTCCCCTGTGCGCAAGTCCCAGATTTTAACTGTGCCATCGTCTGAACTGGTGATCACAAAGCGGCTGTTGAATTGCAGACATGTGACTGCACTCTGGTGCTTGTTTGGTCCTGCCAAAGTTTGTAGACACTGTCCAGAGGTTATGTCCCAGATTTTGACAGTAGAATCTGCATTCCCAGACACCAAAGTGTTGTTCTTTAGTTCCATGCCACTGGTGAGTGACTGGTGTCCAACAAGGGTGTGCAGGCACTGTCCAGTCTCCACATGCCAGACACGAATTGAAGTGTCCAGTGAACCACTAACAATATACACGCCATCAAATTGCAGAGAGTACACCCTGTTTGTATGGCCTTGTAAAGTGTGTATACACTGTTCTGTTTCAGGGTCCCACACTTTCACTAGGAAGTCATAAGCCCCACTAACTACACGTCTGCCATCATACTTCACACTAGGAAAAATCAAATTCGAACCAATTAAGGTTACTGTAAACCTTTGCAGGTGTCTTCCAGAAAATTTTCCCTATGCACGTTATTTTTAAATAAAAAATTACGTAAAAAATTAAGTAAAGCTTTTTAAAGGGGTCATGTCAGAAAGATTTTGTTATTTTATGTCTATTTTGTGCTAAAATCATAACCTAATGCCTTTACTCAAACACAAATGCTCCTGTAAAACTATGAGGAAGATATCAAATGAATTTTATCAGGGTGAGCTAACCATGAGAATGTTTTTGGTGAGTTTTGAGAACAAAGCATCAAAACTTGAAAAAATTGGCCCAATGTTTTCAAGTTTCAATCCATTTCCATCCTTGCCATCAATAGCAACAGATGACAGAAAACAGTTTTAGTGGCTTAAGATAGTCTTTAATAACAAAGCTAGACCATTATTTTTGGAATTCAATTGATGTCAAGACATTTTTAGCTTTTTAAAAGGATACTAGGATAGCACGACATAGCCCCTTTAAAAACCTTTTTCGTTTATGTAGAAGCTTGCAAGCCTTCAAATGCAAATTTGACAGAGTTTGCCTGAAAGTAAGTATTTATTAACTGGGCTTCCAAATCATTCTTTTTGGTGCACCTCGTGTTCTTTTAATGTTTTTGAAAAAAACTTTTTGTCAATTTCAGGATTCATACCTTATCTAACCAAAGAGGAAAAAAGTAAAATTTTTGAAAAATCTGACCCCCAATTGACTACATTTACCTTTACTTCCAGCTACTGTACAAAGGACAGTAATACACGTGTTTTGATCGGTCTAGGGGAGGGCTGTGCGAGTGTACTTTGTTAACGCACAGAGGATGTCAAACGTCACTGGCAAGAACCTCAGTCATGTTCTGAGCTGTACACACTTCTTTGTTCTTAACACAGTTTGACGTCATCTGTACGTTAACAGAATATGCATGCACGGCCAAATGGAAGCTATTTGTTAATTTTACAGTGCTACTACGATGAAAATTTCTTGTTTTGTTTTTAACTTTTTTAAACTTTTAACTGTTCAATAGATGCCATACTATATGAATCGCGATAAATTAGATCGATATATGCTTACACGGCCCAGGAATATATGTTCGAAAACCACGTTAAACCCGTCCGCCATTACTCAGTTCGCAAAAGAGAAGCCCGCGAATTTCATGGAAGCGGTCTTACATGTATCTCTAACCACGTGAATTTTGTTCGTGACGTAGAAGTCTCAACCATCGCCACGAAGAGTATAATGAAGAGTCGAAAATAGAGAGCCAAACATTTCATTATATGGATGTGTTTTCCGTCGAATTTGTCGTCCAGTTATTTTGAGAGCGATTTAGGACAAAGTTTTTTTTGGCGAAGTCGGCGAACTCGCAGAAGTGGCGCCATACGATGACAGTTTTGAGCCTCTCGCTACCGAAGAGGAAGCCGTCTCAAACTATGCAAGAATGGATCAAGAAGCCGAATAAATATCCCAATTATCCCAAATGACAAACGCTGAAATCCTTCCGATAATACAACAAATTTAACTGTTTCGCATGTCTGTCGTGTTGGGGTCCGTCAGCTGTTTCTTACTCGGCTTGCTTTTTTTCTTGCCGATACAGGTTGAGTTTGTTGTTGTTGTGTTCACAGATTTGTTGCAGTATCCTAAATTGCAATAAATAAATAAATAATAAATCCTATAATAATAAGCTCTCCCTTCTGAGAGAAAAGCCCACATAATGCTACATGAAAATTTTTGAATAAATATAGAGAGCCCCGAGCCTAACATACATTCAGAATTTTATAGATGAGTCAAAAGGTAGAGGAAAATAAATTCATGTAAACAAAGTGATGTCGCGAATCGCCCGTGTAATTGTGCGAACACGGTAATCTTACTACCTAGTAAACAAGCAAATGTGAATTAATAGAGATAATCTCTGATTTGTCATCAGAAGTCTAGGTATAAACTGTGGACTATGCTGTCACATCGAAAGTGTTACTGAGAAAAGTGGCTACCCCGAACGCGGTGAAAGGCTCAAAAAATTATAGCTAATTATGTAAGACTTTGTCAGTTTGGGATTTCGCTACGCTGTACGCCAAGAGAAATTAATTGAAGTATAAAAGAGTTATATTGTTAGGACCTGGCTACGCGGTACGCAGAGAGAGAAATTGAAATGTACGAGGGATGTTAGGAGCTGGCTACACAGTAAAAAGAACAAGCAGTACACAGTAAGGTTTGTTATGGTCGATTAAGCTCGGTTGTTTACATTTTCACGTTATATGTGGCCAAGTAATTCAAAGAAATTTTGAGTAATATTCTCGTTTATAGAACGAGGAATACACGGTGATATTCTGTTATCCAGGAACGTTTGTAGTACGTGGAATACACTGTAATGCTTTCCTATTTTCTGCTTACCGCGTACAATGTACCAAGTTGAATAAAAACAATTTCTGCGTATCACGGAGCTGGCTTGGCGGTGACACAAGAAAATAGTTCATGTCAAGGGGCATATATTATGCAGTTAAGCCAAAATCTGTTGGGACTTATACATGTATGTGCACAAGACAACCGAGCAAAGTATGTCTTAGGTGTGTGAGGAAATGTGTATCTTTCCGTACACGTGATGTTAGCACAAACGGCAAATAAATATTCGCTCACCATTTGACGATCCCGCTCAGATATGATTGCTGATGTTTTTCTTCCTGATGGCTGGAACTGATCCTGGTATTAAATATTTCCTTGTACTTTTGTTATAAAATGTTTGAGTAAAACATTCAGCCGTAAAAATGCACAGAGTAAACAGTGTCCAACAGGATTGAAGTCCTTCCGGTCAGCCACGCAAACGAAGCTTTTCTGCTTAAAATAAACGTACCCACTCGTCTGTGAACTGTGAATGGAAATTTCCGATTCATCGATGCTTTCTTTGCTGTAATCTTCAACAACAGAGCGCCGGCCACGCATACTGCAGCTCAAAATCGAAGAAATGAATCTTGCGAAGCCTCACACCTCTCTGAATCCATAAGAAAGTAGCCACGTTTGTTTTGTTGCGTTGAGACTTCTACGTCACTTCCTCTCTTGGCCATCTCGGCCCAACTCGTCCCGGTCATTTTTGAACTGAGTAATGGCGGCAAGCCGAATTCGAAAATTACAGTTAAAATAATTGGACTTCCCGTACGAATTTCGACTTAAAACTTTGCACGGTGAGTAATATGTACTCATATTTTCGAAATATGGTGAGAACAAAAAATTCATATTTTTGATCATAGTAGCACTTTAAGCAAACAGTTGAGCTTCGAATTGTTGCATGCAGTATTTGATGTGTTTGAAAAATGAAAATGCTTTAACATGTTATCAGTTAATGCATTTTACAAGCATATTTTGGGTTTTCTCATCTCTGACCTGCACTGTACAGCGAAGTGTATATTGCTGGTCAGAGACCTGTATGGCTTTTTGGAATGTCTTCAGTAAATTATTTGAAAGAGCCTATTATAGTAACTACAGTGTAGGGATACTTTACTTAGAATGCACTACAATATGTTGACATACAGTGTAGAATCTAAAAGAACTTACCATCTCACAGCAGCAAGGTGGCCAACCAACACATGAAGACAATTTCCAGATGATGTGTCCCATACCCTTAGAGTTCCATCTCTAGACCCACTCACTACAACGTTGTCATGCATGTCCATACAGCGAACAGTGGATGAGTGCCCATACAATGTATGCATACAGTAACCAGTGTCTGCATTCCACACCTTGAGAGTGCGATCAGTAGAACCGCTAACAATCACATTACCACTCAGCTGGGATGACCAAACCCCACCCGTGTGCCCCACAAGAGTGCGCAGGCACTTCCCAGAAATAGCAGACCAAACTTTGAGAGTACCATCGTCTGAGCCACTCACGATTCTGCTGCCACAAAACTGAAGACACGTAATTACGTGGTCGTCGTGTCCTTTGAGGACTTTGGAGGGGCGCAATGGGCCCATTCTCCAGTTCCAGTAAATGCGTTGCTTTGTCATGAAAAATTTCTTGAATGGGCTATTTACAGACTTGCCATTCTGGTTTAATTGTTGCATATTATTAGATCTACGTCTGACACATTTTACAGGACTGATTGCCTCTTCTTCTATCCTTGCTTGTTTACATTTTTGTTTCCAAAGCCTACAAAATGAAAACACAATATCAGGACATTTTCATCAATTCATTTATATCTTAGATTAGAATTAACAAACAGTCATTCTAACGCATAGGTTAGGGCATATTTGCACTATACCGTAATATCCGCTGAAACTTCCTGAGATGCAATATTCAGGATATATTGGAATTTCAAGAGCCACAAGATTCTGATTACCAAGGATTTGTAATAATCATTTGACTCACAATACAAACAATTAAAATTTGAGGCTAGCGCTAATGTTAAAATTGACTTAAATGAAAAACATTTTCTTCAAGAATCTGTCTCAACAAAAACTCCCCTACACCACCACCACAACTTCCTCAACAGTACAAGGACTCAAATTTACAAAAATTTCCAAATGTTCCCAAAAGAACACCACTACAGGAAAGTAATGTCCATAATCTTTGACCCAAATGGTCAAATTTTGTGATTTCATTCACAGACCCGTATTACAACCACATTCCAAAACTTAAGACAGGGAGGGAGGAGGAAGCTACATCGCAGCACATAGTATTAGATTCCATGTTCCATAATTAGGTTTTGTTCTTGAGCACGGTATTGTGGGATAACTGCAATTATCATAAAATTTGGTATAAAGCATCAGACAATGGTGCAAAAGTAATCTTGGGTTTGAAATTTGAAATTGATTTGCAAGTTTTTCACTATAAATCTGATGCGAAGTTCCACTCAGATTTAATCTGCCATTGGATCAACTCATAAAAGTTTTGATATCTCAATTTATTTCTTTTACCTGACCAGTTTAATGTTACCTGTAAAGTTGTTTATGAAAAGTTCAAATAGCTTGGGCCCGCTTTCATGAATTCAGACCCTCAAAAATTTTTAAATGGTGCCTAGTGGACCCTATAAACCAATTTCTATAATAAATGCTGCAGGTTTACATGGTAACATTTCTCAGCACCCATCCCTCAGTGCTTACTACGCTGGCAACATAACAGACAGTTTGGTCTACTCACAAGTTGTCATCACAAAGTGTTTGCCAGCATTTGCAGGTCTGAGCAGCTTGTAACAAGTCCCTAGGCTCTAAAAATGACAGAACATACAAAGCAAGCTCCCTTGGCAAGAGGGATATGAAGTCCCGTTGAAATCTAGGTTCAATTGTACCCATAATGTGTCTCACAACTGTTGGCTCACAGCTCTCGATAATCTCATCAAGAGCATACTTGCGCTCTTCCACTGACCACTGCTGAAATGTACGAAGCCACTCTTCCAGACCTGCTGGAGGATGGCCACAGAAAGAAATACGCCGACAGCGGCTGTCTACAGGACTCATCACAGGTGTTGCAGTCTTGATTGTCCCATAGTTTCTAAGGGGGAGGAGTTTTAACAGTCTCTTGTGGGCTGGGGTACAGAACTTCTTCTCAGGGGATGATTTCCCACTTTCGTCATGATCTTCCTGGTGACTACTACTGCTGCTCGAGAGTTTTCGCTTTGCAGATTCACAACCATGTCCCTTTGCTATACTTTTTCCCTTGCTTGCCGCTTTTGGAGTTGAAGACCTCCTATTTAACGACGGTCTCCCCGTCTTTGATTTTGCAGATCCTCTTGTCTCCCGTCTCGATTGAGATGTGGTTGGTGTACAACACAAGCCATTCTTGTGCACATCGATGAAATTCTGTCCAATTCCTGGTATACTTTTCAAGTCTTCGACGCTAGAAAACCCTCCCAAAACTGTACGAACCTCTACAATACTTTTCGCTATTGTTCTTCCCACTCCATTCAAACTCTCAAGTTCCTCAGTTGTCGCGCGATTTATATCCACAATACGTCCTGGGCCAGCCATTGACGTTCCTGTAAATACGAATAACAGCAAATGTCATTCCAACATAAATGAAAAAAATGTACAATAATCCTTATAATATCGTTCAAAGCAACGGACGAAATGTATGGAATCTCTATCAACCCATTTGATGGCTCTTGCACAATACATTTCCGAAACTCACGAAACAATTATCGCCCGATTTCTTACAGTTTTCTTTTCGTTAATCTGCCATATCGCTACAACAAATGGAAGATTATCCAAACTGAAGGGCAAGGCTGAAAAACTACGGCTGGAAGAAACGAATTGAACGGCAGCGTGACCGACGGCGAAACAAAATCGGGTTGCTACGCCTCGCACACACGAACATACAGAAGGAAAGCCGCACTTCATGGTACCTGTTGTCAAGACCGCGAAATCCTTGTTTCGCTGTCTCACGAAGAAAATTCGACCTTTTTCAGTGCCAGGCACTAAAATAGTTCGAATTGTAAGCCATATGCGAAGTATTAATTCCGACGTTATCGGGAAATTTCCTCAAGTCAACAAAAACATCGTCGCAAAAAAGCCTCTTGACACGTTTCATAACACGTTTTCTGCCCTTTCAATATTCAACCTGTCGCTCTAGAATGGAAAACCTCGTGAAGAGCTTGTGCGGTATTTCGACAAAATTGAACTTTGAGAAAATACCTGAAAGGGCGACTTTGGGCTTAACCGTCCCGACCAACGACAGAAACATCCGAGGAACTCAATCAGCCGATCAATCACGCACGAATCCAAACAACGAAACATGGGGTAAAACTAAAAGCAGTATAAGACAATTTCTCACCTTTGTAAGAACCCTAAATCTTCTAATGGTCATCAAATGATTTTTAAAGCCAAAATTCGGCAGGCATATCATATAAATAGTTGATTGGTGTTTTCTCCTGACCGGAAGGCGAGAAGAAAACACAACTCTCTTGAAGCCGTTGCTGCCAAGAACAAAGATGGCGCGTTTCACGTAAGTCGCACGAGGACCTTGGCCCTCAACGTCACACCCTGCGTAGACTGCGCTACACTTCCAAATTTGGGGAACAATACCTCCCAAATATGGATATAGAACAATATCTTTTACTTGTTCGTGGGTCCCACTATTTTAGGGCCTTTGCCAAAAAAGGAAGAACGATTGGAAATGCGTGGAACGCCTGGGGAAATTGTGTGGTTGGGCAAATTTCTTTCTTGTGATTTTGTGTGATTTGTAGTTTGTAAATCGTCTTTATTTTTACCATGGCGGGCGTAAGCGGGAAGAATGACAACTTCAGAAGGACATGGGACAGAGAAGAGTACGAAAAGAAAGCTAAGGAGCGAGCTGAAGAGCTAGAGGACTCTGACTCCGACGACGACTCAGGAACTAAAAGACGTCCATCTGCCCCGGTTAAAAGGGAGCTCCTGAAAAGGAGAGACTACGACGTAGATCTTGAAGCAAACCTTGGTAAATCAGTGGTGATAACCAAAACTACGCCGCTTTCGCACACTGGAGGATATTACTGCAATGTGTGTGACTGTGTAGTCAAAGATTCGGTGAACTTTTTGGACCATATCAATGGCAAAAAACATCAGCGAAATTTAGGGATGTCTATGAGAGTAGAGAGGTCTTCTCTAGATCAAGTAAAGCGACGTTTTGAGACGAACAAGAGGAAGAGAGAAGAGGAAAAGCAGAAGAAAGAAAAAGAGTATGATTTGGAAGAGAGGATAGCTATACTGCGTGAAGAGGTATGATGAAATTTGAAATCGCCCTCTGTCGTCCCTGGATTGGCTCTTATCAATGTTTAATCCCCGGGGGAGGCTGGCATATGTTGTATTTGATGACTGAAGTCTGCTGGTAGTAGAAACTTTTAATTATCATTTGTCCCATCCCTAGGGTCAAAGTTAAATTCCTACATGTATATCTATATCTGATAGAGCAGTTTTCAATTGAATGTCGAAAGTAATGTTGTTCTTGCTTTGGTTTTGCTTTACTACGCTCTCTGATTGGATAAAGAGCTTGTGCCACTTTCTTAACCAATCAGACGTAAAACCAAAACCAATCGTGATTTGCTTGCATGCATTTTCCCGTGCTTAATGCTAATTACTTGTATTTGCTTCAATTTCTGATTGGTTCATTTTGTGTTTTGTACCTGTTTTGATTGGTTAGAGTAGTTACTTTGTTTTTGGTTTTACAACACTCATTTGGAAACTGCTATATGACTACTTTGAGCAATACCTTTGTGTGTGTGCTTGGGAAGGGATGGAGGAGCACTTGTTTAACCAATGCGGCCCAATGATCAGTTGCCCTGCCTATGCATGGTTTATTTCACAAGGGTGTCAGCTTAAACACGGAGTGATCCTATAAATTGAGGCTGAGGTCTTCGCCCGTCAATCACAATTCCCAGCAGGTGCCAAATGAGCTCTTCGAATTGCTCACCAATTAGACAGTAGGCCATCAAGGCATGCTGTGAATTTGCTTGGAACATTGTCACAACATCTCTGCTCTATACATGTAAATACACTGCAAATAATTTGTCTTTACCTCTGTAAAACAAACAGTAAATAGGTAGTCAGAAAATTGTAGATTATCCTAAGAATTGAGAATAGTCTTTTTTTGCTTGAATGTTTGCAATGAGAAGTTTCAAAGGAAGAAAATAGTCAAAAGGCAAAAAACCAGCTGCCACTAATGCTGTTAAAACTGAAAACTGCTTGGGAAAAATGATTGGCATTGTAATAAATTGAGTACAATTTTGTTTCATTTCATTCTGAATGTTTCAGAGGAAATGTTTGTAATGAGACCAATTGGTTCAATCAAATTCAATTGAAACCAATATTATTTCATATTTGGGTTCAAATTAAATTAAGTGATATTGAAGCCATCAAACATACACAACAAATTTCAGTGACAGAATGTTCAATTAGGTTTAATTTCATACATGATGATTACAAAAATGGATGTATCAACGTGGCATGTCATGGAAGTTGTTTATTTATTTATTTATTTATTTATTTATTTATAAATGTGTGTCACAGGTGCAGACTGGGATAAGGTTTGTTCCATTGGTGTATGTGATTAAACCATGGAGGTGTTTTTTTTGGAGGGGGGGAGGGGGGACCAATCTGGAATGAGAATACGTGAAATGGCTTTTTGGTACATTTTTTTTAATGACCTGTTCTCATTCCAGAATCATTAGAATGGTAGTTTATGCCATTCCATGCATTCTGCTATTTGGGGTAGAATGAATGGATTGAGCTGAATGAAAAACAGGGTTTTCAATAAGGGCCGGCAGCTGGTGAAACTCGTTCGCTATCCCACATGAACTTGCCACCTATTTGATTGAGAAGTTACCTTATATTTTATGACTAGCATGCGAAACATTCACTTCAAAACATGAGCCTTGGATCGGCCAAGATTTGTTCATGAAAAACAAAAGAATCTTGCCTGAACTCTGAGTAATTTCAGAGGCGATTTGTGTTTCCTGTTCTGTTCAAATACCCTTATTCTTGCTCCAGAATGCAGGAAATGCATTCTAAGAGGCCCAAATTTTCAAAATTTTCCAAGGGAGCATACCCCTGGACCCCTCAAGAATCTTGCGCCTTCAGCGCGAGCAGTTCATTCTCTGCCTATTCCTACAATTTTGCCACCTATTCAGATTCCTATTGAAAACCCTGGAAAAAGTTGTCAGTCACTTGGCAATAACAAAATGGCTGACCAAAACAACGCCGCATCCACAGCAAATTTAAATTCTCCTGCCGAGCATGAGGAAGAAAATCTGTGGTCAGTTTTCAACCTGTTTTTTTGGAACAATGGCTTTTTTTATTCCAATAATTCTGATCATTTCCATTCTGCCTTGTCTCATTCCAGAAGAGACCAAGGAAATGCACCCCATGTTTTATGAGAGCTGTTGTTGAAAAATCTAGGATTTCTGGAGTGGGTGGGAAATAAAATGCAATGCAATCAAACTCTCATAAGATCCTATACAACTTTGGGCCCTTTTACCAAACCCATTCCGACTCAGTGGCTCAATTGAGTTTGACTGGGTCCAGTCGAGTGTGATCACCCAATGATTCAATTAATCACACCAGGCCAGAATAGCCTGGTTAATAACTAAGCTTGCTTGCTCAAGGTGGTGTTTATACAGGGAAAGAAAGAAAGAGTAGTTGATTATCTCACAACGCAGAAAAGAAGAAAGATCTGGCCACTTAACCATTATTCTTTTCCAACCAATTGTTAAGCATCCATGGATTTTTTTATTTATTTTTTATTTTCAAAGGAGGAACAGAGAAAACAACAAAGAAAGGTTGCTCGAAAAGAAAAGAAGCAAAAGACAACAGCTGTGGAAGATGGAGATGTTGATCCAGATCTGGCTGCTACCATGGGATTTGCTGGTTTTGGGAGCAGCAAGAAATAATGTCATTGTTATCTTCCTATTTGGTGTTTGGTTTTCTTTTGAGTAAAAAAATGTCATTAAGGAAAAGCTCAGCCTAGAAAAGCATCACAATTTAGATTTAACAACTGAGTTGGTAAGACAGATTGGCCACTGTAAGTGATTGAAGAGCTGGTGTTTCAAGTGCTAAACCCTTTATCAGAGTTCACGGCTAATGCTTAAAATGCCAGCTTTATTATTTACATATGTGGTGGCCAGTTTACCAGTGCAAAGGCTAGCATTCTCCTTATATATTTTCAAAGTCACTTTTTACGTTTTGAAGCTACTGTGTCATGGCTGACAATATGGCATGTATTATAGAGGTCATTATAGGTAGGTGGTGAAACACAACTCATGCATTCTAGGACATGAAACTTACTTTATTTATCTTGGGCCTTCATACATGACAAGTCACTAAAGTAATTTGAAAATAATTTGATCCATAACATGATAAATTTTATTTTTTTCAATTTCTCTTTGTTATTTCTTCATTACTGGTACATTAGTGGTGCTAAGTTTCAGTTCCTTGTAATGCCTCAACATTTGCAGTGATATTCTTGATTTGTGATTTGTCTCCACACTGTAACCACTTGAGATGTCATCGCTTGTACGTACCTCCAGAATAAGAGAAGGTATTACAAAAAAGAAAACACCATTCTTCTTACTTTAAAGGCCTTTCAAATAAGCTTGACTTAGTTTTTTTGTTGTTTTACAAAAATGACGATAATGTGATCTCTTACACTCACACTTTATTTGGGTTCCTCTGTTGATGTTCATTCTTTACTTCTTCAAACTTAAGTAAAGACAGCAGAGTGATGATAACTCTCAATAAAGAAACAACAGTTTTCAATTTACAAAACATGTTTCAACATTCTCATGTCATCTTCAGTTGCAAATGAGCCTTAACGGTTGTACATTTGAATTTTCATATTAAAGTAGATTACAAAATTACACTTTAAACCTTACGTTTACAATTTGAATATGAAATACGCGGGAAACAAAAATAGCGTGCGCATACATGTAGTTACTTTAAGTGACTTAAAAACACAAAAACAAAAACAAATACTTCCAATAACAAGAATGATAAAACAAAATACAAAAAAAGTAATCTTAGATTCTGCCATCTCGAAATTCCAAATTAAGATCAAATAGGCGATGCATATTAAGTGGGAAAATCCTACTCTTAATCAGCAGCTAAAGCATCTAGAGTTATCTCTTTCCTTTTAATTACTTTTTTTTTGTCTTTTATTTTATCATTCTTGTTATCGGAAGTATTTTTTAATTTTTGTTTTGTGTGTGTGTTCCTAAGTCACTTAAAGTAACTATGCGCGCGCTATTTTTGTTTCCTGCATATTTCATATTTAAATTGTAAACGTAAGTTTTAAAGCGTAATTTTGTAACGTACTTTAATACAAAAATTCAAATGTACAACCGTTAAGGCTCATTTGCAACTGAAGATGACATGAGAATGTCAAAACATGTTTTGTAAATTGAAAACTGTTGTTTCTTTATTGAGAGTTTTCGTCAAACTTCTGTAGATAAGTTTTCTTCTGTACATGTACATAGCCAAATGTGATTGCAAAATTAAATTTTGTTCTCATGGTGTAATTCGGTTTTCATTTACATGTCTGTCTCACTAATATTCAAATTTTCAGTGATCTGGATCTCAATTGTCTGGATTGCTGTTGTGATTCAAAGTAATTCTGGATAACTGAAATCTGTCTGTAAGAATGTAGAAAAACCCTAATTGACTTAAAAGATAATTTTGAGATAAACATCATAAAATTCCATCCTGTCCAGCAATTTTTGCACCTAGATCGAAGGTCTTTTCTGTTCAATAAAGGAAAAACAGTAATAGCATGGCATTATCCTTAACTAAAAGCGCTAAAATATAGTCAGAAACAGAAATATTTGAAAACATAATCTGAAATTCAATGAAAAGTCAGCGAGGGCTTTTTTCCACACACCCCTTCAAGTATGTACCTCGAGTATCATAGTGCTAATTGGTAAATGTATTTTTATAACCTGCAAGTAGACGATTCTTGATTGTTCTATTTATTATTGGAAGGTGATAGAGACCTTCTCCCCATGAAAAGGATGTCCACTGCACTTCGGATCCAACGGATAGTACTGGAACAGTCTTCCCAGGGCATGCTTGGTTGGTGGCAAAAAATATCCCCAGCAAAGCCTGTTTGCAGGCTAGTGCACAATAAGTTAATTTAACTTTCAAATATGCAAATTCTGATAGAATCCACAGTGCTATGAGGCTTCCATGTAAACTTCTTTGCCACTGAGCATTTCTATTTGCACTGGCACTAGCACTGTTTGTGTGGCAAACAAACCAACAAATTGCCTTTGAGGGGTGGCTACTTTCTGGTATAACCGACAACAGTGTATGTGACTGACAAGAGCTCTGGTTTAATTGCTTTCATTTTAGAGATTTCTACAGTCAAGTTTCCAAAAGTTTTAGGGTGCATTTTAGGGTTTTGATAAGTTAGAGCTGTAATAGAGCGCTGACGTTAGGGAAACTGCTGCCTTTATGCTACTATCTTTGGGACCTTTCAGGAGCAACAATAAATTGACTCTTGTACACAGCCAGGCTTGAGTTACATTGGCTGGGTAGTCCCTGTCACTCGTAAGTTATAATGTTATAGTCCCGCTTTACCCAGTCCCACGCTGCAAGCAGAGCCTCTCTTACTTCCCAAAGAAGGAAAAGAGAGGCCTTTTTCTGTGGAGTTTAAGAAAGGCTCGGCTAACAGGGTGCCTCACTCCATAAGCAATCCCAAAATAATACAATGTATATAACGTTAAGGTGTTTTTAATGATTAAAGGGTAGCTCTATAGCTAGGTGACACTGTAGTATTGTCATTTCTACTACAGATGCATTGATTAATTGATTTCTTGGTTGGTTGGCTGAGTTTAAAATCTTCACTTGGAGAAGTCAATGGTAGGGGAGAACCTTATTGTAACCAGCACTTATGCAGCCCCACACTACACAAGGGACTTTAGCCTAAAATCAGGCTTCTTTGCGGCATACAGGGCATAGGAAAAATCCGGGAGGGGAGCGAACCAAGTGCGGACTGGGGAGCCCCCAACTACGAGAGTCTGATCAACGGAATAAGGGGACTAAATTCTGGTGAGTTGGGCAGAGAACAGAACTTTCAAAGTTGAAAGACATGCCGTGGGGGGGGGGGGGGGGGAGAGGGGGAAGGGGGCTACTCAATAAAGTTTTATATGGGGAGGTTCCACCCATAGGCTCAAACCCTTAACCCTTTGATATACTAATTTTTGTTACCAAAAATGCACCCCTTTCATATACCTAGAACAAAAATTGCACCCCTTTCTTATACCTCAAGGACCAAGGATAAGCCAAAAGAGTAGAATATCCTACGGTTGCCGCATTTCCCCTGAGTCTTCAGTCGCCCTCGGTCAGTTACTTAAGGTTCTAAGCTATCGCGTGTTTCTTGTTAATTTTGCCAAAATTTGGCACCCTTTTCTATACTTTATTTTTTTCACTGCCACCTCTTTTACCTTGCAGCACATTTTGGTAACCCTTTAGTATACTAAAGTAGCAATTTTCCCTTCCCTTTAGAAAACTGCGAGCTCAAAAAAGGCACCCCTTCCGGGCGGAGGCTCCCCCTATAGCGCACTATAGGGAGTGCCCCCACCCCCAAGAAACAGAAAAAGGTTTTGGTTGTACCAGATGATACGCACTGGCCTCTAGGAACTCCAGAAGCACATCCCAAAAGTTGTAAAGCAGTCAGAACAATCACCTGTGCTGAGGTATGGTGACAGGCTAAACTGCACACCTTACCACAATTCCACGGCAAAGCAGGGAAAGCAGCTGCAATAAACTTAGACTGGGCCTCAAGTGGAGCTCAAGGACTTTGATCAAGTCTACAGTAAACCTTGTTTTTACCTGTCCCTTCCACCCCTCGACCCGTCCTGTCTGGGAACAATAGCTGACAATGCTAGTGGTTGGAGGCCGAGACGGCTAACGAACACCGACAAGCGACTCAATTGAACCGGGAAAATACGACAACAACACAATAAGCACTATAGATAGACAGCGACGTCAGGAAGTTGTGTATTTTACCAACAAAAGATAATGATCAGAGTTACGACTGATAACCACCTTAACCGCTGGCGTGACTTCGAGGGTTCTGTAAATCGTTGACCTATGATGTGTTATGTCTAGACTGAGAGCAGACAATCAGAATTTTTTTCTATTTATCTGTTAAATGTGAAGCTTCATTTACGATTAAGTCGCTCGCAGCAATAAACTGACCGATTTTCAGGATCGCCAGTATCTACGTTATCAGCATAGTTGTTCTTTTTGACGCAAAAAAATTGACTTGAATTTACAGCAATTAAACCACTGTGATTTGCCCCTCAGCATGCTGAAAACCACAATCCCGAACTACAAAATTTCCCGGGGGAGCATGCCCCCGAACCCCCCTAGATACTCCACCACCCCGGCGGGCGTTTATCCCTCTTCCTTTGTCTATCCGCGATGAATTCTTGGACACAAAATTGCTTGTTTTTACGCTTCCGAAGGCTTCCCGAGTAAACACGAGGCAACTGATTAATGCAAAAACTATACTTATGGTAATTTTATTGGTTTTGATTAAATATTTGAAATGCACGGGAAGTTCGTGCCACACGATTTGAATCACGTGCGATTATAGAGGCAGAAACAGAATATTTTAACTATTTCCCGTCAGCCTTTTTTCCTTAAAAAACGCATTTTTTACCGTTAAAGCGGTTTTTTAAGTGCTATGTTGCCAAATGCCATTAAACTTTGCTATAAAAGCGTTTTCTTACAATTTAGCTAGATTTTGAGCCAGTTTCTGTTGCAAATTGTACAATATTTTGCTTTCACGCATGCGCCAAATTTCGGCGTTTTTTTTTGGGGGGGGGGGGGGCTGATTCATTTCCAATTTTTTTCTCGCTTCTTTTGCTTTCCCTTTCCTCTCCCTTTCTATTTTCTTTATCTTCTACCCTTTATCTCCTTTCTATCCACTGAAAAAGTTTTGGCCTCAGCCCTTCAAAAAACCTGTAAATGGAACATTGATCGACCAGGTGACTTGGCGTATTCCACCACCAATTTTGCACCAAAATTGGACACGTTTTTTCTGGTATAGCTCTGCCAGAATTTGGTCGATATTCACTGAAATGGACACACGTATGGATGGATCTGTCCTTGCTGTGCTAGCTGCTTATCAAGACAATCTGGTGTCGTCAGAAAATGATGACGTCACAAGTGGTTCAATGTTTCCTGACTCCAACGTCGGGAGAATACGACTCTTGACGGGAAAGAGTTAAGGGACCTTTTCATAAATATTTCGCGTATTGTTGGTATTAGTTGTCGCACTTCGTGCATATTCTTCATATAAATGCATACTGATGAACGTATCCTGTCCACCGCGACCTTAAGTACTTTAAGGCATTTCTGTTATATTGTTAATATCCTGGATATTCACAACTTATTGTCTATGAATGACGTAGAAGAACATGATCGCAGGAAGCGCAGGCGCACAATCAACCTCGTTCCCAGGGTCTCTTGAACGAGGTTGGCGCGCAATGAGATTGCAAAACGGTTCAAATCAACCGAAGAAGGAAAAACAAGGTTAATCTTTTTTTTTTTTTTCACTTTTTATTCTTTTATTCTTTTTATTTCTGTTATTTAAAGTGCATCTGTTAAATTTCCACAGAAACCCTTATATTTTGACGAAGTGTTATAATATAAGCTTAGCGTGGAACACTGGCCATGTATGTTGATCTCGTCGTGCGCTTGGGCTTCCTGTGAAAAGCAGGTCAGCTGCTTTCAGTTTCGTATACGCACACGGCGGAAGTCCTAGAACTTGCGAATCTTTCGGTTGGTGACGAGAAACGTCATAGTAAGTACATAAACTTAACCCTTCCCAGTTAGGAGAAGGAGTAATCGCTTAAACCTAAATACCTACTTACTAAAACAACAACGCAGGGGAGTGTATCTTAGAACGGCTATGCTGAGTAGAGGAGCGGCGGAAGATGCTAAACGAGATATGGTAAACTCCGCACTTTAAATTAGGGACTATATGACATTTTACATGGACGAATACAAGTGATAACTTAATGATCTTTCTTGTACAAAGGCAAACTTAAGAACCCTAAACTGGCTAAGTAGGCAATTTTAAAATGCAGCGGAATACAGACGAAAATAGAATGCGCTCAAAGTTCTAAGACATTTAGGCATTTTAGGTTATCTGGCCTGTAACAAAAAATCGTAGATGCCTTGCATTTGGAAAAGGTCGAAGATAAAATGTTCAAATAACGTGTCTTCACCCATGCTTTTGCCTGTGAATTCATAGATGATAACCAGATAGTTAGCCGTCTGAAAATCAGTCATGCGAGATACTTTTGTAAATAGTTATACCTTTGAACACAAAATGTTTGTCCAAGAGGATGCATATTAAATTGATACGCAAGGCCCAAGTTACTCACCAATGAAGACCAGCGAAAGAAGGCGTTAGAATATCCAGTGCCCCTAGGTTATGTCTTTAAATATGATAAAATGCTTTTCAATGTAAAGAAGGTTTCGGATTTTAAGCAGCTCTACAAAGGCGTTGCAAGCGAGAGGCGTCGTGTTAAGTAAAACTACAAGAGCGTGGTACGTGTAATGGCAAACTCAACCATTTGTCTGTTTCATTCGCTACTACTGTGCAAAGCAATTTCTCAGAAACCAATACAAATAGTAACTTTTAAGATTTTCATATCTTGAGCTAGAAAGTGACAAGGTATTTAAAGACAAAAGAAAATCAATCTGAAATGCAAATGTGAAAAATTAGTGAACATTTAAAACAAGCAGCTTGTGACAAATTTTAGCAAGGTCAGGAGCTTGTAGATTTATGTTTTTTAAAATAGTTTATCTGTACAGACAGAATCAAAGGAGATGTCAGAGGTTTTGTTTATTAGAACCAAAAAACAGTCCTAAATTCTATTATTACTTACTCTATGCATTTTTTTAATAGTAACACTCAAAGCGGTCAGAGATACGAAACCTTTTCTCTGTGCCTTATTCCTTTGAAGTCTCCATTTTGGTACTGTAATCTCAAATTCCCGGCTCCTCAGATGTTCGTTTTGCGTGCGTGACTTTTTGTGTTGTCAGGGCTAAGTTCGGGAATAAATGAAACTACTGAAACCATGGCAGCGAGAAAACGTCTTGGCTGTCATTTAATACTCGTCTCGTTGCTCTTGATCGCGAGCTCAATAACCACGACTACCAAGAGTACTATGGACCGAACGTGGGCATGGCGCTTCATTTATTTGTAACCGCCGACTGCTGGAAGGGAACAAACAGAGCGATCCAAATAGTACTGAAAAAGTTGACCATCAGATTGGGCTGTGGTGGATCGAGTAATCCCAAAAGTCAGCTCACCAAGCTCAACTTCCTAGCAGACAAACTGCAGTTTAATCTTCAACACAACGATCAATAGCGATCAGCAAGTCTTAAGAGTGCCAAGGGTGAATTATGGAGAATGTACGACTACTAATTTTGCGGCAAAATTAGTCTTTGAGGCCCAGCTCTCTCTCCTACACTGAGAGGTCGGGATTATACCATGGCATAGGTGCGAGAGTGACTACGACACCTAGTCAAGTTGACTAAGAGGAAGCTGTCATGTTTGCAAGAGATTTTGACCGAGAGCTTACGTAGCACCCCTACCAGGCAAACTACCCAACATCAGAATGGAACGTTCTATGCCACATTTTAGGAGACTAACGTTCCAATACGTTACCAATATCGCGGCAAACCAAAAAGAAACTAACCTGACTAGAGCTGTTCACTTCGACCCACCCGTCTCTCGAAACCCCAACCCTTGAAGAGGGAGACCGAGGATCCCAGCTGAATGTTGCATCAGATGGCGTTTCAACTTAAGCCGCACCAAATAGTATTTTATTTCGCACCGCAACAATTATCGCATTGCATTGAGATTGTGCGAAAATTCGGGCGCGAACCGGCAAGAAATTGTGGGAATGTCAGTGGGTAAGTTACACAGTCCGTTACCGTTAAACGAAAACCAACACCCTCAACACACCCCTGACGTTCTTTACACAAAGCCGGTCGCTTCACACTTGGTATATTCCATATGCCGTTGCACTTGAGTAATGACAATTTATTCTTGTAGTTTGTTGATTTTATAAACCTACATGCGGTCCTCAATCAAGCAATTCACGAAGAAAGTTATTTCACTAATAGCAACTAAAAAGCAAACAAACACCCTTTTGCATGTACATGCAATTAAACCTATTTGCAGTCCCCAATCGGACAACCCGCCGAAAGGATCATTCCACAACTAGCAAAAAGGCACGAGAAACCGTTTTACATGTAATTAACTTGTTTGCCGTCTTCAATTGAACAATCAGCCGAAAAGTCAATCTACAGACAGCATTAGCCACGCTAGAGACGAGCGAATCATTTTACCAAATGCAAACCGACGACTTATACTATGTTTACACGGGACAGGACCGGAACCGTTCCGAACCGAACCGGACCGGATCGGCTTCTGTTTACATGGAACCGTTTGAAACTGATCCAAGTGTTTACACGGGACCGTTCTGGAACGGATCCAAAGCTGGACCTGCAAAACAGCAGGTCCAGTTTTGGATCCGTTTGAATCCGTTTCGGACAGGTTCCAGAGCGGTTCCGTGTAAACAGAAGGCCTATCCGGTCAGGACCGAATCCACTTGGATCCGTTTGGAACCGGTCCTGTGTAAACATAGCCTGAAAAATTGTTTCACAACACTGTCCGCAACGCGTGATAGAAACATTTTTTCATCCAAAACATTCTTCTTTTCTTATAACTGCTAATTTTCTTTCTTTCCCTTTTTTTTTCTGAATTTTATTTCGTCGACCACCTATTCGCAGTCCGTCCTGCTTCTATCGGTAGTTTACTTATAGTTATCTACAACGCAGTTGTCTTCCAGGACGTTTCATTTACTAACCAGAAATCTCCTGTTCTCTTTTTTTGCCCATTTTTTGCTCCTAGCCACAGATGTTTATTTTGACTCATGTGGCATGATGTGATGACATCAAAACGTGTCAAAAGAGAAACATAGGACTTCTGGCAGTAGCCTTTGACTGCATCGCGGACGTCAACGTTCTCATTGCTTTTACCCATAAAGCAGTTTTGAAATGAGTGTCGAAATTAATGTTACGTTTGCTTTCGTTTGCTTTACTTTCCCCTCTGTTTGGTTAGAAAAACTCGTGCTACTTTCTCAACCGAATCAGACAAGAAACCAAATACAGTCGTGACTTTTTGCTCGCACACGTTTTCCTGCACTTGTCACTAATTACTAATGTATTTACTTCAATTTCAGATTGTTTCACTTTGTCTGTTGTTCCTGTTGTGATTGATTAGAGTAATTACTTAGGTTTTGGTTTCACGACACTCATTTGAAAACCGTTCTATTATATCCTCCCGCAAAGAGTGCAGGCACTCAAATACGCAATCTAGACAGACACCCAGATACTAAAATCATAATTGTAAATTCCTGTTTTCACGCTCTACCGGTAAGCTTAACTTAGACTACAGTGCCACTTTTGTACCACAGGCCTTATCCACGAGTATAATATCAATAAAAACTCTCCTTTTGCAATGTGGCATAAGGTCTCGATGGTTTGGTTGAAGTTTTCCGTCTTTTTTCTTCCAGGAACTAAGGCTGTTATGGACAGCACCGAAGAAGTTACAGGTGACATAGCAGCTCTATATATAATAAACTTCATTTGCTCTATCGGCTTGAATGTTGCAAACTTTCTTCTTAACACCAATCGTGTGGTAAAAGCCATCGAAGTATGCAAGGAATTATTGATTTGCCTCAACAACTCAACTCTAGCAAAAGAAACGAAGTTCATCGCAGTAAGTTACAACGTAACATACCAAACATTAGTAAAAGGGTACAGTCTTATCTACGATTACACGAGCGCAATAGAATGCGGGGAAAAACGTCTTGTTATACTCCACAAAATTCAGGAGTTTAATAAATTCGAAGATGAGCAAGCCATGCATCTGGCTATATTGTGTAGGAGGCAAGGCAAATATGAGAAAGCAGAAAAGTTCATTGAGAAAGCTCTTGCTATCAGGATTAAAACTGGTGACAGAGATGGGGAAGCGACATGTTACGGACACCTCGGAACAATCTTTGAACTCCGCGGTGAACTCGCCAAGGCTAAAGAATATCTCGAGAAAGCACTTGCGATCAGAAAAGAAATAGGCGACAGGGAAGGGGAAGCTTCATGCTATGGAAACCTGGGAATTACGCTTAGAACTCTCGGTGAATATTCCAAAGCTAAAGAGTATCTCAAGAAATCACTTTCGATCAGAAAAAAAATTGGAATCGGAGGTAGACGAGAAGAAGCAAAAGATTACATAAATCTAGTGCATGTGTTTCAATCCCTCGGTGAATATGCCAATGCTGAAGAATATATTCTGAAGGCACTTAAGATAGGGAAAGATATTTCCAACAGAGAGGTGGAAGCTTCTTGTTATACTAGGCTAGGAACTATGTATGCCGACCTCGGTGAATATGTCAGGGCCAAAGAATACCTGGAGAAAGCAGCAGAGATCGAAAAAGAAATTTGCGATAGAGGCGGAGAAGCTTCGTGTTACTTATGCTTAGGAGACGTTTGTCAATTTCTTGGTGAATATGCAATGGCTAAAAAGTATCTGAAGAAATCACTTACGATCTGCAAAGAAATTGGTCAAAGGACAGTGGAAGCAGCAGCTTACGGAAACCTGGGGACTCTTTCTCAATATCTCGGTGAATACGCCGAATCTATAAAATACCTCAAGAAATCACTTTTCATTGCGAAAGAAATTGGCCACAAAGAAGGAGAAGCTTCCTCTTATGGAAACCTTGGTACTACTTATCTAGCCCTCGGTTCATGTATCAAAGCTAAAGGATATCTTAGTAAAGCACTTGAAATGAGTAGAGAGATTGAAGACGTTAAAGGAGAGTATGAATGGCATCTTAACCTCGCAATGGTCATGTTAGCGGAGGGAAACATAGAGGAAGCTATTTCGAATCTGCTTGCTAGTGTTCAAAAGAGCGAAGATATGCATGGTTTTCTAAAGGACAAGGACCAGTTTAAGTTATCCCTTTCAGACAAACATGTTTCTCCCTACCAGATGCTCAGTGCACTATTTTGTGCTACTGGTGATCCTAATAAAGCCCTTTACGTTGTAGACCTTGGACGGGCCAGAGCTCTGTCAGACTTAATGAAAGCCCAGTATTCTGTTGGCAAACAAATTTCAGCGGACCCAAGGTCTTGGGTTGGTATAGAAAGGATCATGGAGAAAGAAACTGACAGTGTTGCTCTGTACATTTCATATTTTGAGCAAGACATTCTTTTTTGGATTCTGAAGGCAAACAAACCGATACTTTTTGTACACAAAGACGCCAACGAACATTCTACTGCTGAAAGATTGGTGACAAATTTGGACGTCTTTTTCAAGGAAGAGACATTCAGAAGGTTTCACGTTTTACCTCAAGGGTATTGCGAGGATCGATCATTGTTTGCCTCGCATGCCATCAGTCACTCAACTAGTCAGTCTCAGCTGGAACGTAGTGTTGCAGCTGTCCGGCTTGTGGAAGAGGATGAAGAAGACAAAGATCAAGAGCTTAAACCAAATCTTGCTCTGTATTACAAAATGATCATCTCTCCTGTGGTTCATTTACTTGACAAATCCGAAATCGTTGTTGTTCCTGATCGCTCCTTATACAAAGTTCCATTTGCAGCGCTGAAGGATGGAAATGGAAAGTATTTATCAGAGACTTTCAGGGTCCGTGTCGTTCCCTCTTTGGCGACTCTTAAACTCATTCAGGACAGACCAGCATACCAAGGCAGTGATACGGATGCGTTGATTGTGGGTGATCCCGATGTTAGCCGTGTGATAAACTTATCCCAGTTGCCATTTGCAAGAAAAGAAGCAGAAATGATTGGAAGATTGTTAGGTGTGCGGCCTTTAATAGGGTATGAAGCAACCAAGCTGGCGGTTCTTGACATGATGCATTCAGCGAGTCTGATACATATCGCCGCACATGGTGATGCGGAAAGAGGCGAGATTGCTCTTGCTCCTGTTCGCCCTGTCAACAGGATTTTCCAACAAGGAGACTTTGTGCTAACAATGCCTGACGTCGCCCAAGTCCAACTGCAAGCCAAACTGGTAGTTCTAAGTTGTTGTCATAGTGGACGTGGGCAAATTAGAGCCGAGGGAGTTGTAGGAATCGCTCGAGCATTCTTAGGCTCCGGTGCACGCTCAGTGTTGGTAGCCCTGTGGGCCTTAGAAGACAAAGCAACGGAGCAGTTCATGAGTCGTTTCTATGAGCACCTTGTCCGTGGGGAAAGTGCCAGTGAATCTCTTCACCGGGCCATGGACTGGATGAGAGGCAACGGCTATTCTGACGTGAGGCACTGGGCGTCTTTTATGCTGATTGGAGATAACGTGACTTTTGGTTTTGGAAAGTAAAAAGGTTAGTTTTGGTAATGCTGGAATAATCAATGTTCAGGTAGTAATATAACTAGTATTTGAGAAGCATTTGAATGTCATGAAAGCCTAAGACGTCTATTTTAATATTTTGGCAAATGTGCCAAGAGAGCCATACCGCTAAAAAGCACTTGTGCTAAGAATTGAAGTTAGTGACGAGCAACGCATTCTCCGGCGAATTTGTCAACCAATGATCTTTCCATTATCTTTCCTTACGGCAGACTATTTAGGCGCATTCGGGACCCAGCGGATTGAAACCGATTTAGTATCACAGTAACACAATGTAAACATCGACCGTTAAAGATAAATCTGCTCCAACCCATACAGTCTCTACGGCTATCCCATCCCGAGGGGTACTCCCCGAAAATTTGAGTGGGGTGTGCGGCGCACTTCTTGGAACCCTTACCCTATGTCAGACCAAAATATGTCATTTTCCCTACCCTGTTTCAGAAGTACTGCAGCTACCCAGGAACTGTCTTGGTTTGTGTAGACATTTGAGAAGGTATTAAAAAGGCACTAAGGTATTAATATGATGACAATAAAAATGTACCTTCTTCTAAAAACCGTACCAAATTCCAGACCCGAACGCGCAAACCTTACCCTATTTCATACCAAAATCGCTCGAAAACTACATCCTTTGCCGATTTGGCTTATGTAAGGAGTACTCCCCCGGGATCCCAGCCTACAGTATAGTAACCCTACCCTACATATAGGGTTATTATTTTTGCGAAACTTTATTTTTAGCGAATGTAGCAACTTTTTCGGCGAGTCTCTAAAATTAGTTGTTACATAAATTTCTATCCACCAAAATTACTTTCTTTTAAAGTGGTTGACGTTAGTAATTCAAAAACAGCTTAACGAGTGCACATGTCGCATGAGTTCAAATAACGAGTAATAACGCAGCAAACCGTCTCTTGCATTCTATTCACACTTCTCATAATCCTTCCACTCCTTTGATATCCAAGGTTTCTTCGATTTCCTCTTCATCTCTTTCTTTTCCAACACCATGTGATCTTAATTTACTGCTCGACAGTAACAACAAAATCTTAAAGCGTCGACTTGAGTGTATCGTGCTTTTTTTTCTTAGGTTTTTCTTATCGATCGCCGAAGTCTGTTGTTTCCTTATCACTGATACTTTTACTAATAACCATTATCTCTCAAATCACTTAATTTAAGCATTGCTAAAAATAAAAGCCTTAACGTACATTGTAGGGCCTAATTACCCGTCACCCTTTATTATCGGTGAGTAAATTTTCGTTAACTTTATGCATACATCGTTTCTTTTTCTTGCAGGTTTTACACAGGACGGATGATCAATTGCACGGACAAGGCGAGACGTAAATAACTCAGTCAGCTAAACTTAAAGCATTAAGTTTTTAACTTTCGTGTGATTTGGTGGGCTCTTTACTCGTCCAAGTGGCTTAGTGTTGGTTCAGTGCTCTTAGAACTTTAACACGTGCACTGATCCTTGCCCTTTGCCGCCGGGATCAAAATGGCAGCGTCACACCCCTCCTTGTGCTGAATAACAATAAGATCTGAACTACGGAAAGTTCTTCTACTCTAAAATAATTTTCCCCTGGATCCATTCCTTCCCCTGCCCCTCCCCCTCCGCCCCATTATTAGAAACTCTGAACCCCCACTGACCGCATACCTCGGGACATTCCTCGTTATTAGTGGCTGAAGTAGCCTCCGTTGCAAGAGTTTCCAGGTTTTTTTTTTGTTCACTTTTGTTGCTTTTTAGCAGCCGGAAAGTTGTGGGCAAATGCGTTTGCCCCAAATGTCGCGCAACCAGGGAGTGAAAAACGATTGCAGCGCCAGGAAGAAAGTCTGCCTTGCAGCCTAGGACCCAGCCATTCATTTCCCGCTTACTCGACTCAGCGTGAAATGTGACGTCACCAAATGGCATACCGCAAGAACACCGGGCGACTCATTCGGTGATGTCATGACATATCGCACCAAGTCAAGTGAGCGGAAGGAAAATGCCTGGGTACTTATCTGGCTGCCTTGGTGGAGGCCACCAGTGTATAGGCCAGGTCTCAGAATGTTTGTTTTTATACCCGTTTTTTTGTAGGCCTCGTATCTCCATGGCCACCAGGGTGACGTTTTCGTCCGTCAAATACAGTTGAAGGGCGTTTTAAGTAGTGTCGTGAGCTCGATAGAGCGGTTTTCAAATGAGTGTCGTAAAACAAAAAACCAAAGTAATTATTCTGACCAATCACAACGAGGACAAAACACAAAATGAACCAATCAGAAATCAAAGCAAATACAAGCAGTTGGCGTGCGAGCAAGTCACGATTGGTTTTGGTTTTACGCCTGATTGGTTGAGAAAGTGGCGCGAGATTTTTCAACCAATCAGAGAGCCTAGTAATGCAAAACCAAAGCAAACACAACATTACTTTCGACACTCAATTGAAAACTGCTCTAGAATGTGTCAATTTATGAATTACAATGTGCAGAATGTACTTTGGAATCTGTATCGGCCAACGCTCATAAATAGTCATATGTAAGTAGTATATAAGTGAGTGTATTAGTTAAATAAAGCTTGTTGTAGATGTGATCGCAACCGGTTGTTAGAAGGCTTTACACGTATGTGCTGGTAATATGTTGGAAAACGTTTACAAATGCCTTGAGAAACGTGAGCTATTGGACTGTGGATTTTACTACCTCTTGCCATATGCAGTGCTTTCAATGACTTTTAATTTTTGTATTCCTAAGCTTTTCCCACTTGATATTGGCAACGTATTGTAAAATTAAAGATACTGATAGGGTAGATTTAATGATAAGTAGATCTCTGTGATGTTATAAGTATTGTAACTAAAACTGTAGTATTGACTGTTTTAGTAACATTGATGCAATCATAATTGATTTATTGATCGATTTCTTGTTTAGCTTGATGATAAGTACACCCGTATACTCCCTAAAACGCTTTAATTGGAGAAGACAAGGGTGGGAGGGGGGACCTCACATTTTTCCTTAAACCAGCTGGGTGACTGATTTCTGCCCTTGTCCTCGGTTTTTCCATTGGAGTCAGGCGACAGCTTTTCCATCACACGTGGACAAAGCAATTCAAACCTTTCTTGGGAGAAGTTTGTTGCTGTAATCAAGATCCCATGTTATATGCTCCTGACTGCTTTCTAGAATAGAAATGTGCCAAAATGGATACTTGTGAGTCTAGCCGTTTTTCGCTTACACATCCGTCTATATCCTTCTATCTTGTGTCCTTTTTAGTTCTTCGTTTTCGAGTGGGTCTTCATTTTCGAGTGGGTCTTCGTTTTCGAATGGGTGTTTCGTTTTAGGGGTCTTCGTTTTCGACGCTACCCCTGCGCGTGCGCCGGCTATATATATATAAATTAGCATATCGCGGGTATTCTTTCCTTGCACGAATGGGCAAAACCTTGCACGATATTTACTGCTAAGCCACCGGCCGACAGCATACTTTTTGGTAAATATTTTTCGTATCTTTGCTTTGTTACGCCGAGTTTGCGTATTTTGTGTTTTGTTCCTTTATTTGTTGCAGAATTAACCTTGCGACTGCATTCACGTGAATTGTTTAGATTTGAGTGTGGAAACGGTTATTAAGAGCATCGAAAACCCGGCGCCAGTTGTGAAATTTTCAATTTCTTCATATTTTGCCTAAATAAACCCTTTAGTGAGTTATTTTCGAAAATACAATTAAAAGTTCCAAAAGCACTTTAGTTTTTTCAAAATCGAGGAAAGTCTGAAAATCGCCATTTTGGCCTCCCGCCGCCATCAAAACAAAAGTAAAATGGTACACTTTCTTTTCGCTCGTACAGCTAAATGCGGTAATGTTTACCAATGTACTTTTAGCAAATCATAACACCATTCCTGCTCTTTCCAAAACTGTAGTTTATTTGGGAAAAGCTTTTAAATTTTGTATCTTTCTAGCTGTTTTAACTACCCCGCTCTAAGCGCTTCAGCGGATAAGCAAATTTTAGCTAATTTCTAAACCATAGAAAGCCCACTGGTACATTGATTTTCAAACCCAAACTACGATGGTCTTTCAGCTTATACTTCATATTATGCTGTGTGAAAATGTCTTCCGCGGCCCGACAAAAGTGTCCCGTTGAGAGATGGAAACGATGAGTCAATTTTGGCAACGCGACCAATTTGTACTACAAACAAATGTCACTATAAATAAACCCAACATCAATCAAAAATCAGCTCAGAAAACCTTCTACAGTTCAATATCAGACATCATACACATTGTAACTTAAAATACTTTTTATTTTGATGAAAAAAACATCCTACCTTTGGGTATCCGTCGTAAAATAGATGCTTAAAGAAGAAGCTTTGATCCTAGCTTTCGTTATCCGACACCGAATAAATTACATCTCAACCACATGTCGAAAAGTCAATGCAATCATATTTGAGTACTTCCCTCCTTCTACTACAAAATAACATGTTTTATAGCAAGGAAATTAACTTATTATCTTAAGTTATCTTAAGTTAACATTCCTGGTACTTTAAGCGTTCTTAAAAACAAACATCTGTTTCCACTCGCTTACATTTGCGTGACAAGAATTCGCTTGCTGCTAAAGCGGCAAACTGTATCGAAAAGATAAAATGCAGTTTTCAATAGATTAAAACTGCTCATCGTAGGGAATATATTGCAGAATTTGCGTTGACTAGTTACTGGCAGCGAGGAGGACTTAAAGTGCTAAAACTAAAACAGTGACAGACTAGTGAAAGCCAGTCATTTGAAATTAATTTGCAGGCAGTCTGCCCAAAATCCCCTTGTTCTGAGAAAACACAACAAAGTCTAACATGGTAAAACTTACCAGGGTGGTTTAAGGATGATCAACTTGACTGTTAGTATTCTGATAAAATAATAGGAATGTGTTTCTTGCCTAGCTAGTACTATAAGTTTTAAGACGACCATGTCAAAGAGCCTGTCGTGACAAAATTTGTTTTAGCGTGATTGGGGATTGGGTCGAACGCCGGGGAGGGGGTGGGGCTAAGGGGAAGGTAGGGCTTTCGGAGAGAAAAATATGCAGGTGTTACACTAAAGGCTACATTACTGAAATGATATGAATAAAGAAAGTTACAATGCACATTGATATTTTTGTCTGTATTCCCGTTGTTATTTCTATAATAACGTTAATCGACAATGATCCCTTAACCAGTGATATAAACAAAATTTTTATTTTAAAAAATCAATTTGTATACATATAGTCTGCCAGACTAACTGTTTTACTGTAACCTGAATCGAAAGTAAGAAATAATTTGTATAAAATCATTTCTCTTTCATAAAACCCTTCCTGTTGTGGTAATATTTGTTTTTTGGCCCACGGGATGAGCTTTACAAATCAATCTTGCAGTGTTATTGTGTGGTCTTTTTAAATTTACTCCACAGAGCAACTACAACAATCTACTAATTCTTAAAGAAGAGAAATTTAGGGTACATTCCTCCGTACTGGGGGGGGGGGGGGGGTGTTGGTGCTTGAAGTCCCAAGGCAACTCCACCTTTAGCTTTTATATTTCCTTGCTTTTAACGAAGGCACACAGATCGTACTGGTGGGTGGGTGATATGAGGGAAGGTGTCTCTGGCTGTAAAGAAGTTAACTTCAGTCTTCTACCGCGAGAACATCTTGCTCCGTCACCTGCACTTCTTGCTGACAAGCTTTCGCTGCCAAACGAGAGAAGAAGGATGAAATTTGCTTGGCGGATAGAATTTCGTTACGGCAAACAGCTTCTCACCATTTGGACCGGGAGCTCGACGCATTTCTTTGGCGCAACACAGGGGTCTACTTTCTTCCCGTTGCCAGTTAAGACTTCTGCGCGTCCCTAAATCTTTCAGCCTGAGGCCCAGTCGTCCTTGTAGCCTTGGTCGTTGTCGGCTGACACATACCAGGCTGGGACTTGTAACGAAGGCACAAGGAGTGTACCTTCCTGAAGGTGAGAGGCGTACTCCTGTTTTGCAAGGTCTAAGACGCAATCAGTACTTTTCAGGGGACAGCTTGCAGGCTTCCAGGGAAAGGTGCCGTTCAATAGTAGAGTCGTTGGAACACACGTACACAGCCCTCTTGTGGACACGAGAACAAATCTCCAGTACTGGGCAAAGCAGGAGTGCTACGAACTTGAGGAATATCGGTTGTTTCTGTGCTTGATTGCCTGGGCTGCCTGACCGTGGATATCGTTTTAAAATGACCGTTTGAAAACGGAGCGGAGAACCAACTTTAGTTTACATCTGCGATAAATAACAACTTTGGATTAAATTACTGTACCAATGGTAAAGAATAAGTGATTTAATAACAGAGTGAAAAAAATTGAAATGTCATTGGAGTGCCATCCAAGGCCCCCTGCCTTGTACACCCTAGGGTAAAACGTTGCTTGACTTTAATTTATAAAGACGTTTTTGTATGTAATTTCATCTCAAAGTTCGTTTTCTAGTAAATAAAACAGTTATAGAGCCCTTTAATACCTAGTCTCCTTCGCAGCCGTTTTTAGGGTCGTCAAGGGTCACGCAACGCTCCTCCCCATGTTGCGTGACCCTTGACTACCCTAAAAACGGCTGCGAAGGACACTATTTAATACCAACATACTACCTTTCTAAAATCATAAAATAACAAACGTAAAGCGACTGACCTGTAGTTTTGTCCACCACAAAACGCTTCCCTGAAACAATGCCATACGCTCGCCATACCACATTTAGTTCCCCATCGCCAAACTCGAAATTGTGCAATTGATTATTCCAAGGAATAATAAATTCAAAGTCAAGCAACGTTTTACCTACGTCTTACCTAAAAGTCAAATTTGACATCGGTCAAGGCACCGGGAAGAAACTAGACCCCGATGTTGTCGGGCCCAAATGGTGAGAGGTTGTTTGCCCAGCAAATTTCATCCTTCCTCTCTCGTTTGGCAGCGGAAGCGTGTCAGTAAGACGTGCAGGTGACGGAGCAAGATGTGCTCGCGGTGGAAGAGCAAGTTAACTTCTCTACAGCCAGAGACACCGTGCTTTCCTCCCCTCATATCACGCACCCTATTGTTGTCGATCAGTACGATCTGTGTGCCTTAGTTTAAAGTAGGAAATCAAGAGAAAATAAGGGGACAGAGAGGGACACTGTCAGTCCAGGCTTTGGGATGTGTCAAGTTCGGTAAAGTTATTTTTAGATGGCCATTTGGAACGGAAGTCTGTTTTCCGGACGTCCGCATAAAGGCAACCTCGATCTGGCGTTTGAATATCCATTCAAAATTTTGCTTGTAATGGCGGACCAAGTGGTGGTACGTTTTGTCGATGAAAACGACTTCGAAAAACAAGGAAAATGGTATTTATGCGGACGTTTCAGAAAACAGACCCGTTGAAAAGCCAGTCTATAAATAACTTTTGTGGAATTGACATATCCCAACCAACGCTCTTACTGTCCCTCTCTGTTTCTTTATTTTCTCTTGAGGAAATATAAAAGCTAAAGGTGGGGTTGCCTTGGAACTTCAAGCACCAACCCCACCAGTACGGAGAAATGTACCCTACATTTTTCTTCTTTAAGAATTAGTAGATTGCTGTAGTTGCTCTGTGGAGTAAAGACCACACAATAACACTGCAAGATTGATTTGTAAAGCTCATGCCGTGGGCCGAAAAACAAATTTTACCACAACAGGAAGGGTTTACGAAAGACAAATGATTTTATACAAATTATTTCTTACTTTCGATTCAGGTTACAGCAAAACAATTAGTGTGGCAGACTATATGTATACAAATAGATTTTTTAAAATATCAATTTTGTTTAAATCACTGGTTAGGGGATCATTGTCGATTAACGTTATTATAAAAATGACAACGGGAATACAGACAAAAATATCAATGTGCATTGTAACTTTCTTTATTCACATCATTTCAGTAATGTAGCCTTTAGTGTGACACCTGCATATTTTTCTCTCCGAAAGCCCTACCTTCCCCTTAGCCCCACCCCCTCCCCGGCGTTCGCCCCAATCCCCAATCACGCTAAAACAAATTTTGTCACGACAGGCTCTTTGACATGGCCGTCTTAAAACTAGTACTAGCTAGGCAAGAAACACATTCCTATTATTTTACCAGAATACTAACAGTCAAGTTGATCATCCTTCAACCACCTTTGGTAAGTTTAACCACGTTAGACTTTGTTGTGTTCTCTCAGAACAAGGGTATTTCAGTTGGACAGACTGCCTGGAAATTAATTTCAAATGACTGGCTTTCACTAGTCTGTCACTGTTTTATTTTTAGCACTTTAAGTCCTCCTCGCTGCCAGTAACTAGTCAACGCAAATTCTGCAATATATTCCCTACGATGAGCAGTTTTAATCTATTGAAAACTGCATTTTATCTTTTCGATACAGTTTGCCGCTTTAGCAGCAAGCGAATTCTTGTCACGCAAATGTAAGCGAGTGGAAACAGATGTTCGTTTTTAAGAACGCTTAAAGTACCAGGAATGTTAACTTTTCAAGATAATAAGTTAATTTCCTTGCTATAAAACATGTTATTTTGCAGTACAAGGAGGGAAATACTCAAATACGACCCTTGTGTGACGAACAGATGATTGCATTGACTTTTCGACATGTGGTTGAGATGTAATTTATTCGGTGTCGGATAACGAAAGCTAGAATCAAAGCTTCTTCTTTTAGCATCTATTTTACGACGAATACCTAAAGGTAGGATGTTTTTTTCGTTAAAATAAAAAGTATTTTAAGTTACAGTGTGTATGATGTCTGATATTGAACTGCAGAAGGTTTTCTGAGCTGATTTTTGATTGATGTTGGGTTTATTTATAGTGACGTTTGTTTGTAGTACAAATTGGTCGCTTTGCCAAAATTGACTCATCGTTTCCATCTCTCAGCGGGACACTTTTGTCGGGCCGCGGAAGAAATTTTCACACAGCATAATATGAAGTATAAGCTTACAGACCATTGTAGTTTCGGCTTGAAAATCAATGTACCAGTGGGCTTTCTATGGTTTAGAAATTAGCTAAAATTTGCTTATCCGCTGAAGCGCTTAGAGCGGGGTAGTTAAAACAGCTAGAAAGATACAAAATTTAAAAGATTTTCCCAAAAAAACTACAGTTTTGGAAAGAGCAGGAATGGTGTTATGATTTGTTAAAAGCACATCGGTAAACATTACCGCGTTTAGCTGTACGAGCGAAAAGAAAATGCACCATTTTACCCTTTTTTTGATGGCGGCGGCAAGCCAAAATGGCGATTTTCAGACTTTGTTCGATTTTGAAGAAACGTAAGCGCTTTAGGAACTTTTAATTGTATTTTCGAAAATAACTCACTAAAGGGTTTATTTAGGGAAAATATGAAGAAATTGAAAATTTCACAACTGGCGCCGGGTATTCGATATTTACAGACACTGGCTCTTAAGTGTTTCGATACAGTTTTTCTGGGACCATACCTCACTTTTTGAATCGGCTCTTAGACAGTCTTCGTCTCTTCCGATCAACGTGAAATTTGCACCACTTGTTGGCTTTGGATGGAACTTTAGCGTGGTATACATTTTGTGAAAATCGATATTTCCATGACAACGATAAACAATTATCCTCGAAAACAGTAAAATTGAATTTCTGCGCGATCCAGATTTCACTTTGAAAAGCAAATAGCAACATCTTAAACTGTGGTGTATGGCAAACAAAGTATACAAGAACAAAAAATTTCTGTATGTTTGTTTTAAAGTAAATCGCAAAAACACTTTTAACCTTTGTTTTTGCATAGTAGTCGTAAATGCACCGAAAAATAATCAGTGCTTTGACGAAATGGCTAGAAAATAGTGTTAAAATGTGTACTTGTACTTACTATTTTACGCCTAGAAAGTTTTGTTGAAACTGGTGTTCGCGATCTCTAAAACGAATTGTCTTTCTAAGATCATCCGCGCAATCATTTTGTGGTATTTTTTTAATTTGTGCGCTTTTGCGAAAATCTTAAGAACGGCTCGATAGATTTTTTTAAAACATTAAAGACGAGTGCTTAACGATGTGAACAATTTTAGTATTGAGTCTTATTAACATTGATTCAGTGGAACACTTTTAGATTTAACGTTAAGAGGACGTATGGAAAAGCTTGCGTTATATATTCACAGTTGGCAAGTAAATGCTAATATATTATATTTATAGTAATGCTTAATGCATTTCTCCGTGATTTTTACTTTCCGTTGTAATCTACAGCGCAACAAAGAACAGAGAAACCAAATAAAAATCACGAAGCAACGAATCACGCATTACTTTGAATATATTAGCATTTACTTGCCAACTGTGTTTTTGTAACGCAAGCTTTTCCGTCGGTTCATACGTCCTCTTTAACGTTAAATCTAAGTGTTCCAGTAAACCAATGTTAAGAAGACTCGATACTAAAATTGTTCACATTGTCAAGCACGCGTCTTTAATGTTTTTGAGAAAATCTATCAAGCCGTTCTTAAGATTTTGATAAAGGCGCTCAAATTCAAAAATTACCACAAAATGATTACGCGAATGATCTTAGAAAAACAATTCGTTCTAAAGATCGCGAACACCAGTTTCAACAAAACCTTCTAGGCGTAAAATAGTAAGTAAAAGACACATTTTAACACTATTTTCTAGCCATTTCATCAAAACATTGATTATTTTTCGGTGCATTTACTATTACTATGCAAAAAATAAGGTTGAAAATGTTTTTGCGATTAACTTCAAAACAAACATACAGATTTATTTTGTTCTTGTATATTTTGTTTGCCATACACCACAGTTTAAGATGTTGCTATTTGCTTTTCAAAGTGAAATCTGGATCGCGCAAAATTTCAATTTTACTGTTCTCGAGGATTTTTGTTTATCGTTGTCATGGAAATATCGATTTTCACAAAATGTAAACCACGCTAAAGTTCAATCCAAAACCAACAAGTGGTGCAAATTTCACGTTAATCGGACGAGACGAAGACTGTCTAAGAGTCGATTTGAAAAGTGAGGTATGGTCCCCAAAAAACTGTATCGAAACACCTTAAAAGGCAGCAGTTGTAAAGCCGATCAAAGTACTTCAGTGAGTACTTTCATATTATGATCATTCATGTCTTTATTTAGAAACGGAAGAAGTATAAACAGACAAATGAAAAAAAAGTCGGAGATGAAAATTATACTGAGGAATCGAGACAAACACACCGAAAATACAGCAACCTTGCTCACGTTGCAACATTCGGCATGTCTCAGTGACCTGACACAATACCAGCTGAGACTTGGGAATGGCACTTTTTAGTTTGCAGTTGTTATAGCAACTGACAGTGTGATGTAAACATAAGGGACTGTAGTGTTTACATACGGGACTTTTCAAGCTATGGACGGATCTGCTATATTCAAAAATGAAGTGGTAGGCACATGGTAAACAGGCAGGTACTATTTCGGCCTCCATAACTACTTATTTTCAGTGTGGCCTACACTAAAAACGAAACTTGGCACGCAACTTTTCCTTCCTTCAAAGACGTTTACGGCATATTTTGTGGATTATTTCGTATTTCCTGGCGCCGCATCTTAACCAGCTTATTAATTACGCCGTCACTGGCTTATGTAAAACGATTTTCTCTTTCTTCAATGAAATTTTAAAAAGTTTGACCCGATCTTTGACTTATTTGTTTGTTTTGTTGTGGTCGAAATAAAATCGGACGAAGGATATCAAGCTTAAGGCGAGTATCGCCTGATACACACAGTTCGAATTTCTGCCACGTGATGTGTTTCTACCAATGGGGGCGCTCAAAAATTAATCGGTGGGTTATAAATTACACTTATATAGCGTGGCCTTCAGGATTTTAACATGGAACTAGTTCCCAGAGCTGCCTGTACTTGGTCCTTGTTCGTGTGAACTGCCAGCATATAAACAAGTCTTGGAAAGTGGTTGAACATAGCTAATATTATTTTGTAAAATCCCAGAGTTTACAACATTGAAATGCCTTGCAGTAATTCTAAACGTTTGATAAAATAGCATCCATAACATCTTGAAATAACAAACTAAACGCTTTGCATATGTATTCAAGTTGTACACTTCCTTAAGTAAAAAAGCCTCTGATAATTTGCTAAAGAATAATATCTTAGTCAAACATGTACAACATACAGATACGAGATACGATGCTTTTAGGAGCAAATGCTGCATTCAGTTGTTCATTCAGTGGTTCATTCAAACATACATCGTGGTCTTCACACAAGACCTGGTACTTTGCTTCCTTTGTCAGTTATTTGTTTGCATTGCGCTTTTGTCAGTTGTGGTGGGTGATATCGAAGAACGGGAAACTGAACAATCCAGTTTCGAGGTGACCAAGACCACTGTATAGTTTCAATCTGAAGTAAAATATTCATAGAGACCAGTAAGAAGATGAAGTATTCACAACTCTGTGTATTGTTTTTAATAACCTGTGAAATGCACCTTTAGTATTTTTATTCAGCAGTCTTGGTCAACTGGAAACCAGACAATTTCAGGGTCTCGTTCAGGATTTGACGGCATGTCAAATGTCTGTTTAGATTTTCAAAGCTTGCTTAAAAATGGATATTGCTTCTGTCTTTGGCATTTGAGGTTTTATATTCCACATAGCAGAAACAGATCGTGTTTAACAAAGAAAAACTCAGTTGTTTGACAGTACTTTTTAAAATTTAGACCAACAAAGTGATTCTTTTGTATTATGATGCTCCATGTTTAAGACAATTACAATATTGTTTCCTCCGATTGAAAACCTGAAGTTTGGGCCAAGTCTTTGTTTGGCCAAGCAAAAAGCGGATGTGTGGGGCGAGTGAATGATGGAAAAAACTGACTATAACACTAGGAACCAGCTTGTTACCGTAACGACTGCCACATAAAAACAACAAGCAACAAGTAAACAAAAACCGTTGCATTTCTTGAGTCGGGTGCGCCTTTAGCAGCCTGGCTTAAAAATTCGGGTATGTATACGGTAGAGAACTCGGCTGTAAACAACCCCTAATGAAGTATCTTTTTTTTGCTTTTTCATTACTTTGCAAATCGGCCGGTCAACGTTAGCCCAAGCATCGATGCAAGGAAAAACCATGTAAAACGTTGCCGATAGAATAAATTGCAACTGCAAGACGTCCTGAAACTGTCTTAATTAGACTCGCAAAATGAGGCATTCTGCCAGAATTTGAAGAACAACCCTGTCTAATACAATAGCAATTCAAATGCTGTCTTTTCACCTGACGTTCGATAACACACGCAAGGCATATTTTTAAATTGTTAGCGATTCCAGTACTTTTACTGAGTATCCTGTGTTCCCAGGATATTTCTCAGTCTTCCATCCCTTAAAGGACCTGGAGGGAGGGAAGGACGAGTGGACCTGGGAATGAGGCTAGGGAGCAGGAAGGTCTTTGACCATTGCTCACTGCGCCTGTTTTTGTTTCCACGTATTATACCATCTTATCACACTACCATGTATATGTAAGAACCACATTCGCTTATGTCTAGGTTTCATTTTTTCTAGAAAAAAAAAAGGCAGTGTCATGAACAACACAAACGAAGTTCTGCAAATCGTCTATGTTGGAGCGTTTGTTGCGAGTTTCCTAAAGATCACCAGTCGTGTTCCAAAAGCCATCGAGTTGTACAAGGAATGCTTAATTCTCCTTGACAACAAAGCCTTGGGAAAAGAAACGAAAATGGTACCGGCAATTTCAGTTTTACACAAACAAATACTCCATACAGTTTTTTTGGACTACTTGCGTACAAGTGATTACACAGGTGCGATAGAATGCGGAAGAAAGTTTCTGGTTTTACTGCGCAGGTGTGGCGGTGAAAGAGCCCTAGAGGGCAAGGTAGTTATGAAACTGGCAGCATTGATTGAACGCCAGTGCAACTATAGGAAGGCAAAAGATCTGTACGAGAAAGCGCTCGCAATCAAGATAGAAACTGGCGATAGAGAAGGAGAAGCAACGTGTTACGGACACATTGGATTTGTCTTGAAATCTCTTGGTGAATATGCGAAAGCTAAAGAATATTTCGAGAAAGCACTTACTGTTCGAAAGGTAATTGGAAACGTAGAAACAACAGGATGCAGAGATTATGGAGAACTAGGAACTGTGTTTCAAACTCTTGGTGATAATACTAGGGCTGAAGAATATCATATGAAAGCAATTGCGATCGCCAAAGATACTGGTCAAAGACAAGCAGAAGCAGCACAATTTGGTAATCTAGGCCTTGTCTATCAGTCTCTAGGTGAACATGCTAAGGCTATAGAATGTATCAAGAAAGCACTTGCAATCAGAAAAGAAATTGGTGACAAAAAAGGAGAAGGGGCAGACTATGGAAACTTAGGAGCTGTGTTTTGTTCTCTTCGTAAATATGGCAAGGCTAATGAATATCTCGAGAGGGCACTTGCGATAAGGAAAGAAATTTGCGACAGGAAAGGAGAAGCAGCCGACTACGCAAATCTAGCAAGATTGTATCACTATCTTGGGGAACATGTCAAGGCTAAAGAATACTTCGAGAAAGCACTTGCTATCTTTAGGGAAATAGGCTACAGGCAAGGAGAAGGTAGATGCTATGGAGCCATAGGAGACGTGTTTAGCTTCCTTGGCCAACATGCTAAGGCACAAGAGTATCATGGGAAGGCACTTGCAATGGGTAAAGAGATTGGAGACGTTAACTCAGAGTTGGAGTGGCAGTTAAGGCTCACAATGGACATGTTATCAGAAGGAAAAATAGATAAAGGCATTTCGAACCTTCTCGCAAGCATTCAAACGTGCGAGGGTATGCGAAGTTTTCTGAGAGACAATGAACAGTTTAAAATATCTCTTTTAGAAAACTACGTTTTCATCTACCACAAACTTAGTGAAATGTTTTGCAGAATTGGGCGTTCTAATGAAGCTCTTTGCGTTGTAGAGCTTGGACGGGCCAGAGCTTTAGCAGACTTAATGTCAGCTCAGTACTTCACTAGTAAAGAAGTGTCAGAGAGTGGGCCATTGCCGTTGGTTGATTTTGAAAGGACATGTGAACAAAGAAAGCAATTGTACTTGTCTATACCTTTTTTATTGTAGGCAAACAATATTTTTTTGGATTTTGAAGGCAAATAAACCGATGTTGCACCGTCAAACAGACATTCATGGACATTCTATTATTGAAGGATCAGTGCAAAATCTGGATGAATTCTTTGAAACAGAACCTTTCAGAAAGTTTCACATTTTACCTGAAGGGCAATGCGAGGATCGATCATTGGTTTCTTCGAACTTTCGACATCCCAACCAGCAGTCTCAGGAAGATAGCACCGCGGCTTTCCACGTCATGGAAGACGAGGAAGATCAAAAACTCAAAGCTAGTCTTGCTCTGTACTACAAAATGCTTATTGCTCCTGTTTCTGACTTGCTTGAGGAACCCGAAATCATCATTTTTCCTGATCGCTGCTTGTACAAAGTTCCATTTGCAGCGTTAAAGCAAGAAAGTGGAAGGTATTTATCAGAGACTTTCAGAGTTCTCGTCGTTCCCTCTTTGACGACTCTCAAGCTCATCCAGGACAGATCGGCAGACCAATGCAGCGAGTCAGATGCGTTGATTGTGGGTGATCCTGATGTTAGCCATGTGCTAAGCCTATCTCAATTGCCATGTGCAAGAAAGGAAGCAGAAATGATTGGGAGATTGTTAGGTGTAGAGCCTTTGTTCGGACATGAAGCAACCAAGCTGGCAGTTCTTGACATGATGCATTCAGCAACTCTGATACATATCGCTGTACATGGTGATGGCCAAAGAGGAGAAATTGCTCTTGCTCCTGTTCGCCCTGTAAAGAGGGTTTTACAACAAGAAGACTTCGTGCTTACAATGTCTGAAGTTGCGGAAGTCCAACTGCGAGCCAAATTAGTAGTCCTTAGCTGTTGTCATAGTGGACGAGGAGAGGTTAAATCCGAGTTTTTGGAATCGCTCGAGCGTTCTTAGGATCTGGTGCGCGTTCAGTGTTGGTGGCCCTGTGGGCCTTGGACGATAAAGCAACGGAGCAGTTCATGAGTCGTTGCTATGAGCACCTTGTCCGTGGGGAAAGTGCCAGTGAATCTCTTCACCAGGCCATGGACTGGATGAGAGGCAACGGCTATTCTGACGTAAGGAAGTGGGCGCCTTTTATGCTGATTGGAGATAACGTGACTTTTGATTTTGGAAAGCAAAAAGGTTAGTTTTGGTAATGCTGGAAATATCAATATTCCGATAGTAATAGAACAGGCTGGCAATTCACCGTACACTTTAAGACACACTGATCTTGTCTTCAAGATTAAGTATGCTAGAACCAACCTTCTAAAGTGGTCATATTCCACCGTGTAGTGAAAGAGTGGAACAACTTGCCCCTGAACTTACGAATGATTGACTCTCTAGGTAAATTCAAATCAAATCTCAAATCATATTTGTATAGTCACGAGCACATTAATTAATTAATTTTTATCATTATTTCTTATTTCTTACTTATTAATTGTACATTAACCCTTAATTTGCCTAGATTCAGATCCTCTCAAACCTGATCTTAAATCACATTTCTATAGTCTAGAGTATATATGTTACCTTGTACTTAGTCTCATAGTTTCGTTAATTACTAGTGGTGACCTCCTTGTAAGGGATTCCTGTTTGAGGTTTTCCTCAGTTTTTAATGCAACAGTTCTTGTATTTTTTTACGGAAAATTTATTAAAGTTAAAGTTAAAGTAGTTGAGAAGCATTGGAATGTTACGAAAACCTTACAGGTATATATTAAATGTTTTGGTGAACATGTCAAGGAAGCCATACCACAAATGAAAGCACTTTATCGACCTTATCGACCACGTCGCTCCAAAGTTTTCAGTAGTTTTAAAATAATAATAATGATAATAATAATAATAATAATAATAATAATAATAATAATAACAATAACTCTTTATTTCTAGAGCCCTCTTTACAAGAATAGATCAATAGGGCTTTACAAATTAAAATAGTAAAAAACTAATATTGATAAAAGAAAAATGAACTCTTAATATGTACAACAACTAATTCAAATATAGTGATATATTAATCAAATAACCATTTGCTGATTCCCGTAACACATATAAGTTCACCTTTTGGAATTTCTCTTCAAGCTAACACCCGATTTCCATACTATTTTTACCAACCAACCCACACTACCAGACAAAAATACTTGGGACACTTCAACTAAACGCAATTTTTTTCCTTTCCGTGCTCCCCTTCTCCCTCTCAATGTTGTTATAACTGCAGTTTAGTCACCATATCTTGTACGCCAACATTGAGGGGGCAAGCAGACAGGAAAGTGTCCCAACAATTCCGACTGGTAGTGCAGTTAAAAGTCAAACTTTGAAGCGATCATTGTGTTGAACAACTCAAAATCCGTTTTTCGTTTCAAGACGTCTACAAAATGCAAATGGCGCACTCTCGCGCTCAGCTAATCAAATGGGAGTAATTTTGGCGCTTGGCCGATCAGGAATTAGTAAATATTGTCCTCGTCAGAAAGAAAATCAAGAAAAAATGCCCTCCGTCTCAACCAATCAGCATTCAGTAATTTTGCCCTCTATGTTATAAATATACTAATTTTTTACCAAAATGGCACCCTCTAGAGAAAAATTGCACCCCTTTCTTATACCTCAAGGATAAGACAAAACAATATAATTTCCTACAATCGCCACATTTTTCCCGGTCTTTAGGTCCTTCTGGCTCAGTTGCTCAAAGGTTTCAAGCTGATTTCTGCCAAAATTTGGCACCCTTTAATCACTTTGCTTTAGCCGCTATCTCTTTCACTTTGCAGCAGATTTTGCGACCCTTACTAAAATGACGATTTTCCCTACCCTTTAGTATACTGCGAGCTTAAAAAGGGCACCCCTTTCAGGCGAAGCCTTCCCGTTTAGCCAACTAGAGGGAGTACCCCCTCCCCCCCAGGAAGCGTTCTCGTCGTTAACCGTCTAATGAACTCATTAATGGAAAATCGATTCAGTTCGTTGATTAAATCAAAATCTATTCGTGAAATAAATTTAATAATTCAGAAATGACTGAGTTGAAATTGCGCCTCGATTCAATATAATTGAATGTTGATTTGATTAATGAACAAAAGACTTTCCATATATTTCTCCTGAAATGCCAAAGTTCGAGTTTATTTTTAGTGTAAGGTGAGATTGTAAAATAACACAAAGGTTGCATGCTTATCGACAGTGGACAACAAAAATCAATCGATTGATCAAACTGGTAAGCTTTTGTAAATATTCACAAGGTTTGTTTAACCGAAACGGCAAATATCAACCGGGAGAATAAATCGTATGTACCAACGCTGGTAGAAAAGCTAACAACGTTCTATACTAATGACGCGTTTATGCAAAAATTAGAGTTCTAAATTAACCTACTTGTTCTTTATTCATGTCCGCCATGTTCGGTCGAACAATGCTTCGCCTTGCCTTCTTTATATGTTATAGCTTTTTTCATCGATCCAAACATTTGTTTATTGAATCGAGGCTCAATTTGAATATTGGATTACATGTATTCATTCACGAATGGATTATTCAATCAACGAAAGGAACCAATTTGCCATTAATGAATTCATTAGTCCATTAACGACGGGAACGCTTGGCCGGCCTTGACTGAAACACAGGGCACCCACACAAGCTGTGTGACCGTTTGTAGTTTCAAAATTGTGAGGGGATGTAGGGGACACCGAAAAGTTTCTAATAACATGAAAGATTGCGTGGAACATCTACATAACCTTATCTCAGTCGTTGTCTTTTGTTCATTGTGCCTCTAAACGGCGAATATAAGCGACCTCCAGGGTTTTGCTATGCGGTCGACTGTACGTAACATGGAGGTACGGCCGTTAAAATGCGCATTGGGCTTTCTTGTTGTTGTTATCTTGTACTAAGGTGGATCGTGAAAACTGGAGCTACTGAATAACCGTTATATATCGTAAATATTCTGTTGCTATTATAAAGAACAAACGATAATTCATGTATAAGAGTCACATGTCCCGCACATGCGTGCTCTGGGTTGCTTACAACCACAAATAGGCAATATGGCCACGCTGGTAGCGGGCATTATCCGTTGATACCTATGATGCCTATTTGGGGCTACAAGCCATCCAGAGCAGGCATGTGTGGGACTTGTGACTCTGTCATTTTAGCCACATCTCACAAGTGTCTCGCTCTATAAATCATATATTTCTGCGGTGAAAGTCTGGGCTGCGCTGAAGATTTATTTCTCTCGCACCATCCTTATGGAGAGCTTGCTGGCGGGCTTATGCGAGTGAAGCGCGGAAGAAATATTTTAAAGAAATCGATCAAGAATTCAGTTATAAAAAAAAGTATTCAGACTGTGCAAAATCTCAGTATCTCATTAACTGTCACTCATGCTTTTTTTTACGAGAGAGCTTTACTACACCTCTTTTTAACTCACACAAAAGCTAAAAACAATACATCATCACAGGATTTTAGTCCCTCGAATGCTCCAAGGTTTCGTACATTTAATTCGTTGTGATTTCTGCCAAAATTTTGCAAACATTTTTATTACTTAGACCTAGCTACCATGCCTTTTAGTTCAAGGTACCCCTTTATTTCGGGCGGAGCCTCCCCGTATAGCCCACCATGGGATGTACCCCCTTTTCCCCTGGTACCGCAGTAATCGGTTCAACTGTTTCACGGAACTAAATAACCAAGGTGGACAACAGAACACTGACAGCTAACTCGGAAAAGTGACTCTTTTTGTGTAAAAGCGCACGAAAAACAAGTATTCTGATGCCGGTTAAAAGATGGAACATTCGGGTACATTCGCCGTTATTTGATATGTTTTTTTCTAGTCTTGCTTCTGGAAGTGCTGTCGAGTGTATATAAGAATTACATTTGAACTTTTCATCGTTTTCACCATGGAACTCAATCACAATTCTTTATGTTTCCTACCAACGGATCTTTTTTTTTTTCTGGAGCTGGCGCAGTTTTCGTAACAGTCTGCGCATACTCCAGAGTTTGGCTAAGCTGCTAATGGAAAAGAAACTCTCGCTGGCACTTGATGAGGAAAGGGAAAAGTTAGTCCGGGATTTTATATCTGGTGAATTGAATACAAAATCCTTGTTTAACAAACAGAAGAGACAAAGATCTTTACATTCTCTCTAGCGCAAGGTTATACAGAATTCTTTCAAGGATACAAAAAGGTAAACATCAAAGTTTTTTATTGCCATCCATTAGCTACACACAGTTTTTTTCACTTAGATAAATAGCTAGGGCAAAAGGAGATCCAGCAAGCTCTAAGGAGCTTTTTTAAAGATCCCCTATCATTATTTTTTACAAAGTAACAATGGGAGGCATAGCTTAATTACACAAATTTCGTTTTACATATGGATCAAGGTAAATTGCAGAGCAGAATTCAACGAATTCCAGCACCTGGTTGGTATAATTGTTTTTGCCCACTAAGCCGGGCTTTTGCAGAAAATTAGAACCGCCATTTTAAGCAACAAATGCTGTATTTTGGCCCATATCTACTCAAATTCTAGTCTTAACGTCTAAAACGTCCTTTGTAGCCTGGAAACTAAACTTCCCTTCCATTTCCGAGTCATTTTTGCGGATTTGACCTCGGGCATGCGCACAATTTCAAGATTTTGCGAAAAACGCTGTACCAGGTCAACTTTTCGGCTTATAGTTCTCGGCCCCGTTGTTTTTGGTTTTCAATTAGGATTTTTTTTTCTGTGGGTTTGTTGGCCATTTGATAGCCTCTCCTTGTTTTGGAAAAGACTTCACCTGAACTTTCAGGAAAGGGAGAATTTTTAGCAGCAAGTAGCAACAAGTTCCAAGGCCAAATTTTCCTTCAATTTCACAAGGAGATTTTTCTCTGTTTTCTGTGTGTAACTCTGGTCGTATTTCTCTGATCGCTCTTGTTTAGGTCCTTTGGTCGGATTTTTGCCTGGTGCATCGGTTGATTGTCAAGAACATCTGCCGTCACTCAAAATGATAATGTCACAAACTGCCCGAAGACCGTATTCGCTCACGGCTGGTTTTGGCCGGCCAGACAGTTAACGAGATAATACGTAATGCGATGTGAAAGTTTTCATGTTTTCGAATCTCTCTTTAGAGATCACACTGAAGAGGAAATTTTCCATGATTTGTTCATTTAAAATTAATGTCTATTTTTGATGCTGATCTTGTATTATAGGAGTGTACATTATTGTTTTTGTTCCATAGTAATTACATCACTGAATTTCTGGCGGTTTAAATTAATATGATAATACGAGTACATCAGTAAAATTCCTACGAAATACGTAACTTAGTTCATAGATGTTCAGTATTCGTAAGGTCTCAAATAATGGCCTAGTTCCTTGTCCTTTTCTTCTGTATCATATATATGTAGATTTTAGTCTGTCTGGGTATGTACTTGCCCAAACAACGTTACAATAAGTCACGTATGGCTAAATCATAGTGTTTTACAGTGTAGCCTGCGTAGCAACCGTTTCCATAGGTTATTCCACGCGTTTGAAGTATTTATCACTTTTTAACTGCGCGAAACCTAGGCCCCCCTCCTTCTATTTTCCCCTCGCCCCAATTTTCATGGAACCAAAAAACTGCCAAAAATGCTTGGAAGGTGCGGAATAACCTCAGGAAACAATTGCTACGCAGGCTGTATACAGTGTCATCAAAGTTTTGAGGGATAAATAAAGCCTTGTGTTAGTGATTGTTTCTGCCATTTTGGATGTTTACATTGAAACATGGTTTATATGAAATTTCCAGGACAATTCTTCATCTATGTATCCCCTCAAAATTTTGTATGATTCACTTGTTCGACCTTCCTTTCTTCTTGATTGTAAAAGTCAGGAAACTGGTTTTACTAACATTTACAAATAGTTTGTTTGAAACTAACCGCGATGTAATCTGGTTTCATTGTTGATTCTTAGTTATGTAGACTGTGTGACTTAAAAACAGATTTCTATCGTTAGCAATTAATTAAGAACAAATATGTCAGAGCACTTACAAATAGCGTTGATATAAACTAAAAACAAAAGAGGTCCTAGCACAGAATCTAGCGGTCCTCAAGATTAAAATTCCCCTTCGTAATCCATGAAGGGAATTAGATATGTTGTAGATTTTATTCCTCTGATTAATGGATGGTACACTTCTATTAAAAGCATAAAAAGTTTGTCCTAAAATCTACCATAGCCTCTTTAAGAATTTGTCTCACAATATATGTTATTCCAATCTTTACTTTCTAGCTTTTGATTTAAAATATCAAGAGTTTGGTCTGTAATATGCCTGTATTTCCTTTTCTGACGAAATAAGGTGTACTTATTTTTCATAGTAGTTGATATTGAAATACAGGTGGATAATCAGAAAGATCTGCGATAAGCAGGTCACTTGTAGAATTATTCTCTGTGCTGTTAAAAATAAATATTCTCTATAAGTATTGCTCTGTTAAATGCTGTCCATGTAGGTTTTGAAATCAAGGATAAACTGATGATGAGATTGGCATATTGTTTTTAGAAATTCATTTGCATGGCCGTTTACTTCCGTTTGAACAGATCAAAATTAAAATCATCAATTAGAAAGCACTTCTTGTTTTGCAAATCTTCGTTCCTCAGTATTTCAGGCAAATCTTCGTTAAATAGTTCAAATTTATTACTTGGTGGCCTATGTGTTTATTATTACGTTTAACAGATAATTCTATGAATTTTGATTCTATAATATCATCAACATTTATCGCCAGATGCTATATATATTTCTTTGTTTTGATATGATTGTTTCGTATACACCACCACCACCTTGTTTATGTTGCCTAACGTTTCCTATATGAAGCTGTATCGTTGCACTGAGGAATCATTAACAATTTCGTCATTTAGCCAAGCTTCAGTTAGATATTCGTTCACTGACAATTTATACTCTAATCAGTGTCTAATGAACCTAGGTAGGTTAGGAAATCTTCGTTTTCATTTGCTATGATTCTTATGTTCAGACTTTAAATTGAGAAGCTACCGTTACTGGATGTCTGAATCAGTTTTTTGAAACTTTCTTCATCATAATATTCACAGTTATCAATATGATATATAATTTGCTTATAATAGTTTTTGTTTGGTTCTAAGTCTGTATCCACTGGCTGTAGTGTTTCCATTTTATCGTAAAAAGCCTGATACTCAGGTTAATTTTATCGTGTACAGAAAACGGATTGAATAGCACATCGCCTAAATTGTTAATATTAAAAAACTGCATCGATTGTGTAAGGTTTATCTTATTTAAACGGCATAATTATAAGCCGAAAAACGTTTCAAAAACACCGTATGCAAAAACATTTTTCAGCTTTTAAAGTCCAACTGAAAAGATGTTTACCAATTTTGGTTCGTTAAGTTTTCTCCTGACTTGATGAACAAACTTCTGTAAGTAAAAAGAAAATATGCAATAAGTAAACAAAGAAATGATGTGATTTGATTGTCATAATTCATGATACTCTTCGGTTAGTGTAAGGTTTCCAAGCTAAGGTAAACTCAAGGTAAGTGGGTTTGATTTCCCGGAAACACAGGTATGTGGAGGGTGGTTAGGTACTTTTTTCAAATTAACTTCTGATATGCAAGCCTTCCCTTGCTTAGTGCAGCCTTGTTTTCGTTTCAGTTTAGTGCGTTTTGCGCAGCTTGCTACCTTACCTTTGAGCAGTTTAGTTACAACTAATTGCCTGGGAGGATAACAAGAAAGAAGCTTTCCTTCAACAACGAACAAATTTTAAATTGAAAGTGCTTTGAACCCAGAAGTCATTTCGCAAGACGTTAAAGTATGATCATCCTGGTGAGTGTAGTCCTGAGAAAAACTGTTTGTGGTAACATTGACTGACGTTTGACTACCTGAGCGACGTCACCTAAGCGAATAATAAGAGCTACCGCTCAGGTTGTCGAAACGTCAGACAATGGCTCCACAAACAGTCCTTCTCAGGACTACACTTCACCAGGACAACCCTACTCCACCGACTTAAGAAATCTTGAATTACAGAAATGCCGCAACCTCACCCTTAACCAACACTATTCTTTAAAGACTAAAAGATCTCTTTCTTTTTCAAGTGTAAAGCCCTGAAACGCCACTGTTTGAATTTCAAAGAGCATTATACTTACAAAACTGAAGCTTGGTCTCAAAATTCAAGCTTGACGTCATCACCAATCAGTACAAAGGGAGCCCAGTATTTCGCAGCACAGAACTTCTCTGATTCTCGAAGGGTTTTCATGGCCTGATGAAGAGCCACACTGGCGCGTTCTCCATCTTTCAGGTGTTGATAGAAAATCGTCATGAACTCCATGGTTGCCTCGTCACTTATTGTCCACAGTGACGCCAGAACAGAACGAGCACCGGCAGCCAAGAACGCCCGAGCAATACCGACCACACCCTCCGAATTCACCTCTCCGCGACCACTATGAGAACAACTGAGCACAACAAGCCTTGCTCGCAGTCGAACTTGTAGCACATCTGACACTGTAAGAAGATAATCCTCTTCTTTAGGGATCCTTATCTTTGATCTCGTTCCTTGATCTTGGTTATTTTCCCACCCGGCATTTGGAGCCAAGAAAATTTCTCCACTTTCCTTTCGTCCACGTGCTGCAATGTGAACCAAGGCAACTGACGTGATTCGTTCCAGCACCCTCTCTTTGGTTGCTTCTCTCCCTGTAAGAGGTGGGATATTTAGGAGTTTTCCTATCATTTCCACTTCCATTTTGGCGCATGACAACTGGCTGTATGTGGGCCTCCCTGGCTTAACTTTCTCCAGACAGGGATCTCCGACAAGTAGCGCCCCACTTTTTCTGTGGTAGTCATCAGTGGAATCTGTAATCAGTTTTAAACAAGTCAGCGAGGGTACAGTACGGATTCTTATAGACTCGCTCAAAGCAGGAAATGGAACCAAGCATAATGGACCTTTTGGGACAATGATCATTTCGTCATCTTGACACAAGTCTGCAATAGGGCCAATAATTGCATCATGTAATGGCTGCAACGAGGCGACGGTGCACTGCGAAGTCTGTACTGGCTCCTCATCACGAGGGACGGATGATGAACGGACGAATAACGGGAAGTCGTTATTTGGTTCTAGTGAGCAGCTCCCGCATCTAACACTAAAACCGGCTTCAATTTTCTTCAAAGTAGTTTCCAACAATAAGGTAATGGAATCTTCGTGTTTGCTCCTGCCTTCTATTTTCTTTTGTCGTAATACAAAAGTGTTTTCTTTGCTAATAACCCAGAAGGTGATTCTGTTGCGTTCAAGTTCTAAAAACACTGTTGTGGTGGAGAACTTGTTCGAGACGTAAGAAATTGTTTTTTTAGGTTCGAGTGACGTTGATGAAAGTGCTGTTACGCCATACTGGATTTTCAAGCCATCGACCAAGGCTTGAGCTCGACCTCGCTCAGAAGCAAACAAAGCGTCCTCAGCTAGGCCGAGAAGTAACAAGGTCTTCCACAAGCCATCGTAAGCATCACGATAAAGGTCCCGAAAACTTATTTTCAGGGCATCTTCAGACTTAAGACTAGCCCTTATGATATCGAGAACCTTTACGCTGGATTGGTAACATTCCTTGGCTTCTTGGAATTTTCTTAGGCTGTACCAAGCGCTGCCGAGATTGTAATAGGCCCTTCCTTCTCCGGTTCTATCGCCCACTTCTTTGGCTATTGATAGACATTTATTGTAGTACTCTATGGCTTCTTGGGATTTTGCTAGCCGCCTAAAACCGTTGCCGAGATTGCCATAAGCTACTCCTTCTCCAGCCCTATCGCCCACTTCTTTGGCTATTGAAAGAGCTTTATTGTAGTACTCGATGGCTTCTTGGAATTTACCTAGGCTCTCATAAGTGTTGCCTTGATTGCCATAGGCCTTTGCTTCTAAAGCCCTATCGCCCACTTCTTTGGCTATTGCTAGACATTTATTGTGGTGCTCCATGGCTTCTTCGAATCTTCTTAGGCTCCAAAAAGCGTCGCCGAGGTCGCCATAGGCCCCTCCTTCTCCAGCTCTATCGCCTACTTCTTTGGCTATTGACAGACATCTATTGTGGTACTCCATAGCTTCTTGGAATTTTCCTAGCCGCCTAAAAGCGTTGCCGAGATTGCCATAAGCTACTCCTTCTCCAGCTCTATCGCCCACTTCTTTGGCTACCGAAAGAGCTTTACTGTGGTACTCGATGGCTTCTTGGAATTTACCTAGGGTCTCATAAGTGTTGCCGTGATTGCCATAGGCCTTTGCTTCTAAAGCCCTATCGCCCTCTTCTTTTGCTATTGCAAGACATTTACTGTGGTACTCCATGGCTTCTTGGAATTTTCCCAGCCACCTAAAAGCGTTGCCTAGATTGCCATAGGCTGCTCCTTGTTCAGCCCTATCGCCCACTTCTTTGGCTATTGAGAGACGTTTTGTGAGGTCCTCTATAAGTTTTAACTTCCTTTCTGCCATTTTCATGTAACCCTGTAAAATATACACCAAAAAGTAAATACAGATTTGGAAGGCAGACCCTATGCTTTATTTAGCTAAAAGCGGCTTTCTTCGTATTCCTAAAATGGGGAGACTTAATAGAGTTCGGGCTACATTTAAAAGTTTCTGAGAGGTGCTAATTGGAAAGGAGGGCTTAATAGAGCTTTTACTTTTAAGGGCAAGGCCAAAAAAAGAAGAGGTATTTGCCACATGCTTGTTTGTAGGTTATAAACTGAGGGCAACACTAGAGGCAATGAACTGAAAACACCGTGTCAAGTCTACGTGGCCGGACGAAATGCCAAAAAAATTACTCAAAAACGAACGGTTGAACACTTTTAATTTACTGACTCATCTTCCAACTTTACACTTTCACGATCGCGGACGAATACTGCCAAAAAATCTTACACCTCAAAAAAATATATATCACCTTATGCAGATTCGTTAGTTGAATCGAATTGCTATTGCTATTGTTCTTGAGAGCTATTGTTCAAAAAAACTTGTGAAGAAATCTTAATTGCAAAGTCTTTTGTTCATTCTCCCCCTTCTTGACAGGGTGTAACACTGTCAATGTTCCGGTGAACTTAATTATTAAACAGACTTTCAACACGGTCACTGTTCCCATGAATGTGTTAAATAGACTTTCATCTGTAAATGGACTCCAGTGGAACGCATTTTGAAATCGGTCTTACGATGGTCTCCTTGCCTACTTGAAGCTTCACCACTCGAACATGTCCATCCTGGCCTGGAAAACTTCCAGTACTCTTACAAGGGGCCAATGAGCTCTGGGACTTTCGGGTGAGATGGCGAGGACAACATCTCCAATTTTCAGATCCGACCGAATTTCGTTTTTCGTTCCATTTTTGATGGGCGTTCAACAATGGAAGCCACTCCTTTAACCATCTCTTCCAACAATGAGAAATCAGTTCTTGAACTCTTCTCCACCTTTTCTTCGGGTTGAAAGCAATTTCATCAACGGATTCTGGTGCAGATAAGCCTCCTGCTTGTCCGTGGAGTAAGTGGTTAGGTGTCAATGGAGTGGCATCTTTAGAGTCAGCGGACTGATACGTAAGAGGGCGAGAATTTAGTAGAGCTTCGACTCCTATAAACGTCGTCATTAATTCTTCGTCATTGATGTCCGCGTACCTAAGGATCGCACGAATGGCTTTTTTGGCGGCTTTTATCATGGCTTCATGAACACCTCCAAAATGGGGCGCCAAAGGTGGATTAAAACACCATTTCACTCCTTTGCTGGCGGTCTGGTCTTGGATCTTGTTTGTATCCATTCCACTCACTAGCTCTCGAAGTTCTCGGTCCGCTCCAACGAAATTTGTTCCTCGGTCACTAACAACTTCTTGAGGATAACCACGACGACTTGTCATTCTGACGAAACACTTGAGAAAACTGTCACTATCTGGGCCATAGGCCATCTCCAAATGCACCGCTCTGCATGCCAAACAGGTGAACAGGCACAACCAGCGTTTTTCTCACCGTTTTCCACCACCTTGCACAGTGATGAAGGGACCCCGATAATCAACAGAGACTTGGGGGAAAGCTCGAAGAGGAAGTTGCAGGCGGACACGGGAGAGGGGTGCCATAATCTGTTGAGCAGCCTTTGCCTTGCGTTTCTTACATTCGTTGCATTCTTTTTCCCATTGTCGGATTTCTTCCCGCGCTGCTGGTATCCAGAACTTAGTGGACAGGTTTGAAAGGGTGTGGTTAGTTCCTGTGATGTGATGTCCAGTTTCATGGTAATGTTTTACGATTAGCTTTGTTGTCCAGCTTTCTCTGGGCGGAATAATAGGGAATCGCACATCTTAAGGAAGAAACCCCGCAAACTGCAGGCGTCCGTCGCAGCGGATCAGGCCATCTTCATCAATCTTTGGCGTTAGCTTTATCAAACAGCTCTTCTTTGGAATAGGCTTGTTTTCGTGAAGTGCACGGTACTCTTCGGAGAATTCTTCTTGCTGAGCATCACGGATAATTAGAATTTCAGCATTTTGCAGCTCCTCGGGAGAAAGAGATCCTTTCTGCCGTTCTTGACGATGAGATCTACAGTTGGCAACGAACCTTAGGACCCACGCTACAACTCTTGTAAGTTTCAACCAACTGGACCAATTCGAAGGGTGGAGTCTCCACTTGCAATCTTCAGACAAGGGACGTGCAACAAAGTTCACCGATGGTGCTGAGATGAATTTCGTCTTAGACTCGGTTTTCACTTCCAAACCTTCTGCAATTTTGACCTTCGGCCACTCGGACTCGAGCTTTGAAAGAAAATCAGGATCTTTCCACCAAAGTGTGCTTTCATTCAGACGGGTAGCTCTGAGACCACGAGAACATAAATCAGCGGGATTCTCTTTAGATTCGACATAATGCCATTGCTCTGGGTTAGATTGCCTTTGAATCTCTCCGATCCTGTTTGCAACGAATGGGCGGTACTGCTTGCCTTTGCCACGGATCCAATACAGGACATTCATACTGTCGGACCAGAATCGAGCTTGAGAAATCGGAATATTGAAGGTAGCAAGGATCGATAGCGTTAAATGGAGACCTAAAATGGCCGCCATAAGTTGTAATCTAGGAGTACTCATCGGGGTTAGAGGACCAACTCTTGTTTTGGAAGCGATGATACGAGCGCCATAGCAACCTTGAGCGTACTCACTTCTAAGATAACTCACTGCTCCATATGCTTCATTTGAGGCGTCAACAAATGTTTGAACAGAAATCGTCTTCTCTAGCTTAACCTCTTGAAGGCATCTCGGGACGTTGATTTCCTGTAAGTTCTCTAACTCAGAGAGCCAATCTCTTACTCGAATGGAAAGTTCACGATCAATGGGCTCGTCCCAACTTAGACCCTTTGTCCACATGTCTTGCAAGAGGATCTTTGCGTGTATCGTAAACGGACTCGCGAGACCCAGTGGATCGAACACTCCAGCCACTTTGCTCAGAATAGTTCGCTTGGTTAGTTTATCTTCTTCTGTTGGTTTCTTGACTTGAAAGGTTAGGACGTCCTGCTGCGCTCGCCATAAGACACCAAGGGTCTTTGTTGCTGGTAAACTGTCGTTAAGATCGATCTGGTAGGCTCGGAGCTCCTTTGGAATCACTGCAACTACTTCGGCCGAATTACTCAGCCATTTTCTAGCTTTCATTCCAGCTTTCGCCCACAGTTCTTGGAGCTCTTGGACCAGCTGTATTGCTGAATCATTGTCTCTTACAGAATCCAGCGAATCATCCATGTACGTAGACTTACTCACTGTGGCAGCTGCTAATGGGAATTCTTCATGGTGAATTCTGGCGTTCTCCTGCGAGACGTATTGTGCGCGAAACGAGGCTGACGCGTCTCCGAACACCACACGTTCAAATTCGTAGACATCAGGCTTTCGATTAACTTCCAAATTCCTCCAAAGAAATCTGAACTTTGGACGATCTTCTGGTGGGATGCGGATCTGTAAGTACATCTCACTTACGTCACAAGCAACAGCAACAGGAAAACTGCGGAATCGAAGGAGCACGTCAAAGAAACTGTTTTGAAGTTTAGGTTCTGGATAAATTTCATCATTCAGGGACGTTCCGTGAAACTTGGCACTGGCATCGAATACGATTCTTGTCTTTGTTGTTAGTCTTTCAGAACGGCAGACCCGAAAATGGGGGAGATACCAGACATCATGCGGCTGTCCCTCAGACTCTTTAACCTTCCAAATGTAACCCTTTTCAACGTAAGAGGCGATGATGTGCTTGTATTCATCTCCCACCGAAGACTGTCGTAACAGGCGCTTCTCTATGTTTCCAAGGCGACTGCAGCCATTTCGTAATTATTCAGCAGGACTGGACTAGCCGACTTCCAAGGAACGGCGACTTGATAACGTTCCCCATCATGGATGAGAGAGTGGCACACCTTCTCAAACGCAATTTTCTCTTCTCTAGTCAACATTTCCGGCCTGGACTGCTGGATGCCAAGAGTTTCTATTTCCCAGAACCGCTTTAAGGAATCGTTGATTTCGTCAAACACCTGAGGTCTGCAGAAAATGGTACAAGCAAGACTCGTTCGCGGGTTTCTAGCAGTGGTTCTTTTCTCGGGGTGGCCAACAGAAGACCATACAAAAGGTCCTAATCTTGCTATCGGTTCTCCTGGGTTTCCTCTTACGTCACATTTCGAGAAATGCAGGTCAATTTGGTCTTGTCCGATCAGTACATCAACCGTCGGGTCAGCAGCTGGGTCTGAAAACTTACTTAGTGAGGCCAACGATCTTGGTACTTTTGCCAATCGACGATCTTGTAACTTCCAGTCACTCGACGAGGACAAGTCAGGGCTTTAAAGGGTACCTTGACGTTTCCATCACAGCTCTCCAGGATTAAACTGACAGGCATTGAGTCGAAAGTCTCCACATTTTCGTTGAGAACATTTACTGTAACTTTCTCGTACGTCGCAGACAGACCGAGAGCACCGGCTACCTCCTCGATCACATAAGAAACGGTACTTGCATCATCTAGCACAGCGTTGGCTTTAATCTTCTTCCCTTTAAATGACAACCACACTGGTACAGTACGAAGAGATACGAATTCCAGGTACTGTGCAGAGTTCAAGGTAGTAATGTGCGAATGCTCATCGGTTGCTTGTTCAGTGTTCCCTTCAGTGACGTCACTTGTAACGGTTGTTAAGGTCCTTGAAGATGGTGAGGAAGGATTTGATACACTTTCAGCGTTAGAAGAAACTTCCCGGTTTGCAAATTCTTCAGATGGGTGAAGTAATTTGTGATGACGTCTTCTGCAGCCGTTTTCTCCACATTCTCCCGCTCTGACGCAGTCCTTCCCTTGGTGACTGTTACATAAACATCGAAAACATAGTCTCTTGTCTTTGGCGATTCTTCGTCTTCCTCTAAACGTGGTAAAGGTACGATTCTTTCTACGGCCGTCTTCTTTGTGCTTTGCTTTAGCTCCGAACCCCTCAATACTTTCCATGGTACTCCGATTCTTCTGTAATCCAATGACGAAGTGTTTCCAGTGATTCTAGACGACGGTTCTCTGATGTCCAGCAAAAATATCTTGACAACATGGTCTTCGGAATTTTCTCCACAACAAGAGAGAAGAGGAGACTGCCAGGCTCCAACTCACTCGAACGACTATGTTCACGAAGGGTTACGATAATGCTTACGAGAATGTCAGCGAATTTCTCGAGTTCCTGAATGCTTCCCTCCTGGAGCGGTTTAATTTTCTTTACATCTTCGAGATAATTCTGAAGTTGTCTTCTTTCTCCTCCAAATCGACGTTTCAATGTATTTTTGCCTCTTTGTAGGCTTCTTCGGAGAACCCGAGCTTCGAAACTGCTTCTTCTGCTTTTCCGTCGAGACAGCTCTTCAATCGTATCATCTTATATTTAGCTGGTTCATCTGTCTCATGCACGATGCTTTCGAAAGTCGCCCAAAAATATTCAAATTTAGTTTTATCTCCGTTAAATTTTGGGAGTCTGATCCTCTCCAAATTTCTGTCCACGCGGCTAACTGGTAACTCGTGCGTTTTCTTTGGTTTTGGAGCTTTTTCATCTTCAAAATCGATTTCGGACGAAGCGGAGCCGATCGGAGCTTTCTTTGTTCGCGAGGCCAGAAAGTCTTTGACTCTCGAAATTTCTTTGTCTGTGTCCTTAGCGACTTTATCTATCTCCTCCTCGGTGCGCGCCAAATTTTGCTTGTCGCCATTCTTCTCGTACATAACAACTAAGTCTTCCAACAGTTGTATTACATCCAACATCTTCTCTTCTAGAGTGGTTAATATGGCGTCTATATTTACTGATTCTTCTGCCATTAGTCTCACCAGTCGTGAGTACAGCTTTGTAAGGTGCATTTTGTTGATTCGCTTTTGCTTTTTCAAATCCTCCAGCGTGACCCCGCATGTTTCGGCGTTAACCTGTTCTCCGCTATCCGTTTCTTGTTCTCCCTCTAGCATTTTCTTGAAATCTTCGACGAACGACACGAACCTCGCTCTGCTACCAATTTGGCCGGGCGAAATGCCAAAAAAATTACTCAAAAACGAACGGTTGAACACTTTTAATTTACTGACTCATCTTCTAACTTTACACTTTCACGATCGCAGACGAATACTGCCAAAAAATCTTACACCTCAAAAAAATATATATCACCTTATGCAGATTCGTTAGTTGAATCGAATTGCTATTGCTATTGTTCTTGAGAGCTATTGCTCAAAAGAACTTGTGAAAAAATCTTAATTGCAAAGTCTTTTGTTCACCACGCCTCCACTGGTGTGAAAGGGAAAAGTTGTCATTTTGTTCTTTAAAGTGCTATTCCGATTTGAACTAGAAAAAGTTTTGGTTGCAATTCGTCGGCGAACAAACTTGAATTTCGCAGTTTAAAGCTGGGTGTACAAGAGAAGGATTTTAGAAATCTCTTCTTCCACTTGATGTCTTCCGGTATACCCATCTTGCAATCCACTGCCCACTTTGCTTGACTTTTATGTGGAGCTGTACCCAAAAACTTTGAGGGGTATGTTGTGGAACAATTCTTTTGCGGAATTCTAGCAGAGCACACTCTAGACCGCAATACTCAGTAAAATTAGTTGAATATCCTACTTACTAAGAAGGTCATGGTAAGCTTATACGTTTCCTGCTGTTCTCCCCGTCATGTAAGCGGTGAAGGTACAATATACCCTGGTATAGCCAGTGTTAATAACTGGAGTTAATAGAGGTACGACCTAACATTTTAGCATTCATATGGGCTGTTGGCAGCCTTGATGAAAGGAAGAGATTTGTCTTTTCCAAAGGCTGTCCGTCCCAAGAAATTTGTTGTCTTTCATTATTTGTAAAGCTTCAAAATATACTCTCACAAATGAGGCCCTGTTAGGGTAAATTCTGACAAGCGACATTGCCTTGAAACAGCGACATAAGACAGATGAAATGGCGACAAACGACACAAAGATGGATTGAAACTGCGACAGCGACGAAGAGAAACGCAAATACAATAGTAAAATACCGACAGCGACATGGCTTCCTCCTCAATACGTGAAACGAAGGGTTTAGAAATTCAGACTAGGGACATACGTACCCCCCCCTAAAAGGGCCTCACAAATGGCTTCAGCCATTTGCCTTCAAAAGTGGCTGCGTCTTTGAGGAAATACACGAAATCGAACAATTCAGCAGCTGTTTAGTTTACAAACTCCAGTGGTCGGCTTTGAACGCCTTAGAAAGCCTAGTTTTCAGTTATCGCCTTAGAACGCTCATTAAAGCCCGGCTTTCATTTTCATCTTTTCCATGTTTAGCACGGAATTTGTAGAGAAACCTGTTGAAAAGGCTTCGAGATTAAAAAAAAAATGTCAAAACCTGATGCTAGTTTAAATAGCCAACTTTAATCACATTTTCTATTTCCCGCTTTTACTGAATTGGCGACTCTAAGTTAAGTCGTTAAATTGGAACAGAAATGTAATTTACCTTACGTTAACGCTTTGTAAATATAAAATACTTACGAAGATCTACTAGGGCTTGTTGCCAAAAAGCTCTTCTTGGTGCTTCTCTATGCAGTTAACAGAAACCTGTATAACCAAGAAATTTCGTAGTGATAATTAATTTATACGGCTATCTTACGGATTGATTTGTTCAAAAAAGCCGTCGAAGCTGTGAGTAATCATGCTCAAAATCTGATACACAGGATTTCGCGAACTTAAAATACTTTCACCCTCATTTTAAACATAAATTTGATCATTCTTAAAGTGAATTCATTTTTAGGAGTATAGCTAACTGTCGTGGGTCGTGGGTGTGGGTAAAGTCGTGGGTGTGGGTAAAGTCGTGGGTGTGGGTAAAGTCGTGGGTGTGGGTAAAAGTCGTGGGTAGCAAAAAAGACATTTTAAAAAAATTCAGAACAAAAATTTGTGACAAAATAGTTCGTGTGTGGCTAGTCTGAGGCAGAGTTTCGTCCCGGCCAAGGGAAACTTTAGAGGCCTTTATACTTTACAACTTGAAAAAGTTAGGCTAACGTTTTCAAATTGTTTCCGCGTGTCTTTTAAAATCGTAGCCGTAGGTTGATTTCTATCCGCAAATTAAGGTTACATCTTCCTTTAGATGTTCAAAGATAATAAATGTTTTTTATGTGTTTAGTTACCTACCACTAATTTCCGAACAGTTTACATAGACAAGTTCCATTCAGGATTGGGGGTGGGGGTAATGATGCTTTTATTTTGGGAATGAATAAAGCTGTTATTTAAAACAAAGAATATAGCTCCCAGCGGCGCTACTCTTGCCTGTAACAAAAAATAAAGCGCTCGCCTAGCGATAGCCTAGACAGAAGAGCGAAAAGAGTGGGCACTACATGTGCAGGTGAAAGATATTAACCTTAAACCGCTTAAACTTGACTTTACGGAGGAGAAGAGCTAGACACACAGGTTGTGTTGCTACGCAAAGGTATGGACGTTACCTTTCTTCTTCTCTCTCATCCCTGGTCTTACAATCGTACCAATTCTTGTTCGCAGAGTACACAAAGCGAATGTTCAATTAGACTTTCATTGAAAAAACTTGCAGTGTATAAGCCAGCTGTAAGCTATTTAAGTTTGTTAAGTATAAAGGCCTCTAAAAGTTTCCCTTGGCCGGGACGAAACTCTGCCTTAGACTAGCCACACACGAGCTATTTTGTCACAAATTTTTGTTCTGAATTTTTTTAAAATGTCTTTTTTGCTACCCACGACTTTTACCCACACCCACGACTTTACCCACACCCACGACCCACGACTTCCACCCACGACCCACGACCCACGACAGTTAGCTATACTCGATTTTTAGCTGTTTACGCATTGCATGATTCATTAATGTATAAGTGGTTCTTAATTAAAGAGTATAGCTAACTGTCGTGGGTCGTGGGTCGTGGGTGGAAGTCGTGGGTCGTGGGTGTGGGTAAAGTCGTGGGTGTGGGTAAAAGTCGTGGGTGGCAAAAAGCACCTTTTCACCGCAGGTTTTCCAGAGTTAGAGTCCACATCACTTTGTGTAGTCTGTGGACATGAATTGGTACGGCTATAACACCGGTGAGAGTGGGAGAAGGAAACTGAGAGGTTCATTTTTATAGGACTCGCACCAGGACTCCCCTTTTTTCAAAATCGTCTATAATCTCTATCGGCGTTCTGTTTGGATGGTTGCAAGAAACGGCTTTTGCTTAGCGTTTAGGCGGGTAGTGTAACTGTATCAGATTTTTTCCCAACAAGTTGCTTTATTAAAGTAAACTACAACACCATTAAATTAAATTTAACGTCGCTTTGGAAAGAAAAGCCTGACTTTCTTATAGACAGGTAACCAGTATTCCAGGCAAGCCTCAAAATCCTAATTATGAATTTTACTAATCAAATATAGCAGACGCAGAATATTAACGATGGTTATAGTTTTAAGGTTTTATATGTTGTAACAAGCTAAGAGTTGAATCATGACATGGCGCAAATTTATTTTAACAATACTAAATCAATGTCTAGGCTGTTTTCTTTCCTCGTATCTGAAAAACAACAGTGTGGCAAACAGACATTTACCTGATCATTTACAGATTTCTATAAAGCAATTCGCATTGCCTCTTCCTCATCTTCGACTTGAAATTTAAGCCAGCAGCTGTTGCTTAGGCGCGGTGGTGAAATACTCGGAGACATTCGTTTCACTACATCAGCGTACGACATGCCGGAAGAGTCGCTATCGGAATCCATTATCGGTCGACGTAAATATACAAATCTGAAAAGGAACACTCGCAGGACAACTCGCAGTTCGTTGTTTTTTCCCGGATCCTCGGTCGAAAAGGTTTTACTATCCTTTGTACAGTTACCATGACGCCTGACAAATACCGATATGAGCGTGCAGCGGCCGTGGGAAAGAATTCCAACCTCGCAGAAAGGACAGACAGAGAAATTGGAACCTGGGAATCAGAGAAATCGGTGCTTTGTAAAAAAAAGCCTAGCCCTAACGTTTAAGAAGTCGCTTTATTTTAAGTTTCTGTACTTGTAGTTTTACAAAGAAAAATGTTTTCAGAGTGAAAAAGTGTATTTCTAGCGTCCGTTTTGATTTTCACTACAAACGAAATAAAATACTTTTTTCTATATATGGCTATCCTATAAATGTACAATTCAAATGTAAAGCCCCCTCTGTCTCTTATAAGGCTTCCCGCCACCCTCTTAAAGGAACTATGTCACGGATGTTACCAGATTTTTGAACAGCCGAAATGTGTTTTTGTGTCGCAGGAAACCTAGAAATAACAGTCCATGTTTAGTGAAAAAAATACATCACAAGCATTTCGATACTCATTTGAACTTAAAGGGGCTTTGTCACGGATTTAACACGGATTTGAAAAGCCAAGATACATATTTGTGTCATAGGAAACCTAAAAATAATGGTCCATATTTTTTAAACAATTGCTATATCAGAGCACTGAAGCTGTAAACATGCATCTTTGGCTGCGGATGGCTCGGATGGAAACGGATTACAACTTGAAAAAGTTAGGCTAACGTTTTCAAATTGTTTCCGCGCGTCTTTAAAAAAATCGTAGCCGTAGGTTGATTTCTATCCGCAAATTAAGGTTACATCTTCCTTGCCTACCACTAATTTCCGAACAGTTTACATAGACAAGTTCCATTCAGGATTGGGGGTGGGGGGGGGGGGGTAATGATGCTTTTATTTTGGGAATGAATAAAGCTGTTATTTAGAACAAAGAATATAGCTGCTAGCGGCGCTACTCTTGCCTGTAACATGTCGACCAGACACCAAAAATAAAGCGCTCGCCTAGCGATAGCCTAGACTGAAGAGCGAAAAAGAGTGGGCACTTCATGTGCAGGTGAAAGATATTAGCATTAAACCGCTTAAACTTGACTTTACGGAGGAGAAGAGCTAGACACACAGGTTGTGTTGCTACGCAAAGGTATGGACGTTACCTTTCTTCTTCTCTCTCATCCCTGGTCTTACAATCGTAACAATTCTTGTTCGCAGAGTACACAAAGCGAATGTTCAATTAGACTTTCACTGAAAAAACTTGCAGTGTATAAGCCAGCTGTAAGCTATTTAAGTTTGTTAAGTATAAAGGCCTCTAAAGTTTCCCTTGGCCGGGACGAAACTCTGCCTCAGACTAGCCACACACGAACTATGTTGTCACAAATTTTTGTTCTGAATTTTTTTAAAATGTCTTTTTTGCTACCCACGACTTTTACCCACACCCACGACTTTACCCACACCCACGACCCACGACTTCCACCCACGACCCACGACCCACGACAGTTAGCTATACTCTTAATTAAAGCATATAAATGAGAAACAGAGTTTTAGGTTTTTCGCTAACGGCAAATTTATACTAGAGATGGATTTCTAAGCGTTAAGCTTGCTAGGTTTTTAGTAAATTATGCGCTGTGAATAATGGGATTTTTAATACGAACATTTAATTCCTTGAAGACAGGCATCACGTACATTCTGCACGAGCCCGAAACTCATTTGGAACGAGCCCGAAAATCACTTGCAGCGACCCCAATAATTCTCTGAACCAGCTGAGCAAACAACAATATAAAGTGTTTTGTGCAATATATCTGATTTCGATCACGGCAATTAGCAAACAAGATAATTTTACAATGAATTTACAAACTCTACTTAAAGGCCAAATAAAAAAAACCCTCATTAAATTCAGTAGTTGCAATTTCGAATGATGTCTACGGATTGCGTTTCAGACCGTTTGCTTTTTCAGTGATTACTAAATTTTAAAAATAATTTGTTTTACAGAGGCTACGCCTTCAGCGTAGCGCCCAAGGAATAAGCTGAATCAGTAAAATCTCTTTCAAACGAAAATGACTTGGCTTCGTTACTTGAATAGAGTTTTTGATTCTCTCTCAAAAGGAAGTCTACATGAAAATCATAAACTTATCCCAGAAGAAAACTAACTCTTGCCATGTTTAGCACAGAACTTGCCGAGAAACTTAACAAAATGGCCTCGAGATTAAAAACAAAACAAACATCTAAACATGCTAGTATAAATCGCTAACTTCAGTCACATTTTATATCAAGAAGGAAAGGAATTTTGATCGCTTGGGCTTGCGTAGATTTCGGTTTCTGCCTTGCTGAAATTAGGGTTGTCACTTACGTTTGTATTTGTATTTGTGTGGCTAGTGAAAACCAGGTTTTCCGCTCTTAAGCTCAAAATTGTCATAGTTCCTTAAGTTTTCTAAAGTGGTTTTAATCTTTCCACGGTTAGAGAGTCAAACCTTGGTTCGTTTAAGGTGATTCTAACTTCTAAGTCTTTTGATGAAATTATTAGATGTTACCATTCAAATAACAACTTTCCTGTCCTGCTAGTTGCTATGTTGTACAAGTGGTTCTAACTTTTAAGTTGTGAATGAAATGCTAAAAATAAAATGTCGCAGTTCAATGAAAAAGCTCTTAAACAGTGCTTGCGAGGGTTGGTGTTTGTTTTGAATAGTACTTATTACTATGCAAGATTTGTGAGCTTAAATCATGAAAATTTGAACGGCCATCCTTCTTCAATTTCTTGTTAGTTTAGTTTTCGTCCTCACTACTGAAAGATTTGGCAACATTAACATTTGCTTAGAGTATCTCACTGCTCTTCTTGAGGTTAAATTATCATTGAATTTAATTCCAGTAGAAAAGTAAATACATACCGAAATCTACCAAGGCTTGTTGCCAAAGAGCTCTTTTTGGTGATCCTGCAACTAAGAAATTTAGCAGAGACAATCAATTTATTCAATCTGTTCAGAGCAGATTTGATGTCTCGTCTTGTTGTAATACTTTAGTAAGAATTTACTTTCAATATAAAATACTTACCAAAATCTACCCACTTGTTGCCAAAAAGCTCTTCTTCGTTTCCACTGTGCAGTTAACACAAACCTACAACTAACAAATTTCACAGTGACAAATTTATACACTTTATCTCAAAATCTGATACACAGCATTTCCTAAATTTAAAGTGCTTTCACACTTCCCTCAAAAAGAAATTTGATCATTCTTGGTGAATTGATTTTTTCCTGTTTGCACCTTACATAACTGATTAATGTAAAATGGTTCCTAGAATGGAAGAACTGTAAAAATCCCTGACACAAAAGCACCAATGAAAACTGAGGTAAGTTTTTACTAGAAACGGATTGTCCCTTTCTGGTATAAATTAAGCATTGTGGGTTCCTTAAAAAAATCTCATAGTCCAAACATCGGACTATTCACGTTTCGCACCCGAACCTCATTAGAATCGACTCCAATAATTCTTCGTACCAGCTGTGAAAACAACGATTTTGCGCAGTATCTAATGCTAAAGGCTGGTTTTCACTAGCGACGGAGTCGGAGTCGGAGTCGTAATCAGAAGCGTAAAGCGTTACGATCTAGTGAAAATAAAACAACGGAGTCGTAAGCAGAGTTTCCTTTTGCGCTTACGCTTCCGTCGCTTACGATCTAGTGAAAACCAGTTTGTCGGAGTCGTAAGCAGAAGCGGAAGAACTAAACCAATCATAAAGCGTGGGAACGAGCACCGTGATTGGTTTATCCTTCCGCTTCTGCTTCCGACTCCGACAATCTGGTTTTCACTAGATCGTAAGCGACGGAATCATAAGCGGAGTCGGAAGAAAATGGAAACGTTCTGATTCTTCCGACTCCGATTCCGTCGAGCTTATGACTCCGCTTACGACTCCGATGTTTGATTTTCACTAGGTCATAAGCGCTCTTACGACTCCGCTTACGACTCCGACTCCGACTCCGTCGCTAGTGAAAACCAGCCTTAATAAAGGCAATTAAAGAATCAGATAATTTTAAAATGAATTTACCAACTCTGTTTTTGCCATATAAAATGTCAATTGATACATCAGTACGTTACTATTAATAAGGATTCTATTTCACATGGTTTGCTTTTTCAGTGACTTAATTTTTGAAATAAAAATAAAAATCAATTATAAAAACAAGGGACAACGCACGTTTTGAAGTTCCCTGCGACATTAGAAGCGATCCGTCCATAACAACACAGCTTCACATCGTCAATGCGCAAGTGCTATGGAATTTTCAAAATAAAAACGATTGCTTGTTTGGATTTAATAAAAGATAATCAGTCACGCGAAAAGAAAATGAAAAAAAAAAAAAAGAACAGAGGACGTATCTAAATACTAGATTTGACCGATCGATTCTGTTCCCCATCCACAAAAGGACCTAAATTGGGCTCAGAATGTGAAATTCAAACTTTGACCAGAGTTCCACTTGCTTTTGAAATAATGGTTATAAAGCGAGGTCTTTGGATCTGAAAGAAAGCAATCACGCAGATTGATAGATCACTTAGGAAAAGCAGTCTTATCTTTAGGTAACCTTGGGAACACATGCTGTGCAATCTTATACTGGACGATCTTCATCGCTCAACTCTAATGACGATGGGTGATGGCTTTTTGCCTTTTACACCTTCTTCTCCACTAACGAACAAAGGCAAATTCTACATCACATCTCTTGCTCATCTTCCGATCTCATATATGATACAGTGCTCCAGATGCAAGGTACAATACATTGGAGAAACTAAACGTCAACTCAGCGACAGATTTGGGGAACACAGACGCGCAATCGAAAAAGCCATCACCCATCGTCACATTGATCAGCCCACCGCCGTTTCAGATCACTTCACTCTCCCTGGCCACTCCATCAACGACATAGAACTCATTCCCCTAGAACTCATTCACTCGAACAGGGAGAGCATTCGCAAAGCCAGAGAAGCATTTTTGATTTCAAAGGGCAAGACACTTGAACCCCACGGAATAAACAGACGAGATGAAACTTAATCTATTTCTATTTTTAAAAAAAGCTGTTAGTAACGTTTCCGCTTTGTATGTTTGTCAACCAATCATATTTAATCTTTTCATTTTAATCATTTTAAATCTTGCAACCGTTTCATTCGATTTTTACTTAGCTTTTACAGCCCCTGATGAAGGTGAGTTTTGTCTCACCGAAATATTGGGCAATAAAATTATTACCCTTCTTAGCTGTCCGATCAGCCTTGCAATTGGTTTTTTTGTTTTATTCAACATTGCTGATCCTGATCTACACCAAGATCCGGCTTCACCTCGCTACTGTTTGTTCAAGTGGTCCTTGCATCGAGTTACCAGAAACACTACCTAGATCTGGGTAGTGGTGCGTCATCAGTATTTTCAGCAGAGGGCTCAAGTGGCGACCTCGCAAAACGTCGGCTGTTTTCTCAGGCTAGTAAACGCTTGGGAAAACGCAGGAGGGAGTGATACAAAAATCCCGAAAAACGGCCGAAAAATCTTTCCAGAATTTCTCCAAAAATGCTCTTAAAATCTCCAATTTCACCTCTAAAAATCCCATAAAAACTCTAAAAATCCTATGATATTAAAAAAACTGGGTGACCTGTGGTGAAAATTCTATGGCTTTGGCAGGGTTTCTGCTAGCGCTCTCAGTCTCAGCCAAATCAACAAGGCGAACAAGCTCTGCCGAGCCCGTCATTTTGAACTCAATGACAGCAAGGAATGCTAGATTTTGGGTAAAACCGCTGACGGATACTGTGAGGGAGGATCAAAACATTGCAAACAAAGGTTTCAAGCTTTTTTGTAACAAATAAACAAAAACCCTTGAAAATGTTCACCAAAATCTCTAAAAATCCCTCCAGATCACTAAAAATCCTATAGTTTTCTAAAAGTCCCGCAAAAAGTCCGGATTTTTGTAGCTAGGCCTGGTCCCCTAGCAGTGATAAAGTGATGAACTCACCAGCTCGGCTGGTTCGAGTTGTCTGGCCATCGTGACGTCGCGACGTGAAAAAGCGGGCTAGTTTGCCGAGTTTTCAAAAATGGCGCTGGCAAACTGATGTTGGAGTTCGGGTTACAAACGTATTTTTTGTGCTATTAAGTTTTCAGCTAAGCTTGTTTTCCTGGGCAATGGAATTTAAGTCATCCCCTTTTCGATATAGGTAAGTGGTTCTTTGTCTTAACATTAGAATCATACTTAAATGTTTTAAGAGTCATGTTTACTCTTCGCGATCGAAGAATTATGTGGGAAAATTGTTATTGTCCGCGTCCAAAAAAGTGTGTTTATTTCAGTTACATACCACAGGGAAACTTGAAACTTGGCTACGGACTTGCCTATAGCTTAACAAAAATACCCCAGTTACCTAAAAAATGGTCAGTCCACTTGTTTAGCTGAGTATATTAGAAGGCGAACCTAAAAGGGTATGTGTAGCCCTTAAACGTGAACTATTCTCACAGTATTTGCTTGGATCTTCTGTATAAGGAAAGAACAGTGATATTTAACCGCTAGGGAAAGAGTAATCGAACTTAAGAAATTTTTGCCAACTCATTTAACCCGTGTAAACTACACTTTTGCAGAACAACATAAAAAACCTGAATCAGCTCGCAAATTATGCGGACGCCCGGAGAAACTAGTTTTCGCTGATCTGGTACTGTCCTTTTTTAACCGGTGACGTCACGACGTCACTCGGTTTATGTGGGAGGCTAAATTTCAAAGAGTGATGTTTTTCTCCACCAGTGAGGACGGGGGGGGTACCCTATGGGTTTTGAGGTGGGGTGTGCCACACAGAAGAGTAAAATAGCTTACAACTTGGAGTACCTCGCACGGACTGTGAAGTGTCTGGATTCGATCTCGATCAACTAGGACCTTCTTTATTTTGCATCGAATAACCCGTCGAATGCGCTGTTTTTGTGGACTGAGGTTTGGCAGGTTTTTTTGCTAGTGTACTTGCCCGAGGGACACAAATTTCCGAAAAAATAAATGCAGGCAAGACAATGAACTCCACTTGGTTCGCGAATTCCCATGCATATGTCGTTTATATTTGCACTCGTTTCCCTTTTTAATCTCCAAGCCGAATTATTCGTTTTTTTGAAGGAGCCCATTTTGTTTTCCAAGCAGAGTCAATTCGAATGCGAGATAACTGTTTACTGAGAAGCTTTTGAAAGTGCGAACTGAATTTTAACACTTTCGTACTGTTCGAACGCAAAGCAAACTGTCGTAAGGTCTTCTACGATTGGTCCGCTAAACAATAGAACAAACAAAAGAAACAAAGAACGAGGCGTAAAAACAATAGAGCTGCTACATACAGCGGTCCAATGAAAATACAAGCTTTTGAGAGCTGCGACACTACCGAAAGCAAACGAAATTTATTCGGCTTAATTTAGAAATGTAAACAATTATTATGCAAATAGGCACGCTTTTCTTCGCGACTCGCGAAGCAGAAAGACGAAAATTATCATAGCCGACTTGACTTGCAACAAGCAAACATACCCCTTAAATTGTCGGCGTGAGTTAAAGCCAAACTCCAGCCTATAGGCAGATAAATACCGTAATAAAATAGAATGAATAACTGCTTGCGCTTGCAAAATGATTTTCCTGCACGTTTGGGCAGGATCTCGGTGGCACGTGCAGCTACACACGCAATGCGTTGTCCGCGTGACTAGAACTAACGGCGATAATGAAGTCACGTGTTCCCCAGAAAGGTAGAAAATAAGGCAGAGTTGTGGTGTATTGTTGTCGGCCAAGTTTCTGCTCACTTGCATACAAACGTAACTAGTTGTGCACATTTGTGACAAGGTAAAAAAAAAAAAAACAAACGTCACCCGTTCTGCATGCATGCCTATGTTTTATGAAAGCTATTACATATATTTCAGTACCATTTGGATCAGTGATCTTGTCTAATTTATTCTCAATATCTCCAGTTCCTTCTAAAATTCCTGTCCAGGTTGCACATTGTGTTAGAAAGAGTTTGACCGTCTACAATAAATTGAATTGGTCCTATGTCATTTGATTTTCAAAGATTAATTAATTTTAAACAGTCGAACTGAGGACCTTTCTAGTAAAGAGAGGGCCTTGTCAACACTAAACATCAGTAGCCTGAAAAGGTTGGCATTTTTGATAGACTGTGGTTTTTTAAAAATTATTCAATAAGAGAACAATCATGAACAATCAGTCATCAGCACAAATTTGGCCGGAAAGCTGTTTTGCTTCGCCGCGAGAAAATGTTGTCGTCTTTGTCGACTTTTACTAGATAGTTTAGCAAAGTAAGGAATTCCTGTGGTCCATTATTAACTTCGAACCAAGCACATGACTTAACAGTAAACGTTTCTTTGCAATGGAGTATTCTTCTCCACATTTTAAATTTGTTTAAAGCTACTGATCATTTTAATGAAATTGTTACACAATTTGATTTTTCTAAAATTGGAAGGAGTTTATACATGTAAAAGTTATTTTTTTGTCTCCAAGCGACACATCTTGGGGTTAATTTGTGAGATACAGCTTCTGAAAGGTCATCCTCGGAGACCCAGGGGCAGATAGTGGGGCGAGGGAAAGTCGGGACGGGCGAACAAAAAAGTGGGCGAAGAAAAGTCAAGGGGCCGTCCCGACTTTCCCTCGCCCCACTATCTGCCCGTGGGTCTCCGAGGATGCTCTAAGGTGATCTGTTGATCACGATTTCAATCGATCGACCAGAGCGTCCGTGAAATCTTTTGAGTCTTATCGCCAATTTGTTATTTTGTTTTGAGGACCAAATTGCATTAAGAATACTTTTTATGTTATAGCATGCAGCATACCTTTCGTTCTTTTATTGTTTTGATCTGTTCTTTTTGAGAAACTGGACTATAAACATTTGCGAGGGAGCCATTTGTTTACTTTCCTTTGAATTTCGCGGGCCGGCTTATATGTGACGTCACGATGGCCAGACACCTCGGATTTTCGTTCGCCAATACCGTCATTAGGGACGGACCATTAGAAAAGTGATGGGGGGGATGGGGGATTTTTTGCCTGCCAGAATTTTTTTTTTTTGGCCCATTTCCAGTGCAAGAATTTTTTTTTTGGCTACAGCCCTATGCATGAATTTTTTTTTTGAGAAAATATTTTCCTTATGCACAATTTGCTATTGAATTAATTAAAAACAATGCAACTTTGTTTTACTAAATACATAGCTTGTACTGTTACGTTACTTTACATTTTTAAGTTTATTTTATTACAAAACACTTTTTAATAATGCTCGCTTTAAAATGCAGGGTTGTGCTGTAACAAAAATTATAGGGAGCCCAAAAGCCCTGTCAGGGCTCGAGAGTAATTATTTTGCTAACTAGCCAAGTGGCTAGTGACAGCTGCTTCGATTCACTAACCGAAATCATCCATTGTATCATGTTGTGGTTCAATTTTATCCTTGTTTTTATTTTTTCCCTTTGGTTTAAAGTCATTATCGGACATCACCATACCCAGGAATAAAGGACACTAAAAATTAAACCAGGGATAAAATTGAACAACAACAGGGTACATACATGTATCAGAATTCATTAACTGAAGGTAATAAGATAGTAGTGAGAATGATCCCACTGGATTTGCCCTTCACTCATTTACTATCGGTTATTTTGAACTCCCGCTATTTCAAACTTTTTTCGTTTCCCCCTGATGGTTCAAAATAACGGGGTTCAACTGCATGACTATGACTATAAAAACAACAAAAAATTTGTTCCAGGCGAAGGTATCCCACTCCCGATAAAAGAAATATTAATTATGAAAACTATTTTATAGCATCCTGGCAGAGCCCAATTTTTTTTTTGGCAGAGCCCAATTTTTTAAACACTGGAGACACTACTTGAGCACTTTGGCAGAACGAATTATGGTTTCATATCAAAATGAGGCCCATCTTGTGCATGAATTTTTTTTCCGGACATTTTCCCTTGCATGAATTTTTTTTTCGGACATTTTCCCTTGCATGAATGTTTTTTGGGTTTTTTCCCCACCCCACCCATCACTTTTCTAATGGTCCGTCCCTTAGTGCCCCAGGGGCCCGTTTCTCGAAAGTACCGATAACTTTTCGGGCCCGGAAAGCTATTTTATGTGCGTGATGTTTGCATTAAAGACTCAAATTTTGTTGGTTTTGAAAGCCGAGCAATAATTAAAATTCTAAGTTGATAAAAGAAGTCTGGCTAATATGTGGGCCAAAAACTACGCCACTGTGCTATAGATTTTGATTATAGGTTCGGGCGAAGAGGGTCCCGACCAGGGCGGAAAAAGGTTGGGCGATGAAACGAGCGTGTCCGAGCAAAAAGGTGTGATGCAGTGGACTGGGATCGAATTGGGTGCTAGACCAAAATTCAAAATTCAAAGATCCAAATTCAAAATCCTAATAATCTATTAATAGTTTCCGAAAAACGTTAACTTTGGGTTATCTTTTCTTTGTCTTTTCCGCCTTAATCGATGCTAAAAAACTGTCTAAAAACGAGCAGAGCAAAGTAAAAAGATGGCAAATGGCGTTTGGATGACGCGTGGCATGACGCGTATTTATAATTCGTGCAGCTCGTGCAAGGTTAATCAGAACACGTCCCTAGTTAATTAATTAAATCAAATCAACATTAACTTCGCGCTTCTTCTTCTTTTTTCCCCAAAACCTCTCCTATGCTTGTCTGTTTCTTTAGGCACTACAAATAGAATTGCTCCTCAGTTTAGACGGTTTTCTTTGCTTTGTTTTTGTGAGATAAAGGGAGGAGAAATCTGCAAATTTAATTTCACTTTTAATTTGTTTACATACAGTTGGCGGCGTTGCGACGAATCATCGCCATGGCGCGTTGCAAGGAGGCAAAGTTTACAGTTGCAAAACGCCACTATCTCCAAATATCTCCAGCTAATTTTTTATTATGTCATGTATTATTTATCGGCCTTTAATATATGTAAGATTTAGGGTGGAGTAATCTGGAGCTTTTTTAAAAGAGACGAGGAAAGACAACCATGTCATGTTTTTCGGCAAGAGCAAGCATTCGACGCTCTCAAATTGAACGCATTTTCGGGAACTTACTGTGAAAAAGATTGACTAATGTCCACGCAGACATAAGCATTTTAAGCTGTGAGCCAAGACTGTTAAAAAACGTTCTAATCATAGTGCACGGCTGGCTGAAAAATAAAGAAAGAAAATGAGATTTCCGGTTTGTTGAAAGGTAAATTTTGCCGGCCTCCAAACGCACCGGAAGCGAACCGGAAGCGCGGAAAGAGCGCTCGTGCCAGTCCTTCTCCGCATCACACATCGCTTGAAGAGCGGACTGCTCGTTTCATTGCCCAACCTTTTCCCGCCCTGGGCACAACCCTCTGTGAGACCGCTCTGTGACCTCTCTCCTCCGCAGAGGCCTCCCGCAGTCGCACTGGGTAGAAACGCGCGGAGGCTGGGAAGAGGGAGAATTTAAAGCGCGTGGGGAACGCTGGGAAGCGTTCCCCGCGCTCCCGTTTTCTCTCCCTAGCGCTCCCGCTTTCCTCTTTTTTCTTTCACTGTTGTTTACTAAACAGGAGCCTCTGCGGAGGAGAGAGGCTCTGTGACAGTAAACCAGGAGGGAGTGATGAACTCGCCGCTCGGCTGGTTCGAGGTGTCTGGCCATCGTGACGTCACGACGTGAAAAGCGCGCGAGTTTGCCGAGTCTTCAAAAATGGCACTGGCAACTATGTTAGAGTTCGGGCTACAAACGTATTTTTTGTGCTATTAAGCTTTCAGCTAAGCTTGTTTTCTTGGGTAATGGAATTTTATACATCCCTTTTTTCCATATAGGTAAGTGGCTCTTTGTCGTAACGTTAAAATCACACTTAAATAATGTTTTAAGAGTCATGTTTACTCTCTGCGATCGAAGAATTATGCGGGAAAATTGTTATTGTCGGCGTCCCAAAAAGTGTGTTTATTTCTGTTATATACCACAGGGAAACTTGAAACTTGGCTACGGACTAGCCTATAGTTTAACAAAAGTACCCAAGTTGAAACAAGTGGTATAGTATTTGCCAAAAAAATGATCAGTCCGTTTGTTTAGCTGAGTATAATAGAAGGCGAACCTAGAAGGGTATGTTTAGCACTTAAAAGTTAACTTTTCTTACAGTATTTGCTTCCAACTTCTGTATAAGGAAAGAATAGTGATATTTAATTGCTAGGGAAAGAGTAATCGAACTTAGTAAATTTTTGCCACCTCATTTAACCCGTGTAAACTACACTTATGCAGAACAACATAAAAATCTGAATCAGCTCGCAAATTATGCGGGCGCCTGAGGAAACAAGTCTTCGCTGATCTGGTTCTGTACTTTTTTTATGAAAACTAATAGATATATTTGAGTTAACCTGCGATCAGGCCGAATTTTAGCATCGCTCTCATATTCTCTTACGTTGGTCGCTCGCTAAAATAGGGCCTGATACAATCTCTCACAGGAGTTCGTGTCGGCGGCCAAGGCCGCGGGAATCTCGCAATCTGATTGGGCCTTTAACAATACAGCTGTCAACGGAAGTAAATTGTCCACGAGACTCGCTCATAATTTCGATCACACCGCCATCGCCAAGGAACAACCAAGGAACAAGTCTGCCGAAGTAAAATGTGTTGCTCTAATAAATTCTTGTCGTTCTTGGAGAATTGTCACCATTTCTTTCTCTCCTGAGAATGGCGTTCGGTTTGACGCAAGCTGTCTCTCACCTGGAGCAGAGAAGTACAGCAACAGTGAAGTATGAGTGAAGTATGTATTCCCTTTTATCCGATCGTGTCTCAGAATTTTCATTTGACGGCTTTCAGCTGGTTTTGATAACATGAACAGAGTAGTGGCTGTTTCCGCGTTTAACGAAACAAAACGAACAGCAGACCAACAAGTATCTTTCGCCAAGAATGATCAACAAGTCAACCGATAATTCCGTAAACTTAATTAACGGCAAACTGATGTTTGGCGAGAACCGCAATCAATGTCGCAATACAATTTTCAGTTTATTCATTCATTGTTTAATACTTATGTCGTTTTATTGATCTCTGACATTGACATCAAAGGATCTGACTAGTTTTATGATAAATATTCTTCGTTTTAAAATTCGCTGCTGTTTAGAGATAAAATTCGCTGCTAATCTCAAATATTTATCACTTCTTGAACTAAATTAAATTACAAAATACTCCTTTGTTTATAAACGGTTTTATTTATATCTGCATTCTAAAGAATGAAACTGAAGGTATTTCTCTTAGTTGCCCAAGGTTTTTTTACGCAGAAAATCGGTGACAAATGCGAAGAGAATATTTCCGGATACCACCTGAAGCTGAAATGGGAAAGGATTCAAGCATGCAGCATATTTTGGTACATGACAACCTCGTCGTGTTTTGAATTTTCATTCAGTTTCAGCTCAGACAGAGCAACCATGTACAATACCGGAACCTTCAAGTTACCACTCGTGTAAATTTGAGTGCTTGTGTCTAGAAGATATATCGTAGCCCATGATTTTCTTATTTTGCCGACATTTGCGTGACTTTCTGCGAATTGTCGTTATGGGAAATTTGCATACCGAGGATCGTGCAAGCAGAAGAAATTTTGATTGGCTATTTTGTTGAATGTCAATCAATCAAAAAAGTGGGCGGCAGACGTTCCGTAGAAGAATTGTATCAGGCCCTATTTTTCGTTTCGCCCGTCGCGCCTGAATGTTTCACCGAGCGAAACGAAATAGAGCCTGATCGCAGGTTATATTTGAGTACCATTTGGATCAGTGATTCAGTGATTTATTCTCAATACCTCCAGTTTCTTCTAGATTCAGTTGCTGTCCAGGTTGCATAGTGTTTTAGAAAGAGTTTGACCGTCTACTTGATCCACAACTGACGATGACCGTTTCGCAAATAAATTGAATTGGTCCTGTCATTTGATTTTCAAAGATTAATTAATTTTAAAACAGTCAAACTGAGGACCATTCTAGTAAAGAGAGAGCCTTGTTAACCCTTAACATCAGTAACCTGAGAAAGTTGGCGTTTTAGATAAACTGTGGTTTTTTAAAATTATTCGATAAGAGATCAGCAGAAATTTGGCTGGAAAGCCGGCATGGCAGCTGTTTTGCCTCGCCTCCAGCAAATGTTGTCATCTTTGTCGTTTTTTACAAGATAGTTTAGCAAAGTAAGGAATTACTGTGGTCCATTATTAACTTCGAACCAAGCACATGAATTCACAGTAAACATTTCTTTGTATTGGAGTATTCTTCTCCACATTTTAATGATGTTTAAAGCCACTGATCATTTTAATGAAATTGTTACGCAATTTTATTTTCCTAAAATTGGAAAGAGTTTTTACATATAAAAGTTATGTTTTTGTCTCCAAGCGACACATCTTAGGGTTTGTGAGATACAGCTTCTGAAAGGCGATCTTGATCACGATTTCAATCGATCGACCAAAGCGTCCATGAAATCTTTTGAGTCTTATCGCCAATTGGTTATTTTGTTTCGAGGACCAATTTGCATTAAGAATACTTTTTATGTTATAGCATGCAGCATACCTTTCGTTCTTTTATTGTTTTGATCTGTTCTTTTTGAGAAACTGGACTGTAAACATTTGCGAGGAAGCCATTTGTTAACTTCCCTTTGAATTTCCGGGGCAGATTTATATGTGACGTCACGATGGCCAGACACCTCGGTTTTTCATTCGCCAATACCGGCGCTTGTGCCCAGGCCCAAGTTCATCACTCCCTCCTGCAACCTGCAGTAAACGCTTTATCCGTCCCGCGTTCCCGACCGCTGATCCCCAATCTCCCGCCAAATAATGTAGACAGTCTACAATGGTAACTCAAGCATATTAATGTACAGAGTCTACATTAAACGGGATAGAGAGGGTCACAAGGGATCCTGGGAAATCGCTTGACGGCCATCTTTGACGGGCTAGCAAGTGCGTTCGAGTACCGGTGTGTTTACAGGAACGATTATATCGAGATTCAGACTGAAAGCAACCTTGTCTCTTGATTCGCCGCTCAGGTAAGGAGTGAAATAGCATTCGGCTGCTGTTTTATCTTTTCATTGTTCACCTTTATGCCTCTTTTAAATTGTTTTTACATGGAATTTAATAATGGTATTACTGCTTGTCAGCTTGCGAAACCCCTTCATTCATAAGGATAAAGACCTCTTATGTTTGTAAGGTTTTCAAAGTAAATTGGAAAACTTCGAGAAGAAAACACATTGAGAACTTCATTAAGGATCTACTTTTTTGTCCATAAAGAAGAGTGGTGATCTGCTTATCTGAAATTATAAGCGTTCAGCTACTACTGGAGCATCTCCATGCAGCTGCTTGCATTTTACCTTGTAGGCTGGATTTGGTTTTTTGATTGCTGCATGTATTTAAACTTGTGTTGGCTTAAAAAGTTACTCTCGATCAACGTATTGTCATTCACTGATTTCGCATAAAACTGCGTGTTTTGTTTTACGTGCGACCAAATATTTAAGAGCCATTATCTGAGAATATCGAGAATCGAAAGACACTCACAAAAAATCGAATTTTTGTTTATTTTGCCAAAACATCCCTTTGGGTAAGCTAATTCAAGAAAAAATAATCCAAAGTTCCAACGAGGTATTTAACGGACGAGAATTTAAAAAGTTCGAAAAATGCATAAAATGGCGGTTTCAGGGTGTTTAAACGGCTCAAATTCTCACTCAACTTTAGGAAGCCGGTGAGAGTGTAAAAAAGATCCTTTTAAAACGAAACAAACCACGAACGCTATTTAACCTTTCTACTTTAAAACTTTGTAATAAATTTGCCAATGTTTGATTTCGAACATTTTCAAGCGGCGTTTTTATCGAGCCGCTCTTAACCTTGTTTATCACAAGGTAAAATGAAGGCCAACTTCGGCCGCTTAAAACGGCATCTGGTATGTATCGTTCAATGATTAAGACTACACGGAAAGAAAACTCTGTCACTGTACTTTTCACCAGGAAAGTTACAGCTTTGGGAATCAAATACTTCCCCGTCAGTAAATTTTTACTGTTTAGTGATCTGAGCGGGTAGAATTATATGCAAATTACAGATTTAATTCCTGGAATACTGCTAACAATTACAAAGGTCGTTTAAAGACAGGCTCACCATTCGTTACACATGCACGCGCAATGTTTTTCCTGATCTGTGAAAGAAAGTTCTGCTTTCTTGAGTCTTGCTGAGTCTTATTATGTTAAAACAAAGCAGATTTTTAACGGCATTTCAACAAGACAGGAATCCACTCATTCAACTTAACCAAGATAACATCGAAAACACAGAGAAACGACGTACTACGCCGCCTACCTTGCCAACCGAAAACGCAACAATACAACAGAAAAACATTCCAAACTGTAAACAAACGAATTTTCAGTTTCCTGATTGAGCGAAGATATTTTAAACTCATCGCCTAGAGGAATACGCGGAAAGACAGGTGTCCTCTCCACTGACCCGCACGTGTCACACCACACTAACAGAGAGAGTCACGTATTCGATTTCTGTTATGTGATTTGAGATAAAAACTTGGTGGAAAGTTAAAAAGAAAAAAAAAATTGCAACAGATAGCTAGTACTTTGTTGGATTACATGTTAGCACAAGCTCCACAAAGGAGTTTTTACGGTCACGACTCTCTCTATTAAGCGCGGAAATTTCGCACTGTACGTGCTGTTGTAATTTTACTACTAATTTAATTACAGCTCATGAAATAAAATAAATATTGCAGTAAGTTACATTCACAGTGTGTAAGTACTGATATATGGCGTCGTGTAGTTTTTCTACTCTTCTGGAGAGGGTTACTGCCTGTGGATTAAGCAGTTGTTACCCAGGCCACGTTGACGTTGTTTCCCTAAAAGAATGCACAAGAGACATCTCGCGGCATCTTCAATTGCACGGACTAAGTGCAGATAAAGCGGTTGACAGTGAATTCAAGTTGTTGTTAGCCCGAGCAGGTAATGTTATTGCATTTTGTTCTGGAATTACTGTGTTCCATAATTTTGGCCACAGATACTTCATACCACTCGGCGTCCCTTAATCTAGGTTCTGCAGAGTCGCGCTACTCCTGTGCCCTCCGGCTCCCGAGGGTGGGAGGGGGGGGGGGGGGGAGAAAGGGTCTTTTGACCAATGTTTGGGTGTAGGGGTGACGCTCTGCGGGTTTGACACCCTGGCCCTGTTTAGGACAGAAAAACGAAATGGAATGTCGATCGTACTGACCATACCCGGTTGGGGAAGATGCGCATAACATAATTTACCATGTTTAGTGACAGAGACCAAAACCATATCCTGTCCAGCGGCACACCCCAGTATAGACCGCATTAGGCAGTAACCCTCCCTTCCGGGGGAGGGGAGAGTGCCGTGCTTAGCCTTAACTCCCTCAACTGTAGCACAATATTCATCGACGATGGCATGATGTGATTATTGAACGTCCCCTGATGTAATCTTCCTTGGCAGCAGTTTAAGCGAGCGAGACGCGGAAGCCAGGCGGGCCCGTGTGAGAACTCGCCCACATGTTACCCTCTCTCGCTTTGCTATTTAGTTTTTGCGTCATGAGGTTGGAAGCCTAGAGTTCAAAGTATATTTATCTTTGATTTTTGGTTATTTAGGCATTTTTTCAGTAGAAGAGTCTAAGCTTTCAACCCCATGACGCAAAAACCAAAAAAGGGCTAGCTAAAATGGCAAAGCGAGAAAAGGTATCATGTGGGCGAGGTCTCGCATGGGCCTGCGTGGCTTCCGCGTCTTGCTCGCTCGAACTGCTACCAAGGAAGATTGCATTGAAGCGAAATTACATCGTGCTATCGTCATGCTAAACACGGCACCACCACCCCCCTCCCCCCATCCGGAAGGGAGGGTTACTCCCTTATGTGGACTATACTGGGGTTTGCCGCTAGACATGGTATATAATTTTATGCCCGTCTTCCGCAACCGGGTATGGTCAGTACGATTGACATTCCATTTCGTTTTTCTGTCCTAAACAGGGCCAGGGTGTCAAACCCGCAGCGTCACCCCTACACCCAAACATTGGTCAAAATAAAAATACATAAATACACTTTATTTCAGTAGGCTGCATAATTACAGTCAAACTGTAGTCTCCCTTATGACCCTACGTCCAGGTCGAATTGGAATCTAGAAATGTTGGTTTTTATGGAGGGAGGAAAACCGGAGTACCTGCAGAAAAACCCTCGGAGCAAGGGCGAGAACCAACAACAAACTCAACCCACATATGACACCGGGACCGGGAATCGAACCCGGCCACATTGGTGGAAGGCGAGTGCTCTCACCACTGCGCCATCCCTGCCACCCCCAACCCCCCGGGCGCCCGTGGGCAAGGGAGTGGCGCGACTCTGCAGAACCTAGATTAAGGGACGCCGAGTGCCATGAAGTATCTGTGGCCAAAATTATGGAACACAGTAATTCCAGAACAAAATGCAATAACATTACCCGCTAACAACAACTTGAATTCACTGTCAACCGCTTTATCTGCACTTAGTCCGTGCAACTGAAGATGCCGCGGGATGTCTCTAGTGCGTTCTTTTAGGGAAACAACTTCAACGTGGCCTGGGTAATAACTGCTTAATCCACAGGCAGTAACCCTCTCCAGAAGAGTGGAAAAACTACACGACGCCATATATCAGTACTTACACACTGTGAATGTAACTTACTGCAATATTTATTTTATTTCATGAGCTGTAATTAAATTAGTAGTAAAATTACAACAGCACGTACATTGCGAAATTTCCGCGCTTGATAGGGAGACTCGTGACCGTAAAAACTCCTTTGTGGAGCTTGTGCTAACATGTAATCCAACAAAGTACTAGCTATCTGTTGCAAGTTTTTTTTTCTTTTTAAGTTCCCACCAAGTTTTTATCTCAAATCACGTAACAGAAATCGAATACGTGACTCTCTCTTTCAGTGTGGTGTGACATGTGCGGGTCAGTGGAGAGGTCACCTGTCTTTCCGCGTATTCCTCTAGGCGATGAGTTTAAAATATCTTCGCTCAATCAGGAAACTGAAAATTCGTTTGTTTACACTTTGGAATGTTTTTCTGTTGTATTGTTGCGTTTTCGGTTGGCAAGGTAGGCGGCGTAGTACGTCGTTTCTCTGTGTTTTCGATGTTATCTTGGTTAAGTTGAATGAGTGGATTCCTGTCTTGTTGAAATGCCGTTAAAAATCTGCTTTGTTTTAACATAATAAGACTCAGCAAGACTCAAGAAAGGAGAACTTTCTTGCAAAGATCAGGAAAAACATTGTGCGTGCATATGTAACTAATTGTGAGCCTGTCTTAAACGACCTTTGTAATTGTTAGCAGTATTCCAGGAATTAAATCTGTAATTTGCATATAATTCTACCCGCTCAGATCACTAAACAGTAAAAATTTACTGACGGGGAAGTATTTGATTCCCAAAGCTGAAACTTTCCTGGTGAAAAGTACAATGACAGAGCTTTCTTTCTGTGTAGTCTTAATCATTGAACGATACATACCAGATGCCGTTTTAAGCGGCCGAAGTTGGCCTTTATTTTACCTTGTGATAAACAAGGTTAAGAGCGGCTCGATAAAAACGCCGCTTGAAAATGTTCGAAACCAAACATTGGCAAATTTATTACACGGTTTTAAAGTAGAAAGGTTAAATAATGTTCGTGGTTTGTTTCGTTTTAAAAGAATCTTTTTTACGCTCTCACCGGCTTCCTAAAGTTGAGTGAGAATTTGAGCCGTTTAGAGACCCTAAAACCGCCATTTTATGCACTTTTCGAACTTTTTAAATTCTCGTCCGTTAAATACCTCGTTGGAACTTTGGATTATTTTTTCTTGAATTAGCTTACCCAAAGGGATGTTTTGGCAAAATAAAAAAAATTCGATTTTTTGTGAGTGTCTTTCGATTCTCGATATACTCAGAAAATGGCTCTTAAGTGACATGACATTGTTTTCAGATCATGTTACATAGATGCCTTTTTCCCCATGAGATTTCATTCAATCCAAAAATACTATCATAGGATCATAGTGCGAGTTCCCATAAATCTGAGAGAATATTTTTGCGATTTTTAAAGTAAATGGAAGAAAGAGGGGGGGGGGATTGATGAATTTTTTTAAAAAAATTGAAAATTGTTGTTCAGAATTATGCACCTATCAATGTTAAGCCCGATGGGGGGGGGGGGGACCCCGGGCATATGTGGGGCATTTGATTACCTTTGCTATCTCCACCCTCGGGAATTTGACTGAGAGTCTGGGCCCCAGTGTGGGGACGTTTGACTTTTTGGAGAGGAGGATGCGCTACATCAATTATTGGTATTAAATGTTCAACAAATGAAAGACGAATGCTAGAGTTACTATGTTGCTACAGGTTTTTTCAAAAGTTCAATATTAAATAGAACAGTCTTTTCTAAATTGTCATCGTGCTACCCTCATTAAATAAAGTTTTTATTGTTATTATTATTATCTGTTATTATAAAAGACAAGAACGAACAACGTATTTTAGGCAGAGACGATGTCCCTAAAGTGTAGTAAAATTCATAAATACACGGCCAGATGTTCTGATATTCGATACAATTTGTCTCCAGGGTAGGGAGATTTGACCTGATTTAAACCATTTTTTTTGACCCCAGGGTGGGGTTTGATAAAAATTCTTCAAAAAAATCAAATGCCCCACATATGCACCCCCCCCCCCTCCGGCTTAACATTGGTAGGTGCACTAAAGGTGAGTTAAAATGAATATTTAAAGTTAATAATTCATAGGTGGACACCAAACAGTCCTTTGACAACCGCAGGTGCTCTTGCATGGGGGTGGACTGTCTAGGGGTGTGTACAAAAATTTATTCCCTTTTTTTGGTTAAATCTTATCCTGTTTCCTCAAAATTCGCGTATATTGCCCCCTTAATATAAAATTCACATTTGTTTGGGAAATTCTCAATTGAGTCATAGGTAGTCTCACTCAGTTAGTTGAGCGACTTGGTTTTTTATAGGTCTATATAAATTACAGGTTACCTCACCATTGGTGATTATTGGACAGAAATGGTGCAGGACTGGTCTTTTCAACAAGGTGTTCTTGGTTGCTTTTTTGTTTGGTCACTGTGACTAGTTCCATGAACAGTATGTAAGAGAGGATAAGCGCAATTTGAAAAGACTAGTCCATGCAACTGAATTGAATTTGGAAGACAAGTCGCAGGGACTCTATTTTATATTAGTACCCATAACATCAGTGAATTTTTCGGCTTGTTTGTTTTCCTTGCCTTTTCCTTGAGTGGGAAGAGAGACTGCTTGTAGTCTAGTTAATACAACTGTTAAAGAGGGGTTTTAACAGACTGAAGAAAAAATCCTTTTTTATTACAGAATTAGGATTAATTGGCTCCAACCCAGATAACTCAGTTGTCTTCAATTGAAAGGCTGCAAAGGACAGAGCAACATGGAAGAAAATGATCGATGGCCCTATTCTCTACCAGGAGGGAAAGGATTGGATGATGATGATGATGATAGATCAGGGGCACCCAATGGGGGAATTTTTAGCAAAATACTTCAAATGTCATTTTTTGCTTTCTCAGATGGTTTCAGAGCTTTGTAAAGGCATATTTGTGTAAGCTAATTAATGCAAGTTGATCTGTTTGGCCTTTGTCAGCTAAAACTTAAGGCCTCACAGAATTTTTACAGAATGTCCGCAGAATTTCTGAGCTGCCAATGACTGTCTGAAAATACTAGCTGGCCTTATTTTACGCTCTAATTGACATATTGGGCCCTCCGAAAACAATAGGAATTAATCAGCCCTTTTATTAAGGAAGTCCGAGGTTATGTTTCGCCAATTAAATCTCTAGTTTTTATGTTAATGAAATCTGAATATCGCTGGCGATTTTGGTCTGCCAAACAGATATTCTGCCAAAACGAACGGTTGGATGCCCCTGATATATAGGATTTAAAAATGAGATTCAGTCATGCCAGGAATGTATTCTAGTAAGACTTGTTCAGTCCACTGTTAATTAATTTCAGAATATGAGTGGCACATCGTAAGCCATATAGTGTTATAAAACAACTAAGATACTACATGCACTCTGATTGGCTGAGAGGTGTGTTTGCATGAGAGTATGTAAACACAGTTGTGATGTCACAGTTGTGCGTAGGATATTTTATAATAAAAATACAAAACTTTTCTTGACTGTGTTTGCATAGCCTGATGTAAACATGAGTGGGGTTAGGAGAATTCTTGAAAGTTATTCAAACGCTGCACTTCATCTCAGGTTTGCATAACTCTTAATGCAGTAAATTTGAATGCGTCATTTTTTGGCCTTATGATAGTGGATGTGGGAGCACTCGGTGTTGGCAACAGACACTGAATGTGAAATAAAGCCACATTTAAATATTGTTTTGCCTTGCTTGTTTAATTTTGTTATGGCTTTAAAACTTAATATGGGTTTATTTACAGTGGGTAACAACAAGCCAACGCACTGAGTACAATGATGCCCTTTATTGAATTCTTTAAAGTGGTTAATCCTCACAGGTTAACTAGTGTTAGCTTGAATGGCTGGACTTGATTCTCTATCATTGTAACTGACAGAGTCTTTGATTCAAGTGCTAATCATGATGGGTTTCTATATTTTCATGGCCAATTGTTGTACACATTCAGTTTTTTGCTAACAGACATGAAATCAAGCACTAAGATTTTTTAATCTTGTCATTTGCAGTAATCACCTGCATTTACCAAAGTTTTTATCAAGTCATAAATAATATTACTCAAAAGAAAAATGCAAAAAATAGCAATTTTTCAGAAAGAAAGAAAGAAAATGAGGAAATTTAAATAATGGTGTTACTGATCATAACAACAGCTGTTATATGTCTATAACTATATTTTTGCAATATGTTAAGGGTGATAATGTGATCATAGACATAACCATGGCAAAAGTATACCTGTCTGAAGAGCCGAGCATCTAACACTCAGTTTTCAAAAAGTATCTTGGTTGCCAATGATTTTTTTTTTATCAAAAAAAGTACCAAATTGTCCTTTCTTTTTGGTGATGTGAGCAAAAATCTATCTGGTGGAAATAGAGTTAATTGCAAAACTTAAAGGCTGTTGGCAGATAAGGAAAACATTCTACTAGATAATTTTCTTTTTGAAAGGAAAAAAACCAATCATTGTATGCAAGAAAATATAGACCAGCAATATTCCAAGATAATAGCCATGTTTTTTGCACATCAGTTGTATTTCTAGTTTACACAATTTTACACATTGCTACTATTTGATAGGAAAATCAATGGGACGCTAGAAGTCAATAATTGATTTGCATATGGCTGTAAACAGAATTTTGTGAGATTTGTTGGCCATGTGATCGAGTCCTAAAGTGATGATGTAAAAAAGGCGAAATTTACAATGTTATTTTCTGAAAAGAATGATAATGAAATCCCCACTTGCCAATATTATCAGCATCTTAGTTTAATCTGAGGGTAAGATATGACACTTTCCCTGATGATTTGACACAAATCTTTCTTAATTTGTTTAATAGGCTGCTTTTTGACAAGTGGGCTTTATTTCATGATACTCATAGTTTCACATATTAAAATATTTTTGACGTCACAGTTTAAGACTTCATCGAGAAGGCAGCACTGTCTTCCTCCTTATTATTAATTTGCTGTTGTTTGTGCTGCAATTCATTTTTCTATTTTGTTGTACGTGCATGTACCATTGTATTATTTGATGTGTACAAGTCCTGTTATGTAATCACTACAATTATTTTGCTTAAAATTTGCAGTCACCTTTTCAATAGAATAAACTGCTTTTAATAGGCCAATTAAAACTGTTATTGACATACGTGACCCGTAATTGGACTAGTGTAACTGGACTAGTGTAGTTGGACTGGTAAAGTATTGCATAACAACCAATCAAGGGTTTCAATCAATACACATTAGGCAATACTAATAATATAATATTATATCAAGGATTAAATCTCTTTGACTTATGCTGCAAGGTTGTCCATTTTTCAAAAAGCATCCTTGCAGAGTAAATTGGCGATCATTCAGTTCTGCACTCAGTATTATTTTCCTGCAAAATAAAAATACTGTCACAGTGTATATTTGCAAGCTGTCTGAACCCTCCATACAAATTAAAGGTATTTCCATATCAATACCATTTCCATTTAGTCAGCGTGGCAGAGTGGTTAGGGCGCTGGACTTGAAATCTGGAGGTCCCACATTCAAGTCCAGCTCTGACCGCTATCTGGAGTTGTTCTTGGTAGACCTGGTTCCAACTCCTCGGCCACACTTCTAAATAGCCAGCTGGGGTTCTTAAAGCTGTTATGTTCATTTAGATTATTTCTTTCATTGTCCCTGAAAAGCCCCTCACTGGGCGTGGTCAATTAAGTTATCATTATTATGATTATTATTATTATTATTATAGCAGTGCAAGACGTATATATGCTACCATCCTAAAAAGCATGCACAGGGCACGAACGTAGCCTATGCAGCTAATTTTCGAGGGAAAAAAACTAACTTCTACTTATTATTATTATTATTATTATTATTATTATTATTATTATTATTATTATTATTATTATTATTGTCATTATTATGTAATTTACATAGATTTATTTCAAGTGTTTTTAGTTTTCTAGGTTAATTAAAACAGAAATAATGGCTGATGAAACAGTGTCAAGTTCCCCCTCAAGTACCTCTGAACCTGTAAGTATGATAGAAATGTACAATGATTATATAATAGATGCTACTTTTCCTCATCTTTCTATCTAACCTTATCCTCTGTTCACAATTCTCTTTGTTTGGAACCAAGGGAATTGTTGTAAACTTAAGAAAAAGTCTCTGTCCACACTCTTTCTTGTTGAAAGAAGATATGTCTTCAAAAGTCCTTGCATTTGAGGGAGTTTTCTAATGTATGCATTTTCCATGAAAATGGTAGTGTTTTCTGATTGTTTTATTGTGTACGCGAGCCCAAAATGTATCAAAATGTGTGCATTTTCAAATGACAATTGCATTAGTGCGGATGGTGCCTCCGAATTTTTTTCCAGGATATATTAAAAGGCAGATGGACCCTGTCAGTTACTGGTAGTTGACTCTCCCTTACTTCAGGTACTAGACAAGACTCACAACTTTTCACACGCCTTTAATTGTGTCTAATATTTCATTGTACAAAAACATTGAATGCACCCAAAACAATCAGTTGATTGTAAAAATTTGTTATTGCTATTACTTTTGTTATTTTTCCATTATTATTATTATTATTGTTATTATTATTATTATTATTATTATTATTATTACTGAATTGGTATTGAATCATTTCTATCAGTATGCCTATTGCCATATATGGTCAATGTTTTCCTTCATTTTAGTTGCAAGGAAAGAATACGATTAATCACGTCACAGTCCAGTATTTACGCTAATTTTGCCTTTCATATATTTATCCAGCCAAAAAAATGGTTTAGGAGGCCTTGTGAAAAGTGCGGAGAGATGGAGAATTCAGTTAAAAGGTCCTCATGTAAGACATGCAAGGCACCATTTGAGAAGAAGAAGGTTGAGGTGAAGCCAGTGTCCGAAAAACAGTTTTCTTACCACAAAACCAAGCTGTTTCAGAAGGTACAGTACACTGTTTGTTTCTAGTTTAGAGTGACATTAACATTTTTATATGTGAGTTCTCTATTTATTGTGGCCATCAGATCCTGTACAGAAATTGATATATTGCTTTTTTTTGTATCATGTCCCCTGTGGGATTTTAACGACAAATAAAATTGGAAATTATTCGAAATTTTTCAATTTGTATCGGAAGCCTTGGAGTGATGTTAAATTTTCTATCTACCAATTGTGGGTTGTTATAGTGGTGGCAGCAGCAGGCCTTTGTACACCAAGCAGATTACACACTCTGCATACAGTGTAACAACACTTGAAAACATGGAATGATTCTGACACCAATGCTACTGACAGTTACAAAGTGGCAAGAAAATTGTTACAGTCTTTCAATCCATCAAGGGTTAAAGACATAATATGAGTTGTAACTAAACCAGTGGTATTCCCAACATTTGCTATCTACCATTATCGTCTGTAGGAAGGGTTTATAATTCATGAGTAGGGTCAAGATTTTTTATCAGTGGGGGGGGGGGGGGGGGCTTTTCCAGAAAGCAAGACAAGGTGTAAGAAAGATTCGGTTTGTACGTCACTTGATAAATCTGTAAATACAACAGTTCTTTATGCTGTTGTTTGTATTTTTTGGTATCATTGTAGCATTCAGATAGTTCGCTCAGTAATTTCTTTCTTTGTCATTTCAGGCAACAAATCTTCATGCGGGACAACCGAACACGCACTGTGTTATACTGATTTACCACGAAAATAAACGTGGTAACGAGTTTCACTTCTATGGTACGCAAGGTATTGCAAGGGTATTTCTGTCTTACAACGACAATTGCGTTCAAAGGCTGTTCAGCCTGTTCTGTCTGAAGAACAGCAACAAACGGACAGAATTAACTACGACTACTATTTCCACCGGACAAAACGACAACACGACGACAGAGGAATCATCGATAACAGCCACCAATGGACAAACGGGACAGAACTTGCCGACAGAAGACAGCGACACCGTACAAAACCAAACGCGACAAAATCAGACCTGTGACTACCAAACAGGACAGAACCAGACGGAAGGTAGTCAAACAGGAACGAACCAAATGGGACAGAACCAGACTAGAGACTACCAAACGGTACAGAACGAAACAAGAGACAATCCAACAGGATACGGCCAAACGCGACGTAACCAGACAGGAGAAGACCAACCAGGACAGAACCAGACGGAAGACAACCAAACAGGATCGAACCAGACGGGAGACAACCAAACAGGACCGAACCAGACTGGAGGCAAACAAGCAGGACCGAACCAGACGCCACAGAACTTCCAGAAAGAGGACAACCAAACAAGACACAGCCAAACGCAACGTAACCAGACAGTGGACAGCCGAATAGAACAGAACCAAACACGACAGAACCAGACTGGAGACAACCAGACAGGACAACACCAAGCGCGACAGAACCGGGTAGGAGAAAACCAAACGGGCCAGAACCTCAGAGTGGACAACCTAACAGGACAAAACAATCGACAGACAGTAGCCACGGAAACAACAACTACTAGTACAATGCCGACAGCAACAACGACAAACAGTAGCGACTACAGACAATCGACAGACAGTAACAATCGACAGACAGTAACCACGGAAACAACAACTTCTAGTACAATGCCGACAGCAACAACGACAAACGGTAGCGACTACAGACAATCGACAGTCAGTAACAATCGACAGACAGTAGCCACGGAAACAACAACTACTAGTACAATGCCAACAGCAACAACGACAAACGCTACTTCAGAGCAACGAAAAAAGCGTAAGAAGGTAGCTTGTGGGAAGTGCCCAGGGTGTACCGTTGCTGATTGCGGGACTTGTGTCAATTGTCTGGACAAGCCCAAGTTTGGCGGACCAAACACAAGGCGGCGTAAATGTGTTCAAAGAATGTGCCAAAACATCTAGAGGTGCAAACCTGAAAAAGTGGCCCAAATGGAGAGTTGAACTGTTCCTAAAAGACTTTCATCATGATACCTATAATAAAGAAGATCCACTTAACCTCTCGTGTTACAGTTACAGTTACAGTTCTCTCGTGTCTCAGTTACAGTATTATATCTCGAGAAGCCGGTTTTCAATCAATAGAAAGCAAATTCTTGCCAATTACCGTATCAGTAAATTTAAGTGATGTGTACAAAGTAATAAAGAACAAATGTTTGATTAACTTGCCCTTACAAATGCTACTTTATATGAACCTTCAAATCCCCAGTTACAATTGAAATACCGGAAGCCGATATAAAAAAAAATAAATTGTCCATTTCTATCCAGTACTTTTTCTACAATGTGTTTGTTTAAGTGTAAGAGCAAAACGAAACATAAAAACGTATGACTTTTTCCTTTTGTTACATTACGAAGAATATAAGAATTTTTATTATGTTTGGCCTTGTCCATGGTAACCAACATTCCTTTGGCCATTGTAATTCTCATTAAAACTAAACTTGTTTCTTAGATCTGGACTCCAGTATAATCCAAAAAGGCAATGTCACGAATAAATGGCCTTTTTTGTCTCAGTCTTGGTTATTTGAATTAATGCACATGAACATGGAGAGAAGGGTAAGAGGTGAATTGGAGACATTTTTCCCGACTAGCCCCTTAATTGCACGATACCTTTTATGACTGAGTCGAGATAACACCGAGCAATTTGCTGTCTTGACATCCAGGTCGTTACGTCCATATGGACCTACTAGTTAACAGGATGTAAAATGAAAACCTAAAACGGTATTGGCAGCCGACTATGGGCTTTTGATTATGGTGCTAGTGTTATTGGGCGTTACAGTCAAAACCAATTATCAAAGCTATAGAGTCCTAGGGAAATACATATTATGCATGCAGGAAATTACACCACTGCAATTAGGTTCAAAACACTGGTCATTTATTTTGAGCATACCACGATAAGATGACCTTAAAAGGAGCTTGTACGCAACGTAGCAAGAGCTCACAAATATCCTGGACTGTGAGTGCACTTTATATTCCGGAGCGACCTTGATTCGTGAATCTGCAGATGAAAACGTTAGAAAATGGGAAACAGCGGGTCTGTATTAACTCATAGCGTCCGATATACCTTTTCAAAGCTGTACTCGTTTTTTGAACCCCTACCGACCTTGATGTGCAATTAATGCGATCGCTGTGCCTGACTGCAACCTCCTAGTACTGTGCAGTTGCGCCTTGGCAGCACTGAACAGTTGAAAAAGGAACACCACCTAAGTGTAACAAACAGCAATGATCTTTTATTTCTGTAACAGTTTATTGTAGAAATAAACAGGTTTTTGTTATCGTGAAGTAAAAATTTTACACACATGTTCACTTGTTGTTTCTGAAAAGACTAAATGAAATTGTGCACCGATTACGGCTTTGTGTACTGCCATATAGCCGAATACCTCAATGTAAGCAGGCCAGAAATGGGTTTTGATTCATATCGATTTGTCAGGAGCTACTAGGTTTTCCATCATCGACACTTGCGCTTGATGATGTTTAATAAAATGAAGCTTTTCGTCAATTACAGCGTTTTGGTCGATTGTCTCAGTGCAATGCCTTTGGCCTAAGACAGGTTTCGGCCTCCTAACACAAAGGCTTTGTCCAGCCTTGGTGATTTTCCAGTATGTTGCCCGAATTATCAAAACAAAGTACCCAAGGTTTCGAAAACGGTCACTGTGAGCAAGTGCCTCATACAAGAACAAGCTTTCTTCGATCATTGCGGCCTTTTGGGGAAAATCGTTACTTTTGGCCTAAAACGGGTTTTGGCCTCCTGACACGAAGGATTTGCCCAATCTAGTTGATATTTTAGTATGTTGCTCGGATTATCAAAATAAAAAAGTACACATTGCGGCCTTTTGGGGAAATTCATTGCGTTTGGCCAAAAACGGTTTTTGCCTTCCTAACGCGAAGGATTTGCCCAGTCTTAGTGATATCTCAGTATGTTGCCCGAATTATCAAAACACAGTACCCGAGGTGTCATAAACGGTCTTTGAGAGCAAGTGCCTCATCCAAGAAGAAGCTTTCTTCGATCATTGCGGCCTTTTTGGGAAATTCGTTACTTTTAGCCAAAAAGGGATTTTTACCTCATCACACGAAGGATTTGCTCAATCTTGGTGCTATGTTACTATATTGCTTGGACTATCGAAATAATAAAGTACACAAGGTTTCATAAACGGTCGTCGAGGGCAAGTGCCTCATCCAAGAACAAGCTTTCTTCGATCATTGCGGCCTTTTGGGAAAAATCGTTACTTTTGGCCAGAAACAGTTTGTGTCTTCCTAACGCGAAGAATTTACCCAATCTTGGTGCTATTTTGGTATGTTGCTTAAATTATCAAATTACAAAAGTACAGAAGGTTTTATAAATGGTCGTCGAGGGCAAGTGCCTCATCCAAGAACAGGCTTTCTTCGATCATCGCAGCCTTTTGGGGAAGATCTTTACTTTTGGCCTAAAACGGGTTTTGGCCTCCTAACACGAAGGATTTGCCCAATCTTGTTGATATTTTAGTATGTTGCTCGGATTATCAAAACCGAAAAGTACACAAAGTTTCATAAACGGTCGTCGAGGGCAAGTGCCTCATCCAAGAACAGGCTTTCTTCGATCATTGCGACCTTTTGGGGAAAATCGTTGCTTTTGGCCTAAAACGGGTTTTGGCCTCCTAACACGAAGGATTTGCCCAATCTTGTTGATATTTTAGTATGTTGCTCGGATTATCAAAATAAAAAAGTACACAAGGTTTCATAAACGGTCGTCGAGGGCAAGTGCCTCATCCAAGAACAGGCTTTCTCCGATCATTGCGGCTTTTGGGGAAAATCGTTACTTTTGGCCTAAAACGGGTTTTGGCCTCCTAACACGAAGGATTTGCCCAATCTTGTTGATATTTTAGTATGTTGCTCGGATTATCAAAATAAAAAAGTACACAAGGTTTCATAAACGGTCGTCGAGGGCAAGCGCCTCATCCAAGAACAAGCTTTCTTCGATCATTGCAGCCTTTTTGGGAAAATCGTTACCTTTTGGCCTAAAACGGGTTTTGGCCTCCTAACACGAAGGATTTGCCCAATCTTGTTGAAATTTTAGTATGTTGCTCGGATTATCAAAATAAAAAAGTACACAAGGTTTCATAAACGGTCGTCGAGGGCAAGCGCCTCATCCAAGAACAAGCTTTCTTCGATCATTGCAGCCTTTTTGGGAAAATCGTTACCTTTTGGCCTAAAACGGGTTTTGGCCTCCTAACACGAAGGATTTGCCCAATCTTGTTGAAATTTTAGTATGTTGCTCGGATTATCTAATTAAAAAAGTACAGAAGGTTTTATAAATGGTCGGCGAGGGCAAGTCCCTCATCCAAGAACACGCTTTCTTCGATCATCGCAGCCTTTTGGGGAAAATCTTTACTTCTGGCCTAAAACGGGTTTAGCCTTTCTAACGCGAAGGATTTGCTCTATCTTGGTGATATTTCAGTATGTTGCTCGGGTTATCAAAATAATAAAGTACCCAAGGTTGCACAAACGGTCGATGAGGGCAAGTGCCTCATCCAAGAACAAGCTTTCTTCGATCGTTGCAGCCTTTTAGGAAAAATCGTTACTTTTGGCCTAAAACGGGTTTTGGCCTTCTAACACGAAGGATTTGCCCAATCGTGCTGATATTTTAGTATGTTGCTCGGATTATCAAAATAAAAAACTACTCAAGGTTTCATACGGCAAGTGCCTCATCCAAGAACACGCTTTCTTCCATCATTGCGACGTTTTGGGGATTTCATTACGTTTGGCCAAAAACGGTTTTAGCCTTTCTAACGCGAGAATTTGCTCTATCTTGGTGATATTTCAGTATGTTGCTCGGGTTATCAAAATAATAAAGTACCCAAGGTTGCACAAACGGCCGTTGAGGGCGAGTGCCTCATCCCAGAACAAGCTTTCTTCGATCATTGCGGCCTTTTGGGCCTAAAACGGGTATGGGCCCCCTAACGCGAAGGATTTGCCCAATATTGGTGATATTTCAGGATGGTGCTCGGGTTATCAAAATAATAAAGTACCGAAGGTATCCAAAACGGTCGTTGAGGGCAAGCACTTCATCCGAAAACAGCCTTTCTTCACCAATTGCAGTCTGTTGGGGAAATTCACTACGTTTGGGCAAAAACGGGTTCCTGCGTGATTCGCCTCATCTTGCTGAAATTTCCTTATGTAAATTGGATTATCATTTTTTCTTCATAAATATTGGAGAAATTTCGATATGTTGCCCTTATTAGCAAATTAACAAAACAGGACAGTTTTTAAAAAGGTGCACAGACCTGGAGAGCATTTCGCGAAAGCCCAGAAAAACCCCCGAAAGCCCTGGTAATGCAACACCGTATCTTGTAAACAAAGGAATTTCCAAACATGCAACTTTGCTAGAAGTTAAATATTTTCCATCTTACAGATATGTTCAAATGACAGCTTTGTTGAATGAGTTGTTCATGGTTTTACAAACGGCTTTTCGGGGCTTTCGAGAAAAGCGACCCTGGTCCAAGACCGAGGTCTGTATGGTCATTTCCAGTGCATCTACAAATAGGATTTTTACCGCCTTACATAGATTGGCCCTATCGTGTTGTTCAGGTTATATACCACAACATTCAACAAATTGATCTTACAAGCCAGTTGAGGCCATATCCCTCATCCACGGAAAGGGTATATGGACGTGCCAAAGAATGGGTAAACAGACGGTTGTTTGCCCCTTGAATTTTTTTGTTTTTCATCTTGATCTATCCTTTGCAATTTGAAATGGCATAGGAACAAATTTTTCGTCCATAACATGGGGTTTGTTCGCCAGGTGCTTGGTGCGAGTTCCTTGACATAAAGTTGCGGAAGAGAGGGGGAGATATTACACTTGAGCTGTTACGTTATGTGACAACTTTTCGATGCTGAGATTACACACCGATTGGCTACTGGTCCCCTCTCTTTTTGATAAAAGAGATATTACCGTGGAGAACACAATTCTCCACGAGGGTGTCATCAGGAACCACCTGACTCATTGTTGCCAGCTTCGCCGGTGTCATTGAATCAAAATCGTGACCACTTACATCGAAAAGAACCTGTTTGTTTGCACAAAGGAGAAATCTGAATAACTAAAAACCTTTATTTACATATATTTATCATTAGAGAAATCCAATGCCAGAAATTAGGCATGTTCGCTAATGCGTCAAATTTGCCAACGTGAAAGGAATGTTTATAATCCGATTTAGTTACCATAAAACAATCACGATACAATAATTCGGCGTCAGGCTGTACTCTTAAAAGGTTACAATAAACATGCTTCTAAGACGCATCACATAAATCAAATTCTGCTTTGACTCGAGGTACGGGGATGGGAGAGGGAATGGGGACGTCTAAAAGTAGACAAACCAATAAACACACTATATAGACCGCTACTTCCACAGAAGTTATGGATACAAAAAAGCCTTGGTCAAACGGCAACGCGGGTGTTATTAAAATGCCCGCTTGCGCACAGACAAGTGTTGGGTGGGAGAGAGCATCACAAGTATACTGTAGTTGTTCGAAAGTTAGAAACAATCCAATTAAATGATTCTTGCGCATGCTGAAAATAATACTGAAATTGTGCACAGAATTTGCTCAATTTAGCTGTCGCCCATTTTAAATGGATTCCGGGTTAGCTTTATTCAGTCTCTACTGAATCGTTATCAGCATGCTCAGAGCTACTATTTGCCAACCCCTCCACTGCATCTTCCTCCTCTTCCATTTCGTCATCCTCTTCGCTGCTCTCGTAATCGTCGTAATCCTGCAATTCCTCGATAAGAGTAGGGTCATTCGCCAAAGCCATTTTAAAGTACCGCAGTCCTAGAGAGATTTGTGTTTTACAAAACTGGACGCCTTTCAGCTTGAGAGCCCGTTTACCAGCTTGGATGTGAATATCTTGGACATTAGTACAGTATCGGGCCTGCGCAAAAATAAACAAAACGTAATGATGAATCAGCAAAACAAATGTATAAGATGCAAGAAACATTCTTAAGTTTTTCGTAGTGAGTACACATACCCTGTTAACTGTATCAGGAACATCTTGCTCATTGTCTCCTGCAAAAGAAGTGGTAGGAACATCTTGCTCATTGTCTCCTGCAAAAGAAGTGGTAGGAACATCTTGCTCATTGTCTCCTGCAAAAGATGTGGTAGGAACAGCTTGCACATTGTCTCCTGCAAAAGATGTGGTAGATGTTTAAACACATTTAACAAGAGATAAATAAGTACGACCACATCTCGCCCATTGTCCCCCGCAAAATATGTGGTAGACTTTTAACCACAATAACATGAGGTAAACAAGCACGACCATTATGTTTTTTCCATTATGTCGAATCACTTTCTGTTTCATCTATTTATCACATTTGTTGTCTGAATAAGAAAATTATCGCTGGGTGCTGGGACATCACTTATATCATCCGTCTGGAATGATTGATGTTTTCATTACAAAAACGATTAGATTAGTATTGAGAGCATGATTAAGCGTACAGTGAAGTACCTGGGCACAGGGTTGATTTTAAAACATCCGCTTCAATACTCAGTTGTTCTGCTTTTTCTTTGTAGAAGGCCAGGAAGGACCTCATCTCAGTTTCAATCTGTTTCTTCTCTTCTCGAAGCCTGAGGGATTTGTTGAACACCTCCACAGCTTCCATTTTGTCTCGTAACGGCCCTGTGAAATTTATGTTAACTGATAATAATAATAATAATAATAATAATAATAATAATAATAATAATAATAATGACAATAATAATAATAATAATAATAATAATAATAATAATAAATATGAACATTATAGCTTGACAGAACCCCAACTGGCAGGAGGCAGATCAGTTGGCTATTTACATGTACTACCAAGGAGATGAACTCAGTTTTGCTCTATCACAAACAGGAAAGTATTCATTGAATACAGACTTGGCTTGCCTGTGAAGATCTACAACCAACTATGCAAAGAAATGGAATTTGCGCCTTGACGTTTATTTGAAAAGGCAGAAAGATAACTGCGCATCTAAAGAAGGAAAATAAATAAATTAAAATGTAAATAAAAAGGAAAGAAAGAAAGGAAGAAAGAAAGAGAAAGAGGAGAGGGGAGGGAGGGGGGAAGGGAGGAAGAAAGAAAAGAAAATGACGACTAACCAACCAACCAAACAAAAACAGAATGCAACTCATGTTTGATAAATGTAAGATCTTGAGAGCGTGTGCTTTTACATACCCTCATTGCTGCCCCACGCTACATTTCCAGATAATACAGCTTCCTCTGAAACTGGCACATAAGCACTACTGGGATTACAGTGGATGACGATGTTGTTGTAGTTGCACAATGTGTCTTTAAGAGCCTTCTTTTCTGCATCGTTCTTTTTCCTCAGTTTGGACCGTTGCTTTGAGTAGACTGAAAAACAGAACAATTAACAACTATGCACCAGGCTGGTATGCAGTACAAGCCATGCTACGCATCACGAAAAATTGGCATTTTTGACTACTCGAGTTCATACCTACCTGCTTCCTTGTTAATCATTTCCTGGCGTCTTCGAATCAAAGACATGGAGCACATAATCTTATCTCGGAGGGTTTGGGCCACTGACTCTGCAAGTGACTGAAGGCCAGCATCCTCCAAAAGTGCTTCGTCTACACCATCCAGTAATAGTTTACTCCTAATAGCAGAAAGGCGGGCTCTTTTCACTTCAAGATTTTCTAGTAGCTGTTTCGCCTGAGTGAAAAAGTTGACATTACCAACCAAGACTGAAAGGGATTGACTGGATACGGTACTGAACTGCTGCAGAGCTTCAGCCTCCCGGATTTCCTGTGAAAGTCTAAAGTATTCAGCTCTCTTGTTGTCACTCGCACCAGCAGTTGATGTTTCCTCGTCTATAAAATGAAGAAAAGAATCAGTTAATTAAATCCAAAATTTTTGAAATATCACTACAGCAAAATACTAATTGCAAACGTGGCTAAAACAAATTGATTCTAATGCAATGAGTTAGAAAAAAACAGTTAAAACTCATCTTACAGACACCTCTACAATATCGATCAGTTCACTTTGTACTGTAGTGAACTAAACGTATAGAATCCCTTGCTCTTAGATACAGACACCTCTATTACACGATCATTTGGTTTTGTCCACTTGATGTCTGTATAAGGGAGGTTTTAACCTAAAAGTATATAAATGTCAAATTAAAAAAGTGATAGTAAAAATAGAATAAATAACAGATACCCTGGGCTGCTTTAATAATCTCGCTCTTCCACTTCCTTAGCTCATTTTCTGTCACACCAGTTTTGATGAGTTCATCACTTTGAGTTTTCACTTCTCTGAGGATCTTTAAACGATAGTAAAAAGTCATTAAAAGTCTACTCAACGTGTTAAATCCATCATAGAAATGGTACTCGATACTACAAAAAAGGAAAAAACTAACAGAACTGGCAAAACATCATGTTGAATTTAATGGAAATGCATTGAACCTCGGGATACATGTGCGAAAAACTGAAATTACTATTTTACAAAAGTCAACATCAACACCAATAACAGTAACATCACCAACAAACCTTCACATAACGCAATGATAAGTATTTAGGTAAGGCAAGTATCTTCTTTTCATTCCAAAAGAGGACATGTTCTGTCAAGTGTTCCATGCGTCCTACAAAGGTTAACACACAGTTGTAATCAGAAGTAGAAGCAACAACCTTTTAAACTGCAATGAAAGAATATTATTATATATACAATAACCGATGATAATGTGCACGCTGTTATTGGTCAATACCTATTGATTATTATACCAGTTAACCACAAGGAACACGTAGTTATTATATAGAAGCAATGAACCACACATTTAACTATGGTTTATTGGCTCAATAAACCACATGCGATGTTGGAATAACACTCAAAAAACTTGTAAATCACTCGGCTTCTGCTCGTGACTTACAATCTCTTCTCATGTTATTCCAACAATTCCCCCGTGGTTTATTGAGCTAATAAACCGTAGAAATGTGTGGTATATTGCTTAAATGAAGACCAATGCTACCTGGGTGGCAATTTGGAGAAATAAATATGACTGCTTAATAATCTAGTGACATTGAAAAAATGTATCATCTTATTCCGGTTACAGCTGTAATTACATTATAAACCTACCTGCTCTTGTCATGTTCTTTGTGGTTGAGCCACACCTTGACAGATACTGGAAAGCTGTTTCCATTATTTTCTTCGCCTGTGGTGAGTCCAGCTTCTTCCTGCCATTGACTCCCATACAGTACCTCACAGTAAAAAAAGATAATGAGAGCTTGTCAACAAAAATGACATTGTTAACTACTGGTATATACAAGTATTAATGTATTATGCCTTTACTATGTTATGTGCAGCTGGGTCATTAAAAAAAAAAAAACATTTAGACTTACTCTGCAGGTCCACTTGTGCAACTTTCCATGCATCTGTCCCAGAGCTGGAATTAAAGATGTGTCTGCTGACACTTTTTGCATCCATGGCCAATATTTACAAATTACGTCATAAAATAAAAACTTGACACCCATAGATGGCAACACATATTTCTGCAAAAATAAATAAGACAATAGTGATGGGATTGTCTGGTAAAGCTTACTCCAGTAACAAGGATTACAACAATATTAAATTACCTATCAGAAAGGGTGCAATGAAAAATGTGACAAAGGTTAGGTAAATTTAGATACTCACAGCACAAAAAAATTGCTTAAATCAAGTATAAAATGCTGCAGGTTTGACTGTGAACAAGATCAATATTATCTTATTAAAGATGAATGAATTTGTTGTTCTTGTAGCCTAATGCTGCCACAGGGAAGACCAAAGACAGCAACATGAAAGAAATCCATGGCAGAATGTCAGTGATGTACATATAAGAATCTTTTAGATAACTTAAATCTGGATTCACTGAAGCTCACCTGAAGGTAAAACCCATAGCCATACATTTCCCCAGTCCACATGTTTACCGCTTTTTGCATCAGTGCATGTCGACAGCCAGCCACCATTACTCCGGTCTCATCCAGTTTTTGTAATGATTTGGCTTTTGACTTAGCAGCCTGCCAGTGCACTTGACCACATGAATCTTGCCCAGTTACCTTACAAAGGTCAACTTAGGTGTCAGAAAATGTGACATACATACACAGATGCACACACACACACACACACATACATATATACATAGATACATGCATGCATGCATGCATACAACAATAACAATTACTTCCAATATTGATATTGATCAAAGATTATTTAATGTCTACACATAATAATACACTTAAAGTCATTGGTCACCTTCGAAGTTTTTTGCTGGTACGTTCGTTCCAAAGAGTCTTTAACGTTTTTGTCATCACAAAAAAAGGTGTCAGCATAGTAAGAATCAAGGGGTCCACTGAAGAAAAAAAAACAACAACAACAAAAAAATGGACACACAGAAAGCTAAGGTAGAAACAACAATCAGTGGAAGATGACTATATAAAAATACACTAGGACTATAAGCTTGTCTTTCAGATAAAGGCTGACACTTCAATGGATCACGCATTTATTTGTAACATAATAATAAAACTAAATGATATATGACTACAATAATATGTTAATTAACAGGATACGTTATCATTTATAAACTGCAATGCTTGACATCACTTTCACTTAGTTTTGAGGGGTCAATAGATGTGGATCTCTTCCAATCTTCCCAAGTTGACCATTTATTTTGTCGGGTCATGTCGCTGTCTTTGACAGGTGTTTGACCCGAGACCCCTCTCTTATCTGGAACACTGAGTGTCCTGACATTTAAGGAAAATACTAGAGAAGAAGCATTTTTTTTCAATGGATTGCTAGGTAACACTTAAACTTAAACAGAGTTTAAAAGCAATGGTTGAAAATCTTACACTTTCGGTTTTTGTATGTTTTTAATAAAATTTATCATTATTTATGTAGTAAACTCTGGTCAAAGAATGCCTGAAAAAAGGGAAACAACATGTTAACTACTAATTACAAAAAAGGGGAAGCAGCAAAATGGTAGTAGCTACTTACGCATTTACTTTCTTCCAGCGATATGTTTTTCTGTTTCCATCCATGTGGCAAGCCAATTGACCTCCATGGCAACATGGACAGGTCATAAAATTTAGGCCAGCTGCCTCACTGAGTTCAAACTGGCAGTATTGCCATTCCTGGAAAGCTTTTGAAAATGTTGCTGGAGTGATTGTACCTGACTGTGAACAAAAAAAAAACCCTTTGAAATAATTATTAGTTTAAAAAGAAAACACCTGCAGATACAGTGAAACCTCTACTAAGCAGCCACTCTTTTTAGAGGTCAGTTGTTACAGTCCCCTCCCCTTAACAGAAAAATAAATATATTATCAGCAATTCAATGTAAACTAAGCCTCCATTAAATGATCATGTCTATTAAAACAGAGACAGCTAGCCAGCTTATGTTAGCTCAATAAGTGATTTTGGATTAGTTAATGCATGTAGTAAACAGCCATATAGAATTCAGTTTGGCTGAGTATTAAATATAGCTATTTCTGTTAGTCACTGTAAAGTTATTACTACATTACAGAAAAATTATGAAAACAATGCTTTATCAATTTTTCTGTACTCAGACTGTTTGGTTCAGTTGTTAACATTATCTGCTATTTTAAATATATTTTGCTTCAATCACCTCTGTTCCTCTACCATAACTTGTGCTAAGGTCTTTTGAGCCTCTACGATGCAGGCGTCCTACATTAAGTGGCCAAAGGCTGATACTTAATAGCCCAGCTTTAAGTAAGACCTGTCACTTGCTGGAGTTGTGGCAAGTATTCTGGTCAAAATCATTATCTATAATTCATGCATTGTTGGAAACAGATTCAGTGCAACAATTGCTCTCTGATGGGTGCTGCATTAGGGCAGCCACCTACTTCACAACTTACTGCAAGCACTGTAGTGAAGGTTTCAGTGCAATTAACATTCTTTACTGAAAGTAAAATCCATGTACCCTGCCTTTCTTTTCCGAAATCTGAGCCAACGTTTTCACAAAAGCGCTTGAGGACGAACCAGGCATGTTTTTTTGCATGGCGTCCCAAAACTGAAACACAGCATGGTCAAAAAAGTATGAGGCATTAGTGGGACTGCCTGGCCAATATACCAAATGAACAAGTGACACTTCACTTGCAGAATTGCAAGAGTCACACACCAGCTGGGGGATGTGCAAATCAAATCGGCCTGCAAGGAAACAAACATATTATAGACAATGTTTCTTATATAATATTATACAAATTGAATGAATTTTGAGTGAAACATTCATTTCTGAAATACCCACAAGTGATATGCTATGTCACTATATGCAACAAATTGTTGAATGGTTATTAATGATACCCATGCAAGCACTTCACATGCAAATAAAATTAAGTGACTAAGATAAAAAGAACTAGCTTTGCAACTAAAAATAGTGGCAAAAAACACACAAGGACAATGGCTTGAATGGGGTTTGAACCCATGACCTTTGCAGCACATGTGCAAATGCTCTACCACTGAGCTATCAAGCCCTTTAGACAGCACTTTTGTTTGGTATTAATCACCTTTGCAATCACTGTTTGATTACAGATTATGACAGTTAAAAGTAGTTTTTTGTACGTCACAAGGTTTAAAACAGTGAAACACAAAAAATGTGCTAGCATGAAATGCTGCAGAAAATGTATCTGCACTCATCAAACATGACACACACTATTACTCTAAGTGGTACTTACCTTTAAGATTAATCAAAATACACTTAGATTGTGATGGTACAACTTTCAACGAGTCATTTTTGCAATTGGGACAGCAAAAGGGAGCCGGATCACATGGAACAATACAAGCTAAAATATTAAAATCAAGTGTTAATAAAATTAATAGTCATATACATTATGGCTTAAATTTTTCTTTGGTTTGAGAATTTTCAATTTAGTTAAGTTTTAGGTTATGGAAATGAGTCTGACACCAAGGAAAATAAAAATTTAACTGGTGTGAAATTTTTGAAACCCAAGAAAGATTTGAACCAACCAATATACAGGTACATGAATGCCCTCAACAGTCAGTTATACTAACACTTCAAACAGCAGCATGTAAAACAATTTTTGCAAAAAAGACAGACACTGTCTGTGACGACAACAACAGCAACAAAAGATGGAAGATTACTGACCCTAGGGAGTAAGTCCCATGTGGCTGCATTCACTAATAACAAGACAGTGCTACTAACCAACAGAGTCCAGCTTTCCTTGAGAGTTAAAAGCTTCAGTTGGCAAAATGGGACTAAAAAAATTCCCATTCCAAGCTTCTCTGTCATGGATAGGATTTTGATCATGTGCCTGAATGTCACACAAAGAACAGAACAGGATTCCAGGACCACAATCAACACAACGTATTATGCACTGATCTATCTCCAAAGAACACTTTGAGCAATGTTGTGGAGAGGACAAAGCTTCTTGACAAATAGCATCATAGGCTAGATTTGCCCTGAAGCCTTCCCAGTTTGCTTCCAGCTGCGTCTGCCTGGTTTGCCAGGTAATTCCCCATACTGTGTTTGCTTCAATGAGCTTTTCAGCATCATTGAATGCCTCTTGTAACATGGTGTCTGTTAAAAGAAGAAAATTTTCAGTGATGTAACAACGTACAAGTTAAATTATGGTAGACGCTGTAGATGCAATGGAAGGTGGACACAAACTTGCAAATTCATAGCTATTACAGTAACCCTTTCGCCCTTTCCCGCAAGTAAAGCCTAATATAAAAGCTAATTGATGACCAAACCTCAATGAATATTGACTAACTTGCCGATCTCCTAACAACTGTACAAATCAATATATTTGACATAGGAATTAAAAAGGGGGAGATTAAGAAAGTACGGTGCTATTCATCAATGAAACACTTTTGTTTCTAAGCTGACTGTTCAGGTTACAAAAGAAAAAAATGAAATGTATTTTACTCACCGCTTTCTTCCTTATCATATTCGAAATGTAACTGGTCGTCCACATCATTATCATGTAAACTTACGACATCTTCATCACATGGACGTAATTCACTAGTGTTGCTGGAACCAACTACAGCATAAGCAATAAAAATTTAAAAAGTTTAAGCTAAACGGTAGTTGTTGGAATCATATCAATACATGTCCCTATTTGATAGTAAATTGTCGGAGAAACTCACCGTTTGATGTGCTCTGCGAGGATGTTGAGCCAGTCGGCGTACTTCGGGAAGCTCTCCTCGGAGTTTTAATTAACCGTTTTCCGGACGAATCATAGAGAATATCAACTCTACGCTTTGTACCCTTCTTTTTTACACTACCTCCTTTCAATGTTGCCTCTAAATTGGCAAGAGCCTCTTGAGCTTCCTCAGTGATAGCTTTTAATTTCTCACCAAGTCTTCCTGAGCAATCCGCCATTTTGATAATCCTGCGAGCAAACGACACGTTACCAGTCTTCTGGGCGATTATCGACAACCGACTCGATTAATGCGATTAATGTAGACTGCTTGAGTTAACATTGTAGACTGTCTACATTTAAAAGCTGATCTAGGGTAACGCGGACTCTGGGAATGAGATTGATAACGAGGCTACAATTTTGTCAGGCGCAAAAGGAGCTTTTCCCGGCGGGCCGTTCGGATTTTGGCGCCCATTTTCAAAGAACGTTGTTGGCACTCGAAATATAGAATTTTGTGTCCTTTTTTCACTTTAGAAGCTCTAACTGTCTGCAGTCCTGTCTGCATAAAATCTTCTTGAAACGTGTCTGCCCTGGTTCTACACATTTTTCTTCCATTTCGTCAAGCTTCATGGAGCCAAATTTCCTTTATGACCGTCTTTGATTAAAGATCGACGTCGCTGCAAGAAGCTTTGTGTACAGTAGGTAGGTTCGGTCATGTTATAAATACAAGCCTAAGTTATTATGTATGTTGTGCTTATGGCATTTTTATTCAACTTACTCGCCCAGAATTTTTATTTTTTCTCCTGGACATGTAGCTCATTTAATTAGTTTATTAAAAAATTATAAATTCGAACACTATGTAAGCTGCAAATCTATGTTTAGCGTATTTTAACTGAAGCCTTGATCTCTTTTCCTGTGTTCATGTCCCAGTCATAGTTTTAAATTCTAATTTTTTATGTCTTAAACGTAAGCAGCTCTACTTTGTAAGAGAGAGGCATCTTGGAAAGTACAGTGATTGAAACCTGTTTTATATGGCTTTGCCCTTTTGCCTTTACCGGTTTAGAAAAGCTGGGCTGCTAAGTTTCGTAGCTACGACATTGTCAAGCTGTTTATTTGATTTTAGTTGAATAGTGTTTCAAATGGCTCAGTGAACTCGTTAAGGCTGTTGCTTAATATAACCATGGACAGTCTACATCTTAGAAAATGCATAACAAATCAATTGTTTCCCATCCACTCTACCGGTATACATACAGGGCTCGAAACCCTCCATCAAATTACAGTTTAGTTGGTTGACTAAATGACAAATAATTAAGAGCTAACAGCGTACACAACCCTCTTAGCAAAGCTGCAATAATTGTCAAGTTAAATGTTGATCAGGTCTAACGTTTTTGTCAGTTGATTTGTCAGTCATGCAATCACTTAAAACGACTTTTTCTAAAACATTTTGTAAGCTGTTTAGTTTTAAGGTGCAAAGAAATACTTATTGTTGAAATCACCCCCTGACCCATGAATTGGTAAACAAAGTTCAGAGAACGTACGATCAAAACGCTGCTGCAGCTAAAACAGCCTTCGTTTTGTGCTTAAACTGGAAAGCCTTCTTCGATTTTAAGGCCAAAATGTACTAGCTGTTAGCAGATCCTTTATGCATCAGTCTTGCAAAGCTTCCTTTTCCTTATTGTTATTTTTTGCACCGCATACCGCACACCATATGCAGACAGTATCGAAGCGAGAAAGTGGAGTAATGCATGGTTCAATTTTACCTGTTACCATCCCCCCCCGGGCAACCCCCGGGACAAGTCCAGCCCTTCGGGCCCGGGGGTGGGGAATTGTTTGAAACGGTTTTGTTCCGGGGGTAGGGGGGCGGGGCAAATCTAAAACAACTTCTCGTTTTTCTTGTGAAGCACGTCACTAGCTTATCACTTCTCATTTGACACAATGGCGCCGGACCGCGTAGAGAAGACTGCCTGTTTCCAGGGAAAATCTCTAGAATTTGTAGCAGACTGGTTGGATAAGAATAATCTCTCGAAATTAAAATCTGTATTCAAAGGCACGTTTATTATTAAGTGCGTTTGATGTGTACTCGAATGGATGGCGTTCATCACAAACATAGAAACATTTCTTCAGCGTATTTGTATGAAACAGATGCACGGCTTTATATTAAACAGAAATCTCAGTCCAGTGTTCTTGTGAAACAAGCTTAGAAAAACTCCTTTAAAATGCTGTCATCAATTTGCTCACCGGACCTCTTTTGCCCATGTGCTATAAAACACGCGGTGAAGAACATTTCTTTACTCGCCAGCAGAATGCCAGTGCTGTTAGACGTTTTTCTTCAGTTTTCTTCTTCAATGTAGTGTCCATGTTTTTTAATACTATGTAATATCCTTCGTTCAGTAAACTCTAGAAAAGCGTTTAAGTTCTTGTCAAAACGTCTGGTTGCAGGTTGTGCTATTGTACGGAAATCAATTTTGGTCGATGAGGAGTCCCGGGGGTGGGGAATTGTCTCTTTCTGCATGCCCGGGGGTGGGGAATAGACCGCCAAGTAAGAAAAAAATTGCAAATCCCCGGGGGTGTGCCCGGGGGGGGGATGGTAACAGGTAGAATTGAACCCTGCATAAATATATAAGGTTGAGCTTGCGTTTTATATAAAAGTTTGAATCTTTTGATAAATTGCTTCTGTGGTAAGTGTATATTAAACAATTGAAGGGTTATAAACACAAGCATATTTTCATGCTCTGAGGTGAGGAAAGATGACGATCTGAGAACTACATTGGTTGCCTAGCACATGATCAATATCTGCCTGGATCAAACTTCTTTTCACAACAAATGTGCGACTTTCACACAAAATATGGTCTGTTACACATTTAGACCAATACTTTATTGAACTATCAATGTCTTCCAAATTTCTTCGAGGGTTTTTCTAATTCGCTTAATCCAAAGTTAATACCTACTATGACACGTACATTAAAAATAAAACTGTTTAAACTCTGATCTATGCGGTGTTTTGCCGAATTTTCCCACACGTTATTTTAATATGACATGGCAGTGTCAAAGTGCCGTGGTTGAAAAAGTTTGTACGGTATTTTTGGCTGTCATCAGCAAAATAAATTGTAAATGAACCAAAAGAAGTTTTCACTAAACTAACTTCTTTTCATTTATACAAACATTGTAACATCACATTATATCGTATAACAAAACGTTCAACAGAAGAAGAGTGATCACTCAATAAACACTTTGTGAGATCTTTGTGCATGCCTCATGAATTATTAATGAGCTTGAGAATTTTTTTTGGAACACAGGCAAGTGGGAAATTTGCTCAGGCAAGCAAATTCTGAGACTTGCTTGCCCGAAGTGCAGGCTGGAATTCAAGTTTTTGTCGAGCCCTTACATACATGAAGCACGTAGTTTTTAGTTTTTAATTTTTCTGGTTCACAAGAAAAAAATAGTAATCATGCAAATCCTAATATTTCACACATTTTACTGGTCCAAAACATGTGGGTCACAGCTGTTTCCCTTTCAAAGAGTGGTTCACGTGATGGTGAGATTATGGACATGGCAAAAAAGGTTTGCCATTTCGAACTTTATACAGATAGCAACCTAAAAGCATCACTAAACCCCAAACTGTCTACAACATAGCCCGACATTCCTCTCTAGGGAAAATCGAAGGTCTGTCAAGCACCAACAAAACCACATGAAAGCTCAAGGAAATAACCACAGGAATGTGCTGACATGGCACCAAACATCCAAAAGTCTCTTGGCTGCTACGACAACCACGAGATAAAAAGCAGAGCATATAAAAGTGATGAAATTTGGTAAAGCTCCCTATCAGACGATGAATTGATCAGTAAATTCTGTGGTTTTCAGTGTTTTCATTTAGAAATTGAAGCAGTATGACCAAACAAATGGCTCAGAAGTGATCAGCTAGATTGAGTATGGATCACTATCATATCCAACAAGATAGATAGAAGCTCTTAAATCAGTGGAAACCTCTGGCCCATGACAGAAGAATAAACAAATCAGCCTTACCGTGCAAAATATTGACAGTTCAAAGTGACAGGGTGAACAAATTCCTCTATCTCAGACTTAGACGTTCCCTCAGTTTGCAAGCCATATCCCTTTCCGAGTAATAAATGGGAACATGAGCAAAATGTAAATCCAATTGCAGTTAAATTGACAGAATATTTGGAATGTTGATACTGTTGAACTCACAGGAAAGAACCTGGGTGACGTTTAATACTGAGAATGGTGTTATTAAAAAGATGTCCCAACAAGGACAAAACAGCTGTCCACAGGTGCCACTGCCCAGGTGACATGGCTGTGTGTATGAGTAAGGTACTGACCACACCACGGAGTTGTGTTGTGTTAACATCGCTTTCAAATGGTTTATTTTTACCTCAACTGTTCTGATTGGAAAGATTGCAAGACAAATAATGGAATGCTGAATTCTCTTTCCTTTTGTGAGTAGCAGAGGGTCATTGGAAATAAGCCTTGTTACTGTCAAGGAGGGTCGGGACTCCACTTGATTGAACTTAAATGTAAACGTCATAAGAAAACAAGTGTGTAGATCCTTAAAAATAATTAGACATCAAACACACAGATATTCCCTGACAATTAAACTTTCATATTTCAACAGTCACACATTATTTTCCTCATCACAGCCTTCATTTCCTCCTTCAAAAGTTGGTTGCCCCTCCTCCTACACCACAATTTTGTCTCCTCCCTCTTCCTCATTTTTACTCTCCTTCCTCCTGCTCCACCTCCACATTTCTATTGTTTCACCACCTTCACCACCACAGTTCTATCATTCCACTACAACTACAGTAGCAGTGGTGGTGAAGACAATATCATTTTGGTGTCGGTGGTAAGGTGGTAAAACAGTGCTGGTGGAATAAATTGCAACGGCAATGGCGTCCTGAATCTTTCTTAATTAGAGTGGCAAAATGAGGCATTCGATCAGAAATTTAGCAACAACGCCTTCCTTAGGCTCAGTCTCCAGCCATGAGTGTCTCGATGCGCCCGCTATTCTCATCACTTTCACGGCTGGGCGCACGGGTTTGGTTGCATGTCCGTGACGTCATTACAATTTTAATAATTATGCAGATAATCCACACGTCGATTGCATAAATTTTATCAGTTCTTTTTTTTGTATTGTCTTGAGAAAAGCGAAATGCGAAAAGTATTTCCTGAAACGCCTCCTACAAGTGTGAAATTTCAAAAGAAAGACAAATCCCGCTAAATTATGCTGCGCATTCTGCCCCGCAAATTTCAGGGGGCTTGTCTCTGATTGGTCAGTCTAAGCAATAACCAAACCCATGCACCCAGCCGTGAAGGTGGCGAGAATCGCGGGTGCATCGAGACACTCACGACTGGAGACTGAGCCTACGCCTTTCTTTGCCCCCCCCCCCCCCCACCCAGCCTCATTCCCAGGACCACTCATCCTTCCCTTCCCCTCCAGGTCTTGTACGGGATGGGAAGACTGAGAGATACCCTGGGAACACTGGTTGCTCAGTAAAAGTACTGGATGCGCTACCAATTAAATATACCTTGCCTATGTTATCGAATGTCGGGTTAAAACAACAGCATTTGAATAGCCATTATATTAGACAAACTTTGACCACTGCACATTGCACCTGTTTTTGTCTCCATGTATTATTCCATCTTAGTTTAGTTTTGTTTAGTTTAATGTGTTCTCCATAACAATTACAATGATGAGAGATACTTAACAAAAATCCAGTAATTAAACAAATAGCAAATACCGTATTTTTTCAGTTAAACACCCCTGTGCCCGTTTATTTCAAACGTGGCATGGTGGACCTGGCATTTCTTTGAATCAGCAGTTTGTTTGGGTCCGCCATTTTTGAAAACATAGGCACGCAGTGCATGCAGAGCCAATGACGTTTTGTTCCACAATATGGTGAAATTTATGAGGACAACCTACATGTATGGATTTCACACCACTGCAGTGCGGACTGTGCAGTCCCCCCCCCCTCCCCCCAACAACTTGTGGTTAATGTAACATGTCTTTGCCACAGCAAGGAATCAACATATTCAGTTATCATAAAACAGGGTAACGAGCAACAACAACAACAATAGCTTTATTTGCATGACTATAGGTTATTACAGTATTGCAAAAGCATACAACTCAACAAAAAGAACCTATAATGTAATAATTAAATAAGGAGATAAGAATTAAGTTACATCAGTCTGAATTGATAATAAATTATTGCATAAATTTAAGCATGACAGAATGAATCTCAGCAATTGAATGTTTACAAAATAATTATCAGAATTCATTAATTCTTTGGTAGCTTCCAATGTAGACAATCGTTTTATATATGGTAGGTGATACTCTAGTTTCCTGTAAAACCTGTCTCTAAAAATTGAGTATTTAGGACAGTGAAAAAGTAAGTGAATTTCATCTTCAATTTGATTAAATCTGCAAGTAGGGCAAAGTCTATTAACTCTCGGGGTTTGACTATATCTGCCAGTTTCAATCATTAGTTTGTGGTTACCTATTCTGAATTTCACTAATTCTTTCCTTTCATTTAACTTGCTTGTAAGTTCTAGATAACAAGAAGATGTGTATTCGTTTTTTAAAAGTGTTATAAATAGAATCTGAATATTATGTTGCCAGTGTAGGATATATTTGTGTTGCATTAGGCTTATATAGTGTTTGATCTTAGATTTATTTAAGACATTGGGGTTAAAATCAGGCAAATTATAGTATTCAGACATTCTCATAACGCTAGAGTAGAAACTACTTTTACCAGAGAAATGAAGATCTGCAGACATTAAAAAGATCTGTTTAACAATAGAGTCATTCCCCTTATTATGAAGATATAAAAAGTAATTAATTATTTTCTGATTAATAGCTATATTAAGAGGAAATCTTCCAAGTTCAGCTCTACATGCCATATTTGATGCTTTATTACTTACTTCTAGTTAACGTTTGCAGAACTGAAGATGAGTTTTTTTCAATCTGCGAACTGTCCCAAGACTTGAAATCAGGTTTTACATATACACCCCAGATTTCGCTGTTATATGTTAAAATTGGAGAGATCATCATTTCAAAGATTTTATTTGCAAGGACTGGAGACAATTTGCTTACATTCGTATGTTTTCTAAGACTAAAAAGAGCGTGGCTACGTGACAGTTACTTATAGCGTGACATTGAAATTGCATGTGAAGTAAGTAAAGCTCTTCGTTTCCCTTTTCTTCAAAGACGACATATCCTATAACATGTCTGTTTCTTGCATTTTTTATGTATTCAAGTCCTAACAGGCGTGAAAAAACTTGCAAAATTCAATAGGTCTCTATTAGAATGCTTTGTCACATATTTAGCGTTGCGTTACACTCCGGAAGTTCAAATACAAGCAGCTGCCACCTATGCAAATTTGGTCAACTACGCTTTGAACTATGAATAACCCTGAAGTTAAAAAGAAGCACTACTCTTAGCAGTGGAAACTCCGAGAATCGCTAAATCGTCGAAATGGCTTCAAATCGGCCTGAGAAGCTGGCAAATGACAAAGAATATAACAAGGCAACGGGGCTAGTTAATTTTATTGTCAAACAACAATAATTTCCACTATTTAAAAACATAGGCACGCATTGCGTGCTTGACCTATGTTGAAATGACAAGTCTTATCCTCTCTTATTTGCGATTTTTAAGACATACTCTGAGGACAAAACAACACGCGATTATTCTTGCAAATACTTTCCCCCTCCACTATAGCACCTGAGTGCATAAAGCCCAGTTCAGACGCCGCACCTCCCATGTGTCGTACCAAGTAGTACGTAGTTTTTTGGCAGTTGTACGGTGTCCAAAATATGAGTTTTTTCGACAGATTTCAATTAGGCAAGCCAAAATCTCAGAGTACGGCAAAGTTTGCCACTTAAATACGACCTAGGAGCGAAAATGTATTTGGTACGGCCCATGAGAGGTACGGCGTCTGAACTAGGCCTAAAACAGCTTTTTCGTTTACTCAGCAATACCCTTGGAATGCAAAAAAACATCCCGCTAAAAACCCAGTTGGACCAAAATTGGAGATAGAGCAACCATCGGGCTAGTAGGCTACAGGCTAAAAAGTCAAACTGACACTAGAACAAAACGACTGCATAAAAACTTCAAATTAAATTTAAAACTGAAACCTCAGTTAAGGTCAACTAATGATTGTCTGCATATTACTGAAGAATATAAATCCAGCTCACAACAAGATGTGAAAGAAATAAGTGTAGTAGATAATAATTTGAGGAGAGGACAGTCATTGCGGTCATGTTAAAATGTAGCCTGCAGACTGTGCAGACTGCAGACCATGCAGACTACGCAGACTGGTATTTTGTTTTCTTTAAGTAAACTGTGATTTGTTGTACTTTTTAGGACTTTTCGCTTTTTGTCGTGTTAAGATGACATGGCCAGCAGCTGGCCGAGTTCTCCAAAAAATGCCCCGCTGTAAGGAATTCTCGAACAATTTCGACAGAAAGATTCGCACCTTCTGGGAGTATTTCATATTCCTTTGCCAGACGATTCAAAAGTACATTTTGGTTTTGCAGTTAACGAAGTTTCCGAGCTTGAGCGTACCGTGAACTCGCTATGTTACCGTATACATTACAGGTTTATAAACCTACAGACACGCTTGAACAAGCTAATCTATGCAAATTGCTATCTTAAACACGTCGCTAAAAAAATTCAAAAACCATATGTTCCCGTATATGATAAAACCAAGAAAGAAATCATTTCTATGTCGGCTGGAAAATCTGTGGATGTGACTGATATAAATCATGGTCACAACATCGTAAACTAAAACTAAACCGCATTTTGGGAAGAGAAAACAGGTTTAAAAACCTACTGACACGCTTGAATAAACAAGCTAATTTATGCAAATTGCAATCTTATAAACACGTCGCTATAAATTTCAAATTACCAAACAAAGCGGTTTCAAAAACCTTGCAAAGTACAGTCAAAATTATCCGTATCAAGCACAGATACAATCTTTTCAATCAACATCTTGCTAAAAGATACATAACCAAACCAGCTGTTTCATAACACAAATCATAAAAGAACAAATTAAATTACAGTTTCTCGTCAACAAGTCTATTTTTGGAACGATGTTACATGTAATTGTTTTTGTCAAGTACTCACGTTCCACCGTTGGCCACGACAAAGTTCAATTTTACCTGCCCTTACAATAGCTTTAGGAAATTACCATCAATTCCACCACACCAAGCCTTTACTGAAAATATAATATTCGAGAGGTAAAAGTAGAAAAGCACATTTGCGCTGATCGTTTCCGTCCCCATATGTACATTCGACATGGCCGGTAAGCTTAACCTTGTCTGACCTTCAGCTTCAGTAAGCGAATTCTAACCAGCTCTTTCATTGGTAGAATGTACTCTTAGCTTAGTAGCCTCAATCTGATTGGTGCCACGTAGTGCCACATAAATTCCCCCGGGGGGTGTACTCCCATGTGAAAGGTGCATGGATGCACGTCGTCTCGCGTTCTCCGTCTGTTTTAGCATAGCTTTAATTTAAATTTTCCGACAAGCATTCCCGCCCGTCTCACATGAGATTTCTCCCCCGGATCAAAAATACATACATACATACATACAAACAAACAAACAAACATAGAAAGCGAAAAACTTCACGCTGACTAAGACCCTATGTTTTCAACATAGGTCAACAAATCCGTTGTCTTCCCATACAAACCCTTATAATTCAAACCGTTGTAACACAACACCACCTTATACGCCGATACGATAAAGTCACGTTTGTGGCGTTTGTCTCTTTTCTTGAGCTTGGTGAGCCTGTGGTCTACGCACGCAAAAATTGACACTGCAAATTTTAAATTCGCCGTTAGCTAGAGATAACCCACAGTATTTTTTGCTGTTTTACTCCAGTCTTCACTACCGTTATAAACTTGGGCGTTAAATATATATTCTTTTTCACTGTTTTTGTTTTAATTAGAGAGTAACGTTCTTCGATCGATACTTGCGATAGTGAGAAGGTTTTCATGCGAGTAATCGGCCGGAGATAACGGTTCTTCCGATTTTTCTTTTGTTACTTCACATTACAAGCTATTTACAAAGTGTTTCTGCTTCGCAGCAGAACACAATAAGTCGAGTTGGTTCGTTGCGTCTACGACGTTCATACTTATATCTCAAATTGACGAAGCCGTCTTGTGTATAATTTCTGTGTTTGCTGCTGCGGACATTTGCGCCACGGCTAAGTAAACGCTGGGCTACAAAGCGAATAAAATCCTGCCAGACCTGAAGTACACAAAACAGCGCATTCCAAGTAACATTAAATAGTTCCTGTTGATCGAGACTCGCGAATGCAGAACACTTCAAAGCCCGGGGGCCTTGCTCCCATAGTATGAGCTGTATGGGCATATGCTGCTGATAAGAAGGGTTTCAGTGTCCCGGTGGCCCACCTCCACCCAACATCTCACAGAACACCCCCTGGCCTCACAGACGAAGACAGATACCATCGGACAGCGCCGTTCTTTTAGGCTTTGATGACATTAGCCACTGACATCATTGGCTAAAAAGGGTTATTATTCGTTTCTCTTGGCAGCCGTGTATCTTCCCTTTAAATCTCAAGTTTGTTATACAGCAAATAAACATCTGAGGGGCTTATTTACAGTTCCCTCTTTTATTTTACACCCGGCGTTTATTCGGGGCCCGGCGTTTAATGGAGAAAACACGGTAAGCCAGAGGTAAATGGTGGGTTGGGGGGGGGGGGAATGGGATAGAACTTTCGTCCCAGTTGCCGCCTAACTCCCTCAAGGTAAGATACACTAAAATTACAAACAGTAAAAGGGTATTCGCAAACATGCGGGACAGTAAACAATTGAAATAATTATCAAACTGGAGGACTGTAAGTTTTTCGCTTAGGCAAATAAAATTGGAGAAGGCTGGTTTTGAACGTAATTAACGAATTGTTGGTTCAGGTTGGTTTAAACTCAGATGGCGAAGACTTCCATAGCCCTAATAAAATAAGATTTTCTATAGTAACCCTACATGTGTTCGTGAATTAGGTTATAATTTCCGCGTTCTATAACGTGGCTCGAAGGTGCGCAGGAATTTTCTTGTGTCAGTGGATATAACGCCTTTTCTGGACTTGAAAAAAAAAGTGATAGATCTGGAATTTTCCTGCGGTATTCGAGACGTAGTAGATCAAGTTTAATTATCTTTCATTATAAGTCATATTCGGAGAATAGTTCAAAATAAATTTCGTTGCTCTTCGCTGGACATTCTGTGGGAGAGCACGGTGCTTCATAGTGTAAGGGGATGACAGGCTGCTGCTGTATTCAAGTTTGGGTCGGACCAAGGCACAGTATCTTATCACACTACCATGTACAAGAACTATATTCGCTAAGTCTATGTTTCATTTTTTCTAGAAAAGTGCCTGTGTCATGGACAACACAAACGAAGTTCTACAGATCATCGACGCTGGAGCGTTTGTTGCGGGTTTCCTTTTGGTCACCAATCGTATTCCAAAAGCCATCGAGTTGTACAAAGAATGTTTAATTCTCCTTGACGACAAAGCCTTGGGAAAACAAAAGAAATTGATGCCAGAAATTTCGGTTTTAGAGAAAGAAATACTCCATACAGTATTTTTGGACTACTTGCTTACAAGTGATCACTCAGGTGCGATAGAATGCGGAAAAAAGCTTCTGGTTTTACTTCGCAAGTGTGGTGAAAGAGCCCTAGAGGGCAAGGTAGTTATGGCAACGGCAGAATTGTTTGAGCGCCAGTGTAACTATAAGAAGGCGAAAGATCTTTACGAGAAAGCGCTCGCTATCAAGATAGAAACTGGCGACAGAGAAGGAGTTTCAGAATGTTACGGACAGATTGGAATTGCCTTTAAATTTCTTGGTGGATATGCGAAAGCTAAAGAATATTTCGAGAAAGCACTTACTGTTAGAAAGGTAATTGGAAACGTAGAAACAACAGGATACAGAGATTATGGAGAATTAGCAACTGTGTTTCGAATTCTCGGTGATTATGCAATGGCTGAAGAATATCACATGAAAGCAATTGCGATCGCGAAAAATACTAGTCTTAGACAAGCAGAAGCAGCAGGATATGGTAATCTAAACCTTGTCTATCAGTCTCTAGGTGAAGATGCTAAGGCTATAGAATGTATTAAGAAAGCACTTGCAATCAGAAGAGAAATTGGCGACAAAAAAGGGGAAGCGATAGACTACGGAAATCTAGGAGCTGTGTTTTTCTCTCGTGGTGAATATGGAAAGGCTAATGAATGTCTCGAGAGGGCACTTGCGATTAGAAGAGAAATTTGCGACAGAAAAGGAGAAGCAGGCGACTACGCAAAGCTAGGAAGCTTGTATCACCATCTTGGTAAACATGTGAAGGCTAACGAATACTTCGAGAAAGCACTTGCTATTTTTAGGGAAATAGGCAACAGACTAGGGGAAAGTGAATGCTATGGATGCATGGGAGATTTGTTTCGCTCCCTTGGCAAACATGCCAGCGCACAAGAATATCATGGTAAGGCACTTGCAATGAGTAAAGAAATTGGAGACGTTCAATCAGAGTTGACGTGGCACTTTAGGCTCTCAAGGGACTTGTTATTAGAAGGAAACACGAATGAAGCCATTTCGAACCTTCTCGCAAGCATTCAAAAGTGCGAGTATATGCGAAGTTTTCTAAGAGACAATGACCAGTTTAAGATATCTCTTTTAGAAAACCACGTTTTAGTCTACCACCTGCTTAGTGATTTGCTCTCCAGAGTTGGACGTTCTGATGAAGCTCTCTGCGTTGTAGAGCTTGGACGGGCCAGAGCTTTAGCAGACTTAATGTCAGCTCAGTACTTCACTAGTAAAGAAGTGTCAGAGAGTGGGCCATTGTCGTTGGTTGATTTGGAAAGGACTGTGAACAAAGAAAGCAATTGTACTTGTCTATACCTTTTTTATTATAGGCAAACAATATTTTTTTGGATTTTGAAGGCAAATAAACCGATGTTGCACCGTCAAACAGACGTTCATGGACATTCTATTATTGAAGGATCAGTGCGAAATCTGGATGAATTTTTTGAAACAGAACCTTTCAGAAAGTTTCACATTTTACCTGAAGGGCAATGCGAGGATAGATCATTGGTTCCTTTGAACGTACGTCACGAAAACCAGCAGACTCAGGAAGATAGCACCGCAGCTGTCCACCTCGTGGAAGATGAGGAAGATCAAAAACTCAAAGCTAGTCTTGCTCTGTACTACGAAATACTTATTGCTCCTGTGGCTGACTTGCTTGAGGAACCCGAAATCATCATTGTTCCTGATCGCTGCTTGTACAAAGTTCCGTTTGTAGCGTTAAAGCAAGAAAGTGGAAAGTATTTATCAGAGACTTTCAGGGTACGCGTCGTTCCCTCTTTGACGACTCTCAAGCTCATTCAGGACAGATCGGCAGACCAATGCAGCGAGAAAGATGCGTTGATTGTGGGTGATCCTGATGTTAGCCATGTGCTAAGCCTATCTCAATTGCCATGTGCAAGAAAGGAAGCACAAATGATTGGGGCATTGCTACGTGTGCCACCGTTGTTGGGTCATGAAGCAACCAAGCTGGCGGTACTTGAGATGGTGCATTCAGCAAGTCTGATACATATCGCCGCACATGGTGATGCTGAAAGAGGAGAAATTGCTCTTGCTCCTGTTCGCCCTGTAAATAGGAATTTACAACAAGAAGACTTCGTGCTAAGGATGTCTGATGTCGCACAAGTCCAACTGCGAGCCAAATTAGTAGTCCTTAGCTGTTGTCATAGCGGACGAGGAGAGGTTAAATCCGAGGGAGTTGTTGGGATCGCTCGAACGTTCTTAGGATCTGGTGCGCGTTCAGTGTTGGTGGCCCTGTGGGCCTTGGACGATAAAGCAACGGAGCAGTTCATGAGTCGTTTCTATGAGCACCTTGTCCGTGGGGAAAGTGCCAGTGAATCTCTTCACCAGACCATGGACTGGATGAGAGGCAACGGCTATGCTGACGTGAGGCAGTGGGCGCCTTTTATGCTGATTGGAGATAACGTGACTTTTGATTTTGGAAAGTAATAAGGTTAGTTTTGGTAATGCTGGAAATATCAATATTCCGATAGTAATAGAACAGGCTGGCAATTCACCGTACACTTTAAGACACACTGATCTTGTCTTCAAGATTAAGTATGCTAGAACCAACCTTCTAAAGTGGTCATATTCCACCGTGTAGTGAAAGAGTGGAACAACTTGCCCCTGAACTTACGAATGATTGACTCTCTAGGTAAATTCAAATCAAATCTCAAATCATATTTGTATAGTCACGAGCACATTAATTAATTAATTTTTATCATTATTTCTTATTTCTTACTTATTAATTGTACATTACCTCTTAAATTGCCTAGATTCAGACCCCACTCAAACCTGATCTTAAATCATACAGCTATACATGGATAAATTCTGACTGAATTTCACTGTTTGATGGCCTGCAGTGTTAAAGGATAAGAGTAACGTCACAATTATTTTTGTTTCTGTAGGTTATGACAAGAAAGCATTAATAGAGGAGCAAGGACAAAGAAGTTCTAACATTATCAAATACCGTAATAAAATGACTACTGAATGAGCGATGTTAAAATCTTTAATGAAATTACTATAAATACTAGACGTTTAGAAACCTTCAGCCTGTTCAGCTTGTACTCAAGATATAAACACTTTTTAGCAGCAAAGAAATATACTCCCCATTACACATGTTGAAACATATTTACATTACTGCTTATAAAAGTTCCCAATACTGTGGATTTTATTCTGACATCCAAGCGAATACAATCTATCACTCCGATTCGAGGAAACGAAAAGTGAATAATTATGTAAGTCTTATTTTCACACGAAATTGTCACGAAATTGGGAGGAATGTCTATTATTCTTATTATTAGTCACTCCGCGAACACGTGAAACAATGTCTTCTGAACAACCTGGTACTTTTGATAGGTTTTGATAGTGATGTTGAAACAGTATTCTGGCGAGATGTGATATCGCAAAAGCTTGATCAGCGCAATCAAAGCCGGAGCGCCAATGTTTACGGTATGACATGCATACCGGCTCAAAGCGAGCGTTCACGATGCGTCGGCTGTCCTAAGTCGAGGGACGATCCTCGTGTGACAAAAATCGTCGACAGGCTTTTCTATGTCCAGATAATCCAGATTTCACGAACCGATGCAGCCGTCTCTGTCCCCTCAAAAAAATCTTTTCCCGACGCGGACGGCTGTACACAGGCTAACCGAAAATAGGGTTATTATAAGCGATCGACAAATCGAGGACAAAATTGCAGTGTTTAAATGAATAAAGCAAATCCTAGGCAAACGACTAATGGCTTGAATTATACAGAGGCTCCAGAGATCGACAAATTGGGATTCCTTCGACCTACGATATAAGACTTCACCTCGCTCGACTTTCACACTCGCCATTTCACTAGAGCTTAGTCCTTTCGCGGTCTAGACAATGTTTTGGTTTTGTGTGAGCCAATCAGATAGCAGGAAATCATATACCCAGTTCTGGTTATCCGTCGCACTGTAAATCACATTTCTATAGTCTAGAGTATATATGTTACCTTGTACATAGTCTCATAGTTTCGTTAATTACTAGTGGTGACCTCCTTGTAAGGGATTCCTGTTTGAGGTTTTCCTCAGTTTTTAATACAACAGTTCTTGTATTTTTTTTTTACGGAAAATTTATTAAAGTTAAAGTATTTTAGGAGCATTGGAATGTTACGAAAGCCTTACAGGTATATATTAAATGTTTTCGTGAACATGCCATGGAAGCCATACCGCAAATGAAAGCACTTTATCGACCACATCGCTCCAAAGTTTTCAGTAATTTTAAAATAATAATAATGATAATAATAATAATAATAATAATAATAATAATAATAATTTATTTCTAGAGCCCTCTTTACAAGAATAGATCAATAGGGCTCTACAAATTAAAATAGTAAAAACTAATATTGATAAAAGAAAAATGAACTCTTAAAGGGGCATAGTCACGAGGATTTCGCAGATTTCTGGTCAGAACTGTTCTAGAATTATAGGTAGCTAACTTTATCCATGCCCAATTGTGTTTGAACATTTAAAGGAACATATTAACTTAATTTCATTAAGAGAAAACAAACCATGACCATTTAATATCGATTTAATGTCAACACGCTGAAAGAATTTGAAAAGTTTAGCCTAATTTTTTCAAATTGCAATCCATTTCCATCCGTGCCATCGGTAGCAACAGACGACAGAAAATAGTTTCAGTGAAGTAATATAGTCTTTGGTAACAAAACTAGACCATTATTTCTGGGCGTTTATTGATGTGAGGACATATTTTTGATTTTTAAAGTGAACTAAAATAGCGTGACCATGCCCCTTTAATATGTACAACAACTAATTCAAATATAGTGATATATTAATCAAATAACCATTTGCTGTTTCCCGTAACACATATAAGTTCAACGTTTGGAATTTCTCTTCAAGCTAACACCCGATTTCCATACTATTTTTACCAACCAACCCGGTTAAAAGTCAAACTTTGAAGCGATCATTGTGTTGAACAACTCAAAATCCGTTTTTCGTTTCAAGACGTCTACAAAATGCAAAGGCGCACTCTCGCGCTCAGCTAATCAAACGCGAGTAATTTTGGCGCTTGGCCGATCAGGAATTAGTAAATTTTGCCCTCGTCAGAAAGAAAATCAAGAAAAAATGCCCTCCGTCTCAACCAATCAGCATTCAGTAATTTTGCCCTCTATGTTATAAATATACTAATTTTTACCAAAATGGCACCCTCTAGAGAAAAATTGCACCCCTTTCTTATACCTCAAGGATAAGACAAAACAATATAATTTCCTACAATCGCCACATTTTTCCCGGTCTTTCAGTCCTTCTGGCTCAGTTGCTCAAAGGTTTCAAGCTGATTTCTGCCAAAATTTGGCACCCGTTAATCACTTTGCTTTAGCCGCTATCTCTTTCACTTTGCAGCAGATTTTGCGACCCTTACTAAAATGACGATTTTCCCTACCCTTTAGTATACTGCGAGCTTAACAAGGGCAACCCTTTCGGGCGAAGCCTTCCCGTTTAGCCCACTAGAGGGAGTAACCCCCCCCCCCCCCCCCAGGAAGCGCTCTCGTCGTTAACCATCTAATGAACTCATTAATGGAAATCGATTCCGTTCGTTGATTAAATCAAAATCTATTCGTGAAATAAATTCAAAACTTCAGAAATGAGTTGAAATTGCGCCTCGATTCAATATAATCGAATGTTGATTTGATTAATGAACAAAAGCCTTGCCATATATTTCTCCTGAAATGCCAAAGTTCAAGTTTATTTTTAGTATAAAGTGTAAGGTGAGATTGTAAAATATCACAAAGGTTGCATGCTTATCGACAGCGGACAACAAAAATCAATCGATCGATCAAACTTGTAAGCTTTTGTAAATATTCACAAGTTTTGTTTAACCGAAACGGCAAATATCAACCAGGAGAATAAATCGTATGTACCAACGCCGGTAGAAAAACTAACAACATTCTATACTAATGACGCGTTTATGCAAAAGTTAGAGTTCTAAATTAACCTACTTGTTCTTTATTCATGTCTGCCATGTTCGGTCGCACCATGTTTCGCCTTGTCTTCTTTATATGTTATAGCTTTTTTCATCGATCCAATCAACATTTGTTTAATGAATCGAGGCTCAGTTTGAATATTGGATTACATGTATTCATTTCACGAATGGATTATTCAATCAACGAAAGGAACCAATTTGCCATTAATGAATTCAGTAGTCCGTTAACGACGGGAACGCTTGGCCGGCCTTGACTGTAACACAGGGCACCCACACAAACTGTGTGACCGTTTGTAGTTTCAAAATTGTAAGGGGATGTAGGGGACACCGAAAAGTTTCTAAAAACGTGAACGATTGCGTGGAACGTCTACATAACCTTATCTCAATCGTTGTCTTTTGTTCATTGTGCCTCTAAACGGCGAATATAAGCGACCTCCAGGGTTTTGCTATGCGGTCGACTGTACGTAACATGGAGGTACGGCCTGTAAAATGCGCATTGGGCTTTCTTGTTGTTATTATCTTGTGCTAAGGTGGATCGTGAAAACTGGAGCTACCGAATAACCGTTATATATCGTAAATATTCTGTTGCTATTATAAAGAACAAACGATAATTCATGTATAAGAGTCACAAGTCCCGCACATGCATGCGTGCTCTGGGTTGCTTACAACCACAAATAGGCAATATGGCCACGCTGGTAGCGGGCATTATCCCTTGATACCTATGATGCCTATTTGGGGCTACAAGCCATCCAGAGCAGGCATGTGTGGGACTTGTGACTCTTTGTCATTTTAGCCACATCTCACAAGTGTCTCGCTCTATAAATCATATATTTCTGCGGTGAAAGTCTGGGCTGCGCTGAAGATTTATTTCTCTCGCACCATCCTTATGGAGAGCTTGCTGGCCGGCTTATGCAAGTGAAGTGGGGAAGAAATATTTTAAATAAACCGATCAAGAATTCAGTTATAAAAAAAAGCATTCAGACTGTACAAAATCTCAGTATCTCATTAACTGTCAACCATGCTTTTTTACGAGAGAGCTTTACTACACCTCTTTTTAACTCACACAAAAGCTAAAAACAATACATCATCACAGGATTTTAGTCTCTCGAATGCTCCAAGGTTTCGTATATTTAATTCGTTGTGATTTCTGCCAAAATTTTGCAAACATTTTTATTACTTAGACCTAGCTACCATGCCTTTTAGTTCAAGGTACCCCTTTATTTCGGGCGGAGCCTCCCCGTATAGCCCACCATGGGATGTACCCCCTTTTCCCCTGGTACCGCAGTAATCGGTTCAACTGTTTCACGGAACTAAATAACCAAGGTGGACAACAGAACACTGACAGCTAACTCGGAAAAGTGACTCTTTTTGTGTAAAAGCGCACGAAAAACAAGTATTCTGATGCCGGTTAAAAGATGGAACATTCGGGAACATTCGCCGTTATTTGATATATTTTTTTCTAGTCTTGCTTCTGGAAGTGCTCTCGAGTGTATCTAAGAATTACATTTGAACTTTTCACCGTTTTCACCGTGGAACTCAATCACAATTTTTTTATGTTTCCTACCAACGGATCTTTTTTTTTTCTGGAGCTGGCGCAGTTTTCGTAACAGTCTGCGCATACTCCAGTGTTTGGCTAAGCTGCTGATGGAAAAGAAACTCTCGCTGGTACTTGATGAGGAAAGGGAAATGATAGTCCGGGATTTTATTTCTGGTGAATTGAATACAAAATCCTTGTTTAACAAACAGTATAGACAAAGATCTTTACATTCTCTCTAGTGCAAGGTTATACAGAATTCTTTCAAGGATACAAAAAGGTAAACATCAAAGTTTTTTTATTGCCATCCATTAGCTACATACAGTTTTTTCACTTAGATAAATAGCTAGGGCAAAAGGAGATCCAGCAAGCTCTAAGGAGCTTTTTTAAAGATCCCCTATCATTGTTTTTTACAAAGTAACAATGGGAGGCATAATAACTGTAGCTTAATTACACAAATTTCGTTTTACATATGGATCAAGGTAAATTGCAGAGCAGAATTCAACGAATTCCAGCACATGGTTGGTATAATTGTTTTTGCCCACTAAGCTGGGCTTTTAAAGAAAATTTGAACCGCCATTTTAAGCAACGAATGCTGTATTTTGGCCCATATCTACTCAAATTCTAGTCTTAACGTCTAAAACGTCCTTTGTAGCCTGGAAACTAAACTTCCCTTCCATTTCCGAGTCATTTTTGCGGATTTGACCTCGGGCATGCGCACAATTTCAAGATTTTGCGAAAAACGCTGTACCAGGTCAACTTTTCGGCTTATAGTTCTCGGCCCCGTTGTTTTTGGTTTTCAATTAGGATTTTTTTTTCTGTGGGTTTGTTGGCCGTTTGATAGCCTCTCCTTGTTTTGGAAAAGACTTCACCTGAACTTTCAGGAAAGGGAGAATTTTTAGCAGCAAGTAGCAACTAGTTCCAAGCCCAAATTTTCCTTCAATTTCACAAGGAGATTTTTCTCTGTTTTCTGTGTGTAACTCTGGTCGTATTTCTCTGATCGCTCTTGTTTAGGTCCTATGGTCGGATTTTTTGCCTGGTGCATCGGTTGGTTGTCAAGAACATCTGCCGTCACTCAAAATGATAATGTCACAAACTGCCCGAAGACCGTATTCGCTCACGGCTGGTTTTGGCCGGCCAGACAGTTAACGAGATAATACGTAATGCGATGTGAAAGTTTTCGAATCTCTCTTTAAGAGATCACACTGAAGAGGGAATTTTCCATGATTTGTTCATTTAAAATTAATGTCTATTTTTGATGCTGATCTTGTATTATAGGAGTGTACATTATTGTTTTTGTTCCACAGTAATTACATCACTGAATTTCTGGCGGTTTAAATTAATATGATAATACGAGTACATCAGTAAAATTCCTACGAAATACGTAACTTAGTTCATAGATGTTCAGTATTCGTAAGGTCTCAAATAATGGCCTAGTTCCTTGTCCTTTTCTTCTGTATCATATATATGTAGATTTTAGTCTGTCTGGGTATGTACTTGCCCAGATAACGTTACAATAAGTCACGTATGGCTAAATCATAGTGTTTTACAGTGTAGCCTGCGTAGCAAACGTTTCCATAGGTTATTCCACGCGTTTGAAGTATTTATCACTTTTTAACTGCGCGAAACCTAGCCCCCCTCCTTCTATTTTCCCCTCGCCCCAATTTTCATGGAACCAAAAAACTGCCAAAAACGCTTGGAAGGTGCGGAATAACCTCGGGAAACATTTGCTACGCAGGCTGTATACAGTGTCATCAAAGTTTTGAGGGATAAATAAAACCTTGCGTTAGTGATTGTTTCTGCCATTTTGGATGTTTACATTGACACATGGTTTATATGAAATTTCCAGGACAATTCTTCATCTATGTATCCCCTCAAAATTTTGTATGTTTCACTTGTTCGACCTTCCTTTCTTCTTGATTGTAAAAGTCAGGAAACTGGTTTTACTAACATTTACAAATAGTTTGTTTGAAACTAACCGCGATGTAATCTGGTTTCATTGTTGATTCTTAGTTATGTAGACTGTGTGACTTAAAAACAGATTTCTATCGTTAGCAATTAATTAAGAACAAATATGTCAGAGCACTTACAAATAGCGTTGATATAAACTAAAAACAAAAGAGGTCCTAGTACAGAATCTAGCGGTCCTCAAGATTAAAATTCCCCTTCGTAATCCATGAAGGGAAGTAGATATGTTATAGATTTTATTCCTCTGATTAATGAATGTTACACTTCTATTAAAAGCATAAAAAGTTTGTCCTAAAATCTACCATAGCCTCTTTAAGAATTTGTCTCACAATATATGTTATTCCAATCTTTACTTTCTAGCTTTTGATTTAAAATATCAAGAGTTTGGTCTGTAATATGCCTGTATTTCCTTTTCTGACGAAATAAGGTGTACTTATTTTTCATAGTAGTTGATATTGAAATACAGGTGGATAATCAGAAAGATCTGCGATAAGCAGGTCACTTGTAGAATTATTCTCTGTGCTGTTAAAAATAAATATTCTCTATAAGTATTGCTCTGTTAAATGTTGTCCATGTAGGTTTTGAAATCAAGGATAAACTGATGATGAGATTGGCATATTGTTTTTAGAAATTCATTTGCATGGCGGTTTACTTCCGTTTGAACAGATCAAAATTAAAATCATCAATTAGAAAGCACTTCTTGTTTTGCAAATCTTCGTTCCTCAGTATTTCAGGCAAATCTTCGTTAAATAGTTCAAATTTATTACTTGGTGGCCTATGTGTTTATTATTACGTTTAACAGATAATTCTATGAATTTTGATTCTATAATATCATCAACATTTATCGCCAGATGCTATATATATATTTCTTTGTTTTGATATGATTGTTTCGTATACACCACCACCACCTTGTTTACGTTGCCTAACCTTTCCTATATGAAGCTGTATCGTTGCACTGAGGAATCATTAACATTTTCGTCATTTAGCCAAGCTTCAGTTAGATATTTCACTGACAATTTATACTCTAATCAGTGTCTAATGAACCTAGGTAGGTTAGGAAATCTTCGTTTTCATTTGCTATGATTCTTATGTTCAGATTTTAAATTGAGAAGCTACCGTTACTGGATGTCTGAATCAGTTTTTTGAAACTTTCTTCATCATAATATTCACAGTTATCAATATGATATATAATTTGCTTATAATAGTTTTTGTTTGGTTCTAAGTCTGTATCCACTGGCTCTAGTGTTTCCATTTTATCGTAAAAAGCCTGATACTCAGGTTAATTTTATCTTGTACAGAAAACGGATTGAATAGCACATCGCCTAAATTGTTAATATTAAAAAACTGCATCGAATGTGTAAGGTTTATCTTATTTAAACGGCATAATTATAAGCGGAAAAACGTTTCAAAAATACCGTATGCAAAAACATTTTTCAGCTTTTAAAGTCCAACTGAAAAGATGTTTACCAATTTTGGTTCGTTAAGTTTTCTCCTGACTTGGTGAACAAACTTCTGTAAGTAAAAAGAAAAAATGCAATAAGTAAACAAAGAAATGATGTGATTTGATTGTCATAATTCATGATACTCTTCGGTTAGTGTAAGGTTTCCGAGCTAAGGTAAACCCAAGGTAAGTGGGTTTGATTTCCCGGAAACACAGGTATGTGGAGGGTGGTTAGGTACTTTTTTCAAATTAACTTCTGATATGCAAGCCTTCCCTTGCTTAGTGCAGCCTTGTTTTCGTTTCAGTTTAGTGCGTTTTGCGCAGCTTGCTACCTTACCTTTGAGCAGTTTAGTTACAACTAATTGCCTGGGAGGATAACAAGAAAGAAGCTTTCCTTCAACAACGAACAAATTTTAAATTGAAAGTGCTTTGAACCCAGAAGTCATTTCACAAGACGTTAAAGTATGATCATCCTGGTGAGTGTAGTCCTGAGAAAAACTGTTTGTGGTAACATTGACTGACGTTTGACTACCTGAGCGACGTCACCTAAGCGAATAATAAGAACTACCGCTCAGGTTGTCGAAACGTCAGACAATGGCTCCACAAACAGTCCTTCTCAGGACTACACTTCACCAGGACAACCCTACTCCACCGACTTAAGAAATCTTGAATTACAGAAATGCCGCAACCTCACCCTTAACCAACACTATTCTTTAAAGACTAAAAGATCTCTTTCTTTTTCAAGTGTAAAGCCCTGAAACGCCACTGTTTGAATTTCAAAGAGCATTATACTTACAAAACTGAAGCTTGGTCTCAAAATTCAAGCTTGACGTCATCACCAATCAGTACAAAGGGAGCCCAGTATTTCGCAGCACAGAACTTCTCTGATTCTCGAAGGGTTTTCATGGCCTGATGAAGAGCCACACTGGCGCGTTCTCCATCTTTCAAGTGTTGATAGAAAATCGTCATGAACTCCATGGTTGCCTCGTCACTTATTGTCCACAGTGACGCCAGAACAGAACGAGCACCGGCAGCCAAGAACGCCCGAGCAATACCGACCACACCCTCCGAATTCACCTCTCCGCGACCACTATGAGAACAACTGAGCACAACAAGCCTTGCTCGCAGTCGAACTTGTAGCACATCTGACACTGTAAGAAGATAATCCTCTTCTTTAGGGATCCTTATCTTTGATCTCGTTCCTTGATCTTGGTTATTTTCCCACCCGGCATTTGGAGCCAAGAAAATTTCTCCACTTTCCTTTCGTCCACGTGCTGCAATGTGAACCAAGGCAACTGACGTGATTCGTTCCAGCACCCTCTCTTTGGTTGCTTCTCTCCCTGTAAGTGGTGGGATATTTAGGAGTTTTCCTATCATTTCCACTTCCATTTTGGCGCATGACAACTGGCTGTATGTGGGCCTCCCTGGCTTAACTTTCTCCAGACAGGGATCTCCGACAAGTAGCGCCCCACTTTTTCTGTGGTAGTCATCAGTGGAATCTGTAATCAGTTTTAAACAAGTCAGCGAGGGTACAGTACGGATTCTTATAGACTCGCTCAAAGCAGGAAATGGAACCAAGCATAATGGACCTTTTGGGACAATGATCATTTCGTCATCTTGACACAAGTCTGCAATAGGGCCAATAATTGCATCATGTAATGGCTGCAACGAGGCGACGGTGCACTGCGAAGTCTGTACTGGCTCCTCATCACGAGGGACGGATGATGAACGGACGAATAACGGGAAGTCGTTATTTGGTTCTAGTGAGCAGCTCCCGCATCTAACACTAAAACCGGCTTCAATTTTCTTCAAAGTAGTTTCCAACAATAAGGTAATGGAATCTTCGTGTTTGCTCCTGCCTTCTATTTCCTTTTGTCGTAATACAAAAGTGTTTTCTTTGCTAATAACCCAGAAGGTGATTCTGTTGCGTTCAAGTTCTAAAAACACTGTTGTGGTGGAGAACTTGTTCGAGACGTAAGAAATTGTTTTTTTAGGTTCGAGTGACGTTGATGAAAGTGCTGTTACGCCATACTGGATTTTCAAGCCATCGACCAAGGCTTGAGCTCGACCTCGCTCAGAAGCAAACAAAGCGTCCTCAGCTAGGCCGAGAAGTAACAAGGTCTTCCACAAGCCATCGTAAGCATCACGATAAAGGTCCCGAAAACTTATTTTCAGGGCATCTTCAGACTTAAGACTAGCCCTTATGATATCGAGAACCTTTACGCTGGATTGGTAACATTCCTTGGCTTCTTGGAATTTTCTTAGGCTGTACCAAGCGCTGCCGAGATTGTAATAGGCCCTTCCTTCTCCGGTTCTATCGCCCACTTCTTTGGCTATTGATAGACATTTATTGTAGTACTCTATGGCTTCTTGGGATTTTGCTAGCCGCCTAAAACCGTTGCCGAGATTGCCATAAGCTACTCCTTCTCCAGCCCTATCGCCCACTTCTTTGGCTATTGAAAGAGCTTTATTGTAGTACTCGATGGCTTCTTGGAATTTACCTAGGCTCTCATAAGTGTTGCCTTGATTGCCATAGGCCTTTGCTTCTAAAGCCCTATCGCCCACTTCTTTGGCTATTGCTAGACATTTATTGTGGTGCTCCATGGCTTCTTCGAATCTTCTTAGGCTCCAAAAAGCGTCGCCGAGGTCGCCATAGGCCCCTCCTTCTCCAGCTCTATCGCCTACTTCTTTGGCTATTGACAGACATCTATTGTGGTACTCCATAGCTTCTTGGAATTTTCCTAGCCGCCTAAAAGCGTTGCCGAGATTGCCATAAGCTACTCCTTCTCCAGCTCTATCGCCCACTTCTTTGGCTATCGAAAGAGCTTTACTGTGGTACTCGATGGCTTCTTGGAATTTACCTAGGGTCTCATAAGTGTTGCCGTGATTGCCATAGGCCTTTGCTTCTAAAGCCCTATCGCCCTCTTCTTTTGCTATTGCAAGACATTTACTGTGGTACTCCATGGCTTCTTGGAATTTTCCCAGCCACCTAAAAGCGTTGCCTAGATTGCCATAGGCTGCTCCTTGTTCAGCCCTATCGCCCACTTCTTTGGCTATTGAGAGACGTTTTGTGAGGTCCTCTATAAGTTTTAACTTCCTTTCTGCCATTTTCCTGTAACCCTGTAAAATATACACCAAAAAGTAAATACAGATTTGGAAGGCAGACCCTATGCTTTATTTAGCTAAAAGCGGCTTTCTTCGTATTCCTAAAATGGGGAGACTTAATAGAGTTCGGGCTACATTTAAAAGTTTCTGAGAGGCGCTCATTGGAAAGGAGGGCTTAATAGAGCTTTTACTTTTAAGGGCAAGGCCAAAAAAAGAAGAGGTATTTGCCACATGCTTGTTTGTAGGTTATAAACTGAGGGCAACACTAGAGGCAATGAACTGAAAACACCGTGTCAAGTCTACGTGGCCGGACGAAATGCCAAAAAAATTACTCAAAAACGAACGGTTGAACACTTTTAATTTACTGACTCATCTTCCAACTTTACACTTTCACGATCGCGGACGAATACTGCCAAAAAATCTTACACCTCAAAAAAATATATATCACCTTATGCAGATTCGTTAGTTGAATCGAATTGCTATTGCTATTGTTCTTGAGAGCTATTGTTCAAAAAAACTTGTGAAGAAATCTTAATTGCAAAGTCTTTTGTTCATTCTCCCCCTTCTTGACAGGGTGTAACACTGTCAATGTTCCGGTGAACTTAATTATTAAACAGACTTTCAACACGGTCACTGTTCCCATGAATGTGTTAAATAGACTTTCATCCGTAAATGGACTCCAGTGGAACGCATTTTGAAATCGGTCTTACGATGGTCTCCTTGCCTACTTGAAGCTTCACCACTCGAACATGTCCATCCTGGCCTGGAAAACTTCCAGTACTCTTACAAGGGGCCAATGAGCTCTGGGACTTTCGGGTGAGATGGCGAGGACAACATCTCCAATTTTCAGATCCGACCGAATTTCGTTTTTCGTTCCATTTTTGATGGGCGTTCAACAATGGAAGCCACTCCTTTAACCATCTCTTCCAACAATGAGAAATCAGTTCTTGAACTCTTCTCCACCTTTTCTTCGGGTTGAAATCAATTTCATCAACGGATTCTGGTGCAGATAAGCCTCCTGCTTGTCCGTGGAGTAAGTGGTTAGGTGTCAATGGAGTGGCATCTTTAGATATCAGCGGACTGATACGTAAGAGGGCGAGAATTTAGTAGAGCTTCGACTCCTATAAACGTCGTCATTAATTCTTCGTCATTGATGTCCGCGTTACTAAGGATCGCACGAATGGCTTTTTTGGCGGCCTTTATCATGGCTTCATGAACACCTCCAAAATGGGGCGCCAAAGGTGGATTAAAACACCATTTCACTCCTTTGCTGGCGGTCTGGTCTTGGATCTTGTTTGTATCCATTCCACTCACTAGCTCTCGAAGTTCTCGGTCCGCTCCAACGAAATTTGTTCCTCGGTCACTAACAACTTCTTGAGGATAACCACGACGACTTGTCATTCTGACGAAACACTTGAGAAAACTGTCACTATCTAGGCCATAGGCCATCTCCAAATGCACCGCTCTGCATGCCAAACAGGTGAACAGGCACAACCAGCGTTTTTCTCACCGTTTTCCACGACCTTGCACAGTGATGAAGGGACCCCATAATCAACAGAGACTTGGGGGAAAGCTCGAAGAGGAAGTTGCAGGTGGACACGGGAGAGGGGTGCCATAATCTGTTGAGCAGCCTTTGCCTTGCGTCTCTTACATTCGTTGCATTCTTTTTCCCATTGTCGGATTTCTTCCCGCGCTGCTGGTATCCAGTACTTAGTGGACAGGTTTGAAAGGGTGTGGTTAGTTCCTGTGATGTGATGTCCAGCTTCATGGTAATGTTTTACGATTAGCTTTGTTGTCCAGCTTTCTCTGGGCGGAATAATAGGGAATCGCATATCTTAAGGAAGAAACTCCGCAAACTGCAGGCGTCCGTCGCAGCGGATCAGGCCATCTTAATCAATCTTTGGCGTTAGCTTTATCAAACAGCTCTTCTTTGGAATAGGCTTGTTTTCGTGAAGTGCACGGTACTCTTCGGAGAATTCTTCTTGCTGAGCATCACGGATAATTCGAATTTCAGCATTTTGCAGCTCCTCGGGAGAAAGAGATCCTTTCCGCCGTTCTTGACGATGAGATCTACAGTTGGCAACGAACCTTAGGACCCACGCTACAACTCTTGTAAGTTTCAACCAACTGGACCAATTCGAAGGGTGGAGTCTCCACTTGCAATCTTCAGACAAGGGACGTGCAACAAAGTTCACCGATGGTGCTGAGATGAATTTCGTCTTAGACTCGGTTTTCACTTCCAAACCTTCTGCAATTTTGACCTTCGGCCACTCGGACTCGAGCTTTGAAAGAAAATCAGGATCTCTCCACCAAAGTGTGCTTTCATTCAGACGGGTAGCTCTGAGACCACGAGAACATAAATCAGCGGGATTCTCTTTAGATTCGACATAATGCCATTGCTCTGGGTTAGATTGCCTTTGAATCTCTCCGATCCTGTTTGCAACGAATGGGCGGTACTGCTTCCCTTTGCCACGGATCCAATACAGGACATTCATACTGTCGGACCAGAATCGAGCTTGAGAAATCGGAATATTGAAGGCAGCAAGGATCGATAGCGTTAAATGGAGACCTAAAATGGCCGCCATAAGTTGTGATCTAGGAGTACTCATCGGGGTTAGAGGACCAACTCTTGTTTTGGAAGTGATGATACGAGCGTCATAGCAACCTTGAGCGTACTCACTTCTAAGATAACTCACTGCTCCATATGCTTCATTTGAGGCGCCAACAAATGTTTGAACAGAAATCGTCTTCTCTAGCTTAACCTCTTGAAGGCATCTCGGGACGTTGATTTCCTGTAAGTTCTCTAACTCAGAGAGCCAATCTCTTGCTCGAATGGAAAGTTCACGATCAATGGGCTCGTCCCAACTTAGACCCTTTGTCCACATGTCTTGCAAGAGGATCTTTGCGCGTATCGTAAACGGACTCGCGAGACCCAGTCGATCGAACACTCCAGCCACTTTGCTCAGAATAGTTCGTTTGGTTAGTTTATCTTCTTCTGTTGGTTTCTTGACTTGAAAGGTTAGGACGTCCTGCTGCGCTCGCCATAAGACACCAAGGGTCTTTGTTGCTGGTAAACTGTCGTTAAGATCGATCTGGTAGGCTCGAAGCTCCTTTGGAATCGCTGCAACTACTTCGGCCGAATTACTGAGCCATTTTCTAGCTTTCATTCCAGCTTTCGCCCACAGTTCTTGGAGCTCTTGGACCAGCTGTATTGCTGAATCATTGTCTCTTACAGAATCCAGCGAATCATCCATGTACGTAGACTTACTCACTGTGTCAGCTGCTAATGGGAATTCTTCATGGTGAATTCTGGCGTTCTCCTGCGAGACGTATTGTGCGCGAAACGGGGCTGACGCGTCTCCGAACACCACACGTTCAAATTCGTAGACATCAGGCTTTCGATTAACTTCCAAATTCCTCCAAAGAAATCTGAACTTTGGACGATCTTCTGGTGGGATGCGGATTTGTAAGTACATCTCACTTACGTCACAAGCAACAGCAACAGGAAAACTGCGGAATCGAAGGAGCACGTCAAAGAAACTGTTTTGAAGTTTAGGTTCTGGATAAATTTCATCATTCAGGGACGTTCCGTGAAACTTGGCACTGGCATCGAATACGATTCTTGTCTTTGTTGTTAGTCTTTCAGAACGGCAGACCAGAAAATGGGGGAGATACCAGACATCATGCGGCTGTCCCTCAGACTCTTTAACCTTCCAAATGTAACCCTTTTCAACGTAAGAGGCGATGATGTGCTTGTATTCATCTCCCACCGAAGACTGTCGTAACAGTCGCTTCTCTATGTTTCCAAGGCGACTGCAGCCATTTCGTAATTATTTGGCAGGACTGGACTAGCCGACTTCCAAGTAACGGCGACTTGATAACGTTCCCCATCATGGATGAGAGAGTGGCACACCTTCTCAAACGCAATTTTCTCTTCTCTAGTCAACATTTCCGGCCTGGACTGCTGGATGCCAAGAGTTTCTATTTCCCAGAACCGCTTTAAGGAATCGTTGATTTCGTCAAACACCTGAGGTCTGCAGAAAATGGTACAAGCAAGACTCGTTCGCGGGTTTCTAGCAGTGGTTCTTTTCTCGGGGTGGCCAACACAAGACCATACAAAAGGTCCTAATCTTGCTATCGGTTCTCCTGGGTTTCCTCTTACGTCACATTTCGAGAAATGCAGGTCAATTTGGTCTTGTCCGATCAGAACATCAACCGTCGGGTCAGCAGCTGGGTCTGAAAACTTACTTAGTGAGGCCAACGATCTTGGTACTTTTGCCTGCCTGGTAACTCGTGCGTTTTCTTTGGTTTTGGAGCTTTTTCATCTTCAAAATCGATTTCGGACGAAGCGGAGCCGATCGGAGCTTTCTTTGTTCGCGAGGCCAGAAAGTCTTTGACTCTCGAAATTTCTTTGTCTGTGTCCTTAGCGACTTTATCTATCTCCTCCTCGGTGCGCGCCAAATTTTGCTTGTCGCCATTCTTCTCGTACATAACAACTAAGTCTTCCAACAGTTGTATTACATCCAACATCTTCTCTTCTAGAGTGGTTAATATGGCGTCTATATTTACTGATTCTTCTGCCATTAGTCTCACCAGTCGTGAGTACAGCTTTGTACGTTGCATCTTGTTGACTCGCTTTTGCTTTTTCAAATCCTCCAGCGTGACCCCGCATGTTTCGGCGTTAACCTGTTCTCCGCTATCCGTTTCTTGTTCTCCCTCTAGCATTTTCTTGAAATCTTCGACGAACGACACGAACCTCGCTCTGCTACCAATTTGGCCGGACGAAATGCCAAAAAAATTACTCAAAAACGAACGGTTGAACACTTTTAATTTACTGACTCATCTTCCAACTTTACACTTTCACGATCGCGGACGAATACTGCCAAAAAATCTTACACCTCAAAAAAATATATATCACCTTATGCAGATTCGTTAGTTGAATCGAATTGCTATTGCTATTGTTCTTGAGAGCTATTGTTCAAAAGAACTTGTGAAAAAATCTTAATTGCAAAGTCTTTTGTTCACCACGCCTCCACTGGTGTGAAAGGGAAAAGTTGTCATTTTGTTCTTTAAACTGCTATTCCGATTTGAACTAGAAAAAGTTTTGGTTGCAATTCGTCGGCGAACAAACTTGAATTTCGCAGTTTAAAGCTGGGTGTACAAGAGAAGGATTTTAGAAATCTCTTCTTCCACTCGATGTCTTCCGGTATACACATCTTGAAATCCACTGCCCACTTTGCTTGACTTTTATGTGGAGCTGTACCCAAAAATTTTGAGGGGTATGTTGTGGAACAATTCTTTTGCGGAATTCTAGCAGAGCGCATTCTAGACCGCAATACTCAGTAAAATTAGTTGAATATCCTACTTACTAAGAAGGTCATGGTAAGCTTATACGTTTCCTGCTGTTCTCCCCGGCATGTAAGCGGTGAAGGTACAATATACCCTGGTATAGCCAGTGTAATAACCGGAGTTAATAGAGGTACGACCTAACATTTAAGCATTCATATGGGCTGTTGGCAGCCTTGATGAAAGGAAGAGATTTGTCTTTTCCAAAGGCTGTCCGTCCCAAATTTGTTGTCTTTCATTATTTGTAAAGCTTCAAAATATACTCTCACAAATGAGTCACAAATGGCTTCAGCCATTTGCCTTCAAAAGTGGCTGCGTCTTTGAAGAAATACACGAAATCGAACAATTCAGCAGCTGTTTAGTTTACAAACTCCAGTGGTCGGCTTTGAACGCCTTAGAAAGCCTAGTTTTCAGTTATCGTCTTAGAACGCTCATTAAAGCCCGGTTTTCATTTTCATTTTTTCCATGTTTAGCACGGAATTTGTAGAGAAACCTGTTGAAATGGCTTCGAGATTAAAAAAAAAAATGTCAAAACCTGATGCTAGTTTAAATAGCCAACTTTAATCACATTTTCTTTTTCCCGCTTTTACTGAATTGGCGACTCTAAGTTAAGTCGTTAAATTGGAACAGAAATGTAATTTACCTTACGTTAACGCTTTGTAACTATAAAATACTTACGAAGATCTACCAGGGCTTGTTGCCAAAAAGCTCTTCTTGGTGCTTCTCTATGCAGTTAACAGAAACCTGTATAACCAAGAAATTTCGTAGTGATAATAATATTAATTTATACGGCTATCTTACGGATTGATTTGTTCAAAAAAGCCGTCGAAGCTGTGAGTAATCATGCTTAAAATCTGATACACAGGATTTCGCGAACTTAAAATACTTTCACCCTCATTTTAAACATAAATTTGATCATCCTTAAAGTGAATTCATTTTAGCTGTTTGCGCATTGCATGATTCATTAATGTATAAGTGGTTCTTAATTGAAGCATATAAATGAGAATCAGAGTTTTAGGTTGTTCGCTAACGGCAAATTTATACTAGAGATGGATTTCTAAGCGTTAAGGTTGCTAGGTTTTACTAAATTATGCACTGTGAATAATGGGACTTTTAATACGAACATTTAATTCCTTGAAGACAGACATCACATACGCTCTGCACGAGCCCGAAACTCTTTTGGAACGAGCCCGAAAATCATTTGCAGCGACCCCAATAATTCTCTGAACCAGCTGAACAAACAACAATATAAAATGTTTTGTGCAATATATCTGATTTTGATAACGGCAATTAGTAAACAAGATAATTTTACAGTGAATTTACAAACTCTACTTAAAAGCCAAATAAAAAAAAACCCTCATTAAAGTCAGTAGTTGTAATTTCGAATGATGTCTACGGATTGCGTTTCAGACCGTTTGCTTTTTCAGTGATTACTAAATTTTAAAAATAATTTGTTTTACAGAGGCTACGTCTACAGCGTAGCGCCCAAGGAATAAGCTGAATCAGTAAAATCTCTTTCAAACGAAAATGACTTGGCTTCGTTACTTGAATAGAGCTTTTGATTCTCTCTCAAAAGGAAGTCTACATGAAAATCATAAACTTATCCCAGAAGAAAACTAACTCTTGCCATGTTTAGCACAGAACTTGCCGAGAAACTTAACAAAATGGCCTCGAGATTAAAAACAAAACAAACATCTAAACATGCTAGTATAAATCGCTAACTTCAGTCACATTTTATATCAAGAAGGAACGGAATTTTGATCGCTTGCGCTTGCGTAGATTCCGGTTTCTGCCTTGCTGAAATTAGGGTTGTCAGTTACGTTTGTATTTGTATTTGTGTGGCTAGTGAAAACCAGGTTTTCCACTCTTAAGCCCAAAATTGTCATAGTTCCTTAAGTTTTCTAAAGTGGTTTTAATCTTTCCCCTGTTAGAGAGTCAAAACTTGGTTCATTTAAGGTGATTCTAACTTCTAAGTCTTTTGATGAAATTATAAGATGCTACCATTCAAATAACAACTTTCCTGTGCTGCTAGTTGCTATGTTGTACAAGTGGTTCTAACTTTTAAGTTCGAATGAAATGCTAAAAATAAAAATGTCACCGTTCAATGAAAAAGCTCTTAAACAGTGCTTGCGAGGGTTGGTGTTTGTTTTGAATAGTACTTATTACTATGCAAGATTTGTGAGCTTCAATCATGAAAATTTGAACGGCCATCCTTCTTCAATTTCTTGTAAGTTTAGTTTTCGTCCTCACTACTGAAAGATTTGGCAATATTAACATTTGCTTAGAGTATCTCACTGCTCTTCTTGAGGTTAAATTATCATTGAATTTAATTCCAGTAGAAGAGTAAATACATACCGAAATCTACCAAGGCTTTTTGCCAAAGAGCTCTTTTTGGTGATCCTGCAACTAAGAAATTTAGCAGAGACAATCAATTTATTAAATTTGTTCAGAGCAGGTTTGATGACTCGTCTTGTTGTAATACTTTAGTAAGAATTTACTTTCAATATAAAATACTTACCAAAATCTACCCACTTGCTGCCAAAAAGCTCTTCTTCGTTTCCACTGTGCAGTTAACACAAACCTACAACTAACAAATTTCACATTGACAAATTTATACACTTTATCTCAAAATCTGATACACAGCATTTCCTAAATTTAAAGTGCTTTCACACTTCCCTCAAAAAGAAATTTGATCATTCTTGGTGAATTGATTTTTTCCTGTTTGCACCTTACACAACTGATTAATGTAAAATGGTTCCTAGAATGGAAGCACTGTAAAAATCCCTGACACAAAAGCACCAATGAAAACTGAGGTAAGTTTTTACTAGAAACGGATTGTCCCTTTCTGGTATAAATTAAGCAGTGTGGGTTCCTTAAAAAAACCTCATAGCTCAAACATCGGACTATTCACGTTTCGCACCCGAACCTCATTAGAATCGTCTCCAATAATTCTTCGTACCAGCTGTGAAAACAACAATTTTGCGCAGTATCTAATGCCAATAAAGGCAATTAAAGAATGAGATAATTTTAAAATGAATTTACCAACTCTGTTTTTGCCATATAAAATGTCAATTGATACGTCAGTGCGTTACTATTAATAAGGATTCTATTTCACATGGTTTGCTTTTTCAGTGACTTAATTTTTGAAATTAAAATAAAAATCAATTATAAAACCAAGGGACAACGCACGTTTTGAAGTTCCCTGCGACATTATAAGCGACCAGTCCATAACAACACAGCTTCACATCATCAATGCGCAAGTGCTATGGAATTTTCAAAATAAAAACGATTGCTTGTTTGGATTTACTAAAAGACAATCAATCACGCGAAAAAAAAAAAAAAAAAAAACAGAACAGAGGACGTATCTAAAGTACTAGATTTGACCGATCGATTCTGTTCCCCATCCACAAAAGGACCTAAATTGGGTTCAGAATGTGAAATTCAAACTTTGACCATAGTTCCACTTGCTTTTGAAATAATGGTTATAAAGCGAGGTCTTTGGATCTGAAAGAAAGCAGTCACGCAGATTGATAGATCACTTAGGAAAAGCGGTCTTATCTTTAGGTAACCTTGGGAACACATGCTGTGCAATCTTATACTGGACGATCTTCATCGCTCAACTTTAATAGAAATTTGGTATTTCTCACTAAAGTAAATTTCCTTTGAGGTCATCCAGTCTGCAGATAATATCATTTTTTAATGGGCATGTGCCTCCAAATGGAAGCAAATGAAATTTGACATCCCTGATGCAACATCCGTTAATGGGAAGTTTTAAATTATAAAGTTGTAAGTTATTTGCTAATATTGTCGTTAGTTTTGAGTATAAAGAGTATTTAACCCCCCTTAAAAAAAAAACGGTCAAAACATCGGAAACCTCTCGTGCGGAACTCTTGAAAACTTCTTTGGAATGATTCAAATCGTTTAATAAATACTTATTGTTAATCGGAACAGGTGAAAACGGTTACTTTAAAAAGATATGCCAACTTTAATATTGTTCGCCCAGTTGTCAAACGACAAACTGAAGGAGGAAGAACATTTACCGACTGCCTGTCAAGCCTGGAACAGCTTACCGCTATCTGTGCGAGAATTACCCACGATTGAATCTTTTAGGAACTCTCTTTGGAAGAGAATTTTTTAAGAACAGCAGCTTTTAAATCATTTTATTCTGTAATTTAGCTACCCTTTTTACTCTTTTTACCTTTATAATATTTTATCTCGTATTTTTTTATATTGTTATTCGTTATATTGTCTCATAGTTTATCCATAGTTTTAATATTCGTATTCTAGTGTATTTTCATATTTTATGGTAAATAATTTTGAGGGCCACTGGTTTGTTAGTATTTTTTATGCTATTTTTGTGCTACCCTCGTTAAATAAAGACTTTACTTACTTACTTACTTACTTACATGATTTCTGACGAAAGATGTTGCTGTTGTAAGTTACAATCATCTCAGCGTGAGTCCATTTACGATTGCGTTTCCTCTTGCTAAAGTTTTCCGACGATTTGCTGCTAGAGTGAAAGTTAGGCTTTGAAGCTGTAATCGGTTTTCAGCACTCCTTTACTTTTATTGTAGTGCAATCTATAATAAAAGCAAAGGCTTAACATTGTAAAATTGATACAGTAGAAGAGATAGTCCAAGCTAAAATTATAATCAAAGAAACCAGTTGGGCAATTTAGATAGCTGAGATTTCATGCAAGCGGAATCATGCTAGTAAGTTAAAAGTAGTTTGTTATTGTGCCGGTGATGTTTTTGTTTAGAAACTTCAAGCTCACGCAACACAGAGAGGTTTGGAACTACTGAAACGCCGCTTATGCAGATTATTTCAAATGATATTCACAGTGATTTTTTAGATCACAAACATCGTGAATTGTACGTCCTTACCAAGGCTCGACTATTAAGAAAGAAAGAAAAAGAAGAAAAAAAAGCAAAAAAAAAAACAACATTTCAGTAGTGTAAAAATACATAATGCATGATAAATAATGAAGGTTTATTAAATACATGTTGTCCAACAAAATGTGAATTAATATATGTTTACAATTTTAAAGTAGAAAATAGAAAATACAAGGGTTACAAAACGGGCTCTGCTCTTTTTCAAAATAGATTGGCACGAATTATTAGCGGCGATTTTTCGTTGATATGTGGTAGGTCGAAACAGGATCTGATTATGGCGGTGTTGATCGAAGTTCCCATAGCTCGGTGGTAGCGCGTTCCAACCGGTATCTCGAGTGTCATGGGTTCGACTCCCACTGGGGACTCGGAATTTTTCCGAGCAAGAACGTGACATTTGTTTATTTATTTGTCATCTCTTTGTATACCTGTTTTACATGAATGAATGAATGAATGAATGAATGAATGAATGAATGAATGAATGAATGAATGAATGAATGAATGAATGAATGAATGAATGAATGAATGAATGAATGAATGAATGAATGAATGAATGAATGAATGAATGAATGAATGAATGATAAAAAAACGGTACATTGTAACATCTAAAAATATAACCAGTTAATCAGTTAACCTCCCAAATAGAAGGTAATTCAACCTAAAAAAAAAACCCGGCAAATTTCAAACCCTTCGAATCCCCTGTACCTCCCCGTCACTTCTACCCTAGCGTTTTACTGCTTGCACGTGCCTGTGCCGAATTCGATGTATGACGTATGAAATCTGATGCAAAAGTCACCCTTTCACCAAAGGCCCGGATTTTGTCGAGTTTCACTTTGGCGAGAGGCGTTGTGGTAAGTACAATAATTAAACCCTTTCATTGTATTACGTCTGTCTATTTAGAGTGATTTGTATCTTTGGTACCACCTACAAAATATTTACAACGCGGTGTTGGTAAACTCAGTCGTGTGATGTTTGACTTCCTTACAGAGAGAGTTCTGTTGTCGGCTGTTACTGAGAGGAGAAATCGAAAGATTACAGTAGTCGAAAGTACTTTAGAGAACGAATGCAAATTATGCCTTTATGTTTTTTTGTGCCTTACTCTAAAAACAGACAAAGAAGAATATTCTTTAGTTGCGTTTGTCATAACGTGAGGCCCTGAGGTTCACTGAGAAATCGATAAGAATTTATCATTTTATGTACAAGAATATTCTTGAGTGTCAGGGAATTCCTATCAGTGAAGGGCACTGCAGTTTTATTTTGTCGGTTATAGTGACTTTTTTGCCATTGTACTTTCATTGTACGATTCATTTGTCACGTTTTAAGGTTTTCTAGACTTCAGGCAGAATTTTGTAAATTCGACGTATTGAAAATCCCTTGCAGAGATGCTTTTCCCTTGCGTGACTTTGTGTCTGAATGTTGTTTTCTGGTTGATCCTTTTCCGGTCACGTGGACAGAGCGTATGGAATGTACGTGAACGAAGTGAATTGACCGTGAATGCCTGGGAAAAAAACCGTACAGAAGTTAGAAAGTCGAAAGTCTCAGGAGCAGGAGTGTGATGATGGGCACGCACATTCGAAACCAATCAGTCACGCAAGCCAATTCAGTCACGCGAACTAAGTCGGTAACGCGAGCCAAATCAGTCACCCGAGACAAATAAGGCTCAGTACCTGTTGGTGATGCGTATCTTGAGTGATTGTGGAGTAATGGGTCTGAAGATTTTACATTGCAAAAACGACTCAGCAGAACAAGAAAAGGCGCGACCAATACACCAATATAAGTTGTACCAGCGTTGAAGTAGTCACTGGTCTTATGTCACTAAGAAGATGCATTTGATTTATTTTTCATTTCCCGTGTAATCACTCCTTCGATGAAATATCAAGTTATTCGCAGTCCACTCCTCTTTGAAACGAAGCGTGCTATATGTTATCCACAAAGAACATTTCCCCAGAGGGGGGTGGGGGGCACTTCATTCACGTTTGGGTGTAGGGGTGCCACTGAGGGTTGAGACCCTGACCATGTTCGGGAGAAGAAAGCCCTAAAATACCCAGCCTGTGCAGGAGGATCACCCTCCATTTTATAACCCTGTTTACGAAAAAGGACAAAAGACACACTCCTTTGTTTTACACAGTTATTAAGTGTTCTAAAGATCGCCAAACGTCTCTCATCCAGGATTGCTAAATACTGTAAGAACCATATTTAACGACAACAGGCGTGCCACCATACCTTGAACAGGTTCAGTCCCCGAGTTTGTTCTAAACAGGGTCTGAACCTGGCCTGAACAGGGTATGTCATTTTATTCGGCATGAAATTAGATACCCTGCTCAGGAAAGAGAAGCTGAAAACCACCCCCTGTCCATCGACACGTCCCCGTCATGGGCTCCTGTTCCCGTGTAAGCCATTTGAAGGGAATCCCCCTCCCAAACCCGGGAACATTCTGCTGGTTGAATCTAAATGTGATTTGCGTGATTGAGCGAGCACGGTCGTTATCAAGTAGAAGTATTAGACTGATTACTACGCGACCTGGGTCCCATTACACGTTTTCGGTTTGATTCGTGTCGTTGGCTGGTCTGTTCCAGGCGTTGAGCTTGTGGGAAGCGAAGGAAGGATGGTGCCTACACAGGTAGCACAGGCGTACTGTGTGAAACGAGTTCGTTTACATTTGCGTTGTTTGATAGGCCGTAATAATACGATCTTGTATCGGACAAAGTATACGATACAAAAATCGAAAATTAATAATGACTTTAACGTTGTCTATTGGTGTGTCCTGGCCGGTTTTAAAGCTGTTTTGTCGCTTTTGTCATTCGAAGGCCTTTCTCTAGGGAAGAATAGAAAGGCGCCCTGGGAACGAAGTCGATCGACCATTCGGCCGAGGTATTTAACTCAAGAAACGGGTGATGTGCGCGCTGGGATTGCGTTGCATTCTGGTATCGGCATTTGCCAATGTGGCGGCACAAGACAATGGCGTCAAACAATCTGGACGCCTGGAACGAGCTAGTGGCTCCTTCTTCCCCACAGACTCCAGAAGAGAAACGGAGGAAAAACAAGGGAAACCTGCTTGCTCTAGTCAGGTGTCTATTTCTCCTCTCCTCAACTTCGGCTCGATTATCTGACGTTATGAGAATATAAAAGATGCCTCTGCATAGGGTAGAGAAGGCTAGTAGTAATTAAGCATGTCTATGCTGGCGGCAAAATAGTACCGTCTAAATAGAACCACCCAAGTTAATACCACCACCTGTGTTGTTAACATAGAACCAAAAAAGAGCTTGGATTCATTTTGAATTTTATTTTCTTTCAGCAGCCTCTAGAAAACACTGTCATGGACAAAGAAGTCGAACATGAACGTACCATTTTTATTGGCATGAATATTGCCTCTTTCCTGGTCAACACAAAACGCGTGCCAGAAGCTGTCGAGCTGTGTAAGGAATGCTTGATTCTCCTCAACAGCAAGGATCTGCTGAAGGAAAACGAATTCGTCAAAACAGTTTATCCAGGACTATATCTTACAATGTTTACAGGGTACTTATTTATCAGTGATTACACAAGTGCGATAGAGTGCGGTACAGAGCTCCTTGGCACTCTCCGCGGATGTGACGAAGAAAGAACCGTAGAAGGCGCCGTTGCCATAAATCTGGCATGGTTGTATAAAAGTCAAAATAACTACGAGAAAACAGAACAACTTTACAAGATAGCCCTCGACAGCATGACAGAAATTGGTGACAGACAACTAGAAGCAATATGTCACGAAAACCTCGCAGATGTCTATACATCTCTCGGTGAAAACGCCAAGGCTGAAGAATCTCACGAGAAAGCACTTGCGATCAGAAAAGAGATTTGCGACAGGGAAGGAGAAGCTGCAGATTATTCAAAGCTGGCAGTTCTGTTTGAATCTCAAGGTAAATATGTCAAGGCTGAAGAATCTTACGAGAAAGCACTTGCGATCAGAAAAGAGATTGGCGACAGGGAAGGAGAAGCAGCAGATTGTTCAAAGCTGGGGGTTCTGTTTGAATCTCAAGGTAAATATGTCAAGGCTAAAGAATATCTTGAGAAATCACTTGCGATCAACAAAGAAATTGGCAACCGAAAAAGAGAAGCCACGTGTTATGGAAACCTTGGAAATGTCCTTACACCTCTCGGTGAATATGTCAAGGCGAGGGAATATTTCCAGGAAGCAGTTGAGATCAGAAAAGAAATTGGCGACAGAAAAGGAGAAGCAACAGCTTACGGAAACCTAAGTGTAATGTTCATTTCACTCGGTGAATACGGCATGGCTGAGGAATATCTTCACAAGGCACTTGAGATCAGAAAAGTAATTGGGGACAGAAAAGGAGAAACCGCAGATTACGCGAACCTAGGACTGGCGTCTCAACATTCCTGTGAATATGTTAAGGCTGAAGCATATCTCCAGAAAGCACTCACGATCCAAAAAGAAACTGGCGACAGACAGGGAGAAGCCTCTTGTTATAGAAACCTAGGAGTTGTGTACCGTTATCTCAGTGAATATACCAAAGCTGAAAAATATTTGAAGAAGGCACTCTCAATCAGTCAAGAAATGGGTGATAGACATGGACAAGCCAGAGATTATGGAAATCTGGGAGCTATTTTTCAAATTCTTGGTGAACATTCAAAGGCTAAAGAATGTAGCGAGAAAGCACTTGCAATTGCTAAGGACAGTGGTGACTATGAATTAGAGTTAAGATGTCGCCTTAACCTCGCTTATGACATGTTATTAGAGGGAAACAAAGTTGAAGCTATTTCGAGTCTTTTATCAGGCATTAAAAAGTGCGAGGATGTGCGAAGTTTTCTTATGGACTATGACCATTTCAAGATATCTCTTTTAGAGAAGTACGATGATCTCTATCGGATGCTCAGTGAAGTGCTTTTCGGTGCTGGATATCCTAATAAATCCCTTTGCGTTGTGGAGCTTGGACGGGCCCGGGCCCTGGCTGACTTAATGTCAGCTCAGTACTTTGATGGAATACAAATATCAGTTGATCCACAGTCATGGCTTGGTATTGAAAGGATCATGGAGAAACAAGCTGACTGTACTTGTCTTTACATTTCCTATTTTACAGAATCTGTATTATTATGGATTCTCAAAGCAAAAAAACCGATACTATTCAAACGAATAGGCATCAGTGACGTTGCCTCAAAGAAAGGATTAGTGAGAAGTTTTGATGACTTGTTTGGGAAAGACTTCTTTAGAGAATTTAATTTTTCGCCTCAAGAGGACTGCGAAGATCGATCATTGTTTCCTTTGAACGGCATCCTTTCAACCCGTCAGTCTCAGCGGGAAGATAAAGGCCGCGCTCCTGTCCGCGCTCCTGTCGGCCTTAAAGAAGAGAAAACAGAGGAAGACCCTTTAGACCCTCAAACAAGTCTTGCTATGTATCACGAAATACTCATCGCTCCCGTGGCTGACTTACTTGAGGAACCCGAAATCATCGTTGTTCCTGATCGCTCCCTGTACAAAGTTCCATTTGCAGCGTTAAAGAAGGAAAATGGAAAGTGTTTATCAGAGACTTTGAAGATCCGAATTGTTCCTTCTTTAACGACTCTCAAGCTCATTCAGGACAGACCAGCAGACCAGCGTGGTGACACGGGTGCGTTGATTGTGGGTGATCCTGATGTTAGCCATGTGATAAGCCTATCGCAATTGCCTTGTGCAAGAAAGGAAGCAGAAATGATTGGGAGATTGTTACGTGTGGAGCCTTTGTTAGGACATAAAGCAACCAAGCTGGCGGTTCTTGAGATGATGCATTCAGCAAGTCTGATACATATCGCCGCACATGGTAATGCCGAAAGAGGAGAAATTGCTCTTGCTCCTGTTCGCCCGGTAAATAGGATTTTGCATCAAGAAGACTTCGTGTTGACAATGTCTGATGTTGCACAAGTCCAACTGAGAGCCAAACTAGTAGTCCTTAGCTGTTGTCACAGCGGACGCGGACAGGTTAAATCCGAGGGTGTTGTGGGAATCGCTCGAGCGTTCTTAGGATCTGGTGCGCGCTCAGTGTTGGTGGCCCTGTGGGCCTTGAACGATGAAGCAACGGAGCAGTTGATAAGTCGTTTCTACAAGCACCTTGTTCGTGGGGAAAGTGCCAGTGAATCTCTTCACCAGACTATGAAATGGATGAGAGGCAACGGCTATTCTGACGTGAGGCAGTGGGCGCCTTTTATGCTGATTGGAGATAACGTGACTTTTAACTTTGGAAAGTAAAAAGGTTAGTTTTGGGACTGCCGGAATTAGCAATATTCTGAGTAATATATGTAGCTTTTAAGGTAACAAAGAAGTATTTTTTTAGATCACAGCAGAAAAAGAGAGGCATTTGAATATGTTACGAAAGCTTAGAAAATGTATTTTAATATCTTGGCGAACGTGCCAAGGGGGGCCATACCGCGAAAAAGCACCTGCGGAAAGAATAGAGAGTGCGAAACGCACAGCATTAGATTTAATTCTTCTCTGAAGTGAAGCACTTTATTTGTTTACCCTGTCCATTTTCTTTCCTTACTGTAGACGTTTTAAGCGCATTCGGCACGCAGCGGATTGAAACCGACTTAGTATCACAGCTACACAACCCAAACATCGGCCGTTACCGATAAATCCACACCAACCCATATAGTCTCTACGGCTCCTGCTCAGCGATGTCAGCATACACTACAGTAACGCTTCCCTATACATATATTAAGGCTACCTTTTTTTGAGAAACTTATTTTAGCGAATTGAGCAACTTTTTGGCATGTGGCCTATCCAATTTGTTCTACATCTTTGATACTGATTTAAGGTTTGTTCAATTTTCACCTTCAACTCTTTCTTTCTCAACACCAAGTGATCTTGCTAAATTGCTCTACAGTAACAACAAAATCTTAAAGCGTCGACTTGATTGTATGGTGTCTTTCCCGTAGGTTTTTCCAACTTTTTTTTATCGATCGCCGAAGTCTGTTGTTTCTCGTTCACTGATGCTTTTACTAATTACCAAATCTTTCAAATCTCTTTAATTTAAGCATTCCTAAAAATAAAAGCCTCCACTTAAATTGTACGTCCTAATTACCCTTCACTCTTTTGTTATCGGTGAGTAAAATCATTGTTAACTTAATGTATACGTCGTTTCTTTTCCTTGCAGGTTATGCATAGGATGGATTATCAATTGCACAGATAAAGCGAGTTGTAAAGCACTCAATCACCTAAACTGAGAGCATTAAGTTTTTAACTTCCGTGTGATTTGATGGGATCAGTTTACTCGTCCGCCTGGCTCAGTGTTCTCCTTTTTGTTGAAGAACTATGAGGCCCGAATTACGGAAATGTTTTCTATGCTAACATAGCTTTTTCCCAGACTCATCCCTTTTCCACCCGTCCTCTAGGCTCAGTCTCCAGCCGTGAGTGTCTCGGGCGCATCGAGACACTCACGGCTGAGACTGAGCCTACCCGTCCTCCTGATTATTCTAAACTCTGGATCCCCTACTGAGAGCCTGCCTGGGGACATTTCTCGTGTTTTTGTGGTGGAGATAGTGTGGACTCACGTCATTGAAGACTTTGTGTACGTTCGGAGTTTAGTTTTGCCATGTGCTTGCTATAATTCGGAATTTATCCGTTGAACACTCCACAGATAGCCTGGGTAGCAAGCGCTTTTCCGTGTTTTGCTTTGTTTTGTTTTTCTTTTATGTTATTGCACGTTGGTCGCTTTTTGGCTGCCCGAAAGCAACCTCGTCCCCAGGGCCTTCTCCTCGTTCAAAATGGCGTCATTTTGAACGAGGAGAAGGCCCTGGGGACGAGGTTAGCGCGAAAGTTGGGGCAAATCCTCTTGTCCCAAATTTCAAATTTCCCACGGCCAGAAAGCGAAAAACTCTTCCAACGCGGGGTAAGACCCTTGGAAACCGCTGGGTATGATGGAGGCCGCCAGTGCCGAGGCCGGGTCTTAGAATATTTGTTTTTCTATATCCGTTTTTAGGTAGGCCTTTTATAACTATGGTCACTAGAGTGAAGTTTTCGTCCGTCAGATCTATTTGAATGGTGTTTTCAAGTCTAGTGTAAATATGTGCCCATACCTGTAAGTGATACAGTGCTTTCGGTATATTTTAATCTTTTTATCTCCAAGCTTGGTAATGTTTTGTAAAATTAAGGGCAGAGTAAATTTAATCATAAGTTGATCTCTATAATATCTTTGACATTGTATCTAACGGTGTAGTATTGACATTTCTAGTGTCATTGATGTAATCAAGATTGATTTTTTGGTCGATATTTTGTTTAGCTTGGTGATAACTAGACTTCTTTACTCCCCAGAATGCATTAACTAGAGACGCCGCTCCCCAATAATCTTTTTAGAATTATGTGTTTTTAAAACTGCACGTTTGGCCTGCTGACAGTAACTTTGACCAAAACTTTGTTACTGATTTCTGTCCGGTGTTTTTGCTATATTAATCAAGAATTTGTATTTGTTAGGACTAGATGCTTAAGTTTCAAAATTATCAGACCAGTCATCTCACAGTTTGTTGAAACGGTATCTGTCATGGCGAGGCATAATAAAACTGTGTTGACAATCAATTCCAATAAGTGATGTCTTTCATACAGAACTTCGATTTGAACAATTTTAATAAGCTCTATCCTTAATTAAATCCCTCTCTTTCAACTGAGTTGAAGGCTTATTGCCAAAATAAATGTTTTTTTCGAAGGGCCAGCTCAAGTGCTCAAAGTTTCACTGGTCTAGTGTTTTCATAAACTCAATTCGGTGTCATCAACGTCACTGCTAGTTCCCAGCAACTCTTTGGGAACAGGGCTAACAGACCACCTACATTTGGGGTCCCCCAATCTTAATCCAGGGGGGTAGGGTTGGTCAAAATTGTTCTCCTAACCGAAGCTGTTAGTCGATGCCGAACGAGTGAGTTGATACCTCAGGTGGTAAATGTCAGAATGTGGGGGAAGGATGGGAGAGCGTACATTTAGCACAACTGCAATTTTGCAGGTTGGCCCGTTTTTCATAAAATGAAGTACATATATTTTACACGAAATGACGCGAGAATTCAAGCCGTAGATAGAGAGTTACCGCGCGTGTTTGCGCGCGAGTACGCGATACGTGGGCGTTTGACGTCAATCGTTTCCAGACCTCTAAATTCCTCTTTGCCACGAAGGCAACGAAATAAAATAAAATGGCTGTTGTGTGTTTCACGTAAAGAACGCGTCTGATGGTACTGAGCGACTAAAACCATGTGATTTGACACTGAAACGACTCGCTGTACCCGTACACTGGGCTTTGGTCCACTAATTCCGTCGTTATGAGTCGGCCTGGTTTGTTATCTCTAGTAGCATGTCTTTTTCTTGTTTATGCCGGTGGCGAGTCAAGTCATTCCGCAATGACGCCCGAAGAGAAACACACGATGAGGTACGTTCGTTTACAAGTCGCGGCTTTTTATGATTTATTTAGACATTTAATTAAATGTTTCTTATTTCCTTTCGCAGGGGAAAAGTCTTGGAGATGTTTGACCATGCTTACAATTCTTACATGGTTAGTATTATTTCGAGTACAAGCGTTCTTTGTTAAATTAAGCTGAACAGAATGTAAAAGTTACGTAAACGCTGAAGCTTTGTTGACAATTTTCTGTATGTTGCTGTTCAAAATATTAAAGCTATTAATAGAGTTTCTTAATTTAAGGAAGAACGGTTGGCATACAAGTTGTACTGAGATAACAACATGTATTTTTGAGTGCTTTATTTATACTTTTGAAATTTTAGAAACTCTATACAAGCACAAATTAGTCTTACTTCTGAAATCGATGACTAGAGTGAGAGGTATTTGGTAATACAAAGCTGTTTGGTACATTATTTCTTTGCCACTGAAACAGCAAGCTTGTGGTAGTAGAGAATCGTGAACAGCAGTGTGAACAGCTGTAGGAAGGTAAACAGGTTAACAGATAATTTCCTGATTTTTTTGACTTATAGTGAGCATTCATAGTTGAACATGTTTGAATTATATAAAAACTCAAGGGCATAAATTAAACGTTTTCTCAAATGGAGCTAATATCTCTTTTCTCTATGATGGTTTCAGAAGTCAGATGCAGTTAATTTAAATGAAGGGAAATGTTTTACTACTACTTAAACTTTGTAAATGTAAAGTAACAATGTCACTGCCAACGTATTTTACTCAAACAGCTGCTGGGTTAGTTTACTCTAATTAGTTATTTCCCATTGGTGACATGGGAAATTATCATTATTGAGGTATTTGTCACTCCTTTGCAAGCCACTGGGAGTACGGTGTCTAAAGAACTTTTTAAGGAACCCTAATAAGTTAGGAATCCTGGTTGGGAATTTTCGTTTTAACCCTGCTGAGAGGGTCCACAATAGGTTTGGCGGGATACGGGATTTGGCTAATTTGTGTGGCGATATTCGGAATGGGAGCTGAAAACAGGAGCGGGAAGTGGGAATTTTAATTGAGAGCGGGAGCGGGATTTTGTGTTTTTAAGGAGTCAGGATGCGAGAATCGCAAGGGGAAAAGTAGCGGGATACAGTTTTGTAATTTTTACGAGACTGCATGATTTGACCAGCACAGGCTGATAGAAATGGATCATTTGTGAATACAGTGTGTCGGCTTTCAAGTAATGAATTGATCAAGGAAGAGCCTGCATGTCAAGCTATTATGAGTCCTTTTGTGGTGTTTTGTGTTGATGTCAGAAAGAGGTATCAAGTAATGTGCCGTGTTGCATTTCTTGGCCTTGTCTGCATTCTTGACTTTTCCGACCCTCTCCTTTGAACGTTTGTTGGAGCAGCTATGATCAGCTATGGTTAGTCTAGCCAGTATGGCAACTCCGGTGGACGATAATGTAATGGGGCTCGCCAAAAAAGAGATATTCGGTATCATAAATTTTATTGCTCTGTATTATGAAAAGAGTGCGAGCAGGAATACCTTTCTTCAAAAAAGAAAAAAAAGCGCTACCGAGCAGAAATTTACTGAGAGCGAGTCATAGAAAAACACTGAAAGCTTAGCTCAGTAGGTCGTCTTCCAAAAAAACAGGACAGAGAATAGGCAGAATATCGTAGCAAACAATCTTTGTCAGTTTTTACCTTTTACTTATACCTGGACAAGAAAAGGTAAACTGGGTCTAAAACAGAATAACACAAACAAAACACTAATGTTACGGTCATTTATAGTGGCGATATTTTTATATGATATCGAGACAATCGACCATAAAAACGTGTTTGAACTTTAGTTCTATCCATTGTATAAAGGTATGCCAGGTTTTCATCATGAAAGTAGAAAACTAGGTGGGATCGGGATGTCGATGTAAAGAAGGGCGGGACGGCGGGATCAACAAGAAAAATAGGCGGGATGGCGGGATCTGAGAACCCTATTGTGGACCCTCTGCTGACATTGAGGCACCCATGTTGGTTCTTGGACATCCTGGGCTACTACAGCCTGTAGGCTCCTGTTAGGCAGTAGAATCTGCCATCTTAAACCCCAGCTATGTTGAGTCGCCTGCAATTTCCAACTGAAAGTCATTTCCATTGGTCGGTGTTGCTCAGTTATTTACTGTGGGTTATTCTAGACTCCCATTATGTCAAACAGTGTTCTACTTGCAAAAATTAACGGAAGTGTTTGTCAGTGGTTGCAACTTAAATTCTTCAGAAGACATCAAACTGTTTTTTGGCTGAATGTTCCAACATTGCTGGACAAAAAAAAGTTTTGTTGATCCAGTAGGTATGGACCCCCGGCATAGTCAATGGAACCCAGTCGAACTGAATTTCAATCGCACTCAATAGAATGAAATGGAACTCACACAAAAAAGTTGAACAATCGAACATCCATTTTCTGAAATCTTGATTTTTTGCATAGAAAATAATAACAAGTTTTGGAGGCTCAAGTTACTTCAGTCGGCTGTTTCACAATCAAGGGTACCTTTTGGCAGTCAGTTATTGTCAAAAATAAATTTCTACATTTCCACAAATAAATCTTTTGTTCAAGAAGCTTGGCGTCTTTGGCACACATGCCTGAAAGATCTTCGCACAATCTTCTTTTTTTCCAGCTAAACAAAACACCCCTTTCAAATGACCCTCTGGGGGTACGGACACTACATTGTCAAGATAACAGTGTTTTGACTTGACAAATAAATGGTTTAGATCCTATTCCAAGCACATTTTGATGTAAAATCCTGTAGTTTGTGCTTCATTTATGAAAGAAAATAGTTTTTTCTAAATCCACTTAATTGGTAGGAATCGTCATGGTTGTCTTCCAATGTAACTACTAAAGTAGAGGAAATTTTTTAAGAGAGCAAGAGAGTATTTTACTTAATGGAGTAAAAGCTACCTCAGTGACATGTTATGCTTTACATTATCAAAAATGGCGTATCATCAGAAGGAAAGAAACTATAAATAGCCTTCAATTCACTCATATTGAGGCACAAGTTTGCTGAGATCTAGCTGTGCCAAAGGGGTACGGACACTACAACATCACAGAACTTACCACCTGAACTCTAATGGAAAACAAATAATAATAATAAACATATTGAAATACACTCTTTCCAAATGAAATGTAGTTATTCTATAACAAGAGAAAGCATTTTGTGTATTTTTTAAAGCATATTGCGTAGAAATGGCACTTGACCATGATAATCAAATGACTTCAGGCATACAAGGCGGGGTGGATGCCACCCCCTCCCATAAGGTTTCTTGCCAGTTTTATCAAGAGGATTTTTTATCAGAACATGCCATTTTCAGTAGCTGTACGCATATCCCTAAGACACATTTTGGTATAGGTTTGGTGAGAATTGGTTCCTATGGCTATGAGATATAATGTCATAAGTAACAGGCTCAAGCCTTTATCAAATAAAAATGCATGTTTTCATCTCTTTTCTGTGAAAAAAGCACAAAAAGCAGCAACATGTTTAATTACATCATATTTTTCATGTCTAACATTAGAAAATTTTAATTTCCTCCCTCTTTTGACGTCTTTTAAATCCTGAGTAAAATCCAAGATGGCCGCCATCTTGGCCGCCATTTTGGATTATGTCACTGGCCCCCAGCAGTTCAACAACCCATAATATTTTCCTCAATCTTAATTTATCTTTCACGTTTTATCAGTAGCTTAACTACAGTCAGTTTTGGGGGGCACATTGAGACAATGTGTTGCTAGGAATGGTGTTGGACACATTGTAGGGGGACGGACACTAAACAGGGGGACGGACACTACATTTGGCAACAAATCTTAATATATTTTCTTACTTGTTGAAGCCAGCAATCACATTTATATGTCACTTGTATATGACAACTGTAAGCAAACACGATGTGCCTTTGTTGGCTAAAAGCAGATAATAGACAGGGATAACAGTAGGGGGACGGACACTACAGAATTTTCCGGAAATCCTAGGGTGTGTGTTTGAGCAGTCAAAGAGAGAGCTGATAGACGTCACTTACAACAAAAAATTCTCACATTTTATAAGGAGTAATAAAGACAATTTTTTATGTAAAGTCTGTTGAGTTTTCACATTTTTTAATGGTTTTAATGAATTTGAAACAATAACCATATTACATAAGAGAAAATCTGTAACAATGGTGAGTTTGGTAATAGATGCCAATATTTAAAAAAAAAAATGGCCTACTTGTTCTTCAATTCAACGTTCAGTAAAAAGGAAGATGATAGACGATGTTCTGAGTTGATTGAATATTCAAGTAAATAATTTGTTCTTCAAAGATTCTTCCTTTTATTTGATACTACAATATGAATGTCACACCATCAACAGTGTGATTGGCCCATTTCTTAATGACACAAAGATTCGTATCTTTGGCAAACATTAACCGATTTCCAAAATTTTTTTTTGTTTTTTTCAGCACAAGTTTCTACTGCTTACAAGTTTAGAATGATCTTTCTGCTTATTATAATTTTTAAAGGAAACCCTTGTAACACTATGTCAAGGAAATGAGTACACTTGATTGTGAAACAGCCGAGTATAAACACGTGTCTATTGTAACCGCAGGAATTCTGGAGAAATGGCTTCATATGCGCTGTGGGTTGTTAGCTTTAAATGCGTTGTAAAAGGCTACCAATAGTTCTGCTTTGACGTGAAGGAGGGCAAAGATTTCAAAGTTCTAAAAAGAAAATAAGTGGGAAAGGCTGTGCTTTTTGAGTTGTAAATGAGTGTGGACAGTTAGGTCACCTTCAACATGAACTGGTTGCGGAATACGGTAATACAAGGGAATAACGATAGCTTTGTTCTAATTTGTTCTTTTTGCTACCATGGACAGTTTGCTTTTCTTATTGAATAATCAGCAAAAAAGGACGAGAAAAACTTGTTTTCGATGGGCTTGCTTTGTGTCTAAGTTTACCAGAGCTTCCCTACAGTAACCGAGCAGGAAGTCAGACCACATAACATGACCTTTGTTCGAGTGAATTTATTTACCGAACACAGTCGCACAATGTGAGGCATTAGACCTTGTCAAATGGCAGTATATTATTAAAGTATGATTGTTGCATTACATTGGATTGTCTTTGGGTTTGATTTCTTCGATTGAGTTCAGCTGGTTCGGAAATTGAACTCACACAAAGTTTGGTGTTCGATTTCATTCGATTGCTGAACTTAATCGAGCTCAATCCAATTTAGTTCAGTTGAGTTTGTTTTTCGAACGTCCGATTGAGTATGCTGGGATGGACCATTTGGCACCACCATTTAGCATTGGAAGGTGTTGAAACAACTTTTTTTGTTGGATGAATATTTTGTTTCCGGTGAAACATTTTTTCCAGATTTCAGATTTGTGTTTATTTGCACTATTTACATTAATACAACATCCTCAGAACTTGTGTCATTGTAATACATAGAACATGAAATGTTACAGAAATAATAATTAAATAGAATGTGCGTAGTGACCAAAGTAGTTTAGGCTTTTGAGTTGATCACTGCCATGAATGGATAGTTGTTTAACACAACACTGTTGAATTTGGTACAAAATGCCTTTTTAGTTAGAAACGCTGGCTTATTTGCAGCTAATTGCGTGGTTAAAATGTTCTGATCTCAGCCGTGAAATAGAACAGCAGGTTTCTTGAATTCTTGCAAAGCATTCTTGTTGCCATGTAATTAATTAACAGAGTGGAATAAATATATATCGTTTGAACAGTTGGATTCACGTCAAGCTGCACAATAAAATTGTGTCCATGTGCAGTATTTTGTATAAATAACTATAAAAAATTGAATGTGAAATATCATCCCTGAAATGAGAGCATTATAGTGATATCATTGAGTACTTAATTTGTACATTAGGCTTGTACAGATTCTGTACAATGAAGATTGTTGTTTCATAAAATACATTATGTATGTTTACTGGTAATGAATTCTGTTATACTGGACAAAATGTTAGTTCCTACATTGTAGTTTGCATGTCATTTGATTTGTTCAGTAATAATTTCATGGCTTGTGTTGCACATGTTTACTGTGTTTTAAAGTGAAGATTGTATTTTGGATGTTTTGACAAGAAATGTTACAAATTTCATTTCGTGATTTTTCCAAGAAAATTCCCCCAACAAGCCTATTATTGATCCTAGATTTCCTTTAAAACTGCTCTAAAATCTACCCATTTTACCTACTTTTGGTTTCTTGAAGGCTCGATTTCCAGCCGTTTGAGGGAGTCCAGTTTCATCCTCCAAGGGTGTGCGTGAAGGAATGGAAGTCAAGCTTAGTTTTCTTCCTGTGTCTTAGAAATTATCATGTAACTAAGTACTGTATTTTAATGACCACAGGATAGGAAACTTGTTATAAATAAATTAAATTAAACTTGCAGACAGTGCCTCTTTACGTCCCAAGGAAATACACCTTTCCTAAAACAACAACAACAACAACAAAACAGTTTGCTCCACTCTAGTTACAAACATTAAATAGTTTCCTAGTTGGTATAGTTCCGTAGAAGATGTGGTACAGTTCCATACATGATCATATTTGACCAAAGCCACCAGAAAGGTTTTTGATGAGTCTGACACTCTGCTATAGCATAAGTGCATACCAGTAACCTTAAAACTGATATATATGTTGCATGTTGCCAGATATCTATGAAAGTCAATTATTGGTAACTAGTGCTTAGTGTAACAGGGAAATGCTGCTTTTCTGTCATGATAAATGTTGTTTATTGACTAGTCATCAGTGATCTTCCCAGTAAAACAATAGTTTGAACCTAGTAGTTTGTCTAAGTATGATCACCTGGGTGAGAGTGCCAATAGTCCTGAGAATGACTGTTGTTGGTGTTGACACTGACCGACGTTTCCACAATACCTGATTAGAAGTTAGTTGAGAACTGTAGTGATTCTGTTAGGCTCAGCTACCAGCCACTTTCTGGGAAATGAGCCTAAGGAGGAAAGCTGGACCCAAGTGATTGGCGGAAATCGAGCCTATGATTCTGTTGGTTGACATCCATTGATTGCGTAGTAGATTTTCATTTTTTAAGCAGTCTTACCTTACTTCAGTAAATATGATTTTTGTTATATCTTGTAGGACCATGCCTATCCAGCAGATGAGCTTATGCCGCTGAGCTGTAAGGGCCGTGTGAGAGGGGTAGATGCCAGTCGAGGGGACGTTGATGATGCCCTTGGGAAGTGAGTTCCTAATTTGTACCACTTGTACTCAAATTGAGACATCATTTTCTGTGTCTAACTTGACCTAGGTTTGTCAGGAAATACTAGAACTACGTGTAATATTGCAATAATAATTGGTTGAAGACAGTTTAAAAGTTTTGACAGGTTTAATCCATGATTTTTTTTTTAGTTTTTGTCCTACGTGTAAACTGTGGTAGCATCTGTCCTCCTTTCCCACAGTGTTACTAATAAACTACAGTTCTGTACTGCTTTATGGTTGTGAATTGCTGGTGACATATTGGATTGATTATGTGCAAACATGTGTAAGAGTGAGGGAATGCTTTTTTTTTATTTTTTAGTTGTTTACACTAATAGATGCATTTATATGTAATTACATCCACTATACTTAAATGTTATATTTATCTGTTACATCACTATTTACATTACTTGATCCATTAACAGTAGACGTTATTTAGTAATGCTTACAAAGGAACAATACTGATACTTACAGTAGTCATGTTCATTACCACGTATTTTCTCGATTAAACGCCGGGGGCATTTATTTACACTAGACCTCGTAGACCCGGCATTTATTTGAACCCGGTATTTATTCGGAGCCCGGCGTTTATATAAAATGTTTTTTTCATCCTTTTTGATGGCCTAATTTCTTTTGGTATTTACTACTTTAAGTTCACTAAACTTACAGCAAAATCTAACGTAACATAAGAAAAACAGGAATAAAATGTCACTGATTTCGTCTCTAGTCCGTATAATTCAAAACATGGCGGAGAATTGGGTGCTCAGAAGCGTTCCTTTAGTTGGAATGAGAGAAATAAATTATTATTGAACAGAAGTACTCAATTAAATGCTGGTACCTCAAATAAACGCCTGGGGCATTTATTTCAAATTTGACCGTGTGGACCCGGCGTTTATTTGAACCTGGCGTTTATTCGAGGCCCGGCATTTAATCAAAAAAATACCTAACGGTATTTAAAACAGTATTTTCAACAGTATGAGTGGTGAAGTGCTCTCTGCTTACTCACCACATTACGTTCTACTGTGTAATGCCATAGTCTTGGGAAGAGAAAGCCTCCTGTTATAGACCTTGGAATCTGTCCACTTGAGGATCTCTGTATTTGTTGGATATTCAGAAAGACTGTTGATGATTTTCTTATATTATTTTCCCCGCAAAGTATCCTGAATGTTCCTCAAGAATTTATGGCAGATTGTCCATGGCAACATCATATAATATAATTCCAACCCTCTCTGCAAATGGAAAATGTTTGACCACTTGTTTTCCTGTACACTGTGCTTGTTGTTTTATCTGGATTCTCATTACTTCTTTGTTTTTTTCCAAGATTTTCCTTGACGCTGATTGATACATTGGACACATTAGCAGTAAGTTGTATTCTGTACGTCAATCAAGGATAAATGTACTTTGAGTTTTCTGGTCTGTTTTGTTCATCACATATTTGTAACTTCTTGTTTTAAGGTTCTTGGAAAAGTAGAGGAGTTTGAGAAGGCAGTCAGACTGGTCATCAAAGATGTGTCATTTGATAACGATCTGGTAGTGTCAGTGTTTGAAACCAACATTAGGGTGTTAGGGTAAGCAAAAATAATTCGTATTGACATAGGATGTGGTGTAAAAGTATATGTGCATGAAGTTCATTCCTGACAACAACTATGCTTTACATGTATGTTTTCATTCTGATTCCTATTGACAATTTTTGTTGATGAAAAGTTACTTGTAATTAGTTAACAGTTTGACTTGTTTTTGTCTGAACAATGTCACACAAAGCAAAGTTTTTGGTGTAAATAACAAAGTGAGAACAGGCATACACTGTACATGGCTAAGAAACGTGTTAGAAAGCACGCTTTTTAAAACTCATTTACACAAAAAAAATTTTCTGAGTTATACTGTGCTATTTTTAGAGTATCAAAGAGGAGTTATGTTGTAAGTACATGTATTTTAACTGGTAATTAATTTCCACAAAAAAAGGAGGTAATAAAAATTAAATTTATCAGCAATGTCATTTCTTATTCTTGATTTGACATTCATACATGTAGAATGCCTTTTGTATGCATACAAGGTATTTTCTATCCCATTGTGCACCCTACGCATCTTTTTCTGATTATGGAACCTTCAAACTAGGGAAGTAGTCTCACCCATTAAGAAGGTCAAAGGTGACAACTTGAACTAACTGTTATATGACTCTCCTTACAGGGGCCTTCTTGGTGGACATTTTGCTGCAGTAGCACTGAAGAACTCTGGCAGAGGCATGCTCTGGTATAGCAACGAATTGGTTCCCTTGGCAAAGGAGATTGGCTATCGGCTGCTTCCAGCTTTCAACACCTCCACTGGCATACCCTACCCTCGGGTGAGTTGATTTTTCATGACGAGTTTGTGTAGCACTTTGTTGGGTGGATGGTTGAATATAGTGTAACCTCGGTTTACGACCACTCTGTTTACCCTTTAAGCTTTAATAGTGAAAAGCGTCTTACAGTATTTTTAGATTGAACATATAAGTTGAGTTATTTTTTTGATCAGGTGACGTCATAGTTTGTTCCTAATTTTAAGATTTAGTAAATAAAAACAAATTGTACCACGAGCAAAATTGAACTACAACATTCACAGTATTTTTAGAAGCTTCATATTTCATTATTTTGTTTAAAAGGATTGAGCACAGTACCTGGTGTGCAATTATAGCTGTATTTTTTAAAGTCAAGTTTTTTTTTCATAGTATGGTGATGATAGCAAATGTACCCCCTTTCAGAGAACGTTTCAAAATGATTGCCCTTAAAACTTACCTTCCATAACAGCTTTCCTTGAATAATCACTTTTTTTAAGAGAAATTTTAATAATAGCCTTGGCTCTCACTTGCATAAATGTGGTAAGTGAGCATCTAGTGTATCAGGTGGAGCTTAATGCTTGTTCATTCTATTGACAGGTAAACTTGAAGTATGGCATTCACCATCCATCATCAAATACAGGAAGTGAGTCAGACACTTGCACTGCTTGTGCTGGTACAATGATCATGGAGTTTGGTGCTCTTTCTAGAGTCACTGGAGATCCAATATTTGAGGTACAATATTTTGTGTTCTACCTCCAGGGATTAAATTAACTTTGACTCCTAAGCACTAACTATTTTTGGACTACAGCCACTCACACATGTGAAGTGACAGTTGTATTTTACTGATTGAAAATGGGCAGTACCAGAAGATATCCATACCCACACCAAGGAAGGTGTATTGGAGATTCCAAGGGAAGGGTGGGGGGTCCTGAAAAGCCAAATTTTCTTTAAAGGAGAGTATGAAGCTAAACTGGAAAAACAACTTTCTTAAGTTTCTTCTCTCACAGCCTGATTTAGATTAGCACCTTTTAAATTAAATGTTCACTAACACTTACTTTATAGTATGACCTGTTTGACTTTAAAAGAGGGGCGGGTGTTTCCCTTATGAAATTGTATGATATGTCAGTCTAAACTCACTAGTAATTACTGATAATATTACAAGTTAATCCATTTTTGAATTACTTCTTTTCACATTAACAGCAAAAGGCCCAGAAAGCTATGGAGTCAATCTGGATCCATCGCAGCCGCCATAGTGATTTGGTTGGCACAGTCATCAACATTCACAATGGGGACTGGGTTCGCAGAGGTAATTTACAACACATGTAGAATTGGTAGAGGATATCTCTGTTGTAATCAACATTAGTCTTTCTAACAATTTTTTGTTTGTTTTGTTCACTGTGCTACTTGAAGGTGTTTGTATTTTTTGTTTTAAATGTTAACCTCTATAAGTTGTAAGTTAATTTATTAATAAATGTTGTGCGTGAAATTACGTTTTGTGTTCAGATTGTCAAGTCAGGTTAATTTTTGTTTTCCTGTGGCAGTATTCCTTACGGCAATCTAGAACAAAGGAAAAAATCCAACAAAGTTAAAGCAACCCTTATTTGTCAACTTGAAGTGTTTCTTGTTGTTATGAATACTGGTCTGCCCATGTTACAGTAAGCACAACTTTGTGCTTTTGGTGCACTGGTCTTTGAGTGGAAGGCTGGAATTGACTCTCTCTGTTATGTTACAAACCTTCTTGCAAATGATGATGACCAGATAAGTCAGCACAGGAACAGTAAGATTTGCATGTGAAAAGCAGGAAATTTTAAATTTTATTTATATTTTTGGATAATAGCCTATATTGAGTTGGCACTTGCATTCATCACAGAAGATATTATGGTCCAGAGCACATTTTTTAGTTACCTTTTGCAACTTTTCCCCCTATTGACAGTTTCCTTTTTGAAAGCTAAATGATATCACTGAGAATTTTCTTGAAAGCCAAGAATGTAATGTTGCATTTTTCTCACCACTTAGAAGAGTGTCTGTTTTCTGACTTCTTGCAGACAGTAGTGTTGGTGCAGGCATTGATTCATACTATGAGTACTGTTTGAAAGCCTATGTGCTATTTGGAGACGAAACTTACTTGGAAAGATTTAACAGGGTATGCTGCAAATTTTCTCTTTTATTTGATGTTTGTTTGTCATTGTAACAATAAGTTGAAGTACAACTTGATTCATGCCTTCAGTTTTATCTTCTGTTCTTTAAGGTTATTTTAGACTAAAGACTGAACTTTTTGCCTTGCTTTCTCCTTCTCCGCTTATTCCTCTAATTAACTGTTACCATAGCACTGCAACAGAAGCAGGGTTAGTGTCTTGGTGAGAGGGCAACCCTCCCGCCAATTTGTGAGGCTCTGTTAGGGGTACATTCTCTTTCTCCATCTGAATTTCAAAACTTGTTTTGTCACAATTTCTAGAAGTTGGCATGTTCTTGTCACAAAAACTATCCAATGATCTTTTTACCTACTTTTTGTCACTGTGACAGCTTTATGGGGGCAGTGTTGTTGTTTGCTGGACGTCATTTTATTTCGTTCATCTTTTTTTAACAACATTTCGGTTGTTCAGGGCTTCAGGGCTTTATTTGTCCTACGTGGATTGAAATTCTGGACTTGACATCATGTAGTGCGCGTGGGTTGAGTTTACTTACTAGTTAGTTTTCTTCACGCTGGCCAATTTACCTTTCAACTCAGTTGATAAATCAAGGGTTTTGGATTTTTTTGGTTGGACTTGCCTGGCTTTGAGGGCTTTATCTCTGGGTTTTCCAGTTTCTGTTCCTCCACAAAACAAACAATCAAACAAACAGTCAAAATTTCCAAATTGTAATACTAGATATTGAGGCCCTGAAAACTGTGTAGCAAGGACCTGAGAAGGATGTGACCAGCTGTGGGTGATGTGTCTTTTATCTCGATCTACGTGTAGATTGTGTCTTATTGACTGACAAACTAAATGTAAATGTCAAGATGGATTGGTGCTGTTTCAGAGTGATGTTGACTGCAGGAAATGCTAATAGTGTAAAATTGACAGACTGAAATGTAATCTAAACTCTGCGATATTTTCAAACAGCACTACAAGTCTATAATGCAGTACCTGAACCAGGGTCCATTGTTTCTGAGTGTTCAGATGCATCAGCCAGACAGAACAACTCATGGCTACATGGATGCACTGCAAGCTTTCTGGCCAGGGCTTCAGGTAAGATCCTCGTGTATTTCTACAGTTGTTTAGTAACTGAGTTAGTTCTGAGTAACCATGTATATAATTTTATTTACTCTGAGTAACTTATTCTATGTACCGGTAGTAATGTTATTCTGTAGTTATTAAATAAAATGTTCATAGTGTTTTGATGATGTAAACAAAGTACTTTTGATAGTAAAGTGTTGTTGTCATCACTACTGCTTCCCTGTCATTACAGTCATTTAATTAACATTTTTTGGTTAACCTTTGCTATCTCAAACATCCAAGGAAAACAGAGAAAATGTCTGTGAAAGGAAGAGTGTGAGATAAGCAGTAATATACTACTATTCAACAGTATCATATCAATATCTCATTTATGTAATACATCAATAATTATCAGTATCAATGATTTCTGTTTTGCACAGCAAGAGGTGAAAGATTGCTTGCATTGTTCAAGAAAATGGTAGTCTACTGTATTTGTTTCACTAGAGTGCATTCTGTTTGGACTACTCAGGAATGGAAATACACAAACCTACTTAATTGCTCAAACATGTGCCTCACCAGTCACCCAGGTGTTTATTAAGTGGCTCCTGGAAAACTGTCAATTATTGGATTTTGTAGACAAAATGCAGGGAGAGGAGTCCCTAGTTGCTTTACGATAAAGAAATCACAGTTAAGGGCAAATCACCTGGTTTGCTTGTGACCTGATTAATTGAACTGCGTTGTATGTCTTGCAGGTGCTTAAAGGTGACCTTAAGAAAGCGATTGAAACTCATCAGATGTTGTATGAAGTCTCCAAAAAACACACCTTTCTACCAGAGGTACAGAGTGACATCTTGTAACTTCCTCACTGAGATGCAGTTTAGCATATACAGTGCAGATCACATAAAGTAGCGTGTAACATGGCCGCATGAATGACTACTTCCTTGCTAATAAGGATAATGTAAACCACTAGACATGTAGCCTTTGTGGTTGAAGGACAGCACAGCTGACAGTAGACCTTAAAGACAGCACATCAGCACATCTGACTTTTCATGTGACAGTCAGTAGCAGTTCAAGCCCTGTCTTTGCCACTGTGTTGTCTGTTTAAAGAAGGAACTCTACTTCATTTGTTAGCATCTTTCCAACCAGGGCCGTGCTAACCACACACCACTGTGCCCCGTAGTGTTGGATTTTAAGTCTTGGAGTCATTGGTTCGTGGCCTGATCCCTGCCATGGTGTTGTTTCCTTAGGCAAGAAGCTTTACTCTACATTGTCTCTCTCCACCCAGGGGGGTTCTGCCAGTACCCACCAATTGGGTACCGAGACGTACTGCTGTGGGTAACCCTGCGATGGACTGGCATCCCATCGAGGAGGGAGTAGCAATACTCTCAGTTGCTTCATGCCACAGAAACTAGGGACAAGCTTTGGTTATCATGTGGGCGTCCTGTGGTTCATGTATGACCTTACGTTACCTTACCAATCAATTGCTGGGGGAATCAGAACAAAAATCTTGGCCGGGGGGGGGGGGGGGCTAATACAAAGTCATGATGGGCAGGATCCCATTGAGAGTTAGCTGTAATACTCCCAGTCACTTCATGCTACAGTAACTTGGTAAACTGTGGTGATTTTGGGTCTCTAGGGTCATGAAGACTTGACCTATCAAAACAAGTGAACCCCAGCTGTAGTTATTGTAACACTTGTTTTTCTTCACAGGCCTTCACTACAGATTTTGAGGTTCACTGGGGGCAGCATCATCTTAGACCAGAACTTGTAGAAAGCACGTACTTCCTTTATGAGGTGTGAAACTAAGTTATGAGTAGGCAAAGTTGAAACGTCGTTCTGAAAAAACACGACACTGTGCATGCTCTTATTGGTTGAAAAACATTTACCATAACTGATAACTGGAATCAGTTATGGTAACTGATAACTGGAATCAGTTCACTACTGTGACAGTGGTTTGGATACCTGATCTTAATTAGCATAAAACTCTGTGAACTTTTACTCTGAATTTCTCCAAAAATTATTAGTGGTTTGAGAAGCCATATCAAACACTTGTAAGAGCGTTTCATCGGGTATCCAAACACCTCGAAGTCGATTAAAATAACTCGGCTGTGCCTCGTGTTTTCAACCCACTTCTCGGTATTTGGATGTCCTGATAAAACACTCTTTCTTGTGTTTGACATATTACATCTACAATTACTTGTACAAGACTACTTTTTCTGCTCTTGATGGTGGATGTTTACAGTAGATTCAATTGATGTATGTTCCTCACCATGTGTTAAGGTTGATTCCACTGTTGCGTAAATTTTACGTGCGTACGGGCGTGAATTTAACTGGCTTTACGTGCGTAAAAAACATTAGAGACTATATGAACGGCTTACGTAAACGTAAAAAAAGTTGAGCCGTTCATATGTCGTCTCTAATTTTATTTACGCACGTAAAGCCAGTTAAATTCACGCCCGTACGCGCGTAAAATTTATGCAACAGTGGAAATCAACCTTTAGGAGGAAAGCATTGTTGTATTTGAATGAAGAGCTAGAAATTCTTTTATTTTTGAAGGCCACAGGAGACCCATATTACCTTGAGGTTGGTAAACATATAGTGGAAAAGATCAATGAACATGCCAGGGTACCCTGTGGTTTTGCTGCGCTTAAAGATGTTAGGACACTAAGTCACGAAGACAGGTAAAGTAAACTCATACTATCCTTTCATGAAACCTTAGCTTGGAGATTTAAAACTTGAAATTCTTGTCTTCAATTATAGAAGAAATTACTTAATAAAGTGGAGACGTCTCTAAAATTTTAGTGTTCGTTTGCTGTTCATCCTTTGGTGAACAAGAAAATGGAAAATAAAGGAGTCCGACGGCTTAACTTTCAGACAAAAAAAGGCTACAAGACCCATTCTTCCTTCCATTATCGTGCCTTGACATCCTTTCCTAACTTTTTCTGTAATCCGATTCTTTTAGTTTTTGTCTCACATCCTCTATTGATTAACTTAAATGTCGTGCAAACACTAAGCATAATTATCATCTCTGTATTCATCTTTTGACTTTTTTTGTTTTCAGGATGGACTCGTTTGTCCTGGCAGAGACATTCAAGTACTTGTACTTACTATTTACTGAAAAAGAAGACCTGGTCTTTAACATGAACCCGTTTATTTTTACTACTGAGGCTCATATCCTTCCGCTTAGTTTGTCCACTATGGCTGTCAATGATTCAGCTTCACAGGTTAGTTTTGTGGCACTTATACACTGTGCTCTAATCAGGCTAGTGGCAGGATTTTAGGCTGGTGTCTCTTGCTTGTGGTTAGTCATGCCTTTTATGTCAAGAGAGGATGAAGTAAGAGAGTGAATCCCTGTGCCCCATGATAATTATTTGAAAGTTATTTTTAGTCCGCACCCATGCTGCAAAGGTTATTTTTATCTGTTGTTTCCATGTTAGCAATCTAAAATTACATCACGTCTTTCTAACTGACCAATGAGGTGTCGTCCTTAAAATAACCACGCAGTATGACACAGAAGCAAAAATAGATTTGAAATAATTCTCATCGGAAGGGGCCCATGTATGGGGGATTCGCTCTCTCCCTTCATCCTCTCTTGTTTTATGTTTATCCCTTAATGTGCAAAGTTGAGAAATAAGATAACAAAGAGTGTGGTGTATCTATGAACTAAGTGAGTTACATTTAACTCCTGCCTTTTTAAACATTGGTTATTTCCAAAGGAAACCCTTTTGCATTGGATGATGTTCTACTCTCAGATAGTCGACTGCAGTCACGTGGGCAGAATCAACCTCCTTTAACTGTGATACCTACGTGCATAGATAAAACTGTTGATAAGTGGTATTTGATGTAATCATCTTAAATAAGCCTTAAGAAAGATGGAATATTCAGTTTGTCACGAATTTGAGTCCCCGACAGGAATCGAACCTATGACCTCCCGTACACCAGTCGGGCGCTCTAATCACTGAGCTACTGGGAGACTCGTGGCGAGCATAGGTCATAATTTACTAGGTTCGCTGTGACACGCATCCTGCATACTGCCAGGATCAGCGATGTCGAAATCACCGTGTGCGATAGTAAAGAAAGATGGTAAATCAAGATGGAATGGTCAGTTTGACGTGAGAGTGAGACAAAGAAAGAAAAAGCCTTGTTGTACTGTCCAGTTGTACATGTGTACACTAAAATGACGTCTACCAGTTTCACCACAGTAGTCTGAGTGACCGTCAAATTAGACTGCGAGTAGTCTCCAATTTTGGCAATAGCAGTCGCGGGGCGGGCAAAAGTACACAATTTGGTGATAGCGATCGTGGGGCGGGTGAAAATACACACGCGCGCGCGAAATTTTGGGAAGGCGCGGCGCGACGCCAGGGGAGCGCCAAAAATTAACTAAATTTCGGCGCTCCCCTCATTTTTAGAGTAGCCCCGCAGCTCTTATCAACCTCTAATTTCATTGGACCTTGGTATCACGCAGCTCTATTGCTTTCGGGGCTAGGGTCCATTGTTTTGTTGTTTGGTGTATTGTTTTCTCGGCAAATCAGAGAAGACCTTGTAAGAGCTGCGACATCGCCCCATTTTTAGCGCTCCCTTCGCGTCGCGTCTCCCCGAAATTTCGTGCGCGCGTGCGTGTTTATGTTTGGCTGCCCCAGGATCGCTGTCGCCAAAATTATAGACTACTCGCAGTCTACCGTCAAATGTTGTGTCTGTGTTATTGATTTTTCTTTCCGTTATTATACACAGGAATTGAAGTATAACGTGACTCTGAGTACAGACAATGAACATGAATACACATGTCCCATAACTCAACACACACAAGGATCAACTGTCAAGTTTGCTGAAGAGGTTCGACGCAACAGCCGGGCTCAAGCTATGGGAAGCTGCCCCAATAAAAAGCAAGCCTTTACATTTAGCTCTAACAAGTAGGTTCAGTGGACTGTGTTGTATATTTTTCCTCTTGGATATCATTGAGCCTTAATGCAGGAGGTTAAAAAACGAAAAGTGTACACCTAGTTAAACACAGAAAGGGAATTTTCTCATCCACATGTACCTACCCTGTTTATATTAGTCGTTACCTCTTACTGTACAAAAAAAATACTTGTAATTATTAATGCCAGTATTGTGCAACAAGTTCTGAGTTCAGTTTAAATGAATTTGTTAAAGTATCAAGAGTTGCTGTTTGCAATTCAGTGAATACATGTCACATTGTGTTAAATTAGTGTAGATTTTTTTCTTGTTAAGGACGATATGATAAAAAACAGGACGAAAACCTGGACAGAATGACACGAGCACGATTCTATACGTAGTGCAATGTTTCGACCGTAGTGGATAAAAAAGCTTGTCGTAACTCGACTTGCGTCACGTATTCTTGACGTGATGAAGTTCTGGTTCGAACATTTTCCTTGTTTTCAGGCCTCCGCGTTTAAGAGCTGAGCAGTTTGTGCCTGGTAATCAGGAGCACATTGACACACTCAAGTCCATGGGTATCACTGTAGTACAAACAAAGGATGGAAGAATACAGCTCATGCAAACTGCTTCATCGGTAAGACGACTACACAACCAGACATTACAGATATAATAATACTATTGCCTACTTACAATACAAGTGGATTTAAAATTGTGTCAGGAGCCAGGCGTAGTTAAAATTTGTTGAAGTAAGTTGGCAGTGGCCAAAATTTTAAATTATACTAATAGGACATTTTGGGAGCGTACTGCGACCTTCTTCACTTAAGCGTTAAAACTTAATGGCGTCAGAAACTTGCGATAACTTAATTTTAACAGACAGTGGCAGCCACTCATGACCTCGGGAAATACCGTAAATCACTTCATGAAAGCCCCTTTTGTCTTAATTATGCAGTATTGTGAGAGATAAACTCGCTATTGTTAAAAAAGAATAACTGAAATTATCATTTTATCATTTTTCATTATCAATGGCCGATTAAACATTTTTATTGTTGTAGCAAAAAGCAAAATGCTGCGATATTTTAATCGATTTTTAAAAAAATCAAAATGTACCTTCTCAACTGTGTCCAAATTGGTAAAATATTAGTCATGAGTAGTCACCTACAACAGATCGCAGACAACTGATGAATTTAAAACAATTCAAATAACTTTCAACTTCCAGGAAGGCGTTTTCTTTCAATCTTCTTTTTCTAAGTCATTCCTGTTGTAAGCCTTTTTGGCATATCAATAAAATGCTGTGATTATGTCAGAACAAACCAAAGTGCAGCATAACCAGAACTCAAGTCAGCTTTGTAAAATTGAAATTGACATTTCCACCATCGCATGCCATCACGATTAGTTAAACAAACTCTGAGTAAAACATGACAAAAGGTTCACTCTACAATTCATGATAGGCAACCAGCGATTCGCCAAACGAAAGAAGAGAAGAGTCTTATTACTCCATTTGTGTTGTAAGTTTAATAACTTTTTTAATCAACCTAATCTTAACAACTCTTTCCACAGTCACAGAAAGAACTAAATGAATAACTCGACGTAGATTTGTGCTCTAAGTTTTTTATCTTAACTGCCCCTAAAAGTAAAAATTCTTAACATGGAAGACTTTTCGTCCCTAGCCCTCTTTCTAATCACAGTTCGTAACTAATTCTGGGCATTGGTCGTTTAGGGAGGAGGTTGTGGCATGTCCTTGTTGTGATGTAACAAATTGAACCCAAGATCACCTTGAAACCTTTTAGACTACGTCTTTCATTTCAGTCTTGTTCCCAGGGTCTCTCTTTTTCCCGGAACGAGGTTGCTTTCATTTAAGCTACCCACCGCTTACAATCATAACATAGAAGACTTCGGCGTCCCCAGACTTCTTGTTAACCATTAGGCTAATTTTGCACAATATTCGTTTAGGTACGAGATAGTCATAAACAAAGCAATCTTCTCGTCTTGTCTTTCCATGTTAACTGACCCTAGTACTAACAGATCGTAACATGGCCGAGGATTTAAAGTCACTTGCCTTCTAATTAACCTATGTCCTAAGTCCTCGTTGCATTTTGTGCAGCTATATTGGAGACTGGACCAACACTTCATTCCCGAAAGGCTCAATTTAGTCACGATCACAACTGCTGGCTAAAATACCTTATTAGAACCAAGTACACAAAACCCAGCTTACGGAACAAGTGACACTTAACGCATGTTTAAACGTAGAAACTTTGTCGCGAAAACGTTGTTTTTCTTATGTGCATAAACTGGAAAACATACAGTGTGTGTTCTGTAACCAAAATTTACATCTGGGAAGCAGCAGTGTTTTTTTAGTAATGAGAAAAAAAAAACATTTTCGATTTGCTTGCAAAACGTGTTTGTCATGCATAAGTACTTTCCCTGTGAGACCCTACATGCACATGTTTATCGTGACAGGGGCCCGTTTTTTCAAAAGTTCCGATAATTTTTCGTGCCCGGAAAGCTATTTTATGTGCGCGGTGTTTGCATTTAAGATTCAAATTTTGTTGCCTTTGAAAACTGAGCAATAAAATTCTAAGTTTATAAAGAAAGTTGGGCTGATATGCAGGCTAAAAACTACGATAACGTTTTATAGATTTTGAAATATAGCTCCGGGCCCAAAAAGTTACCGGGACTTTCGAGAAACGCACCCTAGGATCGAACGAGAAAAGGGTTCGCCTTCCCTCAGCTCACTTCGGTGTTCCCCGCAGCAGGCGATGTTCCGGCGTGTTGCTTGTGTTCCTCAACCGTTGGTTGGTTGGTTGAGAGAAAACAAGGGCTACCTGAAGTCTAGTTTCTGTATGACTCATAACATGTTCTTGTTTCATTTCTTACGTGTGTGTTCAGGCTCAGTCACAAGAAGATGCGGAGGATGGCATCAAGTTCATGCAAGAAATGATCGAGTTGGCAAAACGGAGGAACGATGAATCAGGTATGGGATCTGTTTACAGCTACTTCAATTTACGTTGTCGGAAAGCGTACGCGATAAGGCCGGTAGGTGATGTAGGGAATTGATTAATTAATTTACCAAATTTAGCTATGGCTCACCCCTACAGAAAATAAAACACACTGATGAGTGTTTATGGTACTTTCACCCATCCTATGGCAGTGACAGCGGTTAAATTACAGCCAAATCACAAAAACATTTACAGCTACCCATACTACCTTTCGGTCTGGTCGCGTAAGCTCCAGCCTTTAAAATCCGACAACTTTAATTGAAATAGCTGCATACTTTTACCGTGTGATTTACCAAATTTAGCTATGGCTCACCCCTACAGAAAATAAAACACACTGATGAGTGTTTATGGTACTTTCACCCATCCTATGGCAGTGACAGCGGTTAAATTACAGCCAAATCACAAAAACATTTACAGCTACCCATACTACCTTTCGGTCTGGTCGCGTAAGCTCCAGCCTTTAAAATCCGACAACTTTAATTGAAATAGCTGCATACTTTTACCGTGTGACTTCTGACACGAATTAAATGAAGAAGAAGAACAAAGCATTGTAAAGCAGTTCTTTTTTTTCACTTCTCGTCACATCTGGTCAGTCATGGCAAGGACGAATAACACCAAGAACCAAACGAACTATCAAACTGGAAGCTAAAGCATAAATGTGCTGCTAAGCTTGCCAGGATGTTGGTTTGATTGGTTCAGTGAAAACAACAGTAAAAAGTTTTAAAAACCCTGAAGTTCTTTTCAAAACAATCACTAAAAATCTCAGAATTGTGATATTGGATGACTGGGTTGTTAGAGCTCGTTGTATTAAAGAAAACAACGCTCTCTGTCAATTGAGCTGACAAAGGTTTTTAAATTAAGTGCATGCGTGTCCTGATATAAACGTTTTTTCTTTAGCTCCTCAAGAAAACCCTCGCGTGGTTCAACTCATGTCACCACCTTACAAAGGAGATGTGGTGCTGGTTGCGTGTCCAGCACGGTTTGGCCTGGATCTGAGCAGAGGTGATGTGGGGGTACGTATTAACTCAGCGCGAACGTCATCGAAGCGCTTAAGGGGCCGGCCATCGGAACGTTGCTACAACCATCTCATGTACTTTTTCGGAAATAGTCAAATTTTCTTTTTAGAAACCATCAGGGTTCATTCTGAGAAAGGATAGGAGACCATTTCAGAAATGATGGTGTGATCTTTTTCGGAAACGATGAAGTGTTGTTTTTCAGAAGAAACGAAGAGTTATATTTCGGAAATGATTAAATGTTCTTTTTGGTAAACGATCAGGTGTTCTCTTTCAGAAACGACCAAGTCTTCTTTTCGATAACTGGTACAGTGGTCTCTTCCAGAAACCATCAAGGGTTCTCTTTCGCAAACGATCAAGAAAGGGTCAAGGGTTTTTTTAAAATCAGAAATGATCCATTGTTCGTCTTAAGAGACGATAAAAGGTTTTTATTTTTTTAGGAATGATCATGCAATCGTCATAGACAATGTTTTTCTTTCTTTTTTTTCAGATGAGCGCAGAGGTCAGCATAGGTGAGCCTTTTAAGGGCTGCTCCTCTCTCACAAATCCCGAGGAGCTGAAGCACAGAATTGCTGTGTTAGAAAGAGGAGAGTGCATGTTCATTGACAAGGTAGATACATTTAAACAACAGTCTGATGTGGTAGCTACAATGCCAATCACAAACCTTGAAACATTTAGGCTAAAGTTAGCTCCCTCTTCCCCTTTCCATCGAGAGAGCCTGTTTTGACATGTGCTTAGATTTCATTAATGCCTTTGAATCCTTCAGTATACATGGACGCGACATGCGGTGGCAAACCACTGGTGGTCCGACAGTTCCTTTTCCACTGGTTTTTGTTTAGATTTCAGTGTTTTGGTGACCTACTTGCATAGGCTAGTATTGGTGTACTTTGGTGGTTGAATGGCAACTTGCCATGAGAATGGCTGGGCCAGGCCCCTTTTAGTATATCACCGTTCAAACCACAGCAGTAACCAGTATGTATCTTTTCCTGACAATATCACTACATGATCAAAGTTACAGATCATGAGAATAAAGGAGATGGTCACTAAAGATCAAATGATCTTAAGATATACCGTGCCATAACGTATACCATAAGAAATGCATTAAGTCCAGTGAGAAACTGAATGCATGGTGATGTTTGGGCTTAAAGGATCAATCGCCTAGTTGTTTTTGTTTGTTTGTTTGCTTTTCTTGTTGACAGACTCGCCATGCAGAGGCCGCAGGCGCAGTCGGCGTCATTATCATTGGTAAGATCTACCAAGTTTGTCTTTGTCTTACATAAAACCTTACTGAAATTAGTACCTTTTGCCTTTTGTTTCTAATTAGTTTACGTGTTTTCCGCTCTCGGCACCAGTTGCATGTTTTTACCTCGAGTTTGTGTTATTTGCGTGAACTGTGATTGGCCACTCCCTGTCCCTTTGGCCGGGTTTGGCGTCTTTGGCATAATTTGGCTCAAGCGTATTGTAATTGTTTTAATTGGCCAAGTGTTCCACTGTTTCCTGCGCTAGGCACTAATTGCGTGGTTTCATATTCAAGGTCTGATTGACTCCTTGCATCCCTGCATATGGCGCGTTTGATGTGATAGTCTAGAAGTGATCACGTTAGTTTTTGTTCATACCACAGTCACGAGACAGCTGCAATATTCAACAGTAGGTTTATCCAAACACGTTTGTGAATAAAGTGCTTAAACACCTGGGGAAGTTTTTTTTTCTTGCCCGCAGTTTGAAAGCCTGGTGCGCGTTTGTCGAAAGCCCCGAATAGTTTTGGCCCCGAAGAACCACTTGTATAAATATGAACCACTCGTTCTACAAAGCTGTTATTTTAACGTGTCTGTAAGATAAGAAATGGTTAACGTGTAGCGAAGATTCATCGTTAGAAACTTCTTTGTTTACAAGATACGGTGTGAATCATCGTGCCTGAAATCGGCGCGAAAAGCTTCGGGGCTTTCGAAAAAGCCAAGCCTGGGTACGGTGTATTAACCTGTGGCATGGTGGTCTTTGCAGATAACAATGAAGGCAGCTCGAGTGATACACAGCCAATATTTGCCATGTCTAATGATGATGGCGCCAGTGATGATGTCAAGATAGCAGCTGTTCTTTTGTTCAGTGAAGAGGGTCGCATACTGAAAAACGCCATAGCGGCTCTGGCGGACACAAATCAACGCCTCACAGTGCGATTAGCTGCCAAGGCTACTGGGACGTCAGGTGCGTATTCAGCGTGTACTTAGTATCACCTTAGAGTCAAAAGTTCTACTCTGGTGGTGACTTCGCACGGGCTGTCAAAACGTCATTCACTGTTACAACAGTTCTTTTTAGGGCTACAATCACCCGGATGATCATAAACCATGCCATAACTCCTGGGTCAAAAAAAGTATGTAATTGTAACTCCTGTTCACTACTAAAAGCGCTCTTACTGAAAACAAGAAACCAAACTCCCATTTTTATTGGCCGAAATGTGGATGAACAAACAGCAGCACAAAAGTGCTGCTTAAGCGGTTTAGTTTGAATGGTCATGATTTAGTTCTCAAACTCGAACTACCTTGCACAGCATGATAACAAGCAGACAGGAACTTACGGCTCAACGCCTTTCATCTAACTGAAGAATTTTGTCCATAAACTCAAATTAAAATTAACTTAATTTGTACAGCATAAACGGTGCCAAAGGAGCGTACTGCTTAACACCTTTCATCTGAATGGTCATGCCTTCGAATTTATCCAGAGACTCGAACTATGGAACCACCTTGTACAACTTAATAGAATATCACATTAAGGCATTGCTCAGTAAGTTTTAGTTGAATGGTCGCACTGTAGGGTTTTGTCCGTAGACTCAAACGTTTTCTCCTAGAGGCATGCTAAATATGCTCTTCACCATATTTCCTGTTGTAACTGAAAGGAAAAGGGTACTGATTTTCATTACCGCATTTGACCAGTGCACCCGTTCAGTGTTACCATTCCATTGACTTAACGTGTAACGATGTTGGTTTGTTTACTGTTGATCGCAGCTAAGAAAGAGGCTGAAGCTGCAGGACAACAGGAGCCGTCAAGCAAGGAAGAGTCGCAGTCGAGCCAAGATTCTTCCGGTTCGGAGGAAATTCCGCCGTCCGCTGACGACAATACAAACACTCAATCCACCGACGATAATACAGACACACACAGTGATACTGTAGATCAAAATGAGGGCTTGCTGGACAAGCAACAACACACACAATCACCGAATAACGGTGAAGAAAACTCTGCTTCGACCACATCATCTGAAAACTTAGATGACACTGAAAACACGCCTCGTGATACTGTGTCAGTTGGAAAGAATGAGGTGTTTTGCGCTGCAACAGGCGCACCATGCACTGCCACAGGAACACCACCTAAGGAGGCCAGCAGCGAGCATGGAAATCAACATAGCGCTGACTCGGCTGAATCCCCTAGTAGCGACACTGAGGTTCCACAAATGGACGAACCTCATACTGACTCATCACACGCTAAACCACACAGCGAAGCTACTAGAACTGAGAATAGTATATCGAGTCAATCGACAAACGATCCATCTTTATCAAATGAGAATACGCAAAGCGTTAAACACAATAACGATGAAGCATTGAAGGAAAAACACTACGAAGACAGGACATGAATTTTACAATATGCGTGATGTTATTATGAAATTATTTAAATTTCACTTTCAACAGATGATAATTTTTACTATAATTACCAGGGTTACTAACTCGTCTATTTGGTTTGGGGGCGAAGAGCTGAAGTAATATAATATTCAGTATCATAAAATTTCATTCCAATATTCTCTTTCAAAGAACTTGGCTCGTTCTTTACCTTTCCTTTTTCCAAAGGAAACGTCATAATTCTAGTTTTTTATCTCCCAATATTTATATCATTCACCGTTCCTCGTCTTTCCCCAATCATGTCAGTTATGACTTATTTATATTTTACAAATTACACCGTTAGGACAAATCAGATATATCCTGGTAGTTATAGTCAAAGGCGTCACCGTGCAAGAAGCATATTTTAGATTACGTAGCGTTGTTTTTAAGACCCCGGCCAAACGGATTCAAGATTTTTATTCAACGGCGTTAGACATTGGTGAATTCGGCATGTTAAACGCGTTTGGAGCCCTGTTGAATGATGGATGTTGAATGATTGTGTTTGGTGATGAGCAAGGTTGGATTGTCATCAAACATTGAGACAACATGATGACAACATTGGTACAACAATGTTGTTGTTGGTACGCAACATTGGCACAACAGTGTTGTATGATGTTGAATCCGTTTGACTGAGGGCCTGCACTCTCCGTGTCTCTATTCCTCAGACGCAGTCCTCTCTCTTCCCCAGAGGCTCAAAGGGGCTTTCGGTACGGAGAGAATCCGCTGAAAAAGTGAGTGCAGGCGTAAAATAAGGTGGTAGGCGGCCGCCTGATGGATCTTTCGGTTTTCGCGCCTGCACTCGCTTCGCGCAGCAGAAATCTAATAACGCCCCATCGAACCTTTGCGGAGGAGAGAGGAAGCAGTCAACAGTAACAGTGTCAGCCTCTCGAGCCCACCAGACTGAAGAGCAATGGAATAGCAACTCCAGAGTTCAAATTATAAAGAATTTATATCCAAACAGCGCCAAAGGAAGGTACTACCAGCATATTAAAAGACACACACAAGTATTTTATTCGCAGCCTCGATAATTTGCGCCACATTGTAAATAGTATCCAGGCAAGTGCTGCTCTGTAGCTTTCATTTGACTTACTCACGTCACCCACGAAAACTGTGGGCTCAAGAAAGATACTTCGTTGATGCGTGTTTCTCGGAAGCTCCGAAAGCTTTTCGTCCCCAAAAGCCGTTTGTCAAAACATGAACCACTCGTTCTATCAAACTGTTATTCAGCAAAGTTTCGTGCTTAGAACTTCTTTGTTTGCAAGGTACAGTGTAAATTATAGTGCTTGAAATCGGCCCGAAGTATTTCCGAGCTTTCGAGAAACGCACCACTGGACTGAAATTGTAATGGACACACGGAAGAATTAATATATTGAACTACGTCGTACGTGATTGGTAATGGGGGTGGGGAGGGGGGGGGGGGTGAGCTATATGCTAGCAAAATAAATAGTAAATACCAGTGAAGGGTTCTTGGACGAATTTATGCCTTCTATACGTTCCCTTCGTTCGGTTTCCAATACAAAATGTAATACAAAGGGTAAAACAAAACGGAATATTTAGATAGTTGTAATTTGTCTTTAAATTTTGTGCAGTTAGGGTGGCTTTCAGAACTGTAATTTTCGTAACCATTTCCAGATTTAGCCGGCTGCTCCTTGTTGAGGAGAGCTGGAATCTGCTTTGCTATTGGTTTAACAGACGCGTGCGACGTGCTTTAACCAATCACATTCAAGACGTTTTCAACAACCAATCATATGCAAGCCAAGACCAATCCTGATTGACTCACGCGTTTTGTCCCGACTTTTCACCAGTTGTTCCTTTAAATGTGGAGCCCTGATTGGTTGATAACATTATCTGCTATGGTGATTGGCCCTGTAGTCTACGTTTCCTTGAGTTTTATTCCGTATTTTGACATTCATTTTTAAGCCACTCGGTATGATTTAGGGGGCTGCATTTACTTTTTAATGCAACACATGTTGGGTTTATTCAAACAGACCAAACCGCTCTCCTCCAAGAAGCGTTTTAAAAGGTGTGGTAAAGTAAAGAAACAAAACAGAGAACAAAGAGTCATTTCTGCGCAAGCGTTGACTTGATAGTGATGTCATGGAAACCAAGTTGTCAATCATCTCTATCATTGCACCTTGAAAGGCTTCCAACAGGCAACTTATTTTTTATTCTTTGTCTTAAATATGGTTTAAGTTACCTGGCATTACTTCTTCGCAGTAAGCAAGTTTTATTTAACTGAACAGGGTAAATAATGCCTTTCAACTTATTGGTTTATTCGAGTGAAAGCTCTAAATTGGATAGCAGTGGATAGGTCAAAAGTTGTTTGGAAAATTTTTTCATCTTACTTAACCCTATTCATGGATGACCTCTTTTCGCAGATATCTTTAAAATAACCGGTGTTTTTTCTGTAACTTTGAAAATAAAGCTAAAACTGAAGGACTTGTGGCTGTTGTAGTTTCCAGGACTTAAGCGATCTTTACAAGAGCGAATGAGAGAAGTCAATTATTGTTTAGTAACATGTAATACTGTGTCGAATATTTCGTACTTTTCTCCTCCCTGTCGTACGTTTTTTCCTCCCTGTGGTTCCTTTTTTTCCCTGTCGTTCTTTTGTCCTCTCTTTCCCTCCTTCCTGTCGTACTTTCGCCCTCGCTGTAGTAGTTTTTCCTCCCTTTCGCCTCGTTTCTCCTCCCTGTCGAACTTTTTTCCTCCCAGTGGTAAGTTCTCCTTGTCGTACATATAGTTGCTCTCCGTCGAAGTACTTTCCTCCTTGTCCTACCTTTTTGCTGTCGTACTTCTTCCCTCCTTTTCGTAGCTTTTCATGTTCGTCGTACTTTTTTGCTCCCTGTCGTACTTTTCGTAGCTCTCCGTCGGACTTTTCCTCTCTCTTTCGTAAGTTTTTCCTCCCTGTCGTATTGTTTCTCTCCGTGGGACTTTTCCTCTCTCTTTCGTAAGTTTTTCCTCCCTGTCGTACGTGTTTGTTTCCCGTTGAACTCCCCTCCCCTCACCCCCCCCCCCCCCCCCCTTGTCGTGTGTTCGTCTTCCTTGTCGTACTTTTTCCTACCTGTCCACAGACTTAGGCCCGTTTCTAAACGTCGTGCTACTGCCGGGCTAAGCTGACTCGACTGTAGCACGACTTGGTTTCAGACGTCGAATTTAATTCGGTCAAATAAAATAGCTGTTGCCGAAAACAAAACACTGACCAGCGTTGTAGGAATAAATCCAAACAAATGTATTCTAATATATTTATAATTTATGAATTAAGTTCAGCACGGCAGTAGTACGACGTTTGAAACGGGCCATATATTAAAGGTTTAAAATACCTCACAGAAAATCCACATTAATCATTACTGTCACAATGCAGCAATTTATTCTTTCTCCAAAACAAATCTGAGTTTACTTGTGTCTGAAAGAATCACATATTTGCTGTATGTACAATAAGAACATTATCCGAAACTATGAAGTGAGTGTGCTTCAAAAGCCATGTAGCCTTAAATAAGTTACTTTACAATAATATCATCATTATAAATAAACTGCACTGGGTACAGGATAAACACTCTTCTATCATTAATATATTATTACGAGTAATTCTTCTATCAAAGATAATAATAACAATAACAATTATGGTAGCTAAAAAATTAATATTTCTCGTGGCTCTTCGTGAATATTGCCTAAAAGTGGAATAACGATTTATAAAAGGAATCTAAACTTATTAAACTTAAAAAAGCAGGCAACTGTGTGATGCTCATTTGGTTTTGTAAAACGCTCGTAAAGGCTGTTGTGGGTTTTAGAATTAACTCTATAATTATTATATCAGAAAGGCAATAACTGAGTTTTGTTCTTGGCTCGTAGTGGACACACGAGGATTTTGCGACGTCAATTGATAAAAGAGCATAAAACTTAGCGTGAAAATGCCCTTGATCGAGGCAACACTCATATTAAAGTGACGGGGGCGATCGTCGTTCTTGTTAGGGGTTTAAAATTCGTGGTTAAGTAGCACTTATTTGTTTAATTCAACGATGCTATTGAGGGTACTAGGACCTTAAAATATGACTGGAGCCACTTGTCAGAAAGAATTGGTGCCTCTGAATTAGTCACACCCCTAAACGAGATTCTTAGGTATTTTACGGTTTCCTTATAAAACTTCGAAAGTCACCCCGTCACCTTATATGGAGTCCCCTCCGCCCCAGGGAGGGAAATGATAGCCGTCAAATGATGGTTTGGTTATTAAAGATTGACATTTAGACTAACAAAAGCAAAGCTTTAAAATTGCGAAAAGACCAATAGTTTCCTTGGCTGTTTTGACTGAGTACAATATATATCCAAGCCGTTCAATTTCGTGGCTCACAAAATTCTCATGTACCCCGGTCAAAAGCGAAAGAAAGCAAAAGTCATTTGACATCATTCACGTGTCCTTACTTCAAGCTGTAGCTAATGTTGTATCGAGCTGCTGCTTTGCAACATTAAGGGCGCATCAGCGACACTAAAGCTATCACAGCGAAACACACGCAATTAAAGGTTATACTGTAACTTACACAGACTTAAAGGCAAAGTAACAAAATCTCTTATTGAATATTTATGCCAAGTATCAACCCAGTCACCCTAAAGTTATTCTTGAGTTATAAAATCAGCACAGGCTGATCCTAAAATGTGGCCAGTCAGACACGACGACAGCCATTTTCTCGGGCCAGTTTTCGAATTTTGACACATTTCTACTTTCCTACAGTAAAAATTTGGCGAAATTCACAACTGGGCACTTGCAAGGCAATAGGTTAACAAATACGACATGAAAAAACACTGAAACAGAACACCAAACTAATTCACAATTATCATTTCCAAACGCCTCCGATATCGGGTGCAAAAACATAACAATGTGTTTTAAGGTAAAACGTGCGTTCAGCTCAACAACCAACCATCTCTTTCGTTGCGCCGTACATGAAAAGATACATTTTGAAGCACCAAAAAAAAATTTTTTTTGGAGCACTTGGATTTGCGTTCAAAACAAGTGCCAGTATAACCCTGCGACAAAAAGGCCATTTAGAGAAACAACTATCTGAGTTCAAGTGAAATTCACTTGCTATATATTACTAATTTATCGGGGTTTTTTTCATAAGGTATAGATATATATTATTCAATACTTCTTATTTCATCTGAACAGTCAATAATTATCAAATAAATAAATAATTAGATAAATAAACAGACGAAAAAATGTTGCAAAATTTGTTTTCAAAAGCAAATAAATTTGCTCGTGTCGACCCGAAGTCTGTTTCTCGCTTAACAAAAAGCAACGCGAGAAATTCACTAGGAGTTCAATATTCTCCTCAACTACTTTAACTTAGCTTTTTAACAAAGAGCGTTTCATGATCCTCCACTTTCCGTAAGAAGACTGCTACGTGGAATGCTCGGCGCCGTGTAGTTTACAAAACTTGGCGCATCGTTCAAAAGAGCCCTTACTTTTCATCTGTAAAGGGTGAAGGAATTTACGTTGCAAATAAATGGGTTTCTTGACCATATTATTTTTTCCTTTTTCCTCCTCGTTATTTTACATCGTGTGGCAAGATAATTCTGCAAACTTCAAAAGGACTGAATCACGTGGGCTGTCAACGTCATAGCACCGAAAATCACGTGACCAGCACAAATCGCCCGCATGCGAGTCGCCGAAGTGACACAAACTAGAAGGTAGTGAATAGATTCAGCACGTGATGGTCACGTGTATTTAAATGCTAGCACCAGTCGTCCTCGTCACCCATTTCTTCTAGGCCGTAGATTGCGTAAGGACTCTGACCGCTTCGTATCGCCATAGCAATATGTTGGTTCATGTTCGGGTGGTAGCCGTTCTCTAGAACACTGTCTCCCCTGTTTTCTGGAAGTACCGGTCCTTTCCCGGTCAAAGATAATTGAGATCCAGTCCGAGACCCAGGGGTCTGAGGCAGCTGTCGCCGATGGGGGCCGACTAAAGCTGTGGTTACACCTGGACCGCGGCCCTCGTTGAGGGACGTCGTAGAGCGGTGAGCAACGGGTGGCGTTTGACGATTCGGGTAGCGGGATCGGGACGGGCTTTCCATTGTCTAGAGTGGATTGAGTGATCATGAAAGAACAGTGAGATAACAGCCTTAGCCCCTGGCCAGAAAGAGTTACATACTGACACAAATTGGAAACTTGCTGTGCCTTGTGACTCCATTTGGCCAGGACTCGCGTGTGCTTGCGATAGCTTGTATTAGTATAAACCAAACCAGTGGATAGTGTTTTTCGCGCGTTCTGATTGGCTACTCAAACTCGGGGTAGTATATGCTATTCACCTCCCGACATTTTTCTGAATTTCGAGCGCGAGTTTTCCCTCATTCCTCAGAAAAAAAAGGAACTATTTGGTGCTGGCTTTTCACTGGTTTGGTATATACTGAAACAATTATTCACCTCAGTGTCGGTGAAGAGTGGTGGATATTTACCACGCCGCTTCGCAGCTCGGCAAATATCCACCACTAGTCACCTCCACTTTGGAGGCGCCATCGTTTAACCACCCACTTCAAGTAAACACAAGTTCTTCTCAGTATAGAGTGTGTTCATGGCGGCCATGTTGGAGGAGCAAAACAATAAAATCTATTTGCAAAAACATAGAACTCTTTTCCCAGTGAAAACGAATTCTTTTGTTTTCTCCTCCAGCATGGCCGCTACGAACACACTCTATTATTCCCTTAAGTTTGTCCACCAAGGCTGCACTAAAACGATTTTTTTTTTTGCAAATTGCGTCTAACTTTGCTCTACTTCCTATTCCATTTGCCCACCAATCGCTAGTCTGTGTATGTCTGTTGGTATTTTCAAACTTGCTATGATATGCACCTTGGTATGCACTTTAGTGTCGATTTGTGTTTTGAACTACTGCTACCTCCTATTCTTCACGGAGTGTGCTGCCGCTGCGGACCAGCACTAACAGCCGGACACATTACGTAACAATGGTCCAACATTGCGTGCAATGAAATCATAATATGTATCCATCTCCGATTCTACTTCACACATTGCACTTTGAGCGCAGTGTTGGTCTGTGTGTCCGGGTCTTATTAAGGATTTGTTTCTCACCTGGTGGTTAGGGTGATACAGGCCTTGTACTGAACCCGAGTGATACGGTCCATCAGCTAAAGTAACCGCAACATCCTGCATTGGAAGACCCTGTCACGCACAAGTTAAGCACATCACACTGTTAAACAAGCACTACTTACGTTGCAATGACAAAGAAGTGTTAACTACGACAGTCTTGATTGTAACGCGAATTTCCACTACAACTAAACATGCCGTTCTTATGGTACAACGACAAAGATGAACCTAGTAAATGTGACCTACAATAGATCGCTACGGGTCTCTCAATAGCTTGTGCTTGGGACATCCGCCTGGTGTATGGAAGGTCATGGGTTCGATATCCATCGGGAACTCAGATTTTTTTGTTTGTTGTCCCACGCTGGTGATATGCTGAATACTTCGTCTTTCTTAATGGCAGAAGTTAACCATGTGAGCCTTAATCGTAAAACGGATTTCCAGCACAGTTAAATATGCAGTTTTTATGGTCCAATGACAAACAAGTTAACAATATCAGTCTAGATTGTAACGCCAAAAATTTCCCCTTAAATTGCACAAAATATGATGTGGTTCCTTTAAGCGAGGCTCTAAGAGAAGCAAAATAAAGGGAAAGTGAGGAGATATGATGATTAGTGTCTTAAGGTAGAAGGTCAGGAGTCCACGCAAGGGTAAAGTGGTCACGCATGGAGGAGTTAAACAAAAAGTCACACGATCGAATTGAGGGAAAGATACATAGAAAAAGGAATTGTTGTGAGAAGGGGTTAATTATTTTATTTATTTTTAGTGGTTGTTTCAGTAACTGTAAGGTCAGCCACACGAATCCGTTCTCCAATAAATCACACACTTTTTAATACAAACAAACAAACAAACAAACGACAAAAATCAATCACATTCTATCAAACTGCTCAAAAGAAAACTCAGACTACGTATGCGACCAAATTTACGTCACTGTTGATAACATTTCGACATGCGCGCGAAGAGAGTGAGAGTCAAGTGCGAGTAGCGAGCATGTACCACGCCAATCTCGTCCCCAGAGCCCGCGCGCATTTACAGTCAGCGGGATCGAAATCCTTGGTGCTGACCAAAAGGAATGCGGCCTCTGGGAACGAGATTGGTACCACGCCTGTTTTGCAGGCCTCATTCAAGCATACATGCTGCGCACGTCACTGATTTTGGGTATCGCATAGTGAACGTTTGCATGGTGCTGTTCATAGTTTATGTTTAATATGTATGCCGGGCAATTTATAATTAAAAGGTTAAAGATTAAAACGTCGGATTCATCTGTTAAAGTAAATGAAGTTATAGTATTTATGAGTTAACAAAATTGTATTTTAAGTCAAGTGACAATTGGATGAACATGTGGCCTGTTGTACAAAGCCACAAGCGGGCTTGCGTAAGATTAGGAACACTGTTGTACCTCTCCCAGCTCAGGGTCGTTATCTCGTCGGAATTTCTGGAACATAGATCCGCCAACAAATCGACTGAGAACATTTCCCTGGGAAATCAACGTCAATTGACAGTGAGGAGGACCAACAATAAAAAGGAAATAAAGAAAGAAAAAGGAGAATAGAAAGAGAAGAATGAAGTGAGCAATGACTGAGCAAAACAATGAGGGATATGATGCGGTCCAGCCTGTAGATGAAATCCCCACGTGTGTGTGACCATTTAAAGTAATAGAAATACTTTTTTTTCCTGTGGTGCTGTTTATTATGCTGTAAACGGTGATGCTAACTTTTGAGCCTGTGGATCCTTAAGTGTGACGATTCAAATGAAAGCTTTTGAACAGTTCTTTCCTGTGCTGCCGTTCATTATGGTGTGCAAGATGGTTCTAACTATTGAGTGAGAACCACCACTTTTCTTGAGCTGTTTATAACTCTGCACTAGCTTTGAAGTCTTGGATAAAACCCCAGCTGTGACCATTCAAATGAAAGCTATTGAGCAGTACATGTACTTTCCTGTGATGCTGTACAAGTTGGTTCCAACTTTTGAGTCAGTGGATAAAAACCCAAGTGTGACTATTCACTAAAAGCTATTGAGCAGTGCTTTCCTGTGGTGCTGTTTATTTGAGTCGACCAGCACCTCATTGAACATCTCACATGATTGGCCATAAGAACAATAAGACAAAGGGCACAAACAATGCCCCTATCCCTGAAGACAATGAGCAATATTGTTTTAGAATGCCTCTGAAATTAGAGGTTCACAAGAGGTACTGGACTACTCGTTTATTTTGCTGTATACAAGGTGGATCCAACTTTTGAGTCTGTGGATAAAAACCTAAGTGTGACCATTCAAATGAAAGCTATTGAGCAGTACTTTCCTGTGGTGCTGTTTCTTTTGCTGTGCAAGGTGGTTCTAGCTTTGGAGTCTGCCCATATAAAATGCCTGAAATGTGACAATTCACTTCGCTAAAAGGTATTGGGAAAAAATTTTCTGTAACGCCGTTCGCATTTTTCAACTTATCCTGTATGGACATTGTAGAAATTTGTAGGAGTAAAATTGCGGTCACCGACACGATTAACAAATAGATAAAGAAAAGAATAAAAGAAGAGAAGCAAAAGAATAAGTGCATCCTACCTGTTCAGCATCCTGCTCCAAGAGTGAGAAGAAAAAGAACAAAGACAGAAGATGAGAAGAAGGCAAAAACATCAATTATTAGGACTTTAAGTTGCCGTTTATGAGGACACTTTAACACCTTGTTTTCAAGCCCCTTCGTCCCTCGGCCACATGCGAACGGGATGTCAGAACGGACTAGAAACAAGCTTAGTTTGTTTATGGCATATCCTTCATGTTTAACTTTATTGTTATTGTGACGTTACGATATATCTCGCTTAAAATTTAAGTTTCCTGTTAATTTTAAGATTAGGACAACTCTGCAGAACCGCATTCGTGTCCTCAGAGCCCTCTGTCGCCTTGACCAGCGGATGAAAGGCCACCGCTGACCAAGAAGTTCAACGACGCTGTACACAAGAGTTTGTATTCATCAGCAGGGCCTAGTTTTACGTCAATTATGTTTGCTAAACAGTGTTATTTTTAATGGTTACTGTTGTTATTTAACTTCTTAACTTCTTGGCTCATTTTAATTTATCAGGTTAAAAATGTTTAAGACGATGCCAGTTTAATTCAACGTTACGTAATTAGTGAATATTATGGTATGAAGATGCAAGTAGTATTATGTTATGTTCTTATTTGTTAAAGAAGGGTGTAACTAGTAGTTATGTTATGTTTTAATTTGTAAAAAAAGAGAGTAACTAGAATATTTTAAATACTAAAATAAATCAATAAATTTTTGAATCGCTGGGAAAAAAGAGAAAGAAGAAACAGGTGAAGAATAAAGATTAAACTAAAACGGAACAAAGAAAGGACAAAATAACGTTTAGATCACCTTTTATCACCATAAAAGGAAGAACTCTTGAAAAGCGCGAAGGGCAATAGGGATGGAGTTTGAAGACTCCTTAAGGAAAATTCCCACTTGTTTTCGCTTGCTTGCTCGAATACATCGTGAGCTCGTATTTTTATCACATAGCACAAGAAGGACTTTGCCCTGTTGCGTTCTCCAAAGAATCATTCTCTTGTTAACAGTTCAGAACTGCAGTACAATACTAACAATATCACTGAATTTTTCCACTAACGAAGAGAAACGTCATACAAATGACAATCAGCGCGTTTGTTGGTGTTTGTTCCGCACAACTCGCTCCCAGTCCCCTGACTTACCCTGGCTTGCACCTGTCCTTTCCGTCTTATGAACTTGTAGTTTTCGTAGATTAACTTGGCGCAGTATATTTTACCCACAGTCATTTGCGGCTGTTGGTTCGCTTGATTCGCTGTAAAAAATAAAAGGGCACAGAAATTCGTATTCTAATGTCTTAAGCCTAATAACTTTCGATTACGCCTCTTCATATAAAGATCATAGATAGTCCACACTAAGACCAGTGTCACGGTAGATTACACCCATGCAGATGAAACTAGACGACCACGTGCTCTTAGCTCAGCGTGCTGAGGCCAACAATACTAAAGACCGGACGAAAGATACAACATAGCCTGTGAACAGGCTCCAAGTGTGGAGCAGCGCGCGAGGAAAATTGGTAAGGAAAAGCGAAGCAAGCCGAGTATTGAGTGGGGAGGGAAATAGGGCGGCTGATTCTCTAGTTCTCTCCTAAGGCCTCACTTCGTTTGACGATTTTTTATGCGTTCTATCGCCCATTCACGAGCCTCTTTACAGGCTGATACAACATCCCACGCAGCATCCTGTCCTACCCTGAATACCGTGACGTGAGGATGCGAGGAACGTACATAGGGTATTGGTAGCGTGAGACGAGTTTTAGGGGGGGAAAAAGGACAAAAGGAGACTTACAGAGCTTACCATTGTTGATGAGACTTGGGGGTTTAGGAACAACTCTGTCCAAAGTCTTCTTGGTAAGTTTAGGCCAGACTCTTTTCAACATGGCTCTTAATTCCTTGTCGTTTTCCTTAAGGTTATCTGTAAAGATCCACAACAATGACTCAATGATCATTCACTTCTAACACAAAACCTTGACACATGTAAAGCTACTGAGCAGTACATTCCTGCGGTGCTGTTTGTTATGTTGTACAAAGTGGTTCCAATTTTTGAGTCTGAGACTATTCAAATGAAAGCTACTAAGCAGTACTTTCCTATGGTGCTGTTTATCAAGCTTTACAAGGTCGTTCTTATTTTTGAGACGTTTGACGGAATTCTCAAGTGTGCTACTGAGCAGTACTCTTAAGTTTTGCTGTTTATTATGCCGTACCAGGTCGTTCTAAACTTTGAGGTCGTTGATGAAATCCTGATGTGTGATTATTCGATAGAAAGTTATTGAAAAGGTGTAGTTCTGTTTTAAATGTAGTAAAAACGAGACCAAAGTCTTACTTTTCTCGGTCATAATCTTGAGTGAGGTCCGCACCAGTGCAAACAGAGTAGCCGTAAAGGTGACTGTGTTATCTGGGTACAGCGGCATGTTCATTTTGATCAGGCGCTGGAAAAAAAGCCGACCAAAATCAGGTTAGATCTCGGTCTATAACCACTTTTGACGACCAAACCGACAGAATATATTTTAATTTCGTCATTTGCATCACTCCATAATTGCTACCAGTTATAAACTTATCCATTCCTCTACGCAATTAACCCTTTAAGCCCCAGCATCATACGAATTCTTCCTTACGGTTTCTATAGATTTTATTGAGTGCTAGTTGGGGGAACCTGTTAATATATCAAGACAATTTACCTTTGGTGATCATACTTACTTCTCGTGACCACTATGTGCTAAGCGGAACATTACTGTACGCGCTAACCATTTAAATGCCGCACCTCAGAAAACTGAGGAAACTGAATTAGCAAGGTTTCTGTGATTAAACTAAGTTTTAAGGTGGTGTGACAGCTGCTAACCTTGTAAGCGACAATCTTGGGACATTTCTTGCCGATTCCAACTGGAGGAGACATTTGTCGTAACAACTGACAAACTTCAGTGTGTTTGATGCGTCCCCTGAAACAAAAAAAAAAAAAAAAGGTTAGCCCCGAGAAAAAAAAAATGGAAATGTAGAGCTAAGAAAAACAGCTTTCAATTTTCATCGTAATTGAGCGCTTTTCAAGTGTCGTAAAACCAAAATCAAAGTAATTACCCTAGCCAATCACAACAAACAAAAATTACCCAATGAACCAATCAGAACTTGAAGCAAATACATGTAACCGGCGCCAAACGCGGGAAAACCCGTGTGAGCAAGTCGCGATTGGTTTGAGTTTTACTTCTGATTGGTCGAGAAAGTGGTGCGAGATTTTTTAACCAATCACAAAGCGAAGTAAAGTAAAACCAAAGCAAAACGCGAATTACTTTCGACACTCAATTGAAAACCGCTCTATAGTATTAGTAATCTTTATTTCACTGATGAAAACAAATATCAAGTGTTACATGAATGTAAAAAGAAAAAAAGAAACTTATCTAAGCGTGCGCAGAGAAATATATACAGTAGTACATATAAATTAATTATTAAAGGCTAAGTTGTAATTAAAACTAAGTCTATTAATTGAAACGCTCTGTCTTACAAATCAGAAATACAGGCGCGACTTTTCTAAGCTTAAGTTAAACTTAAGCTTTGAGCTTTCAGTTAAACCAAACCAAACAGATTCTCAAAAACAAAGGACTGACAAAATGATGAACGAGTACACAACGGTAACTCGCAAGTGGCCTATCTGGATATGCGGATGAAAGACTATCGATTGAGTGTGTTCAAGCGAGCCTACGACAGTAAAGTAACTAAACATGAACAGACTGGCAACTACAACTTACGTGGCTCCAGGATCGAACTCAGACCACACGCGGACAAACTCGTCGAGGTGGTGTGGGCCGAGAATAGACTCATCACGTGTTAAGTACTCAAAGTTGTCCATGATGACAGCCACGAAAAGATTAAGAAGCTGTTGAAAAAAGGAGAAGTAAACGGTTGTTTCTGTGGACAAACTCCTGACATGTGACGACTCAAATTGAAGCTACAAAGTACATCTTTCCTGTGTGTTCTTTATCATGCGGTACAGGTGGTTTCTGGTCAACTGAATACTCAACTGCGACCACTCAAACGAAAGCAGAACTTCCACGTGGTCAGGTTGTTTCGTCATATCTTGCATGCAAACATAATTTTGTTTTCAATCTGTGAAACCACATCAACCCTAATTCTAGTAGAAATAAAAAATCTCACCAGAAAAGAACAGAAGAAGATAAATGAGATGAAGTAAACATAAGTAAATGGGCTGCCACACGTGTCGTGATCGTCCAGCACTGCCGGGTCGCAGTTTGCACCGCTAGCACACGCCAGCATAATCAACTGCCAATTTTCCCCAGTAGCGGACCTTTAGGCAAGAAACGAGACCAGTTAGCGTGACTTACTAGCGTGACTTACTAGCGTGATTTTCTTTACTTATAATGATACACGTTTCATACCAAAACAAAGTAAAACAAAGACATTTAAAAGGGGCACCCTGACATAATAATAGGTTCTGGAAACTCTAAAAATGCGGTGCAGATCCCAGGCCGCAAATATTACTCGCGTGTCAAGTCAAAGAAGCTTTATATTACATTTGTACGGACTGGGATCCAGTCTTTCTGCAGTGTTCTGCCAGAGGGGAAACAAATTGATGCTATGGCCATACCTGAAAAGCACTTGAATGGCTTGAGGAAAAGACTGAAAGTTATTTCGCGGATTTATTTGGGCCCAGGGGTCCCCAAGATCATCGTTTTCCACGGTGATTTGACCAAACATCTACAAAAAAAGACACAAAACGTTTCGTTTACTTCTGTGATTTTTATTTTTTAGCCAACAATGACACTGGTTTTACGCCGTGGCCAAACGGATTCGCAAGTTAACGCAAGTTGAAAACTTGTGGTAACTTGCGACTCCGTTTGGCCACGGCTTGCGTGGAGTTGCCATGATTTGCGTCCACTTTGATCGGGCTCAAATTTGCACGCAAGCGACGCAAGTTTTTAACCGTTTGGCCTCCCAACGCAAGTTGACCAGCGCAAGTTAGCTTCAGTATTGTTTCCCTTTGTTTCGGCGCGCGTGCAAGGCTGCACTAAAATGACTTGTTTGCTACTTGCGTTGAACTTACGTCTACATGCGAGTCCGTTTGGCCACCCATCGCAAGTTTGTGTACGAAAGTTCACATTTCCTAACTTGTGTTGACTTGCGACTCCGTTTGGCCAGGGCTTTAGGACTCTCTCAGGTAACGTGCGCTCAAAAAAAAGGTTACCGACTGGGCAAGTCTATAAAACTGTGGAAAATGTCTGCCGAGGCGGTATGGCATTGCGTTATTCAACAAAAGAGCACTCCAACGGCAAAAACGAAAAATCCCAAGCAACAAAGATAAACAAAAAGCGAAGTCGGCTTACTAGTTTTTTAATAGCTGCATGACAAATAAAGGACACCCCTATTTTTATCTGAAGTAAAACTCGTGTTTCAATTGTGTCAGCAGTTTGTGTCAACCAGCGTTTTTCCGAGCACAAATTACGTACCTGCATACCAATGACGGCATAGATGAAGAACAGAAGCCCGATCAGCATGCCAACATAGGGTAACGCCTAAAACAAAAATACAGTCAAACGACGCCTCAGAGAGTGAAGGATTTTTACTCATTCCCAAGAAGCATATCAAAAAGACCCTTTTCCCTTGCCTCAGTGTTTAGTCACTGCCGTTTATCTACTGTAAATGTCGCTTAAACTATAGTCGAACGTTCCTGAGCGACCACCCCTTGTAAGAGACCGCCTCTCCTTGGCGATAAACCTTCCGGACAGCGTGGGAGTTTGCTTTTGAGCGGTTTTACTGTACCTTCATAATGGTGCAACACTGAAGCAAAACAAGGTCTAGACGCCAGACATTTATTGCACCATTAAAAAGATCTTTGGAAAGGAAAATTACAGCAGTCATTTGCCCATTTTGAATTCTTCTGTAGAATTTCCCGAAGAAGTACTAAGAGAGTAATTTTGTTGGACTGCCTTAAAGTCAAACAAAAATGTAGCGATAAACGATTGGTTGGGAAATGCGCACATTCAGTTTGCGAAGGAAAATGCGTGCATTAGTTTGCGCGGGAAAATGCGGGGGGAAATGCACAAGCCAAGCCACGACTGGTAAAAGAAGCCCTTCGAATTTAGCTGAAAAAATAAAACATAATGCTTGCTATGAATGGCCAAAGACTGTCCAACATTTTTTTTTCAAGTTGAATCATCGCGTGTCCGTTTATTTCACGTTTTCTGTTTTCCTATGTTGAATTCTGGAAAAACTTATTCTACCTGGCAATAAACTGGAATGTTTACCATCTCTACTACTTCATGCATTTTTAGACTGCTTTTCAGGCGATGGGGTTGGCATTTATTTCAGATTCCAAAACACCAAATACGAAGCACTAAATTAACACAAATTACTAAATACTAAATCATTAAACACAAAATACTTGGGAAGAGGCTCTTAATCATTGAAATGCAGAACCATTGATATCCATCAAAAAAAATATAATGATAAATAAATGAATAAATAAATAAATAAATAAATAAATAAATAAAAAAGCCAGAGTGACGAAGGTGATGGCAATGGCAAGAGCCGTGCTCCCGAGCACGCTCATCACAGCAATGCTAACATAACCGTCTTGCAGGGAAATGGCTTAATTACCTTAAAAGACTGCAGAAAGGTCCACAGCAAGATTCTGATTGTATAGCCTTGTCTTAACAGCTTGATCAACCGGGCCGCTCTGAACAAACGGAAGAGACTGGGATCGAAGGGCATTGAGTTATCATCATCTTTCTGCAAAATGAGAAAGCAACGAAACGCATGCAATTCTCCTTTATGTTTCTGTTGTTATCACAGACGATAGGAGCTTTCTAAGGTGGAAGAGTTGTGTAAGGTAACACGAGATTAGGCCCAGTCCAGTTTAAGGCAACTGGATATCCGGAGCGCCCACCATCTGAAAGGAAAACTCGGTTGCTCCGGTGGGAAATTAAATGAAACAGTCCTGTTTTCTCGTGTTTCACCCGAACGAGCGGACATTCTATACAATTGCTTAAATCAGACCTTTTCGTCACAGCATGGGAACTTGGCTATCTTCAAAAGAGCGCCTTAAATCACCTTACACATGCTTAATTGGTAAACTTTGCTGTAGACCAAAAGTTTTCTATTCTACCAGGTCATGTGATTCCCTCCCCAAAACCTTTTCCATTGCTTCGAGAAACATCTGAACTTCGATCGACGCTGTCGGTTGTTATTAAAGAGGAACTGTTGTCGCGTTCTCATGTTCCGTTTTTTCTTACGAGAAAACTGTGTGCTTCTATTGGTCATGAAATTCTCACCGAATTTTCCATCTAAATGGTAAGCTTTCCTGGATGAGTCAGAAGTTTACGTGAATGCGCGTAGCGATTCACGAGTTCTTGGAGTTTACTATGGTTTTTTAATAAATATTACTTCTTCTCGTAGATTTCTTTTATGGACAGCTTACAAGTCTTGCACTTCCTGCATTGAGCAAGCGCATGCGCAATTGTTTGTTTTCAGTGAAATTTTTCTCGGCTTTTGCAGAAAGGAAACTATGGCCGTGTTCTATTGGGATCAACCGTTTTTGGTTGGTTGGGATGGTTAGGATTTCTCACGTTCCAGTGGCAAAAAACCGTTTTCGGTTGGTTTGGTTGATCAGCTTTTCCAACCAGCTCATACGGTAGCTCGGTTGAAACGGTTGAGAACGATAGCATCGGTAGCGTCCGCTGACATGTTAGCAAGCATCGGTTTTAACGGTTTGCATCACAATTTTTCCGCGTAAACTGCAACAAACAACAATGGTGTTTTAATTTTTTTTAAACGTGCCGTCTGATAAATTAGGGGCGATCTTCTAAAAACAGCCTGCAATATGAATGGCAGGTGTCCTCTTAGTTTCCTTTCCTTTTCTAATCCTTCATCTGATTTTCAGTTTGGCGGAGCCACTTCTTCTAACATTTATTGAAGGGGAACCGAAGCAAAGTCGAAAGAAACTAGCTAACCTTGGCAGAAAAAGTTGAGGAAGTCTGAAAATGACTATGGCCAGTGACAACCGTGTGTCAACCAAGAACGTTTGTTAAAGTGTTCTATTTAGGAGCCATAACTCGTTCAACCAAAACCGGTTTTGGTTGAAACGATTGACCTCAATAGAACACTACATACGTTGCCCGCTCGTTTGCGCACCCCACAAAAATTCTGGCAGCAACAGTGTTTCCTGGGGGGGGGGGGGGGGGGGCTTAAAAGGGGTTTGACTGTACTCGCAATAGTTCTTATCGGTTTAAGCCCCAACATCATTATACAAATTCTCCTTAGTGGTCTACATAGATTTCATTGATTACAAATGGGGCGAACTTGTTTAAACATCAAGACAATTCATCTTTGGTGATCATTTGCAAAAAATCTCATGACCTGTATGTGTTATACTACAACTGATATGATGAGGAAAAATCTGATGCTGATCTTTATTGGAGCTTAAAGGGTTAATTAGTGTTTACTCTTACCAAACCCATCTGAAGGCCGAAATCTAACAAACTTCCCAAGACGATGACGAAGTCAAACACATTCCAACCATCCCGGAAGTAATTCTTGAAAAAGGAAAACAACAACAAAAAGATGTCAGGATTGCAGCAAGATAAAAACTTCCACCTTTCATCTTCAAAACAAACTTGAAGTAATTTACAGACCAGCTCGTAATTTTCCCGTCAATTTCGAAATTCAGTTTGTAGAGATAAATCATCGATATTACTAGAAAGAGTGCTACAAATTTCATCTTGATTTGATGGCAATGTATTTTGTTTAGATGCAAAGATGTAATTCAAAAGTTGTTTAAAATGTTTTACAAAACAAGAATGGTGGCACGTAATTCTTGCACACCGGAAAAACCTCTTCTTTAACTCTACTTAAACCTCCTTATAAGCAAGGCAGTCTAACCAGCTAATTGTTTTCTTTGTGTCAAACAGCTTCTAAACAGACTTATACGGTAAACGACCATAAAACATTTGGTTTGTCCACTTCAAACTCTGCTCAGGATATGCTAAGTCCTGCTTACTAGCGGTTAACATATGCTCTACTGAGTTCATACCAAAATATGTAACGTAAGCACTTTAAGGGAACAAGACATTCGCAGTCTAGTCTTACCAATCTAAAGGCAAACAGTTTCAGAATAGCTTCTCCCGTGAACATGAACGTGAATATTATGTTGAAGATATTAAGGATTGATTTGTACAATTCAGGCTGGTCGTGGAACTACAATAAAAAAAAGGAAAAAAAGAAAGAAAGACATAAGCTAAAAGCGGCTTAAAGATACTACGCTACGGGAGTTTCTTTTTATTGGGTTCAAACTGTACTAAAAATTGAACTACGCCCTTTTTCTCATGCAAGGGGTTGCTACTACATCACCAAGAAGAAGACATGAAGTGATTTTCACGAAGGGAGAACAAACCATAACAAGTTTTCAGTGGTTTTTGCAAGACACGAGGCAAGAACTTGAAAAACTTGGCCCAGTTGTTCCAAGTTGCAATCCATTTCCATCCTGGCCATGCGTTGTAAAAGACACTTATTTATAGTTTTAGAAAATTTTAAAGGAAGCTGTACCATTGGTTTTGGGTTTCACTTGATACTAGTATGCATCCTACTCTTTTAAAGATGTACTACAAAAGGTGACAATAACTCCTTTACTAAACTGAATTTTAATCCATCATTTCGTACTAGAACATCAAAACGATCTCTGTCGTCATAAGCTTCTTCGTGCCTAAATGGTACTTTCTGCCGATTTTCACTGCTTCACTCCCTCCTTTTCGAAATTGCTTTTAGCCTCACTACCAAAGCGAGGCTAGGTGCACAACCTTTCATATGAAAATGACCTTTTATTCACTTACAAATAAACCAATTTTCATATGAAAGGTTGTGCACCTACCCTAAATTTGATAAGGAGGTTCAAGACAATTGGGAAATGGCTTATTCTTACAAATTAATACTTCTCAGCTAAATGCAACACAACGCTTATTCCCACAAGTTAAAAACAAATTACAATGGTTATTAATGATAAACGCACTCAGGAAGGAGACTACAGAAACCCTTATGGGCTGTGAAAAAAACACGTGTGCAATACAACCCTCCCCACGTAAATTTTTAGCTAAAACAATCGCCTACTCAATTAAGCCACGCGCAGAAAGATATGAGTATAAAATGGCCTGACCTACCTTCATCATAAGAATAAGAGTGTTGAGCGCAATGAGCAACATTATAAAATACTCAAAGGGCCTGGAATCAACTAATCTCCATACACGGTATTGCCAAGTGTTTGGATCTTCAGGCATGAACCTTTCCGATGGTTTAGCCACGATGGCGAAATGTAGACAATCTCTCTGATGAACAAAAAGAACCATAAAAAACAGAGTGAATGTAGCTAACAAAGCATCTGTACACGTGCGAATCTTTTAATCGATGTTCAGTACAAAACAGATTAAATCTGTAGGCTCTTCTTTTCTTTCCCATTTGAGTATGCGTCCGAATGCTGTTGTTGGAGATTAAAACGAAAGCTGCAGCGAAGACGTGGCCATACGAACCTTAAACACTTTTTAAATTTTATTTATTGCGGCCGTCTGAAACAGCAGCTGCTCAACTCACTTCAGGCGCTAAAATCACGCTTGCACATGTTGGGAGTCGACCAGCACCTCATTGAACATCTCACATGATTGGCCATAAGAACAATAAGATAAGGGCACAAACAATGCACCTATCCCTGAAGACAATGAGCAATATTGTTTTAGAATGCCTCTGAAATTATAGGTTCACAAGAGGTACTGGACTACTCCATGTTGGTCCCACAATTTTATGTCACGCACTACACCTCACTCTTAAACTTTCCCTTTTCGTTCACTTTTGTAATATTTTAAAATTTGCTTTGTTTTTACCTAGATTTTAATTCTAGCAAATTTCAAAAGGTAATTATTTCGTTTCTGCATGAAATCAATTTTTTTTGTGCCAACGTTTAATTATGTTTGTCACAAGAAATATGTCACGCATTCTTCTCACCTGATTTCTGTCTAGTTCACAGTCTCCCTGGTCCTTCTCCCCCTGTTCTTGAAAGGTGAGGATAATGAGAGCTACGAAAATGTTGATGAAGAAAAACGAGAAAACTACAACGAAGAAAATGTAGAAGAGCGCGATTTCGATCTTGTTATCCACGATGGGCCCTCGGTTGATATCAGTTGTATCAATGGATGCTTGCATGAGACTAAGAAGAAAAGACAAGAAAAATGCTTAAACAAAATAATAACAACAACTTCTCATCACATAGCAAAGCGCCTCTTCTTACAAAAAAGCAAAAAAACATAAAACATAGCATAACACAACACGCAACATATCATAACGTCACATCACATAATATACCTGTATAACATTATTATACACACAGAAATTTCTTAGGAATGGCGAGGGTTGTAAAATGACTTACGCTGGCCAACCCTCTCCTGTAGATGATGTAAATAATGCCAACATTGCATTGAAGACGTTGTCAAAATTGTAGTCTTGTCCACCCCAAGAACGATCCTTGGCCTGCAAAACAAACCAGCCGTTATCGATTGCCTAATGTCCTCATGCTCACTTGAGAACTGAAGCGTTGTGTGACAACGTAAAGCAACGTCACCTAGTGTCACGCAACGTTTGTTTACAAACAGTGGGAAAAGAAAACCCTAATAATGCAATGCCACGAAACCCCTCTGCAGGCAACAAAGCACGGTGCCAAGCACCACCAACCCCCCCCCCCCCCAAACTCGATACCTACTAAAAATAAATTTGTTGAAGAGGAATTTTAGCACTTACCGTTACTTCTGTCATGTCGTCGTTGTATTCCAAGTACTGTCCTCTGCAGAAAGAATAAGTGATCAAAAGCATTAGGTTCCATGGAATTTACACACTGACAGGAGCATTGTCACTGGGAAATATCCCAAAATATCACGTCATAATTGATTACAGATAGGGTTTTCTCACTCTGAAATAAACTCTAAGAACCTTTAGCTCTGAAAATAAAGACTCTATCGCAGCAGTAAAGGTCTGAAACGGGGCATAAAGGACATGACTAAAGGACATGACTTGGAGACCAGGGGCTCGTTTCTCGAAATTCCCGATAACTTTCCGGGCCCGGTAAGTATTTTTTCGAGCTCATTTATTTATCAGCTAATGGTAATTATTGGCGCAAACTTAGTGATATGCTTTACAAAATTATAAAGATTAAAATTTAGCTTTCAAAACCAATAAAAATTGTATAGCTATTGGAGAATATTCTACACCTAAAATAGTTTTCGGGCCCGGAAAGATATCGGGAGTTTCGAGAAACGGGCCTCTGGGGCGCGTTCTCGAAAGTCCCGGTAACGTTTCGGGCCCGAAGCTAGATTTTAAAATCTAAATCTATAGAATGGTGGTGTAGCTTTTAGCACGCAAACCAGCTCGACTTGTTTCGTCAACTTAGAATTTTACTTCTTAGTTTTAAAAGCCAATAAAATAGGGCCCGAAAAGTTATCGGGACTTTGGAGAAACGGGCCCCAGCTCCCGCACGGCACAAAAACTATAGGGAGCCAGTTTCTTGCTGGAAAAATTCCCTGATAGTTAACGTTGTGTACAGATTGTGCATTATTGTCGTTGGAAACGATCAACAAAGGGCCTTGTCCTGACTATTAACAAATTCTCTCCGCAAGTAGCTAGGGAAATGTATGAGAACCAGAAGGGAGACTTTGTATGTTGATCTTGGGACTTCAGAGTTGATAAGGGCACTTACTGGCATTCATCTTCTGTCATCTTGGAAGGATCGTCACACATGAAAAACTTGCCCTACAAAAACAAAACATCGCATCAAAACATGCCTCACCAGTCATCAACCCTTACACTCCCAGAGTCAGATATGGAGACATATAAGTAATTTAGTTCTAACTTTTGAGTCTGAGGACGAAATCCCATATGGTGTGACCATTCAAATGAAATCTCTTTCACAGTGCTATCGCATGATACCATTTGTTTGGCAGGGAAAATGTAGATCTTAGCAAGGATTATTGGAATCAAATCAGAAAAATGTGGGTAGCCACGCATTTTTCAGAGAACCATAATTCCAAAAAAGCGCTAAAACACAAAGGATGTAAGGCAATTTCTTTCCAAATTTAAGGTCAATTATCTCTGAAAAATGCGTGGTTACGCCCAATTTTCTTTTTGGATTCTCATAGCCCTTGCTAAGATCTGCTTCTTCCACAGTCATAAGCCGCGCAAAAATATTGTTGTATTAGTGGGCAAATTCCTTAAGAAACTTGAATATCCCGAGATGCGCAGAACGTGTGAGCTGTAACAAAAGGTGGCACCGTCCTTAATCGACAGTGAAAAGATGAATGTTGTCGTGTCGTAAATTTGTGACAGGTCCTAATTTTTAATTCATCTGCTTACCTGGAACAGTTGTACGCCAATTACGGCGAAGATGAACAAGAACAGCAGAGTAATGATAAGAATGTTGAGAACGTTCTTCAGCGAGTACACCATGCACTGGAACACAGCCTACAGAAGCACAAAATTGCTGTTAGCTGACACCCTTAACTTTCTTTTAAACTACAACCCTAAGGGATTATACCTGGTCAACCCAGCAAACCCATACACAGGTAAAAGCCTCGTAACGGACAGATATCTATAATGGACACGACTCTTTGCCTCCACAAAGAGGGACATATTTTTAAGATAAACATTTGGTACATAATTATTACCTAAACACTGGTAGTTCAGTAGGTTGCCATAAGAGCGTACCTTCAATTTCTTAGCCTTGTTAATTGCTTTGAGTGGACGAAGAACCCTGAGTACACGCAAAACCTTAACTGTCTTCTTGGAACCCGGATCAGTTCCTTCCTGATTCCTGGAAAAACAACACAGCAAACTCTCTCATTAAAAAAACGAACGAAAAAAAGTGAAATCTGTCCTGAGACAGGCCCGCGTTTAGCTCCGGTTTCCATGGCAAAAAGGGAATAGAAGCATTGCTGCTGCACGTCCCGAGAATAGGGTGGGCAGCGTTATGGTTACCCTCTCTACAACATGTTGTGTAGTTTCCGCTAACACGCCCCAGCAGCCAAGTTACTCGTTTTAGACCTGAGTGGAGAGAGACCCTCCTGTGATGATATGCATTGATTGGGATGCCGTTGTAGGACAAAACAGCACCAAAGGTTTAAACTGGCGTTGAAAGCTATTGACAACTGTGGCACCGTTATTATCTTGTTCTAACTTTTTAGTCTGTGAAATGAATCCTTACGTGTGACTACTCAAAACAAGTCTATTAAGTAGTACGTTCCATGGTGCTGTCTACAAGGTGGTTCTAACTTTTGGTCTGTGAATGAAATCCTAAAGAGTGGCCATTCAAATGAAAGATATTGACCAGAACTCGCCTGTGACACTGTTATTATGCTATACAAAGTGGTTCTAACTTTTGAGACTGTGGACGAAATCGTGAAGCGTGACCACTCATATACAGGTGAGCAAACTTTCAATCCTGTTGTTGTTTGTTTTTTCCACTTTTACCAACTGCAGAGATCTTTATGAAAAATTGTGCTTTGTCCCTACTCAGAGGTAAAAGCTTAATCAAGAAGAAACAGACAACGTAAAAAATTTCTACCCCATGACAAGAGAAGCTATAGCACAGCACACGACCAGGGCATCAATACAGTTCCATGCGTCTCTGAAGTATGAGCCAGGATGAAGAATGGCACCATAGTCAATCAACTAAAACATAAACATTTGACAGTTAGCGACACGCATTGTTTAGTCGAGCACAATTCTTATTAAATAAGAGTCAATCATGTTTAGGCCTTTGTGTAAACGGTGTATTACATAATGTTACATAAGTCTGGGAAGTCTTGAAGTATGCTTGATATAAGAAGTAACGATTTTATTGGTAGGTAAAGTCGCACGCACAGGAGCCACAGGACGCCCACACACCCTGAGCTTAACCCGGTTTCTATAGTATGAAGCAACGGAGAGTATTGCTACTCCCCCATGGATGGAATGCTAGTCCATCGCAGGGTTACCCCCAGCAGTACGGCGCCGGTACCCATTTTATACACCTGGGTGGAGAGAGACTGAGCTGCCAACGCTGATGAATAGGCGCCTGCAGGATATATGCATCCTTATGTACCAAGTGAAGCACAAACTATGTCCAACTTACATCAGTAATATTTTTAATGATAATAATTCTTCCTACTTTTTAAGACAATCAGACGTCTCCATTCCTAGTTACAATACTGTGACATATGGTAAGCATTCTTTGCGTTATCTTGGGCCTAGGTTATGGGGAAAATTATCTTCAGATGTTAGATCGGCAAAAAATCAAAAAATCCTTTTAAAAATAAGATTCGTAAATGTGATGTAAGTTTACTGGTGAATGGTGGATGCAAGGGCTGCTCCCTCTGGTCATCATAACTGTATGATTTTATCACTTTTTGCATCAACTTTTTAGTGATTACTATTCGATTATTATTCGACTATTATTCGATTATCAGATTATCAGATTAGAATTAGCAACTACTAGTTTATTAGATTGGTATCAGTTTCTTTAATAGTTCTATCACATTTTTGTTTCCATCTTAAAGTTTTGTATATTGTTATTTTGTGTCCCCTAATTAGTATGGGATTATCCCAAGCTACAGGGTTTGACACGTAAATAAAGTGTCTTACTTTTTACTTACTTAGACAATGTGGGGTAAAGTTTCTTAGAGCGGTTTTCAATTGAGTGTCGAAAGTAATTCGTGTTTTACTTTGATTTTGCTTTACTTCGCTCTGTGATTGGTTAAAAAATCTCGCGCCACTTCCTCGACCAATCAGGAGTAAAACTCAAACCAATCAGTCGCGACTTGCTCGCGCTCGCACGTTTTTTCCCGCGCTTGACGCCAGTAACATGTACTTGCTTCGAGTTCTGATTGGTTCATTGGGTAATGTGTGTTTGTTGTGATTGGTTGGGGTAATTACTTTGGTTTTGGTTTTACGACACTCATTTGAAAAGCGCTCTATGTAAGGAATTAACACCATCGCAGGAATTCGGCCTCGAACCACCGACCTTCAGTTCTGAAGTTTAACGCGCTAACCACTTCACCAGCGCGCCCCCACCATGATTTTATTGGACTTACTTTTCAATTTTGCTGATGTATGCAATACATTGAACTATAACTTTCAACACAGTTTGCAAGAGCGCAGAGCGTCGTAAAACCAAAGTGATTATACCAACCAAACACAACGAACACAAATAAATTAATGTAATATAATATAACGTAATATAATTAGTAGATAATGCAACTACATATATAAGTTCTTGTTTTAAGGAATTTTTAGTAGCTTTAATCTTTTTCAGTGTTGTAGCCACACGCCTGTTGTGGAAATCAGCTTAGTATTATAGTTGACGGGGCAAGCGTGTTTAAAAAAAGTTTACCTACCCTCCCTACCTACACAACCTAGTCAGTGAATCAATTAGAACTGGAAGCAATGGCATGTAACAGACGTCAAGCGGCGGAAAATGCGGGCGACAAACACGCAATTAGTTTTGGTTTGACTTTTCACTTGGCCGAGAAAGTGGCGCGAGTTTTTCAAACCAATCAAAGCAAACGGAAATTACTTTCGACACTAAGTTGAAAGCTATTCTACTATGTCGGTAATGAGTTGTTATTTTTAACTTTGATTAAAGAAAACCCTTTTGTTTTACTACTCGCTAAAATAGATTCGAAATAATTACCTTTACAATCACCTCCAGGGCAAATATTGTAGTAAAGACATAGTCAAAGTATGTCAGCACCTAGGGAAACAAAAACACATAGTTGGCAATAAAATTTGGCCCATCGTCAGGAATTATACCTTAGTTATGCTCCTAGAGTAAAACCTTAGATGTAACACGGTTCTGGCACAGTTGCATTTTCAGGATAAAGTTCTTAAATTGGTTACACGAATGAAAGCGGTTGAAGGAACTTTCCATTCGTGCTCTTTATAGTCATGCCATACAAGGTGGTTTTAACGTTCAAGTCTGTGGATGAAATCCTAAAGTGTGACCATTCAAATGAAAGCTACACTGTACTAAGCAGTACTTTCCTGTGGTGCTGTTTATTATGCTGTACAAGGTGGTTCTAACTTTTAAGTCTATGGATGAAACCCTGAAGTGTAACCATTCAAATGCAAGCTATGCTTGCTTTTCTGTGGACAGTGGTGGTGCTCTGTGGAGAGTGGTGGTGGTCTTTTAAGTTGATTCTCCTCTTACCTCGTTTCGTTTAGATTTCTCGTTTACGGGATCCTCAAGAGCCAACAGGACACTGCTAATAAGAATGATAACCAGGATAGTGGTGTCAAAATAGGGTAAATTCACAAGCCAGTGACATGCTTTCCGTACCCTGTAAAGCAATAGAAAAAAAAATTATGAAGCGTCACAACCAACAATGTTCAATGGCGCTTTACAATTTTAAGAAAAAAAAAATAATTAAATGGATAAGGTAAACAAAGCTTAATTTACCAAACACTTCTGTTATGACTAGCATGAACTAAACGTTGGGAAACTTTGAACCTACGATCTGCCACACACTGGTCGGATGTTCCAACCACTGAGTTAAATAAGATTTAGGAGTTGTCATGAGTGACACCCCTCCTAGGTCCTTCTAGAATCAACATGGGTTCGAATCCCATCCAAGCCCGAATTCTTTTCAGGTTGTTCTTTTATCAGCTGCTTAAGTTGATATTTTACTGCGAGCGTCATCATCATTTCTTATTACATCCGCAGTTCACGTATATGATTATTCCACAAATTCACTCTCATTGTTTCACCACCTACGGAATCACCACGAATTCCCGCATGACCAGCTCCCAGTTGGCTTGATAGCTAAGTTGGTTAGAGCGCTGCACCGGTATCGCAGAGGTCATGGGTGCGAATACCGTTCAAGCCTGAAATTTTTCAGGTTGTTTCTTTTATCAGCTGCTTAAGTTGATATCTAAAGCTGCGAGGGTCATCATCATTTCTTATTTCATCCCCAGTTCACATATATCATTATTTCACATAATCACTCTCATCTAGAATCAACAACGTCGAAAGTGTCGATGTGTAGTGCTTGTTCCTGTTATGCCTAACCTGTGTTCAGTATGTCACAAGCATGGCTCTTCCAAAAAACGTGTCGTGCCGCAAAATGTTGCCCCTTGACATAAGCCTTAAAGGAACTATGTCACGATAATTTCATTCACTTTTCAGATCTGACAACATTGTTTTCTCGTTGAAGGAAACCTCACAATAATAGTTTCGTAAGGTAGAAAAACACCAAAGAAATAATAATAAACCAAAACTAAAGAAGGATGGTCACGACCGAGGGAGATTGAGATGGATTGCGAGTGACAAACTTGAAAAAACTTGCCAATTTTTTCAAGATGCGTTTATCCGTGACGTAGCTCCTTTAATCACTTCTTTAAACTTACGGGTTTCCTGGGGGAAAGAGGAACAAGGACCATGTATTGATGATCGGCACTTCCTCTCCTGGTTTGCGATGAGGAACCATCCGGCCAGGGTTTCTTAGATTGCTGATAAATGATGGTCTGCCTGTGAGACAGAAGAAAAGAAACAAGATACACAAATTGCAGCCACGAATATTCATAAGAACATACTCTACGGGAAGAGGGTCAAGAAGTGATGATCTAGCTGTTCTGGAGATAAAATTGCAGCAGCTTACTTCATGCGTCCCTTATTAAATTCATTGTGTGAAGACAAGGGGTGTAGTAGGGTTAATTTGCAAACTCGCAACTTGTACTATAGACACTTCCGTGTAGTGGTTAGAGCGTAGGCTTTCAAATGGAAGATTGGTAGGTCAGTTGTTCAAGGCTGGGCTCTGCAAGTCTGCATCACGTTGCTTCCTTACAAACAAACGTTACTCCACCTCCATTTTCTCTACCCAGCTGAATAACTGGGTACCAGCTAGTCCATCAGAGAGGTTGACCCTGTGATGGAGAAACATCGCATCCAGGGAGGGGGGGGGGGGGCAATGCTCAGCTCTTAAACACTTTATGCAACTTCATGCCACAGAAACTAAGCACAAATTCCAGTATGCCACCAAGCTCGTAGGCAGATCTTTGTTTATGTCAGCAGTCTTTGATCTCTGCATCATCAATCGTCAAAAATTTAGGATCACAAAAAAATATATTATAAATTGAAAATACTGTCAGTTTACGTACACGTAGAAAAACTGAAAGGAAAATGCTGGAAATCGAAGGAGGAATTCCTTTTTGAAAAATGCCAAATTCACCAGCGTTGTATGGCTGGCTGCCAACAGTTGCCACCCCACCACAAAACTCTTAAATGCATCATTTGAAGCCAGTTTTCACGCTGATGGCTAAATGTTTCTTGCTGTTTCTTGTTAGATGATGTTTGTTAGTTTATCGAGCGTACTTCGTCTTTCAAAATTTAAACAATGACGTCCGCAAAGATCGGCCTGTTGAAGCCACTGGATTGCAAACACACTGTTGACTACTGACTACTACAGTGTAGCTATGTCCAGCCAATGTGTTAAGCTAAAAACATACCATCATCTAGCTCTGACTCGAATTCATCCTCAGTAGGACCCATGTCGTCACCCTAACGATAAGAGTGGCAAGGTAAAAGAAACAGTACATATTAGTGCAAAATACTCTCAACACAAGTGACTTGTCCTTTACACGCACTCTTACTCGCTACTCAGTCTCAGGATATCACACGCTGTTCATGTCCATGCAAAACAAAATTGCTTCCGAGTTCCCTTGCTTGAGTTTTTGCCCATTTGCCAGCAAAGACCTTTAGACTTTTTAAATGATATTGTACGGTCGTTTTTTTTTTCAACTGAGAGTAAACAGAAAATAGTTTTGGAATTTACATTTTCCCTTATTTCTTCTCCTGTAATGTACGTTTTGGTTTGTCTTACATGTACATATATATCCACATCCCTTTTTACATGACAAATTGGCATTAAACTGCCGTTTATCTGGAAGTAACTTAAGTCAACCTAGAATAAAAAGCATAAGTTCATAAAAAATCGTAATAAAAAATATCACTTGCCCTCCTGGCATCCCCATTTCTCCTGCAAAAAATGACAATACAACAGGCATTAACAAACAGAATCAAACTTTATGTATCAGCTTTATTGTTCAGTCAGTATCACCCACACCACCAATAATGTGACCATCGCTACATGTACCGTTGCCACTGAATGTGCTATAGAAGTGTCCACAAAAAGCTCTGAAATTGAAGCTATCTTCAAATTCTGATATTCTACCTTCATTTTCATCGATGCACATTAATCAGAAGTGGGCATATTTGTGTGCTTCACACTGTAAAATAATAAAATCTTACCCTGCACTGCTATTGGGGGAGCCACGATCTCTATACTGATCCACACTGTAAAATAATAAGATCTTACCCTGCACTGCTATTGGGGGAGCCACGATCTCTATACTGATCCACGATTTCTCTCTTTCTTTCTTCCCGTGCATTCTCCTCAGCTTCTTCGTCTTGACTCAGTTGTTGAGCATTCGCCAAGTTGTCCACGGCGATGGCCAAGAATACATTAAGAAGAGTATCTGGTTGATAGTTAAGGGTCGGACTAATATGACACGTTATTTGAGCATAAAATGTGACGCAACGGTAATCTTAGATTTTATAGGTCTGACAGCAAGCTCAGGTGGGTGTTTATGCTCTCTGAAGCATTAGCATACGTAATAGTAGTATATGCTGTATAATACGGAATTTATAAATAGATGACAAAAATTGTGATGACTTCCAAATTGGCGCAAAGCCGTAGGCAACATATTAGGATCATCATAGTCTGATTAGGACGGGATATTTTGATTCCTTTAAAATGGTCAGATGATATTAGCTGCGAAAACTCCCTTCCACAAAAGAAACAAAAAACCTTGGTTAACCTTTCAACCCAGCTTAGCATTACCTTGCTTTCAAATAACCAGACCTTGGGTATGAACATTCTCAAGGAATTGTGGAAAAGTAAAATTGTAAGACAGAACTGATTCAATCATGGCAGATAATTGGATTTATAAAAGTCCTTGGTTATGTAGTCCATAACTGCTCTTAAGACTCCACATTGTTATGAGGATACAATTTCCTAGAACCACTAGCAGCACAAAATATAATGACCAGACTATTGTCCATGACTTGCCAGGTTCTCCAAAGCCTTGGGACAAGACGCCGTCATACATCACAGCATTCCAGTCTTCACCTGTCAAGATCTGAGGATAAAACAAAAACAAGTGTCGTGCAAATTAAATATCACTACCTGATCACACATACAAGTCATGAGAACAAAGGAAATGGTCACCAAAGACAAAATATCTTGACATTTAAGCAAATTCTTGCTAGCAATATAACTAATTTATGGAGAATTGTGAGGAGAAGATATACAGTAGAACCCGGGTAACTTGAACTCTGAAGAGAAACGAAAACAGTTTGAGTTAGTGGGGGTTTGAGTTATCGGGGTCGATTGAATATTCAATTTGCCATGTAAAGAATTGATAGTTTACTGATTTTTCAGCACTTTAGTATACAGTACATTGCAAATTAAATTTATCTCCGACCCGCAAGAAACTGTAACATGATTATGCATTCTTATGATAATACAGTACTGTGACTGTAACTCAGTTCCACTCAACATCACAAGACTGGGAAACGACTGTCAAATACGTGAGTGTTTGTTGCACTAATCAAAAACAAATCGCTGTAGTATAAGTAGTATAAGTGTTTAAATCCGATTACACAACAAGAAGAGCTAATGGGATATTTCAATGGGCATCCGTGGTGAGTTGCAAGAACCAGAATTCAAGTTATCGGCATAAATTTTGATCAAGGAAAACGAAATTTAGTTCTAGATAGCGGGGAATTCGAGTTCTCTGAGTTCAAGTTAACCGAGTAAAAATGACTGAAAAGTAGAGTTGAATCCAAGGGAAATGGGACTAAGTTCGAGTTATCTGAGTTTGAGTTACCGGGGTTAGTTAATTAGTTCGAGGGTTCAGAGTTAGTTCGAGTTACAGGGGTTACCCCTGGTAACCCCCGGGGTTACCGGGAGTAGTTAATATTGAGCTAGTTCACTGACCATTTTAGCTACATAACTCTCTGTGATGTACCTCGAAGAACAGAGCACCCCACTTACATAATGAATAATAAGAACTTTATCTTACCTGAAAAACTGCAAGTGCAGCATTCCAGAAATTGTCAAAATTTGTTCTAGGATTTTCGTCTCTGCCAGGAAGATCTCTAAAACTGCAAAATTAAATAAATTATAACGCATGTTTACAAACTCCTTTGCAACTTACATGTAAGTCAACTATCTAATGTTGATTGCTAGAAAGCCCTGAAAATTAATTTATTTTTAGCTAGTTCACCGGTTTCCCTTATCTTGTAGACCGATTTTTATCTTTTATCCATTGTAATAGGTAGTTAGCTTTTTAATATTTTATCCATTGTTATTAGTAGTTAATCACTTTTTTATCTATTTTTTTGAATGTTGTAAAGTAGGTTTTAATATTTTCATCTTGTAAAAGCATTGAGGCTCTGCAAAATGCGTGTATAAAAACTGTTGTTATTATTATTATAATAAAACATTTTATTACTTGGTAAGCTTAATATTTAATGAGGAATAATGAAAGTTCCAACCAAATCCTTCAAAACTTTACGTGGACATTCAGGGAAAAATCATAATCAACTTACGCTGCTCCGAAAATTTGCATTCCAAGCAGAGCAAAAATCACAATAAAAAGAAAGAGTAGAAACAACAAGCTGAGGATGGAGCGGACACTGCTCAATAACGACGTCACCAAGTTACGCAGTGAGGACCAATACCTGAAAAAACAAACAAACAAACAAACAAACAAAAATAATTAATTTTAGTTTAGAGTACTCAGTTCTGGGATAACACCAGTATGTTGCTAGGGAGATTTATCCCTGGGTTTGGGAAAAAGCATGTCTCCTTTACCCTTTTATATAATAATAATAATTTTATATAATAATCATTTTATAAAATAATATTTCTACACTACGACTACATGTACTCGCAGCTGTTCGAGCAGCCTCCGAACTTTTGTGAACAGCTGATGAATGGAAAGTGAATGGCTTTTAGCCGTTGGCACAGATATCTTTTAGTCTACGTTTTCCCTTGAGCGGTCACATGTATATTTAAAACAACAATCTCTGAGTCTAAGTGAGACTTGAATTTGCTTTTCTTTATATGGGATGCATATGGGATGCCAAGAGATGACAATGAAGGATGAATGGAGGGTAAAACACAGGAAAAGGACATCAAACAATACAAGATGGATCTGCAATTTTGCCAATTTGGACATCCAAAAAATGTTCTTGCTGGAGAAAGTGCTTTTGAAAATGTTGAGTCATGGAACCAACCAATGCCTCCCCAAGACTCCTCCCAATGCTATGACAAAATCTTGAATTTTATTCCAGGGCTGTAGCTAGTGGGGGGGGGGGGGGCAAGGGGGGGCAGCTGCCCCCCCTGGACCAGTTGAGCCAGACAGATCAAGTCTGTGGACTGAGGATTTTCATTATTCAAAGGATTTGTTTTCTTTAGACTCAGTTATTTTGATTGTAGTGACTTGCACTTGTTTGCCATTTTCATGGCTGGGAAATCGGAAATAATGTTGTAAGCACTGAAAACACCTGCCTTTTCACACTTATTTGAGGTCGATTTTTTGGAGACATATCTCATGACAAGTGCTGAAAATAGCGTTTTGGAGCCTCCAAATTTAAAAATTTTCTGGGGAGGAGACCCCCAGACCCCCCCCACCAAGGCTCGTGCCCCCCCTTTACAAAAAACCTGGCTACGGCCCTGTACTTGCTATTTGCAGCCCTTGTTTAAGCATCAGTAGGAGAGTGTTTGTGTAAAAGATGAATTACCATTTCCATTTCCAGTATCCGTTCCAGACCAGCTCGTTCATTTAACTAAATACAAGGTTTCCACAGGAAAATTATTCAGATTGTTATTCTACCAGCGCTTGTTCGAAGGATCTCAATTTGCAGTCATCTTAGACACTTACTACTAAGATACCAACCACATCTCATTACCATTCAGTAAGATTTTTGTATTCTTGTTATGTTTGTTTACTAGTGTTTCTTCACTAGCTTCTGCAATTATATCATGTTTGTACTACACTGTATTTACCATTACAATCATGGACATGTCAATTATCACTATGAAAGTCAGGTTGAGAAGTCTGTGAATAAACATTTATAAGCTATGGTGTGTCCTCTACAGTATGTGTAATTACACTGTATTTGCAAACTGTAACATATACTGTAACAGTTGCACATAAATGGGTCCCTTTTTCATGTATCATGTATTATGAGTTAGCTAAACAGTTATATTATAACAACTCTTTTTACCTGGTGAACTTAAAAAGCCTCAATAATCTCAAAGCTCGAAGTACAGATATACCCAAGCTTATGCCCTGTACTTTTGAAATGATAAGCTCAATAATGCCACAGCAGACAACCTACAAGGAAAGAGTTGTAATACATTAAGAGTAAACATTAAAAGGAAGTGTTGGTAATACTATATGGGGCAATCTTGCCAACATCTTTGGCTACGTCTTGTCAGCAATTAGAAATTCACCACAAAAACAAACAAATAGCAGAAGAATTAAAAAGAGCAATTTAGCCATCAATTATGGCTGGGGAATGAGGGCAGGGGAGAGAAAGACTCTACAAGTATTCTGACAATATAAATAACTAGGTGTGTTTGGCTGTGGATGAGTAGGATGAAAATGGATTGCAACTTGGAAATGGACCAATCCTTGCATTTTGGAAAAATCACTTGTATGTAACAGTGGTGATAACAGTATCACTTCATATCTTTATCTCGGTATTCTTTTGTGTATGACAAAAGGTACTTGGTTTCAATATTAGCATGTTTTGACCAAAAAAGGTAAACATCACCATGGTATAGCCCCTTAAGGGCTGATTTACACGGTACGATTTTGTTGCATGCGATATGCTTACACCATGCCAATGCCATACCTACGACACGAATTGTGTCGTGTAAATCAAACCTACAACGTCCTTACGACAGTCGCACGAACATGAAAAATGTCGTAGGATTTTGAAACATGTTTTAAACCCCTACAACTGTTAGAGTGACAAGTTGTTTACGATCATTGCCTGCGCAAGCAGCACGCGCTCGTAAAGTCGCATACAACAGTCGTACTGGTAAGCACAAATCTACTGTCTAAATCGGCCCTAAAGAGACTTACAGGCTCTGTACCAAGTGACTTACCACACAATCAAAAGTGTTGAACTGGGACTTGAAGTAGAGTTGAGGTCCAAGGCCATACAGCTTCATTAACATTTCACAGAAGAAGAACGATATGAATACAATCTCTGCAATGTCTGAAGTGGGACAAAAAGAATTCATATCAACTCTGTTCTTTGAAAAGTAGTCACACATTCAAGTCTTTTTCTCAGTCCTAATGATTATGCAACTTTACAGCTCAAATGGCTTCCTGTTTTGTAAGACAATCCTTAAATAAAATTTTAAAAATATTATTAATCAACTATGACACCATACAAACTAAATTTTTAAGATAACACTAACAGGACTTAACATCACAGATAAACCTGTGGTTCTCGCATTTCCCCTTTCATCAAAAAATTATTCAAAAATGACCTCTAACCAACAACAAAGATTCAAACCACATATGACAACAAGCCTGGGATTTGAGCCAATGGCAACATTAGTGCATGGCAGATTATAACTACTGCACCATTCCTGATTCTCTTTAATAGAGAAAAACCTTCCATATTTAACCCTTTAAGCATCAATAGTGACAAGCATCTAATTTCTCCTAACAATATCCCAACTTGAGCAAACATACAGGTCAGGAGAATAAGGGAAATGATCATCAAACATGAAATGTCTTGAAGTTTGTGCAAATTCTCTCAACTAGTGCCATAAGAAATGTACTGTACGAAGAACACTAAGGAGAATATGCACATTGATAACTAAAGGAGACAATGCTCACCTTGAAACTTGGTCAACCAATCAGGCTGGTTATAATGCTGACATGCTGTTATGACAGTGTTGAGGAAGACACATATAAGTACCATCCAGTAAAATGCCTGATGCTTGACCACTTGTCTGATGCGGATTTTCCACCTCTTGTTTTTTCTTATAAATCTTTGCCAGAAGGTTTTTCTATTGAATGCAGTAAAAAAAAACTTTTAATTACAATAAACAACTCACTCTTGGAGTGAAATTTAAGTTAAAAACAAGGTTTGTTTTATACTACATGTACATGTAAACAGAAGTCCAAAGAAATATCAGGGCAGTAGAAGGTCAGTTGAATGGCTAGCAAAAACATTTATTATGACTATGTACAACAGCAAAAAAATTGCATGCCAAATAGATTCACGATTCTCCCTGTCCCTTGCCCTATGGTAATCCCAAAAATGCTCAAAATAGTTTATAGCAGTGCTTCTTAAAAAAATGCCATTCACAAAAGGCAAATACAAAGCTGTTCACAAATATTTGAACATTTCATGTCGAGGTGAGAAACAAAAAAAATGGGGACAAATACGACCAAATTTAATTTAAGTCTTCACATCTGGATTTTTACAAGCCAGCTGACAAGACCTAAAAAGTACACCAATCCTTGAAAACAGGTACGTGTATGCATGTCTAACGTATGTCAACCATTTTTAAAAATAGCTTGTCTGTGCTTGTAACATGTACTGTAGCACACATGAAAATACAAAAGCTCATGGTTAAGCTCAACATCAGGGAGATAACAATTTTCTTTGCATTTTTAGATCACATATTTATCCCTTTAAGCCCTTGTTTGAACAAGTTTTTTCATCTGTCTGTAAAAGAGGTAAAAAGCACAAAACCTTCAATGGAAAATGCCTTTAACATTTCAAAAAAGAACTCACTTTTTTCCTGTGTTTAATCTATGTCTCCGTCCAGATTGCCCTGTCAGCACAACAGCTGTCATGGCAACATCACCATCTTCCACTCTATCAAGATTTCTTCTTCTTGCTATATCCACATTTCTATCTCCGTCTTCCTCCTCTTCTTCCTCTAGCATTATATCCTCTGTTGAGATTATTTAAAATGACCCTTTCAGAAAAAAAAACTTCTTTCTTTTTCTGTAACAACTAGCCTGATTGAAGAAGCAGTTCTCTAATTTGACTAAGGCAAGTTGGGTATCAGGCCAAGATACCATTACATGCTCAATCCCAGGTCAATTTGTATGAAATCTGTAGAAAGTTGAACTAGAGATCTGCATATTGGAAGTATAGAATCATCCCCCTCCCCTTCCTTATAAGCCACGATTAACCACTCATCCAATTTCTGCAACTTTTCCTTCTTACATTTTTTATTGTCTAGTGGTGTCTGACTGGACACCACCAAGGGGAATGTTTTAGTTGAAATTGGGATTTAAGGAGCTCCCTAAATTACTAGTTACGAGCATTACTTCTTTCTGGATAGGATGCTAATCCATAATTACATTGTTTACATATGGATCCCTTAGAGTATTTTACATAAAAAAGCCCAAACAAAACTACAATGCACACCCCACCCCCGCTCACTTTTCTAGTGGTCTAGGACTCATTTACAGAAGTTGCAATTGAAAACTACAATCATGTAAATAGCCTTACCTGCTTTACTAATCCAATCTATATATCCATGCAGGTGCCTCTCCATTTTTTGTGTTCTTCTTACTTTAAGAAATGCTCGGCGGTTTTCTACCCTTTCTCGCTCTTTTGCAAATTCACTGCACCATGAAAATGAAGTAAGAAATTCATTAATTTTGATAAGTACTGTGGTTGATAGCCTGTGTCATAAACCACAATAATTGCACTTTTGATGCTGAAATATTTAAGTATGCAAGTACTTACCCACTAAGAACACCAAGAACCAAGTTGAGCATAAAAAATGATCCTATGATAACAAGAGAATAATAATATATCCAAAATGCATAGCCATGAGTGTCATAGGCATCAAATGTCTGAAAGGAAATAACAAAAACAAATTAACATGTAAAACAGCAAATAAACTAACATTAACATTTATATGCAGATGTTGTACAGCTGTAGGTTGAAATGAATTTTAGGTCCAAATGATTTCAAACTACTTTGATTTGTATTTTCCTTTGTTCAGTTTCATTATCATCAAACTGAAACAAGGAAAAATACAAATCAAACTAGTTTGAAATCATTTTGACCTCACATTCATTTTAACCTACAACACAGACATCATCTGTTCCGAGAAGGGAACAGCCTTCCAAGAGCAAAGCTCAAGAAAAGCTGCAAGCTTCATGGCACAAAAATATAAAAATTTCAACAAAACACTCTTCCATCTTGAAGTTTAAAGCGTTTATTAGTTTTGAAAATTGGAGGATAGGATTTGGGGAACATCATTTCCCAGTTTCAGTTGCAGTAGATTGGGGAACATCATTTGACATTTTGCCCATTATTTTCAGTCGCGACATATTGTGGCATGTGACATGTTTTGGCCAGCTCAACGACAGCTTGTTTGCAGAAAACGAGAGCCTAATTTCTGGCTGAAATTAATTCACTTGTGGACAAGCATTTGGAGTAAATTTGATGATGTACAATTTAAAAAGGATGGGATCATCTCCTTAACAAGCCTGCTTATAGTTTTTTCTTAGCTTCTTCCTTGTGTACATCTATTTTACATGTACGTTTTACGATATAAACAGTGATAACATACCCAATACATTATGTCTGTCCAGCCTTCATTCGTAATTACTTGAAAAACTGTCAACATTCCAGCAAATATATTATCAAATGACGTGAATCCCCAGTTAGGTCCTTCCCAGGTCTCTTTACAATGTAGGCCTTGACCACAAGGTGTACCTTTTCCACTGATGTCACAGATCTGGGGACCATCTGGGTTATCAATCTTCCACCCACCTAATGAAAACAAGACCCAGTGCAAAGTCATTCAAAGGAAAAGAGTTTAGCTTGCTATGGGAGGCTTTACCAGTACGTTTACTTGCATTAGCTGAATTCATGTTAGAAGACAGAAACTCGTCACAGACGGAATTCTGTCTATTTTTCCATCTAAACCGACAGTAAAATTAGACGTGAAAATCACAACCAGTTTTTTTCGCTTGCCCTGGTCTTCAGACGAGTTTCCCATCCAAGACGGTTTTCTGTCCACTAATATGAATTTGGCAATTATCTTCACTGACTTTGCAAGTACTTCTGAACTTATTCACATGGATTGGGACTGTTCTTACTAACTGGGATAATTTTAGGCACAATGTTGTGTTTGGAACCCAGAAAAATATTGGCAATAATGAGGGATCCTTATCAAGGAGGTTAATTTTAGGCAAAATGCAAGGGTCAGGACCATAATAAGCAGGACGGTGTGAATAATGCAGGGTTTAACTGTACTCTTGCAAGAAGTATCTGTGTAGTTCAGTTAATGCATACTGAATGATAGCTCAGTCCATAATCCCAGACGCAAAACAATTCCACTACAGCTTTGAGCTTATAGAAGAAACAAAACAAAACAAAGCAAATGAAAAGAAAATGATGATCTAAACTATGCTTAGAAATTTGTCTTTGGACGTTATCTGTTCCTTGCTCACAATTTTCCAACAGCATCCCTCTCTGGATTTTGAGAGAAAACCATTAAATAAATTTTATTTCACAAAACAGATGATGTCCGCAGTGAAATATCCAAGCATATTTTCATACAACACAGAGGTAGCATTTTGATACAACATCGTTCATAAGCCCTTGGGGCCTTGTACAAGTCCATAAAGGTCTTTTGGGTTGGTTCATACTGGGGGCTTATATCCAGGACGGGATTAGGGGGCTTACAAGCAGTGCAAAAAAAAAATGTCTTGGATCGTAGAATGAGCTGGTAAGAGATAAGTTGAGATTAACATACAGTATTATCAAGATACATTTTCCAATAAATCGACATTTCATTTCAATAATTAATATGGTATTCAGAACAAATACAAATATTTTATTTATAGGTAAATAGGCCAGTAAGTAGCATGGTTTGTAACTAGCATTTTACAGTAAAATGGCCTGCATGCTTGTAAAAAAACCTGATGCAAATATGAGAGGGAGTCGCAAGTAGAAATTACTCAATGTTTGCATCAGGTTACATGATTTTCTTCATTAGATAATTTGTATTTTCATTATAAATTTTCATTATATTGTAAATAATTTATTTAGATTTATTGTAGGCTAACTAGTATTACTGTCATAGTTAGTGTCCCCAATTAGTCTATCTAGGCTAAATAGTGGGGGGGGACAGGGGGGTTTAAACCTCCCGCTTCCTGTACCCTTTAATCCCGGTTCCCGCCCTGTATTTTTTGGCTCCCGCCTCTTTGCATTTTTTTGATTGCAAAATATTGCGCAATGTTGCGTAATTTTTCCCTTTTTCTCCCACTTCCCGCTACCTTGGGAATCCCGCTTCCCGCCCCCTCTTCTCCCGCCTCCCGTACACCTCCTGCCCCCTTTTCTCCCGGTCTCCCGCCCCCCTGTCCCGCCCCACTAAATACATTGACACTTTAATAAAGGTTCTTGTCTTATCTTACGAATATGTATGTAAGCCAAATAAAATGTTATTCACTGCTACACTGTTCACCTTGGTTTAAAAAACAACATCTAAAATGGCTATGAAACCAAACTGAGCGCTATTGTATGATCAAAAATTATACATTTAAAAACAACAATTTGTTGTTTTTTACTTACTTGTCGTATTCTTGGAGCACACATAGTGGAATTTTCCAACCAGAAATTCTAATCCTATGATTGCATAAATTATAATTACAAATCCTACGAGTAAACAAATTTGCAGAAGTGGCACCATGGCACACATGATGGACTTCATTACTACTTGGAGGCCTGCAAAGAAAAACAGAAAAAAAAAAGAAGGTAATAAATTTTAGAGCACATCAAAGAAAATCCTTCAGAAGTGACATGCAATCTTACATGCAGATATATTCCTATATGTTATTATGTATTCTGTAAGTTTCGTCTTATCTCAACACCAGAGCAACGTTTGAATGGCATCTGCTGGGAAATTGTTGTAATACTGAGTTAAGACGAAAAAGTTTAAGATGTCAGTTCTTAAGGAATGTACTTTAAAGCTTTTAACCTTAAGCTTATAATTTCTCTGCACCCAGGTATTTGATATTCGCTCGTAAAGCAGACAGCAGGGGATTCAAAATATTCACATAAGTGACGAGCTAAACTAACTTGTTGCTATTTGTTGTCATTCTGCCACGTTTTCTTGGCCTAATCATAAAGGCTTGACTCATTTCAAATCTTTCTTTCCCGCAAAAACACACATCTTCGCCCGCCATTTTGAATTGCTCTTTTGCAAAATACCGCTGCACATAAATAACGGGGTTTCAATTTCGCCTCAGGCTGTCCTTCGCGCTTGTAGATTGCGGAAGGAGGAGATTTATTTTGAAATGCTCTGGTCAGTTTGGCTTCTCAAAGTAGAGAATTTTAGCTACTAACATTTCTTAACCAAAGATGAATTTCTTGGAATCAAAGACGCTGGAGTAGAAGTTAGGAATTGCACAGAAAAACGGCGAGCGAAAAGCATTTCGGTGAGTTGTAATCGCGTTGCTCGTAATTGCGCTTTCGTCTGTTTATGAAAACTGAGTTAATGACTTAATCAATTGAACGTCCTTTTACAACTGCGTTGTAATTTTTGTGTTACAGAATTATTGGTTTATAAGTACTTTAATGTTGTTTGTATGAAAATGTCGTCAATTTGCCTCAACTTTGTGTAAACCCTTCATTTTATTGTGTAAGCCTCCTTTCATGCTTTGTGAGTGGAAACAATAAGCTTTAATAGCTCAATTTGCATTCCCGAGTCTTCCCAGAATGGGAAATAATCCTTCATTTGTTTATTTAACGAAGCAAAATTTCGAGTAACGTTTGTATTAAACTTTGCACAACATCTTGCTTGTTAAAAATAACAAAGAAACCTTTATAAACTACACGTACAGTAAAAACCCGCGTGTAGTAAAGAACCTACATTTTTTGAAGTCTGACAAAATAGGTTCTTGTATTTTGGGGTAGTTATTGGCAATTTAGGCTAAGTAGGTTCTTAATTAGGTTCTTTTAAAATTTCTTTGAAGGAGGTATAGTTGTTGATTACCAGAAAAATAAATGTACAGTATTAATATAATTATTATTATTTTATATACTATGCTAGTAATAGTTGTCACTAGAGATGCCCCCGCTTTTCTATAATTTCCTTGATAATGGCAAGGTAAAATAAGCACAAACAATAACAAAATATATTGCTGTCAAGATTTGCACAACTGAAACGGTTTTTTCAAATGTTTTTTAAAAACGCAACAAGGCAACAATTAAAGTTTGTTGAAAGGAGCTTGCCCAGGGAATGTCAGCACTTTGTATTTAGCGTATCCATTGTTCGTTCACTTTCCTTCAGTTTAAGAAATACGAATAATATAAGAAAGAACATGCACAGCTAGCTGAAACTGTATTTTTAAAACGTACAGGAATGCAACAATTTAATACTTAACCCATTGACTCACATGTTTCGCACTGAATAAATTTTGTCTACTCAAGTTAAATTGAAATATTCTGATATAGAGAACTATGGTTACGTATCACAGGGTCCGAAATTGCGACCAGTTGGTCGCCAATGCGACTGAAAATTGAGTGTTGGCGACCAGAATTTCAAGGCTAGTCGCCAGAAGGCGACTAACTTTCAGCGCCTTGTTAATGTTTTGAACCACCGCTCAAGGAATTAATTTCGTTTTAAATGGAAAAATTCGCGTTTGATTTCCAGCAGAAACTTACCCCTTGTCTTTCCGAAGTTTTTAATCTCCATAGAAAATAATTTAGATCAAAAACGAAGGTAAGATTCCTGTTAAATGACATCCACAACAGTTGTAATCCACGCAATGTAATCGACATTTAGCGGCCGCCATGTTTTCAGCAGTTTCATCTGACAACCATACCGTGGGCGCATCGCATAAACACAGGCTTTCCTTTCGCTATTGAATATTCAACGAAACGCTCTACAAATTTTCGATAACGCTTTACAGTCAGAAGACGTGGCATCATGTTCAGTCTTCAAACTAAGAGAGCTATCTAATAGATTATTTTAACAAAAACTCCTTTTCAACTACAATGTAAGCTACACGATCGCCTTTTTTTTCATGGCAGTCTGACTCTTGCGATCGTTCACGAGTAAGATTATGTTTTGAGCGAAGAAATGTCTTTAAAAGCTTCGTGTTTCGCTGTGAAGCAACAATTTTACGGACACTTTTTGGTGACCAGAATTTTCCATCTGGCGACTGAAAACAAAATTTCAGTCGCTACTTGGCACTTGCATAAAAAAGTTAATTTCGGACCCTGTATCAAGTATTAGGCAGAAAACAACCATGAAAACGAAAATTGCTGAAATTTCCCACACGTTGTCCTGTATCAAATTTCAACTCGCTTATGCAAATTAGTCCGTGTTTACAAAAGGTTGTGCTGCTTCTTAAACCCCACCATGACTTGTGTAAAATAGACAGAATCGACAAAAAGGATTTCCAGCCAAACATTTTATTCAGACAAATAAACAGTACATTTGCTTTTAGCAGTGAAAAACTCTAGATTTTCTTGTGTGCATGGACACATGCATGTAACTTTTGCAGACACTCCACATGACTTAATGGCGACCTGTTGATCAAAATTGGAGCCGCTTTGCGAACAAAATTGCATAGAAACCTGGATTAAACCATCAGTTAAACAATTTTTGAAAGGCAAATCAACATTTAAAAACAACATTTACCATACTGGAGCGTTTACCCAGGTCTTGTAAAGTCGATTTGACGTCCGCAGTTCGCTTTATTTAGCTTGTGTAAATGATTGCGGTTTCCCGACAATACCTCGCACGCCTCGCCTTTGTTCAAGTCGAGATTTCATCTGGTATACAACAATTTCCCATGATTATGCGGGGAGTTCAATTCTGCCTCCTTGGGTTTTGGCCTCTGGACCAAAACCCTGCGGGGGCAATAATTTGTTATTAATATTCATTTATACAGTATTTATTTGAATTAGTACTTTTATTTGTAATTACATTTTGGTAAAGTATTTTCTTGTAATATAATTGTGCAATCTCAAAGTCAAACTCCTTGGTTAAAATGTTCATCATAATTTAACTGTAACCCACATATAAGAACCTGCTTGATCTTGCTCAGCTAAACAGTTTCTAGGTTCTTACACATGGGTTCTTCCTGTATAAAATTCAGTAAATATTTCAGTTTAGAATTTTTGAAAATGTTTCTTAATGGCACTTGTTGTGATTTCTTGCCAATGCGACGTCATTGCTCGTTTGCAACTTTTTCCCACAGATTTTGCGAGTTGAGTTGAAATTTTGCAACTTTGTCCATATTAGAAGTCATCTTGTGGCAAACATTGCTCGTGAACAGGCTTTTTAGTGGGAAAAATCAGCCAGTGTATCTGACCTTTCTTTGCTTTTCACCTTTTGTTTTCACACTATGACAGTCTGTTCAAAGTCTATGTAAACATTGTCTCTTGAAACAAACACAAACAAGAGATTCAAAATATAGCACTGAGCTTTATTATGGTGGTTGCTCATAGAGACTCAGCTTTGACCTGTCTGATTTATCTGTCTGCACTCTGAAAGGAGCCAGTAGCATTAGCTAAAAAAAGCATTTTATTACCAGCACATGCACTGGTGATGCACAATTGTGTCACCTCTGCAATCAACTGCTAAAAAATCTAGCTTAGCAGAAAATTGCAAACTAGCTAGAGAAATGTGTTTGTCACTTACTTGGAATGCCTGACACTAGCTTGAGTGGTCTGAGCACTCTTGCAGCTCTCAGAGCCTTCAGACTTCCAGCATCGAAGACTTTGAGTTCTGGCAAACTCAGAAGGCTGAAATGTAAAAGGTCGTAACATTTAATACAGGAGTTAAATTGGGTGTTTTTTCATGTGTACTTGGTTTGTCATCCCACTGGATATTATGATAGCTTAAGGGTCACAATGATTAAATGTGAAAGATCATCAGTGAATCAGTGAATGACATACCATCACATTTCTTCCAATGCCCACACGATACACATCGAAATTCAAATCCTACTAGCAGTATGCAGGATGTTCGTCACATCTCGCAGGTCTCCTATAGCTCAGTGGTAGAGCATCCAGACTAGTAATTGGACGGTCGTACATGTAGGTGTGATTCCTCTTGGGAGAACTCAGATTTCCTTTTCTTCCAAGTATGCCTGTGTCATTCACTGGTAAAAACATCTTTCACATTTAATCGCCAGGCTTAAAACATACCATCACTTTTCTTCCGTTGTGCGTATGCCACACACTAACATTCAAATCCTAGCTTTATACAGGATATTTGTCACATGGACCTAGTTTAATGGCCTAGCTCCCAGGATCTCCTATAGCTCAGTGCTGGAGCATCCAGATTAGAAATTGGAAGGTCATAGGTTTGACTCCTGTCAAGGGCTCAAAATGCTCTTCCTTGTAGCCCAGTGTTTTTGACAAAATGCAGTTAATTACATGTAGTTACTACATGTATGTGACCTAGAATAACATTTTATCATGTTAATGTTAAGCTTTGTGTTGTATGTAGGTATTTATAGTCATTCCTATTATTTTTCATAGGTCCTGAGAACCTGTCTCACGACTGGCAGTGTCATGTTATTCCTGCATTAAGGTACCACAAAGAATATGGTTAATATTTTACATAAAGAGCCCTGGATATGGCCAGTGTCACTCTCTGATAAGTTCCCCCCTTCCACTTAAGGCTAATCCATTTTAGTATGTCCTTACTATTTCCTTAAGAAATGTATGGAGAACAGTAAGGAGAATAGGAATTTTTATATCAGTGCTTAAAGGGTTAACTTAAACAATAGGCCATTTCCGAGTTGTTTTGTACCTCTTTTTTCAAAGCGGGTCCTGGAGCATAGCCTTTCATATGAAAATGAGTTTTCATTCACTTGCAGATAAAACTCATTTTCATGTGAAAAGCTTTGCACAAAGCCTCCCTTTGAAAAAGAGGCACAAGACAATTCAGAAATGGCCTGTCTCTTGTTTCCCTTGGGTGTTTGAGATAGCAGGAATGTACTGTACTTTTTCAAATGAATTGTGTTTTTTGCAAGCTCTGAGTCATTTGTGGCTACTGAAACAGCAGCCACCTTGAGTAACCATTTATCAGAAAAGAAAATAACTTTTGGGGGCTGGTTATTTGCTTGTGTGGTGGATGCTAAACTAAGTATTCACCTCAATTTGGTAGGTGAACAGTAGCGTATGTGTAACTACTCCTTCAGACACAAATGATTCTTAATTTGCAAACAAACTTTCTTTTAATCCTGGTTTTAAGTGTATGATATAAAAATCATGTATGATATTTCCACTCATGTTTTTGCAACTAGTGAGAAAAGTTGTCAAAAAAACAATGTATAAGGGCACTTAACCCTGTTTGAGAAAAATTGCTACATTAAGTTGTCACTGAAAATAGTAACCTCAGGAGTATCACTCTTCTCTTGCCAACACACGAAATTCAAGATGTATTTTATAATCAACTGGCTTAAAATTCCCATTTTAAGGGATTTTGGTGATCTTTTTTTATCCAAACAACATGAAAATGAATTGTACTTAAGGCCTTTGAGGTATACTTTAAAGTTAACTGTTATTATTGCTGTGCTTAGCTTTGTGTAATTTATGCAGCATTCAAGAAATTAGGGAGAAAGAGCTGTATCAAGCTTTTGTATAAACTTTATGTGCATGATCACTTTATAACTTCAGTAGGTTGTAAGTTTTTATTGTAACTAGTGCATTCATTCTTCCCTAAAGTTACACAAAAAGTGTTCATGTACAAGATTAAATGTTGTTTGTAAAAATAAGTAAAAACATTCTTTACATAAAACCTTAATTCATTTGGCAGTCAATATCTATTTTAGCACTTCTGTTCCCTTTTTATTTGTTCTTGATTTTTTTCTCACTTAACCGATTTCTTTACACTCAGGTTTCCTAGCTGTTTGTAAGGTTAAATTTCATGTAGATTTTTTGCTAGTGATCGAATTGTAAGCTCAGTTACTTGTACTACAGTTGTTTACAATTCTTAAACCCTTGTTATCGTCTTTGTGTCATTAGTGGCAAAGGGCCAACTCTCTAGATGTATTTTATCTGTTTTGTTTGTTGAAGTCTTTTATTTTCTGTTTTAGAGTAAGAAGCCATGTTGGTGATATTTAATGACAGTTTTCATACGAAAACATGCAAATTCCAAAAATGGCTTGAATTTGGAATTTTTTGTGGTGTATACACAAAAATACCATTCCCTTTGCACTGCTGACTCAGCTTTGTGTTGCCACAACAACTTGTGAGCTGGAGAAAAATGATTTCATATTACCTAGCGTTTAAAATTATTTTTTTGCTTTTTTTTGCTTAAATTTTTTGCTTTTTTTTTTTTGCAATGTTATAAAATGTCTGTACACAGCTTTTCTATAATTCTGCTGAAACCTCTAGATAAATATAATAATATAATAATGATAACAAGAATCTTAATGGATGAAGTTCCCATCACATTTACACTATAGCTCAAAAATTGTAATCCTCTAATTAGTCGATTACTGTGTACTAAATTATAGTTTTTTTTCACTAGTTTGCTAAGATAAACTGAGCAGAATAGTAAATAAATTGACTGGAGCAATTAGAAATGGCGAGCAAAACAACCAGTGTTAATTTGATGTACATTTTTTTACATTGTCTTGTTGTAAACATAAATATCAGTAACAGTTTGTCTTTAGATGCAACTTTGCTGCAATATTAAGCTAAAACATTGCAGCAGAAATTGTATGGCTTGGTTATATCAGTATGTCATTTTTTTCGAATAGGGTTGCATCACATTGATAAATTTTACTTTTAAATATGTCAAATTCACCTTACTGGGGGTTGGCTGTGAGTAATTATTTGCATTGCAAACTTGTTTAAACTATTGCACAATAACATCCTGTTATTTAACCCCTTTAGGTAACAGTTTATAAGTTCAACAAGCATAGAGTGGTTTCTGTCGATATAGCAATTTATCAACTTACTAATTACTGATTTCTCCGCTGATAAAACAAAAGGTTTTTCTATGAAGCGATTGTAAATGAAGAACTTGTCAATCAATCGAATGATAACACTTAAACCACTTTTTCCTTCACTCCATTTGCTAATGTATTCACAGATACGACCAAAACCTTTGAGCTTGTTATTTTCCCTTTAGTACGAACTTAAAGTCTAACTAGTATTGTTTGTTTGTTTGTTGTGAATTTTTTTCTTCAACCTCAATTCCTGAGGAAGTATTTATTGACACGAAAGAAAAAACATTGCGCAGCATTTTGTAATGCCCTCCGTAAGATTATGTTACTGATTTACATAAAAATCGTTTTTTGTAATGTAAATATTCAGTTATTCTACTCGTTTTGTGTCTCACACTTTGTTAAGTTGATGTTGGCCAATTTTGAAAAAGAAGCTCGCAGTTTGGCGATAAAATGGCAACTTTTTTGTGTTACCCTTGGTGATATCGGCAGGTGGAGCACCCCCGAAAACCATGAAACTGACGAACTCCCTACAGTTTTAAATAATTTATCACCCGTTCTGTCAACAATTGGTTTTAGAGCAAGAGAAATGTGAAACTTGAAGTATTGACCGTTAAATCGGCCATATTATATACTTCTCGGCTTGTCTAGTAAATCTTAGTCTCAATTTAATCCTTAAATCCTTGCTTAAACAAGTAGAGATGAAACGACGCGATAATAAATGTACGTTCCTTGAGAATAAGTCATTGGTCACAGTGTTAATGCTAAGCGCAGTTTTAATGCATCGTCGCACTCGCTTTATTTGCCTCGATAGCTAGTTTCCAAAGAAGCAGGATGTTCCATTTAAATCCCATTTTAAACTTGTCTGGTTTTCGGCAACACGCTTGTTACCATAGATACTATAACTACGTGAGAAATTTTTACTCGGCGGAATATAATTTCGATGACTCATGTTTAGCTAAGCGCGGAGGCGAAGGAATTATTATGTTTATGGTACACAATGCATAAACGGCGGTACCTGCTAAAAGAAATTCCCGGGAAATCTACATTTCGCGGGAAGAATTTACACCTGTTAATAGACGTAGAGAAATTGATGTTTCTGCGTTCAGCGACTTTTCTCGCGGCTTGTCATTTGACTTTTATTTCTTGTCGCGTGCGGAGTTGCCGCTTGCTTTTGAGTGATATTGCTGTTTAATTGAGGGCTGGCCCTAATACCTCAGCTTGTTCTTAAATCGTTTAAAATGCCTACGTGGTGTTTTCAGATGTGATTCAATTTTAAGCAAATAGCGGGTCCAACTTCTGATAGCAGGTCGCTTTACCTCTTCTTTGACTTTTATACATCATGGCTATTTCTATTTACTCTAGCGACGCTAAATAATTTAAATAGGAGAGGGGTTTTGGCGTGGAGGAATTGTTTGCTATGGAATGCCCGTTTTCGCCCGTTCCTTTTTATAACGAACTAAGTAGAAAACGTTTCTGTTCAGAATAATAGCGTATGTGATAATTAAAGAAATTTCAGTTTTGTTCTCGATGCGCAGTATAGGACCATCCGACAATAATCGCGTGAAGAATTAAAATGACGAAATTCGTCACCCGCAAGGAGCGAGCAGCGAAACGATAATCGGCTAATAGAAATACAATTTCCTCATGTACAAGTTGTTTTACTCGTGCAATCAGCTTACAGACAGATTTGAGAAGAATAGAAGTAACTTGTTACAACATTCATGCTGGGGTCGCACAAAGTTGACTGCAAGGCCATGCGTGACTAAATTTCAACCGTCTTTTGTCTCGCTTGAGCGAGTTTCGCTCACTAGCACTAGGGTTTGAGTGCTTTTACGTTGTGTTAAGTCGAGCAAGCAACCAGCCGGTAATTCTGTATTGGCTTTAGTGACGTAAAAAGCTAAACGAAGCGTAAACTACGCTCAATATTTGGTTGTCATGTTTGTAGCTCGTGTAATTGCTGGTAGCTGTGGAGTCGTCAAGTGCAATTCTTCCGCACACTCTCCGTTACCGCGCGGTGTACATTTCAAGCAGTTGAGACTCTAGAAACTTTATCAATTCTCGCCGCCTAACGAGTGTCCAGACAAAATGTAAGAAAATTTTTCCCTCACAGCTTTCTTAAGGGAAAATACTACACGCAATGCTTGTTTAAATATTGAAATTTACGAGTGAAAATTACAACGACATACATGGTTGAATAAAGAGCTCTGTCATAATGTTGCATATACACACACATGCTGTATACAGACATACATACCCTGTAACTACCACGATGAAATCCAATACGTTCCATCCGTTTCTGAGGTACGAGTCGCTGTGTAGCACAAATCCAAGAGCTATAACTTTTAATAGGGCTTCTAGGCAGAATATCGCTAATAAATACACTTCAGCTTTTTCCTAGGAAAGAGAATAACAAACAAGTGTGGCTGAATGATTGATTTCTCTTCGCGAAACAGTCACGGCCGCACATCCACCTTGCAGTTGCGCGGACAAAAATAGTCTACTTACTAGTTTTATGTTGAGATCTGACTTGTCGTCGTTCGGTAGTGGAGTATTAGCGGCAAGTAGGATGCAATTGACAAAGATAGTCAATAGAATGAAATATTCAAAAGGCTTGTCTTCAGTTAAGGAATATATGATACGAAAACAAATTCGCTAAGATAAGTAAAAAAATAGAATGGAACAAAACTCACAGGATCGCGTCACAGACACACTAGAAATTGACCAGGAAGATTGAGCATAGAATTCACTAACACTGTACACTGACAAGACACTCAACACGCACGCTCAACTCCAGCTTTAGACGACAACAATTTCAGACAACGCCAAGGGTAAGAAAACAATTTCTACTAAGACGCTCGGTCTGACTCAAAGGATACTTTAGATTCGACGATCGTCCGACATATTTTTCGAATAACATTGTCCTTTGAGAAGATGAAGAGCGAGCGGTCTGAACAGAGAATCTGTGGCGATTCTGTGCCAGCTTGTATCGAAGACTTGCGCGAAATATTATTCGAGTTGGCCATACGCGTTTTGTAAAAGTCCTCAGAAGGAACGGAGGACGGCCTTCGATTATCCGCCATTTTTCTTGATTCGAGGTATTTTCAAGCCTCATTCAGCCGCAAGGTGGCGCTACAGCCGAGATTCGTCGCGCTCTCTTGCACGCGAAAGTTCGTTCCCAGCCATAGAATTAACCGCCTTGAAGCGATTCAATCATACAGGTTTTGGGCTTCCTTCTTGCCTTGACACCGTATGCTAATTACATGCCGAGTCTATAATCAAGTGGCCTATCAAATGAGACCGACACTGGCGGGTCACGTGACACTGACTGGTACTGCTTTGGGCGTGAATTTGAAATGAGAAAATACGTGCTCGTTGCGAATTTCCCCCTTACACCTGCTGATGTTACAGCGAGCCTTGCCAACATCTAGCTTTTGGAGCAGCAGTTGCGTGAAAAGGCTTTGTTTTGGTTTTATGGTTGGTTAAACGAGGCCTTGAAGTGATAATCTTTTGTATTGATTGAGAGCAGCGTTGGCTCAAGAACGGGCAATTCCCGTAAAAATTCCCTCATTGTTGTGGGGTGGGCAGAATTTCAATAACAATTCTGCTCGCGCTTTTTCCGTTTCCAAACGCTTCAAATTGTTAGTGTTGCGAATTATACTGTCAATTTCGTGTTTTTGTATGTCAAAAACTCAACCTCTCGCTTTGAACACCAGAGTTGTTTCATAATCATAAGAAAAAAATTTTCATTTCTTGCCTCGATACCGCTCAAAGTCTTATTTGCAAAATAATTATTTAGATTTCATTCAGATGCTGCTGCGAATTAGTTACTGGCTGGCTTGAACAGCTAGTACGCAAACTTCGAAAATTGTTCTTAAAATCCCTACTGGTGTTTTGCACTGTTGAGTGTTTTTCTTTCGGTTGGGACAGCATTAGTGTTAATTAGCTTTTATGGAGATTTCGATGGTTAAGTAAAATCGCTACAAGCGCTGGTAGTCTAGGCTTAGTAGGGTACGGACTGTGCTACTTGTACTGGCTTAAAAAAACATCAACAAATCGGTGGATTTCTAATTCGCTTACATTAGACTTTTGAGAGCAGGTGATGTTCCGACTTCTCAACACAAGCGTCAACTTTCACAACACCCAAGTTTATGATAACGAATATTTAGGAGCCACCAGAGTTAAAACATGCGGGTATCGGAGAGAGAAAGCTTTTTTCTGAACATTTAACATGAGTCATCCAGCCGTTTCGTTGATTGAAAAATTTTCTTCGACTTAACAGAGTGGAGCTTCTTGCGAAATCGTGCAATATTTATGTTATCACAACGTGATAAGGCTTGGTTTGTTTTAATCAAATTACTTTGAATTTCTTGGCGAAAGTTATGCGTGTTCACGAAGTTACCCGTGTTCGCTGCCATTCCACACGTTTTACATCCAGAATTGTGCGCGCGAATTTTGTCCGGCTTGGAAGTGAAGGGCAAGTTTGGCGTACGGTTTTCTTAGTTTTAATTCATCTCTTTCTTGTCTTATTTTAATTTAACCGATATAAATTATGAATATGCTTTTCGACAGCTGTTGGTTTGTCAACTTGCAAGCGAGATTTTTTTTGCTTCTTCGCACTTTTCAGTTCCGAACGGACGATGCGCAAGACTTTTCCAGACAAACTACCGGATATTGATTTTTTGGCGCTCTCTTTTCCTTTATCATCCAACGCGAACTCGACACAATGGCCCGTTCGTCTACAGACAATACAAAAGAAAGAGATTCAAGCTTAACCGCTGAGCATAACCAAAATATTGTCACCGGTTTGATTTTCAACAAGCAACAGCTTTGCTTTGCGTTTCTCTTTCCGAGAATGTAAATTGCTTTGATTTTTTTTTCAGTTTCTCATTTTTATTGTTGAGGAAATTTCTGATTACGGGAAAACTGGAAAGAATTGCATCGCATGAAAGCTCAGCTGTCATTTGAGTAGCCACGCGAGGAGTTCATTCACAGACTCAAAAGTTAGAATCACCTTGTACCGGGTAAAAACAGCACCACCGGAAAAATACCGCAAACTCAAAACTTTCGACCGCACAGAACAACTGAAGGTTTGGGTGTCGAGGAAAAAGGCTTCTAAAGAAGCAGTCAAAATTTCAAGTCTCGTTTGAACTTCGACCCCTTTTTGACTTGTTTTCAATTTTATTACACTCGTAACTTGTGTTTTCTGTAGTTGTTTAGGTATTGTTTGAGTGTATCAGAATGTCAATTACGAAAACTACTGACTGATTCGCGTTCCGTCCATTTCCTTACATCAACATTTTTTTTAAATCAACGCATCATACACCATTCTAAGAAGTTTTTAAATTTCATAAGGAGAATGGAAAAGTTCGGTTTTTACCGTATAGCTTCCAACCATGTTTACTCCTTGTTTTTCTTGTACCTCTTTGATGTGTGATGAAAGAGTTTCTCCTATTGTAATTAAAAAAAATTTCAAAAAACACTGAAAAGCTAGCGCCGGAAAGAAAGCCCTTTTCATTTTTTTGTGATTTTTTTGGTTACTGCAAATTAAATTCGATCACTTTTCCTTTCGATTTTCTTTGGATAAATTTATATGCAATCTTTCACACCTGATCTCACGAGCTTCAAAACTTAAACATGGTAAAATGAACAAGCCACTACAGCCCAAATCTCTACACTGTTCATGTTGAATTGCTTAGAAACCAGTGGAAAATATGCGAGCAATTTCGAAGGCGGAATATTTTAAACATACAGTGAACACAATTGCGAAATTCCGTTTTAAAAGGGAAGTTGTGCCTTTGTTTTTGCTAGAAAGAAATTTAACCGAAGATTAACGAAACATGTTATGACGTTTTTTTTTTTTTTGGTCAATTCCTGTGGTGAGTGCGGTTTTGAGTCGTTTCGTTTTCTGTCTAAATATTATCTTTTGAATATGCTCTTAGAGATGTTGATTATTTTTCCTTCCTTCGGTGTTGTTGCTGTCGAGCTAATATCATTTGTACAGATAATCGATGCGTGGATCTGAAAAACTCAGTCTAACGGCTTGTACTCAAAATGTAGCGATAACTAGGTGATAACTAATGAATAGTGGCGTTTTCTTAGTTTTCACGTGAGTTTGTTCAAGCCTTAGGGCGTTCAAAACATTCTCCTTTATATTTCGTCGTCACGGAACGCTTCCCAGTCAAATAATCATCCCATTTACCCGCGGATAGAACGCGGTTTTGATCGACTGCGACTGGTCGTGCTTTTTCTTCAACGATAGTAGTGGGCGCCGGGAATGGCGCCGCTCGGAGCACGCCATCGCACCATTACCAATTCTTCGCGTGCTTAACCGTTAAAATAAGACCTCTCGCAGTGTACGTTTTAAGAAGAAACTCGAGGGTGTAGTTTATAAGGGTTGTGGCTTACTCGCCGACACAATCATCTCCCACATCTAAAAATTTGTGGCATTTAAGGGCGTAGGCAGGATTTCTCGTTGGGGTTAGGGGGTGGGGGTGCGTACTTAATCAGCACTGGTAGTCGTCAGAGTTTTACTTTAGTGCGAATGGCGTTTTGTAAGGTAAAGTCGCACATGAGCCACAGGACACCCACACGGCAGGAGCTTATCCTGGTTTCACACAAAGCCACATGACACCCACACGGCCGAAGCTTAACCCGGTTTCTGTGGCATGAAGCAACTGAGAGTATTGCTACTCCCCCCTGGATGGGATGCAACAACAACAACAACAACAAGCTTTATTTGCATGACTATAACAAATTATTACAGTATTGCAAAAGCCACTTAAAATTTAATTATTAATTTCTTACTTAATTAAAATAACTAAAGAGATTACAACCATTTCTTATTTTTAACCATTCAGAGAGGTAGCCATTGTAACTAGTTTGTCTCTCTGTTCAAAGCGTGACGAGATGAATGAAATTAATTGAATATTTGTAAAATAATCAATACAATTCATTAGATGTGACAATAAGGTGCTAGTCCATCGCAGGGTTACCCCCAGCAGTATGTCGCCGGTACCCATTTATACATCTGGGTGGAGAGAGACAATGTGGGGTAAAGTTTCTCGTCTAAGAAAACAACACGATGGCAGGGACTTGGTGTCGAACTACCGACCTTCTGCCATTAGAGGCTAAGGTTACGGTGTTGCTTATACGCCGTGTGGCTTCTGCGTGTGTTGTTCCAACTTTATTGCAAAATGTATTCTGGTTTATACTTACGAGCTGTTGTTTAATGTTGTGTCAGTTGTAACTCTCAAGTTACTCAGACTACACTGCTACCTTAATTTACCTTTCTATTGGTCTTAAACCTATATTTGAGCTCTCGAAAAAGCAAAATTAAGCCGTTCAAACTAAATTTCAAGTAGGGTATGTTCTACTGAAATATGCTATTTTGGCCTGTCTCAGCTTCAAAGTGCTTATGAAAAAAATTCTTATAAAATTATAATATGTTCTCATATGTGCGCTCATCTTGATGTGTATTTATGCAATTCTGAAATCCTTTATCGTGAAATACTAACAGGTACCCAGTCTGTTATACCAATATTAGCGATAGGTTCAACGCACGGGCATGTTTTAGTCAGAGTCCACCAGTGATGCTAGAGGCGACGAGTTTGGTACCCAAAAAATTCGATTCACGCGCCGTACCACAGTCAGCGACGATGTACGGCATCTAAATGGGACCTAAGGGTTCTGGCGTCTGCTCGTTGTAGGTCTACCCTCGCATCTTCAGTTTTTTTTTTTTTTTAATCTCAAGGTGAAACGTTGTTTCGACTTCTTGTACTCTGGTTATAACTTTTGAGTGTGGACCAATTCTCCTCCGTAATTGTGGCCTTTAGAATGTAACTTGTTTAACGTGTAAGCGGAACAAAATTCATCGGACGACTTAAGCACTATCCTTCGTTTTCAATCAAGACAATTAATTTTGATCCACCCTTTTATCCAGTGTTTTGGCTTTGTTTCAGCCCATCAGGCGTTCATTGTTTAGTTCGGCAGGTGGCCGGAGTATTACGCGCTTGGTTTGACTGAACGGAAAATTAATTGTCGTCTTTACTATGTTGTTTTCTCCTATGATGCTGGTAATCTGACAGGCTGATACTAATAGCTATAATTTGGCGTTTTCTTTTCCTTTTTTAGTGGAACGCTCCGAAAGGGAAAACAATCTTCCATTTATTTTCATGGCTCATCGCTAATGAGTTATAGTCTATTCCCCTTTTAAGGTAAAAAGTGTTTTGATTGAGTCATTGTCTTTCACACACAATTTGTCTGTATCAGTAATCATTTTTATTCCTTTGTAATATTCCGTGAAACCTTTTCTTGACGAAAAGAATAGCGAATTTCATTTAAATACCAATTTTTATTCGTACTTCATGATTATTCACTTACTCGAAATCCTCTTGTATCCTTTCTCTTGTTTTTGTTTCACAGACAAATTTTCGTGTCCCTAAATTTAATCACCGGGTTATATCCTTCAGTCTCCAAAGTTGAGTCACGAAAACAGAAAGAACGAAAGGCAGTATTTAAAATAATATTTAGCTGAGACAGTTGAATATTTAGGGCATGCTTTCGTAGTCTTAGTAGCCGAATAAGGAGTTAAATCCCGCAGTTTATAGAGCGATGTTCGTTTGATTTTTGAAATAATGGTATCGTGTTTGCCTTGTTATGGCTGGTCTGCCAATATCTATTAGTGAACATTCGCAATGGTCTGTTCTAAATACGCGAATCTGATTGGTCAGATCATCGTTGACTGTAGAGGGGGACAGGGTGGGGGGGGGGGGCAGGAACTCGGGAGGAAAGGAGGCGGGAAGTGTACGGTAGGTGGGAAAAGGAGGGGTGAGTTTCCCAAGGTGGCAGGAAGAAGGAGAAACAGGAAAACATTACACAACATAACGTATTATTTTCCAATGCAAAAAACGCAGAGGCGGCAGCCAACAAATGGAGTCGGGAACTAGGATTAAAGAGCGCCGGGAGCGGGAGGTTAGGACCCCCTCCCCCCCCCCTGACCGTTTGCTGATGTAAAACGATGGCGCTCGCTGGCCTTGGAAAGTAAAATTTTTGGAAAGGTAGCCCCCAAAAAACTGAATATTGCTTGGCAATCCATACAATATAGTCAACTTTATTGACAATTATAATAGCCGAGAGAATATTCCCTCCACTAATTGTGGACACCTTAAAATTACATAAAAGTATATACGTGATGATACAAGTAAATACATGATAATATTAAAAGAAATTCGTAATAGTATCAAGAATGAACGGGGCGTGTTTTGACCTTAAATCTACCACTTGAGCAAATAAGCCGTTGACAGTGGGAGCTGGTGATATCTTTCTCTTCCTCTCTGCTGGATGAACACATCTAAGCTTCTAATACTTGTTCGACAGTTCATCCGTGATCTTTGCAAGTGGCAAAATGCAAGTGTTAGAGTGGATTTGCTCGAGTATTTGCACGGGTATCGCAAGTTACGGGTGCGAATACCGTTAAAATCTGCATTTTTTGTCTCAGACTCTATTTTCATCTTGTAATACTTGTTCGACAGTTCATCCGTCATCTTTGCAAGTGGCAAAATGCAAGTGTTAGAGTGGATTTGCTCGAGTATTTGCGATACCGGTGCAAATACTCGAGCAAATCCACTCTAACACTTGCATTTTGCTCGAGCAAATACTCGAGCAAAATGCAAGTGTTAGAGTGGATTTGCTCGAGTATTTGCACGGGTATCGCAAGTTACGGGTGCGAATACCGTCAAAGTCTGCATTTTTGGTCTCAGACTCTATTTTCAACTTATAACTGCTATTATGTGATACGATCAGCCTAGTAGCCAAGCATTCTCCTCCCGCTCACTTGACTTGGCGCGTGACGTCACGAAATTTCGCGCCAAGTCGATTGAGCGAGAAGAGAACGCTCTGAATACTAGGCTGCGTTACGCTTATATGTTGTGATTGTCCAGTTGTGGTAAAAGTCCGACTACACGATCCAATGCCACCCAGCCAATTTTTGAGACATTTTTAATTAAATTAGCCAATCAGAAGTTGAGGTGAAAACAATGAAATAGCTACAAATTCTTCTTGGTCAGTTCGTATTTTGAAATGCGCCGCTGTATTGAGAACCTTTTATATCCATAAAATTTTGTCTCAAAATCTTGTCGGGGTGACCTCGGTTCAAAAGATCGGGAAAGTCTTTATTGAAGCACTCCAGAGTGCGACTTTACCCTAAATTTCACTCGTCTCTTCTGGTCGCTCAATGCAATTTATCCTTTGAAAAGTTTGTTTTCTTACACTGCATCTTTTCTTCCTCCAGATCGACTTCGTAGCTGGAAGCTTTGCAGCAAAGGGAACTACTAGTTCAAGATTCTACAATAGACAAACCATTTAACAAACACCTTGTAGTCCCCCGCCCCCCCCCCCCCCCCCGTTTTGCCCCTTGGGTTATTTCCCCTTGCACAGGAACGTTTTCTTCGTTGCCCACAGTCTGAAGGGAATGAGGACCAGGAGTAGATCTCAAGCTCGCCCCTCCATTGAGTTTCACCTCAGACGGAGGGATAAACAGATAAAGAGAAACCCTGGAAGCGATGCTGTGTATCTTTCACCTCCGTCAGCAGTTGAAGCAAAGCGTTAATGTTGTGATATATAGGCCGGGTATATAGTAAGGTGAAATAAAGTTCCTAAAAAAATTCCTTTGTTTTCCTTGTTCGTAAACTCAGACTAAAGCTAATCATACAGGAGAGCTTTTCCGTGACAACTTTATTTGCTCGTGTGTACAGATGAATACGTTTTCCGTCAATATATGTACAGATGAGTAAGTTCTCTGTGACAAGTTTATTTGCTTGTGTAAATGAATAACAAGTTTTCATTGTCGAGCCGCACACACGGCAGAGTTTATTTGCTCTTGTGTTCAGATGAACAATTTTTTCATGACGAGATATGTTATGAGTTGATGTATCCTTGTAAAGGAATAACAAGTTTTCATGGTCGAGCCGTACTCACGGGTTACGTCAGGTTTTCGTTGACAAGTTTATTTGCTCTGGTGTACAGGTGAACGAGTCTTCATTTATTCTTAAGAGGGTTATTTACTCTCCTACGTATACAGCGAACAAGTTTTCCTTGTTGAGCTACCCATGACTGTTGGTTTTGAAACGTGATGTTTACCCCACTTCTTACCACAGGAACTTACTTTTACTTAGATATTATCGAATAATCTTTTCTATCATACCGCGTGTTACTTATTTTATTTACTGTGGTAGACCAGCCCTCGGCTGCTATGTCCGATATAGAAAAATCGTCATAACCGCAGGTTTCGCGCACGTGTTTTTTGGTTAGATGTATCCGTAAGGATTTCTGAGTTAGATCAGTTCTAGTGTAGACTTCACTGCGTTAACTTCTACTCGGCATTGGGCCATAGTTTCTCTCTACACTGGTATTCATCTACTCTATCAAGTCTAGTGCAGTGCGTGTGCAAACCAAAGTGAGTAATCTATTCCTTATTTTTAGGCTTAAACCTTAGTTTTTCTTTGTTATTCGTTTTTGTTAAGTTTTGTTTTTCTCGACTATCAGGATAACCTCTATATCGTTTATATCGAGTTGGTTAGTTGGCATATCATGCTCGAGACATTAAGAAACTATCTCGCTAGGCTAGGTTTTATCTTATTATAGGGTTAATTCGTCATAAACTACTATCCACAATTAGCCTTCATATAAGGCTTTATCACTTGTTAGCTTTCTATAAGATTAGAATATGCGCAGATTATGTTACGTTTCTACATTCGGACATTATTGCGAATGTTAGCTATAATTTCTTCATATATTGTTTAGCTTGTATGCTTAGATGTATTAGTCACGTTAGTTCTATTTTTGCTATTGTATTTCAGTTCGAACCGGCATACGGTTTACGGCAAACGTTTCAACAGCACTAGCACGTGGTTTGAATCAATCCGCATGTTAGTATCACTCTCAATTGAACTTGTATGGAACATTGAACTCTGTCAATTAAACTCTGTTATCGTCGTAATCAGAATTTCTTGTCGAGTTCGTTTATATCACGCACTGCTCTACCCCATGTGATTTACTTGGATTTTCGGTTTGGCATTCTGTCCTTGTGAATTACAATGACAAGTAGATGAATAACAGTGTTTTCCTTGAGGAGTTTTTCCTCAGTGATAGCGATGCCAATTTTCCTTGGAAGGCGGGGTAAGGTAGTACTTTCATGAAAAAGCCTTGAGAAAACTTCAGGCAGCTAGAAATATTAGCGGCGTTTTTTCTCGAGAAAACAACGCCTTATGGCCTGTGGACATACGGACTGTGTTCGTGTACAACCGAATATCGCAAGCAAACCTAAGAATTTGGACAGAATATTTTCAATTGAATAGTTCCCGGGACACAGATCAAGGAATTTTTTAAATTTTTCCTGCACATTTAAAACTGACACGTCATTTTTTTGCAGGAGACTAGTCAAAGAAAAGCCTACTCTGTGGTACACACGAGCACACAAAGCTTCCAGTTTCAATCTTGCAATTTGCAAGCAAGCTGTTATGGTTACCGTGGATACTCGTCTTCCATCCCCTGCCCCCATTTCCTGATGTCAGAACTCAGTCAGGAACATTTCGTGTTTGAGCGATTCAATACTGTCCAGGGTTTCTACGGGTCCTGGAAACCCTGGAAAGTCCTGGAGTTTTATTCTGGCATTTTCCAGGACTGGAAACTCCTGGAAAATTAATGCATTTCTTGGAAAGTCCTGGAAATCTATTAACTCTTGTAATAAAGTTTTCTTTCAAAACAATTGTCTGCAGTATTATTTTTGGATTATTTCGTAAGGGTTTATTGCTTCAGTTATTGTGCATTTGGGAGACCTGGAAAAATCTATCCAAGTCCTGGAAAAGTCCTGGAAAATTGTTTGTGAAAAAGGGTACGAATCCTGCTGTCCACCACTGATTTTCATCACCAGAGGGACAATTTCTAAACACGAACAAAACATTTTCAGCCCTCGAAACTTTCCTGGATTGCACATTTTATCTTTTATTCACGAGATATTACACCGTATTAGGTATTTCGCAAATTGAGCAAAACAATGTACAAAGGGGGCCACTGACAGCAGCCAGAGGACCAATGGGAACACACCCTGCGCAAGACAATGCCTTGAGGGACTGTAGGATCTCCACCAACCAGCCAAGGCGCACATTCCAAGTCCGCTGATAACAGGTGTTTAAAATACACAGCGGAAGCCTATGGAGTTATGTTGTTACTTCCCGCCACCTGTTTCTATTCCGGGAAACTTGATTAACCAACTGGTGGGCGTCAGACAACTTTCCTCATCTCGGTAGGGGGAATGGAATTACTGAATCACGAGTTTATGTAAAAAATAGATGGGGAATAATTAAAACACCTGTAATAATGAATTAAACAGTCTCGCTAAAGGAATAACGAGTGAAAAAAAGTCTTCAGAAATAATAAGTGATTTCCGATAATCCCGCCTCAACAACTTAAAACTTAAGTACTGCTCAGGTCATGTTTCATGAACAAAGAAAAAGAAGGCTTTTGGTGACTGCGGGTTTCTTATCAGTGGTATAAAATTACAGAGGATGGTTTTACCAAAACGCCGTCCCGGTATAGAGATTAGCAGACGACTTTCATGATCACTAGCTGGCACGGACGCTATTTTCAACCACTGTTTATTTAAGGAAGTTTACTCAACTTCCTGTGCATGGTATTTAATTATTAATCATCAGCTTTAATTTGAAAACATTTGAGCCTTCTAAAAATAAAGTGGACTGCAACATATACAACATCAAGGAGCAAACTGTGAACCCTCCACCTTGATCTTGTCTCCCAGGATTGTACTTGTCCCTTCGTGTGTACTGTTCGTGCGATCGTACATAGAGGATATTACACGGCGGCGCGAAGATATGAATTTTATTTTCGAGTGGTAAAAACAATTTTTATTATACAGACAAGAGCATTTTTGCACAAACAACAGAGTAAAAGAGGAAAATGACGTCATCGATATCCTCACTAGTGAGGATATGGAAAAGACGCCACTCGAGTCCCGGATGTAGTTTCGTATGAACTTTACTAGTGGTCTATTTTCCACTAAAACACTCTTGTCTATATAATAATGATCGCTCTATAACAGCGTTGACCCTGCTATATGCAGGTTAACTACTGCTTTTGTTTTCCAAGCAATGTCTCTTTAGGCACGAAGCTTTATTCAAGAATTGATAACGTTAGCCCTAGTATCCTTAATTTAATATATATTTTTATTTTTATTTTATTTATTTCCCATTCATTATTATTGTTTTTTTATTACATTTAGTGAAAATAGGTAATGCCATTTAAAAATATGGAAATACCTGAACAGAATTTTTGTTGCATAATTAATTGTTGTTGTATTCTCTCAGTACTTCCTGTTTGCCCGCGAAGGATATAAGTAGATGTATATTTGCTACGAGCACAAAATTTCAGTCCGTAATGCCAAAGACGTTACTGAAGTTTTTCACAAACAGTCATTCTCATCTCCAGAACTCCGTGTTTTTTTAATAGGCTTTGGCAACGTAGGTGAAGTTGCACACGAGCCAAGGAGGCCCACACGACCAGATCGGAGCTTATCCCGGTTTCTGTAGCATGAAACAACTGAGAGTATTGCTACTCCCCCCTGGATGGGATGCTAGTCCATCGCAGGTTACCCCAGCAGTACGTTGCCGTTACCCATTTATACACCTGGAGAGACAATGTGAGGTAACGTTTCTTGCCTGGGGAAACAACACGGTGGCAGGGACTGGGCCAGTAGGCTCTGGATAGTACATTATCCTCCCTGCTTACTCATTAGCATTAAGTATTGGGTCGTGACCCCTGACGAGCAAAACTCGAGAGGGTAAGCCGGAGAGAGCCAAGAGTAGCAGGGGGAGTGGCGGGTGGGGCGCTTCACCCTTTCTGTCCAAGGTTCGCAACAACTGACACTGTTAATTAATTCATTCTGCTTTATATAATGCTAGATGACGTCACTAGGGATGCTAATGAACTATGAATAGTTTTCACAAACAAATAAATGTCATTGTAGCTATGTCATTGTCATTGTAACACATGCACGGATTTCAAAAGAGTACTGTATGAAAACTAGAAAGCCTGAGTAAAATGAGTTAAAGAATTTTGTCTTTGATAAACCTCGCTCAGATCAAAAGCAAGGCAAGCTAAAATATCACTAACGCCACCTGGCGCCATCACTTGGTTCAGTTTGATGTAATGTTTAGCCGTCGCTGCGGTCTTCCAGCCGACATGGGCCATAATGGACTCTAAAGGCACACCAGAACGTGCGAGAGAAATAGCACAACAACTGCGCATTCCATGCAGAGTCACTCGTCGGTCGCCGAAAATTCCAGGGAGTTGTTGAACATAGGTAGGCAATCCCAGTAATCGCCTACGTTACGGTCAGCTGGCTTTTGGTGGAAAACCGCGGCCCAGCGAAAAGCCGAAGCATCAGCCGACAACGACACGGAAATATGACTTTCCTGGATCCAAGGAATGGCGTCTTGCCAGCCATCAAGGAAACGCCAAAACTCCATTTCTTCCCTTAACGGGGAAGATAAGGTGACATCAGCACCCCTAGAGGCCTGGCCTACCGCGGCACCCATTTCCCTGATGTAAAATTTTGCGCCAGGAAAAGCCAGAGAAAACGATATGCACTTCCCCATTAGTTTCTGGATCGACTTGAGGGGAATAGTCGACCGCTTAGACAGGATGAACTCGCGAAGCTCAGCAAACTTGACTCTCTTTTCCTCGGGCACAACAAACGCGAGAAGTCTTGTATCAACGACCATGCCTAAGAAAGTTAACCGTGTCGAAGGTGCCAAAACACATTTACTCAAGCCAAGAAAATAACCCAAATTGACTAGTACTTTGCAGGCCGCATATAAAGCTGCTAAGGCTGCCCGGCGACTGTACTCGGGGCCTCTCAATTCCAAAGGGCGGGACCAAAGGCCTTCAAGAGCAAAAATCTCTCCCACAAGGCGATCATCAATGTATAGGGATCCAGTAATTCCCAAGCTCCTGAAGTAGTGGGTAGGACCTAAATCCACTGTCTGATAAACAAAAGGGGAATTTTTCCAGCCAAAAGGAAGGGTGGCTGACACTAAGTACCATCCCATCCATTCCACACTTGTCATCAATCTTAGAAAAATGGCAATTCCGATAGGCAATACGGGGAACCAATACAAGTGTTTCCAGGGAAAATGGAGTGTCTTTCATCCAGAGATTTAAAAATCTCGCGTCAACACATAACCTAGGCTTGTTCGGCTCAACTGTCATAGGGAGAACAAGCCAAAGGGGAGAAACCTCACCCACTTTACCCCAAACACGTATCGCGCCAGTAGACAAACCTTGTAGTAAAGATTGCGTTATAAAGTCCTCAAATTGGTTACACACTCCATGGTTCTTGAAAACCTTACGAGGCGGCATTGGAGAGTCATATTTGACACCCTTGAAAAGCCCTTTGAAAGGCTTCATAAACGATTTGACACCGACACCATCCGAAAGCCAATTTAGAATTCGCTCTTTATCCGAATTTCCAGTTAATATGGCGCTCCACAGCGGCAGATGATTTTGCAAAGACCCCGCTAAAAAACTCGAAGGATCCCTAAAGGGGAGTTTTTGAATATCCCCGGAGCCCCCAGCCATGACCCTTTTTACTTCGGTTAGGACATCTTCGACTGCAGTCACTTCCCCTGGGCTTGCGTCTCCTGATAATGTTATCCAAACAGCCTTACGGTTGCGGGCTTGAAATTCCGCCTCCTGGGGCGAGAAATTCAGGGAAAAACGTCCAGGGTTCAGGAGAAATCCCCTACAACAGATAACAAACAAAGGGTAAGAGAAACCAACGGAGACCAGCTCAATCCCAGGGAAAATGACAACCGCAGCCCGCTTAGCGAGCTCAAGGGCAAGTCATGCAAGACAAAGCGCTTGTGGTGTCATTTCCCCGAACCAAGTTAGTCGGGACAAGGGAAAAAACGAACCCGGGCAGAAGAAAAATCCCTCGAAACAAAAAATGAAATAAATAAATAAATATAACAACCAAAAATCACAAGTTAAAGACAAGTTTTATTGATGATACAATCACTCAAACGCCAAACGGCTATCATCATACTTCATACAGGCGACTCAAAAACGCTTGTTGGGGCATCCACGCGCAATGTGGCCCATCTGGCCGCAGGCCCAGCATCTTGGCGGGGGACGAGGTCGTCCACCCCCACCACCACCCCTCCTACGGACAACAACAACAACAAGCTTTATTTGCATGACTATAAGTACATACAGTATTGCAAAAGCGTAAAACTTAACTAAAGCGAAACTTATAACAATCATAATCATGTAATAGGAAAAAAAAAAAAAGAAATTATGTATGCGCTACATTACTTTCATTCGATAGAAGATTATTTCGTAAAGATAAGCATCTCAAAATGAACTTCATCAGTTGAGTATTTAAATAATAATTATCAGAATTCATTAATTTTTTGGTGGCTTGCATAGGAGGTAATTGTGTTATGTTTGGTATTTGGTTCTCTATTTTGTTGTAAAATTCATCTCTAAAACTACAGTATTTAGTACAATGGAAAAGTAAATGAATTTCATCTTCAATTTGATTTGATTTACACGTAGGGCAGAGTCTATTATCCCTTGGGATTTGATCATATCTGCCAGTTTCGATCAATAATTTATGATTACCTATTCTAAGTTTCACTAATTCTTTCCTGTTATTTAGTTTTCTTGTAAGATCTAAATAGCAGGAAGGCGTATATTCGTCCTTAAAAGTGTTATAGAATTCTAATTTCTTAGAGTTTCGAATAGTATGTTGCCAGTGTGAAATATACTTTTGTTGCATTAGACTTACATAGTGTTTAATCTTAGCATCAGTTAAGAAAGTAGGGTCAAAATCAGGCAAATTATAATATTCAGACATCCTCATGACATTAGAGTAAAAACCATTTTTACTGGTGTTATGAAGATCAGATGACATCAAAAAGATTTGTTTAACAATAGAGTCATTTTCCTTATTGTGGAGATATAAGGTGTAATTAAATATTTTTTGATTAATAGCTATTATAAGAGGAAACTTTCCAAGCTCAGCTCTACAAGCTACATTCGATGCCTTACTGCTTACTTCTAAGTAACGTTTACAGTACTGGAGATGAGCTTTTTCAATCTGTGAACTGTCCCAAGACTTGAAATCAGGTTTGGTATAAACTCCCCAGATTTCACTGTTGTAAGTTAAAATTGGAGAGATCATAGCGTCAAAAAATTTATTTGCAAGGAATGGGGACAGATTGCTGATATGTGTGTGTTTTCTGAGGCTGAAAAGAGCGTGGAGAGCCTTCTCTTTCAATTTGTCAAGCGCCAATGAAAAGTTTCCTGTTGAAGAGATTAATGTTCCTAAATAGGTGTAATTCTGAACAACTTCAATGTTTTCATTTTCAATATGAAAACTATACTCAGTACATCTTTTTGCGCGTTTTTGGAAGATCATAACTTTAGTCTTTTTAGGATTGATACTTAACATCCATGAATTGCAATAGGAAGATAACATATTTAAGCAATTTTGCAATCCTATTTTGGATCTTGATAATATTACTAGATCGTCAGCATATAAAAGAGAATTTAATTTCGCGCCGTTTGGTAAGACAAAGGGGTCAGATAAAGTTTCTTCGAAAGAGAAAGGTATATTATTAATAAAAAGGTTAAAAAGTAAAGGACTTAAAATGCAACCTTGTCGTACACCTCTGGCATATTGAAAGGGTCGTGTTTGATTTTGTCCAAGCTTTATAGAGCATGTAGAGTTTGAGTACAAACTCTTAATCAAATTGTAAAAGCACCCTCCGACATTTATTTGTAACAACTTATATAAGAGACCAACATGCCAAACTGAGTCGAAAGCTTTTTTGAAATCTACGAAACAAGCATATATTTTCTCGTTGTGGTTATGCACATATTTATCTACTAACGTTCTTATTGTGAGGACATGGTCTGCTGTACGATTGTTTGGTAGGAAACCAATCTGGGAATTGTGGAGAATGTTACACGAGTTGACATGCTTTAGCAGTCTTTGGTTTAAAATAGAACAAAACAATTTTCCTAGACAGCTTGAAACACAAATTCCCCGATAATTTGACGGATCACTTCTATCACCCGATTTATATATTGGTGTAATAAGGCCGCGACACCACGTCTCAGGTATTTTACCTGAAATGAGAATTGAATTAAAAAGTTTAAGATATACGGGCGTCATGTCTTGAAGGCTAGCTTTGATCATTTCATTTTTTATTTTGTCTGAGAACGACGATTTGTTATTTTTCATGCTCTTCGCGGCTGTAACAATTTCATTTTCGGTAATGAAGTAGTCTAAAGAGGCCATCTGATCTTTACGACTTTCAAGGTATGTCAAGTCATTAATAATTGACTGCTGTGTAGGATTTAAAGGTTTTTCCGAGTGAAGTGAACGGAAATAATTGAGCCATCTTTCCTCCGATATTAATGGAATATCTTTATCTTTTTGGGTGTCATCCATCGATTTTAAACATTGCCAAAAGTGTTTCTTATCCGAATTTTCTGCACTTTTTTCTAATTCCGTAATCTTTGAGTTGTAATACTCAGTTTGTTTTCTTCTCAAAAGCTGTTTATAATCTGCTAAGGCAATATGATACTTCTCCCGCAAGTTTTCATTTAAGGGGTCCCTGTGTTTTTGGTTTGAGAGCTTTCGTACCTCGTGTCTTTTGAAACGACAGTCTTTATCAAACCATTTTTTATTGGATGCTGGCTTCATTTTTTTGCGAAGTTTTGGTTTTCTTATCTTCAAGCTTCTTTTAGCAGCTGAGATTAGCATGTTCTCCACTTTTTTTAGCCTGGTGTTAACATCTAGAAACGAGTTGTCGTCATCAAGATAATCTCGTATGAGCATTTGAAGATCAGGTGAGCGCAAGACATCTTTGAATTTTGATGCAGAATCATTTTCCCAGAGAAACTGCATAGGAAGACGTGACAATGGATTATTCTCAATTGAGGATTCAGGTTCACCAATAGTTGTGTTAATATTTATCGAGGTGATTATCGAACTATGATCCGATATAGAACATGGTTGATTTACGACAAAACTTGAAACATTTGAAAACAAATCCTGGTCACAAATTGCATAATCGATAACACTTATTCCATTTCTTCCGTGGAAGGTGGGTCTGCCCAAGGTATTACCCCAGACTCTTCCGTTTAATATTTTAAGTTCGGCGCTTTTGCAAATATCAAGAAGCCTTTTACCGTGATTATTTATTTCGTTATCATAGCTATTCCGCCGAATTGGACAAAATGAAGATTCAGATTGATCATTTACTATGATGTTGTTTCCTTCATGACAAACACTATCTGAATATTTTCCTGTCCTCGAGTTAAAGTCGCCCAAGAGAAGGATTGACCCTTGGGAAGAGAAATTTAGTACATCTTTTTCTAGTTCTTCAAATAGTTCAGGGTCAAAATATTTTGAGCTACTCGGTGGAATATAAAGACCACAAACGTAGATATCTTTCGTTGCCTTGGTATATCTTTTGTTGATTGTAAACCAAAGAAAATTTGGCGATGTTTTGACAATTGAAATCCAATCATGAAATAAATTTTTGTATAGCAAAACCATTCCTCCAGAGTGTCGACCACCGTTTTTTGAGACTATAGCATCCTTAATTATAGATCTATACCCTCTAACTTCAACATCGGTGCATTTCCAAGTCTCAGTAAGGAATATAAAATCAGAGCCATTAATCATGCTTAAAAAATCACTACTTTGCAATTTGTTCCCCAATGTTTTTGAAATTACCCCATGTATATTCCATGCAAAAAAAGATAATTTGCCTGGAGAGGTCGAGCGACTAGTCAAACCACTAGTGGTATCAAACATCTGTCGAAACCGATGAGATGCATCCTGGTAGAAAATTTAAGACTATATAAATGATTTAACAAATCTCAAAAAGGATATTAGTTCTTTAGGTATATCAAAGCCTGCGTCTTTACTAGCGCCAGAGGCAAGTGTTTGGTCATTTTCTCTTGGTGTATGAGGCGGCTGTCGGTATTGGTTGGTACTCGGTAGTAAGGGTTGTTGCCGCTGGAAGTAAGGTGGACTGTTAGAACTGTTTGGGTTTTGATTGCCTCTAGCTTGTGAGCTTTGAAGTACGCGGCTGTAAGTTGGGTACTTGTCCGCTGGGCTCGACCGTTGGTGACGTGGCGATCTAATCTGACTGTATCGCGAATTACTAGCTCTTCCACGAATCGCAGCAATAAGGTTGGCTGCGAAGAGTCCAATGTATTGTCGTTTGATGTGCTTTGTATCATGTAGTACATCAGATCCTCCGGCGAGAAGATTGTCATGGCTTACAAGATGTACATTTGGAAAACTACTGCATTTGGCAATTAACTGCTCATTTATCTTTGTGATCGTTGGCATCGGAATGTCGCCGCGTGGAAGCAGTGTCGAATATATTATTTTGCTTGTTGGGAATTTCGTTGCAGCCTCAGTAATCAGAGTGAGGAGATTAGATGTAATTTCGCCTATCGGGGTCGTAATCGTCAAGTCATTAGTCCCGGTATGAATTAACAGAAGTTGTGGCGTTTCATGAAGCTCGGTTAGAGTGGTCCTTGCCTGAGCAATAGTTGGGCATCGGAAGTATTTTAATTTTTGATTAGGTGGGAACATCTTCTTCCTTTTTAAATATTTCCCATTTGAGTCGCATAGGAAAACGACGTGAGTTGCCTTGGTGTTGGCAGCGTTAGGAGGAGATTGTTCGAAGTTGTCAGTTGTGTTGGCTGGTGGTAAGGTATCGTTATCTTGTGGGTCAGCTGGTTCTTGAAGAGCAGAAAAACGATTTTCCGTGGGTAAATTAACAAGAAGCGGACCCGTCGATTTCGGTTCTTCAAAAGATGTTTCTTTCATGATTCTAGCGTTTCCGGTGTTTTGGCACGTCTGAGGTTTCTCAGGTTCTTGTTCTGGATCCTCCAAATGTTTTCGGAGATCGGCCATCTCTTTCTCAAGTTGACGTTGTTTCTTCTCTAAGTCGGCATTTGCGTCTGAGAGCTTGGCGTTTTTTTTTGTGTAATAACTGGTTTTCCTCTCGGAGTTTCTGGATTAGAACCGATTGCTGGTGTAGTTCATCGCTAGTGGATTTCACTTGTGATGAGAGGTCGGAAACGATATCATCTATTGTTTTTCTTTGTAATTTAAGGGCATGGTCTTGTTGGACAATTTTGTCTTTCAGTTGCTGAATGTCCCCTGAGCATATATTCTGAAATTGCGTGAATTCGGCTTCTAAAGTTCCGACAGTGTCTCTCAGGGTTGAAATGGTATTAAGCCGGGTCGGTGAAACGGATAAAGGTTCCACAGCAGGAGTAGCGAGTGGATCTGTCGGTTTCTCAGAAGAATCAGGATTAGTAGCGCCCGTGTTGCTCGAAGTATGAATATCAGCGTCCGAAACAAAGATAATCGCTTTTTTAAAAAAACTTGACAATGATGTTGTGAAAACCGATTTGCCATCAGATGAAGGTAATGATTGGATCTTGTTCACAAGTTCCAGAAGGACCGGAAATTCATCGGTGCACCACTCTTTATATTTCTTCCCTTGGATGAGAATTCGGCCGGTGGAGACAAAAACTGTTACCGTCACCAGCTGCTCGTCTGAAATACTTGAGGTTTCAAATAAATGAATGAACTAGAAGAGGGTCGCGACCGACCAGCGAAAGGATCTTTAAAAGCATTTGCTTCCTTACGAGATTTCTGGGTCGCTTTTGCCACTTCCGCTTCCTCTTTGGACGCCATCAGCTTAATTAAAATAGCTTGCAAATTACCATCGGTAAGCAAGGGACGGCACTGGCGCAGGACTATACCAAAACGACTAGCTCTCGCATCTCCTTTCTCCCTGGCTATGTCCACCAAGCTCTCCAAAGCTGCTATAGCCGAATACGGGTCAAAAAGCTCTGGAGGTTTAGCCAAGAGCGTCTGGATTGTCACCACCGCCGAATCAACAGTAGAAACATCAGCGGACTTCCGCAAAGTTTCAACTTCTTTCATGAGTTTGGCCAACTAAAGAAATTGAATAGAAAAACGGAATGAGTTTCCCGGCAACGTTGGATCCTTTGCAGACTTAATTAAGCCAGACCCTTCTCAATCCCCTCAAATCAATGGGACCTACACGGTCAAAAAATAAAATATATATGATTAGACCGGCCCTTTGCGATCCGTTCAACACCTGGATCCTTCACATTCTTTTACTAATCACTAAACCCTACTCGATCCAACCATATTAATTGGATCCTTATCGGTCTAAAATATTCACCAGGCCCTTCTCGATCCACTTCAGAAATTGGATCCTACGCGGCCAAAAACGTCATCACTAGACTCTACTCGATCCAACTATATTTATTGGATCCTTATCGGTCTAAAAATTTTCACCAGGCCCTTCTCGATCCACTTCCGAAATAGGATCCTACGCGGCCAAAAGCATCATCACAAGACCCTACTCGATCCAACTCTATTTATTGGATCCTTGGCGGTCTTAAATATTCACCAGGCCCTTCTCGATCCACTTCCGAGATTGGATCCTACGCGGCCTAAAGCATCATCACTAGACCCTACTCGATCCACTTCCGAAATTGGATCCTACGCGGCCTAAAGCATCATCACTGGACCCTTCTCGATCCACTTCCGAGATTGGATCCTTATCGGTCTGAAATAATCACCAGGCCCTTCTCGATCCGCTTCCGAAATTGGATCCTACGCGGCCTAAAGCATCATCACTAGACCCTACTCGATCCAATTCCATTTATTGGATCCTTATCGGTCTAAAATAATCACCAGGCCCTTCTCGATCCACTTCCGAAATTGGATCCTACGCGGCCTATAACGTTTTGCTTGAAACTAGCAAAACAAAAAGAAAACAAAATTTAAAATGGAAATATGAAAATTCAATCACGCTGGAAAATCGTAAAAACACCGCCCATTGTACTGAACGTGCAACACGTGGCCCTGGGGACCCAACACAGGAGTAATTAATGCAAAACCAAGAAAATGGACCACGCTAACAGCAAAATTACAGCCCAAATACGAAAACAAAATTGCCGCCGACGAAAAAACAAACAGTAAATAAAACTCAAATTGGAACGAAAACAATTGATACAAAACGTGAAAAAAGGTGCCACGTGGGTGAGAAGCAAAACCGAACGACTGGGCGTGAGAAAACCTTACCGAAATAGTAAGCTCCCAAGCAAAAAACCTACAGCGGCGCTAAGAAAATTTATGACAGTGCAAAAGTTACCTCCAAACTTTCCTTCTCCTGAGGCCTGGCGGGTACCTGGGAAGTCGAAGCAGAACTTGAATTGGTAGCCACCAAAGACGGCTGCGAAGCAGAGGAGAGGCTCACAACAACCGAAGGCGACGCGTTAACGGCGGAAGATACCGGAACCGGTACAGAGACAGATTGAGAAGCTGGAACAGCTTGAGAAGACGCAGACGGCTCTAAGGCCGCAATAATGGCGGCCGAATCTTGTTCGTTGACGCTGGTCGGGAGCGGCATCGTAAACCTGGTTCACCCTGTCCTGTCCAAGGTTCGCAACAACTGTCACTGTTAATTAATTCATTCTGCTTTATATAATGCTAGATGACGTCACTAGGGATGCTAATGAACTATGAATAGGAGGATAATTAAACATTTTGCTTCTGCGGCAAATATTGTGTGCTTGCGTACGCAAAAGAAAAAACATTTTGAGAAATCGGTGTTGCCTCGATCCTTTGAAAGGCCCTTAACCCTATTTCAATGTGATCGATTGTTTGCTACCCTACTCCAGATCTAACATTACTGAACACCGGGATTTCTCTTATCTGGCCAAAACGGCAACACCTGTTCTATTTCAGACCAAAATGGTCAAACTGTACGCCATATTTCATACCGTACCAAAACTGTTTTGCTTCTTTTCATAAAATAGCAAGACTCTTGATCCTATTTCAGTCCAATATACTCTATTCCCCGTTGTTTAAAAGTGAAAGGTAAAAATCAACCCCATTTTCTCCCCTCGTGGCCTCGGCCAGCCTAGCCCCTAGACGTTCTCTCTTGCCCCGTAGTCCGCGCGCGCATGGTCCAGGTTTGACCGAGCCGAGAACGCCTAGTTGGGCCGGCCCTGGTGTTTTTGCTGAGAAAAATCGTAACCACTGGCACTAGGGAAAGTCGAATGTGGCTCAAAACCATAGGAAACAGGTAACTTTGCATGGACCACCTTAACAAAATAAAATTAGCGGATCCTGTATTAAAGAATCTAATCAGCAAAAAATAAAGAACCAAAAACGATAAAAAAGCAAGGCTGATTCCAGTATTTCGAAAGGCACGGCCTTTCTTCTTCAGTGTCTTACAAAGAAGTCTTTGTAATATATATAGTTCCCTGCTGTGGAATCAGCCTTGCTTTTGTGTCGCATTTGGTTCCAAAACCATACCCCTCTGGACGGCAGCTACCTATACTGAGCGTGTATGGTCTACATAGCTTATTTTGGTCTGGAATGGGTAACCATTTCTCTCCTCGATTTTCCGGCCCCTTGGAGATCCAAGGGACGGTTAGAGGAGAGACCTGGGAACGAGATTGTGGTGAAAAGTTTTGGTATTGTCTGAAAGTAGGGTATAGATATTTGACGTATAGGCCTGATTAGGTACGAATTTCGAACACCACGCCCCCACCCAAGAACTTGAAAAGTACTCCTTCCCGGCCAGTCCCTCAGGGCTATCCAGTAATTGATTTTGTCTCTGACTACGGATCGTCAGTGTCGAGTGGCGTGTCTGATTTGATCGAGTAAAATTCTTCTTCAGTGACGATGATGACGATAATGAGCCCTTCATAGCCCAGGAACACCACTTCCTACACGTCTCCTCACCCCCCCCCCCCCCCCACAACCCGTGAAGACCTCAAACATGCATATTGGAGCGTGTCGTCTATCACGTGCGAGAAAATTGACTGTAAGTTAAACAACAACGTAACAGTTCTTGAGGGGAGGGGGTGGCTGTTCACAGGCTACAGCAACAACAGCCATAGCAAAATATCTGGCAAATAATAGTTGATCAAGAGCTGATGTATTCTCTGATAACAGACGGTTTTTTTTTTCTTCCATCGGAAAAGGCTGCTTTGCGTCTGCCATCTCTCTCTGGCTTGTCTGGGAACTTCGTGTTCGGAGCTCCCTTTTTTTATGAGCCCTTTAAATTTCCCGTGGGAAATATTTATTATAAACGGGGCCGCAATAGCGATGTGCCAGTATTGCCGGCAAATTTAGTCATGTGACTTTTTTTATTGTGTGTGATTGGCTTGAGGCAATTTAAATCTGCGCGCCCTGTCCGCGCCAAATTTGAATGAGCTTGTGTTCAACACACGTGAATGTTTAGCGTTTGCCGTGAGAAAAATCCGAGTCGGAAAAACAAAAGCTTCATCTTGCCGCTCGCTCACACGAAAAGCTGCCCGTATTTCGACAGCTGAGGGACGCAGAATTAGGAATTTAGCAGTAAATGTGTCTGCCATGAGTTCCGTGAGACGAAAATTATTCAAAGAAGGTTCAAATTCTTGGGCTTCGGAAACAATCGGTGAAAAGCAAAACAACGACGAAGTCGAAAATGACTCCGCAGAATTTGTCGAATACACTGTTGTGAACGAAGGAGACGCTCCGCTGAAAGAACAATTTTTGGAAAATCCACATGGGCTAAAAACTCCGCAGGAAAACGTGTTTGCGCGTGTTGCTTCGTCGTTCTCGGAGAAGGTAAAAATGTCGCAGTTTCAAGCATTTTCTTCAGAATTTTCTTCCCATCACGTACGCTTCATATTCCAAGGAATAATTGTGATAAAATTGAGGTGTTGTTTAATCTTATCGCATTGAATTTCCTTTCGGTTACATTTAATTGTTATTTTCAGGATCTTGACAAGAAAATTCTGATTGTTCACGACGGAAACGACGAGAGAATTCGTAAAACATGGACCGAATTAAAACGACTCGAAGAGATACAAGTGGAAAGTTGTTACAGTACAGACTTGATTTCGGTTTGTACAAAAGAAAGATTTCTTCTCATCTTCCTGGAGATGTCTTCGGTTTCTGGCCATGCTCAGAAACTGTGTTCTACTATAAGGTGAGAGGGTATATTCTTACGAATTTGTTTCAACCGTTTTGTTTGATCGTGCCAACTTTGTTAATTAGTGCCTTTTATATGTATCACGGACGCCTACTGTTAATGTGATCGATGTGTCAAATGTTTGAGATCTGAGCAGCTGAGAGGTACTGTATCTACGATGAATTTAGTTTTCCTGCATCAGTGATGGAGAATCGCAGGGCGTATGGACGTAGGGAATTGTGCAATGTCGCAAAAAAATAATTGTTTTTCTCCACCTTGCGAATCCTGCTTCCTGCCCTCTCTTTTCCCGCCTGCCGCATACCCCCTCCCCACCCCTCCCAAAAAATACAAATAAACGATCTATATGGTCAGGAGACAAGGTTGACCGGGGGGGGGGGGGAGGCAGAGGCTAAAAACCAGAAAAAAAGGAAGAATAATCAGAATAAACAAGGATGAGATTCTGAATAATGGGGAACAGGTGCCAGGGTACCTGTAGAGCAACAGCAGTTAGTGGGAAGTGGCGAGTGCTCAACCTCTATGCAATAGCAAAAGAGGAGCTAGAGACACAGACACTTCCAATAAAGGGGTGGAAACTGTGAGTAACAATCTCAGAAAGCTGAAAGCTCCATTCTCTCTGTCCACCCCCCACCCCCCCCCCCAATCTCCCACCACCACTAAGATACTATAAAACACTGACAATGCGTTAAGACAGAATACCTTCCAGGATTTTATGCAGATCAAAGGTTAATGTAGGGAAATTTAATTTTAACCTATCAATTGTGATCTAACTCCTGATCACCACAGGTACAATCCCAGTTCTCTGAACCGCACAGTTGCCATCATTGGAGTCATGGAAGAGGGAAGTAAAGGTATGTAACAAGCATGTTAAACAAGAAATCTCAGCCATAGATCTCTTGGTTCCCTCTGTGTTTACAGCTAGTGTTGTTTATCTATTTAATGTGCCATTTTTTTTTTGTTAATTGGTAGAGGACTTCAGCTCCCATGGAATAAATGATATTGTCCACCTTCCGGTGACAGAGGAAACAATGGGTCAAGTGCTGTTAAAGTGGGCCGGACATAAGTCATGTGAAGGTAACATTAATAACATTTATAATAATAATTTATTACTTATAAGGCACAAATTTAACAAGTGGATATGATCAAATACACCTAACAAGAAACAAAATACTAAATATTTGCAAAAAGTATGGTAACAAGGAGATTAAAGACTAATAAAATACTAATTTACATAATGTGAAACATATAATAATGATGCTAAATATTTAATAATAGTAATGTACTAATAGTCTAACTACAGCAGGCAAATGCCTTTCTAAAAAGATATGTCTTAACTTACCCTTTAAAAAGTTTAAAATTACTTAAAACTCTAATGTTTAAAGGCAGTTTCCATGTAATATCATTTAACAAATCTCTGCGATGCCTTGATGGTCTCTGATTGGATAAAATTAAACAACTCTAGTAATGGGGTACTCCTTGGAATTTTGGGTGTGGATGTCCATTACTTAGAAATTGAAACCTTTGCCTATCCTATACCAATTAAATGATTTTTCTGACTCTTTCAGACCCTTCCCCCATAATCTGGAATGGCAATTACATTTGACAGTTAACAAAACACACCCAATTTCAAACTAAATGGTGAAAGTCTATACAGTTTGAGAAGCCCTAACTTAAACCAAAAAAGGGAGGGTTCCCAAGTTATTAATGGTAATTTTCTGACTTCTTTCTTATAACAAATCTTAACCTGCTGCGAAAGAGTTGTCAGCTTTTTAACCAGGCTTGTGCCTTTTAACGCTGCTCAAGTTTCTCATCCCGGGCCCTTGAATGAAGACCAGTCACCATTTTTATTATTTATTACAGTAAACTGCAACTTTTGTTTCCCAGGAAGAATTCAATTATTTAATTTTCAATCCATTCAAGGCATGCCTTTGACACCAGAGAGTCCTGAAGACAGGGTCCCAGTAACTACAAAATCAAAATCTTCAGAGACAGTCAAGGAGAATGAAGAGTCACTGTCGTCACTTGTAAACTACAACACCAACCACAGTGTATCACCTGCTCTTCAGTAAGTGATCAGTAGGTCCTTAACCTTTTAAGCTCTAACAGTGACGAAAATGGAATTTCTCTTTACATTATCACTACTTGTTCAAACATTCAATTGATGAGAATAAAGGTAGTGATCACCAAGGATAAGATGTCTTAATATTTAGACAAATCCTCCTTACTAGTTCCATAAGAAATGTATGGAGAACAGTAAGGAGAATATGCATTTTTATATCAGGGTTGAAGGGTTAATGCAGCTGAAGGTCACAATGACATAATTTTAAATTCCTAGCCCCCCTAACCGAAAAATAGTTTTGTGGCCATTTTGCCCCAAAATCAGTTATATCACATGATATCACATGAAAAACTCGTTACTACAAAAATATTCTAAAATGTTTGGCTGTTTTGGTTTCCAAAACAAACAAACAAAAAAAGATACATGTATTGTAAGGGGGTTCCTTTCCAGTTTCCTGTGTCCTGTGTGCTTGTTTCTGTTTCGGCATGTGGGGATCCTTCGAAAAACAAAGTTTAGTGTGGACATGAAGGGGGGGGGGGTCCCTTTCCAGTGTCCTGTGTGCTTGTTTTTGTTTTGCCTTGCGGGATCTGTTGAAAAACAATGGTTAAGTCACAGACATGAAGGGGGTTAACCGTTGCAGTGTCCTGTGTTCTTATCCTTGTTTTGCCTTGTGGGGAGCAGAGATGATGCAGTGGTGAGAGTGCTTAGCTTCCATCAATGTTACCTAGGTTCAAATCCCGGACTTTGTGTCACATGTGTTGAATCTGATGACACTGGTTCTCTCCCTTGTTCCGACTCGGAAGTTTTTTGCCCGGTTCTCCAGTTTTATTCCTCCATAAAAACTAACTCCTCTGAATTCTAATTCAAACTAGAATGCATGGGTCTTAAGTTTGTCAGTTGAGAGTCTGTCACGTATGACCCTCATTAAAATAAGGTGATTTACTAAGCATAGTCTATTTCCCCATGTTCTGTTTGATTATATTTCCTATCAAAATAATGGATCAAAGATTTGTGGAGGAGGGATGTCCAGGATGGATAAAATGCCTAGTATCAGGATGGATGTACATAAAAACAAATAATATTATTTTTGTTTTTGATGCATGTGAAACTTAAATTATGACAACTTTGACAGTTGTTGTACATGTACTTTGTATTCCTGCAGACAGAGCTGTAACAGAATTTCCCAGGCAGGCAGCTGTGTAATAGCAACAGAATCCTTCTGCAAACCATCACAATTGCAAACAAGCCAACCGGTATCCTGCTACCAGCAGTCTTTCATCAATGTTCCAACTAATCGAATCACAGTTTCTAACAGAGGTTTAAATGATCTCACACAGAACCAGCAAGTGACAAATGACATTGGCTTGCAACAACCCAGCAGCCAGGTTGTTTCAAATATCACTGCACCACAACATTTTGTACATGGTGCTAATCCAAACCAAGACCAGCCTCCATCATCTTTGTTTCTCTCCAGATCAGCACCAGATCACATTCCCGTCCATGGTGGGCTTGTGCCAGCCCACATTACCAGCATGGTGAATTCAGTTTATCCTCCACCAGAACACTGCAGCCAAAACTACTTTTATCACAACATTCAGCAATCAGATCCAAGCAGACAAGGCACCATTCCACATTTCTTACCTGTCAATCCACCCACTCTTTACCCTACCACCCATGTTCCAAATGCAGGAGGGTATGGTTCAACCCTCATGGAACAATCAAAGGATGAACATCCTCCAGCATCAACTCAAGCATCAGCTGATGGCGATAGCAGTAAGGTGATCGGCAGTCCTGCTTACATGATCAGTGGTCCTCTGGGCAGCAAGGATATGAAAATTACACTGTTGAATGATGATCTGTCTAAACACAGCTCCAAAGAAAGAATCAGGAGGTGAAAGAGACATACATGTTAACCCTTTAGCCCCAATAGTGACAAGCATCTAATTTCTCCTCACAGTATCACTACTTGATCAAACGTACAGGTCATGAGAATCAAGAAAATGATCATCAGAGATAAGATGACTTGATTTTTATGCAAATTCTCCCATCTAGTACCATAAGAAACATATAAAAAACAATGAGGAGAAAATGCATGCTGATATTGGGGCTTAAAGGGTTAACAGGGGCGGATCCAGGATTTTATGAAAGGAGGGGTTGTCAGTCGGCATGTCTCCCTGTGGAGGGTAAGGAGGCGTGCTGCATCAGAAAATTTTGAAAATGTAGACTGTAAACTAGTGCATTTAGACTTCATTTTTGGCATTTTTTCAACTTCTTCTTGCAACCCCCTCAACTCTCGATCCCCCTGTATGCGTCCCCAGTAGTTAATCATCTTTTTTTTCCACTTGAAATGGTTTTTCATGCTTGTTTTATTTTTGTTACTCTAGAGAACGTATCAAGGAGAGCTGTGATCAGCTAAGATTCCTGTTACCAAGTGTGGCTGGAAAGAAATCCGATATGGCTTCTGTAAGTCATAAAATTGAATTATATATAGGGCCAATTTCAAACAAGACAAAATAATTACGTTTCAGCAAAAATACCTTGCAAATAAGTAGAAATGATTGTTGGTATTTATAAATGGTACAGATATATGCTGCTTGCATCTTATCCCTAAGAGGAAACAACCTTAATGAGAAATGAGGCTCTCAATCCATTCTTAGTTCAGGAAAGTCTCAAACACCCCATACCATTTAATATCCGAATGCCACACCTTACATAAGCTGTGCTCATATATAGTAGTACTTGGGGTGATGATCAGTTTGCATGATCATCTGTGAGATGGAAATTTGTAATACTTTCTCATGGCCCTGCTGTCCCTGGGGGAGGGGGGGGGCACTTGACCCATGTTTTGGTATGGGGGTGCCACTGGGGGTTTGAAACCCTGACCCTGTTTAGGACAGAAAAAAGCCCTAAGATACCTACCCTGTCTAAAACAACGCCCTCCATTTTAGGTCCAAGTTAAGGACACATGATGAACATGACAAATGGCAAAATACACACTCATTTCTTTTACACAATTTCTCAAAGACCAGTAAACCTCTCTGTTATAGACCGTATTTAACGACAACAATCATACTGACCATGCCCTTTTTTGGGAAAGACTTGTACAAAATTACATACTCTGTTTAATAACCCTTTCACTTCCAAGAGTGCCTAAAATCACAATTCAAGACAAATCCCAAATTTCATTTTGTAAAATACTGAAATATAAATAGTCCCATTTGAAAGTACTGATGAAGAGGTTTCATTTGAATGGTCACACCATAGGATTTCATCCACAGACTCGGAAGTTAGAACCACCTTAATGTCTCCATAAATGACTGTGGGAGTGAAAGGGTTAAGACAGAGAGGCCAAAAACCATACCCTGTCCAGTGGCATGTCCCCATATAGGACACATAAGGGAGTACCCCCCTCCGGGCTGCTGTCCAGCACCATGTCCCCATCAGAGCCACATACAGTAATCCCCATACATGCACGGCATGTCGGTACATTCCCTATAAGTTCCTGACCTTAATGCAACAGGGGCTTTTGTCCCTGGTTACACAGCAGGCCTCTTAGTCCCCTGGTACAGCTCAAAGGCATCCCGTTCCTTGAGGGTTTTCACTTGCACTTTCAGCGATTCAGACAAAAACAATATTATGAAGATTTTTATTAGTTTTTTCTTTTCTTTTAAAACTGTACATCAGATACTTGAAATGACAGTGAAATATGTTCGAATGGTCAAGGAAAGGCTACCTCCTTCTGTGCTTCAAGAGGTAACTGTTTCATTTGTTAGTACAATGCTTTTTTAAGCCTACATGTGGCCTCTGCACATAAAATTAAGATTAGACTAGATTATTACTGACAGTTTATAAACTAATTTCTTGTTTGTCTCACTGTTTGTACACTTATTTTCAAGGAAGGAACAGTTCTTTTTTAAAAACCCTTATAATTTACTTACGGGTCACGGAGGAAAAAAATTGATGTGTAGGTGGGGATTACAGTGTTAATTTCTACAGCGTTCATAAACAGTGTTTGTCTTATGGAGATAGTACATTTTCCGCACTCACGTGACCAGTAGCTATGTAAATTTATTGGAACAAAAGAAAGTGTTTGCATAAGAATAGACTTCAACTCCCACTGGATTGGCTTGGTTCACCAATATGGCCACCATTTCATTGTTTTTGGCACTCCAATATGGCTGCTGTGACGTCATGTTAAAACGCTCTATAATAGTTGTTATTTTAAAACTCTAAAACTGGTAACTTGAGACTGCAATGTCACTTACTGGTTACAATATTGTGTAGTTTCAGAAAAGATCCATCCCCACCCCATGGAAGGTCATCAGAAATTCCTAAGAGGAGGGGGTGTTAAAAGCCAAAATTTTAGAAGCTAAGTATGAATCTAAACTGGAATTTCTTGGGGGAAGGGGGGTGCAAAACAAAAACCTTCCTTGGGGGGAGTATGGATATTTTCTGGAACTACTACATCACGACCTACAGGTCTGCTTTGTTTCACACAAAATTCCTGTTTTCAACTTCTTTTAGATTTCAGAAAACATCATTGACACTACAACAGCACTGCCCAGAAAAAGACCACACAGAGATATGACAGCTGGCACAAAACAAGGAAGGCCAAGGTACCGAGTAGAGATACATGTACAGTGCCTGCCTTAATTTACCACCTCATGGTTAGTGGAGGGGGACAGTGGAGGTGTATGGGAGGCAGGAGAAGAGAGGGTTTGGAAGTGGGATTCCCAAGGAGAGGAGAATCATGAGAAATAGGGGGAACTGTGTGCAACATTGTGCAATTGAAAAAGCGCAAAGAGGCGGGAAGTGGGAACCAGGATTATAGGGTATGGTATGGGAAGTGGGAAGTTTAGACCCCCTGCCCCCCCCCCCCCCCCCCAACAAGTGTTATAACCATCTCCTTGATATAACCACTTTTCCTGACCCAAATGAAAGCATCTGTGAAGGCATTTTCTCATTAAACCTGAAATAAAGTGACCATTTGTGGAGTCCTAAACTGTTATCACCCTCTTAAGCCTTTGAGCCCAATATCAACATGCATGTTCTCCCCACTGTTCTCCATACGTTTCATTGAGTACTAATTGGGAGAACTTGTTAAGACATCAAGACAATTCATCTTTGGTGATCATTTCCCCAATTCGTATGACCTTTATGTGCTATAATGCACTGATATGATGAGGAGAAATTTGATGCTGATCACTATTGGGGCTTTAAGGGTTAATACAATCACTCAAAATGCTTGGTGACTAAAACCACATGAGCTAACAAAAAAGTAAGAACTACTAATCTGTTTTCGCATATTTGTCATGTCTGGTTAAAAAGCTATTTAGCAGCCTTAAAACCTCTGACTTCTGTTACTTCTTTTCTTTGCACGTCCTCCTTTTCTGTAGGCTATCATTAAGCATAATATAATTGATCCTACCAAATTAGAGCGCTTTTCAAATGAGTGTCGTCAAACCAAAACCAAAGTAATTACTCTAACCAATCACAACAGGAAAAAAAATACAAAATGAACCAATCAGAAATCAAAGCAATTACAAGTAATTAGCATCAAGGGCAGGAAAACACGTGCAAGCAAGTCACGATTGGTTTGGTTTTACTTCTGATTGGTTAAGAAAGTAGTGCGAGCTTTTTTAACCAATCAGAGAGCATTATAGTAAGGCAAACATTACTTTCGACACTCAATCAAAAACTGCTCTAATATAACCAAAAATTAGCACCTCACTGGATATATTACAATGGAGTTCCACTGTAACATAAAATTTGAATAATAATTTCAGACTTACACCCACCCCAAATGTTCATGAGGCTCCAGCACCAAGACTACCTCATCCTTTACAACCATTCTACATGAGGTCAGCACAATTTCAAGGCAAAGCCCCGACCATGGTGACGACAACAGGTCCCATGTATGTACCACACCTACACATAAGACCTGGCCATGAGCACCCACAAATCCCCATACAGCCACATCATCCACACCCCCCTGACTCAGCTAGCTTTAGACCAGCAACTTCACCGCCACTTTCGGCGTTCAACAGCTGCAACACAGCAAGCAACTTCAGAGGTGCTAACATGATGCAGCACCTTCCAACACATGATCACATCACAATGAATCTGCACCAGGAATGTAACGTACCACACTCCTCATTTCACCCCAAGCACATGTATCACGGGAGCCACCAAACAGCTCCACAGAGTGCAACGAGCCACAGCTACGACATGCCACAGCAGTGGAGTTTTCTCAAGCTACCAGCCATTGGAAACATTTTTCATTCCTTAAGTTCAAGTAATTTAAGCCAGGGAAGCCCAAAGCAGGAGTCATGCGAGTCTGGCACTTCCTCCCCAAGTGACTCTTCTTCTATGACTCCGCCACTTTGGGAAAGCAGCGGTAGTATGATTGGAAGCAGACAAGATCACACACATATAGAAAGCCCTATCATGTTTAAAGGTACATCAATATAAAACAGTCAGGGCTGATAAAGGCCAAAAAACTTTGACATAATGCACCAGAATGTGCAAATGAACAGCAAACATCACCTTTGGCAAAACAACTATACAGCTGGTATCTCATCAAAATACACTCAGCCTCAGAATGCATAAACTACAATCAGCTAGGTTGTAGGATATCGAGCAATAATTTCAACACGGATGACTGCCTAATTGAGTTATGCAGTTGGTTACATGCGATAACTTATCATAAAAGAGAAAATTAGAACTTGGCATTAGCCATGGGACAACATGCTACCATTAGCAAAGGCTTATTAACTGTTTTATTGTATACCTAATATCATTGTATTAGCCATTTGGCATGCTTAGTTTTGACAGAAAACTATGCAAAAAGCTCAACCACCAAGTGAAGTAATAACAGAAAGGGCAGAAGAGAACTCTTGTAAAGGGCAGAAAATCTGTCTGTAAAAATTGCCATATAAAAAGGTCAACATAAAATTTTTCCAATAACTGTTGTTTTACAACTGTCCCATAAAATTTAAAATCTTTAAATTTTTTAGTAACTACAAGAAAAGCTGTGATTTAGAACAAAAAAAAAACTTCGTACAGTGAATTTCTCAACAACAGATTCCATCAAAATGTACATTTATGTTGAATGGAAATGTTGGTTTGAAATTCCTTTCCTTCAATAATAGACCAAGGCTAGAATTTGAAATCCAAATTTAATGGCATAATGCTACTATCTGCTCACATGACTTAACAGTAACAGTGATCTTGCTACTGAACAGGCTGGTTTTTTTTTGTGTGTGTGTGTGTGTGTGTGTGTGTGTGTGTGTGTGTGTGTGTGTGTGTGTGTGTGTGTGTGTGTGTGTGTGTGTGTGTGTGTGTGTGTGTGTGTGTTCTCTCTTTGGGGAGTCGCATGAAATGCAATCCCAAAGTTCATGGACACAGGTAACAGCTGGAAATTGATCTTGAAAATGCATTTATCCTTCAAATACAGTGAAATATTATTCTACAGAAAATTTATTCTGACTTGCAGTTTACACTGTGTGGGCTATTTCTCGGGAGAGGGAAAAACTGCAAAAAGGTACATTTATTAGCCTCTGTTATGACAAACATCCTCAGCACAAAAATCTTTTGTGATATACAAATTATAATGCAGAGCTGCTATACCCTGATTTTGTCATACCAGGGTAGCACATTGTTAAACCTTTTAAGGGCTGGTTATTTAAAGAAGGCCTACTGTAACTTAGGCTGTGGTTGAAGTTAATGAATGGACCTCAAAATCTATTATGAATAATACATTAAGATTTTTTCTAGTCTGTATATGCATTCTTGACATTGTTTCAAGTAAGCAATGTCTAAATATTGGGTTTGACCAGACTGGCAGTGGGTTTTATTAAACAACATTTAAACTTTGTTTAAATAACCTGCCCTAAAATCCCTACAAGTATAAATATATTATAAATTATTCATCATTTATTCTACAAGTTGTGTTTAAAGACTGGATACTTCTCCAGAAATTAAATTTATAAAATATAATATTATCTAATGGTACTTTTAATTTTATATTTAGGTGAGTTGAAAGTTCACATAAAACTACACTTTACTATCTTATAAAAATAGAAGAAAAAGGAAACAAAAAAAGTAATTTTAAATTACTAAGTATTTAGTGACTCGAAGCATGAAATATTTCATTTGCTTATGATGCAATTTAGCTGTTACATGTACAATATTGCTGTGTAATAAAGCATCATGCATTTGTAGTTGAACTACAAAATTGGATATTGGTGTGAACTTAGCAAAATCGTGAAGTTTCATAGACAGCTGATTAAAACTGGAGAAAATATAAAAGAAAAATTTAAAATTTGAAATTTTTAAAAAGATATGTACATTGTATGGTGTGTAGGCTGTGTGCCAGCAAGCCAAACATTTCTTCACAAGACTCTTGAAATTCAAAGTTTTTGAATCAGATCCCCATTGAACTTTATATTTTGCTAAATTCAGTATCATAAATCTATTGAGGCTCAATGTTAGAAAATGTCAGGCTAACTGTGAATATTCCAGTTTGGAGTTCACCAAGACTGCTGCAGAAAAAGACAAAAGACACATTTATACAGGGTTAGTCTCAATCTGAAGTAAAACAGACACAAATATCAGTGTAAAGATGAACTATCCACAATGTTGTGTATTATTTTTTCTTTTTGGGGTTCAGCACTTTCGTGCTGCGATTGTACATATTTTACTTCAGATTGAGGCTATCCTCAGGCCTGTAAAATGCATATTTGAACTGGTACAGTTATTGTATTTTTACTCAGCGGTCTTCAGGTGAATTTGAAACTGGACTATTGTGCTATTAACTGTTTTAATGTACTGAACTTTATAGTATTACGATAACAATATGTGTTGTTAAATTATTTTTATAATCTACAACATTGGTACAAATTACATAATTAACAGCATTTCATGGAAATCAAAGAATGGCCCACACTGACTGGCAATTAAAACCATAATTTATGTATACTGCTAATAATTACAACAACAATGTCCAATGCTCATTTTAAGTCTGGCACAGAGGATCCTAAATAAACCTTAAGGTTCTCAATGTTAGACTTGATCAGCTTGCAAGGAATAGTTTTCATTTTGAGTCTTTTGTATGCCTCATACCTATGACATCCACCAAATGAATAGTAATAATCACCACCTTCTCTTCCTTTGATCCACAAAACATCAATTGGTGGTACTGACTGCCTTAAACTCTTATCCTGAAAGGGAGATGAAGGTCTATGTGAAAACCATCGCTGCCGGGGTTGTTCAAAGCACAATACTGAGCTAATCCACTAGATAAGCAAACTTTGAATTCAGATAATGCACTAATCAATAAAGATTCTTCCAAAACTGTTTTTCAGGGATATTTGAATTAAAAGAAATGCTTTTCATCAAAACAGAAACATGTTAAATAGCTTTCAGTACTGTGTGGTTGTTTTCTGGTGGCTTAAAGCAAGGGAAACGGGGAAAAAAACCCAAAAGAAATCGGGCCCATGACCATACAACTACAATGGTCAAATGAGTGACCGAAAGGAAATTTTGACAGGGATGTTCCAACTTTTCGAAACCGGTGTGAGGTGGTAGTGTGCGAAATTCTGACAGCAACACACATCAACACACAACCTTCCCGAAATTTCGACAGGACCAAGTTTGAAATTCAGACAGGGGACATTACACTCCCCTTAACAGGGTCTCCAAACTAAATGGGTGGTTATACGCCAATCAATTCTAAACTTCAACATCCCCCCCCCCCCCCCGGGCATACCCCGGGCATTTGACTGTGCATCGCACCTGGGGAGGGGGAATTTGAACGTTGCGCTGGAAGGGTGGGGAATTGCAACCGCATTTATCTCTTGTTCTGATGTAATATTCCCGTGTGTTTTTTCGGTTTTTGCAGGGATTGACGGATTTACAATTTTACAATTTTGCCGTTGTTAGTGAATAACTCTTTCAAAAGGGTCTTTAAAATAAGTTTGAAGGTGGCATATCTCTCTCTGAAAAGTGTGAACATGCAGTGTTTGATTGAAGACGAAATTTGCCTTTGAGGAGAGGTAGTTCAATAGTAATTGGTGGGGCATTTGAACGGCTTTTTTGCCCCGAGGGGAGGGAATTAGAACAAGCCAATCTTCAACAGTTCAAACGCCCGGGGGATTGCCCAGGGGGCGGACGTTGAACTTTTGAATTGATTGGCGCATTAATCAGTGCTTTAAAATTTAAGGAAAGTCAAAAAGCATGACACACGTGTACAAGTTGCATGTGCACTCCTCTTGCACAGCTCTTGCTCACCCTCCAATGTGAAACCCACATACTGGTAAGTATTGTGAAGCCTGGGTGGGGGGGGGGGGGGCGACACTCCCTATAGTGAGCCATATGGGAAGGCTCCTCCTGAAAGAAGTACTTTTTGAGGGCTTTTTTGAACTAACCCGTGATCAACCAAGAAGGCCTGACACATTTCTTTGTTACTGATCTCCTGTAAAACGGTCCAGTACTGGACTTTTTCCTGAATTTGTCATAAAACAAAGGCAAATTATGCCACTACATCCTGAGTTGTTGTCTCGTCGCACAGTGTGTCTTCCGGCCGATATCGCTTTCCTTTGGAAGCTGTGAAGTTCATTAAAAAAAAAATTGCCCTAAATCAAATTCCCCTTAACAACGTTTGAATAATCCGCAGTTAAGGATGTCGTAAACTGAGTCAAATGTTACTTAGGTCGGCTGCTTAGGTCTGAGTCTATCTGGGGGAGAAAGTTTTATTTAAAAAAAAAAGAAAAAACACTCACCTGAATTGTTTTCATGAGCGATTTGACTTTTTCTTCCTCGAGTACCGGGGGTATGGGTCGATTAATGACATTTATAGGTACCTGGTGAATCTCATTTATTCCTGCTGAATGTACACTGTTTCCTGAGGCCATTGCTCGCAAAATTGGCTTAGTTAACCAACAAATTACCACTATTCTCTTAAAAATCAAACATGGCGGCTTCCCCTCCATCACCAACGTACTACGCGTGCCCAAAGAAGATCAGGAGGGGAAGGAATTGGAAGGAATGGAATTGGAACTTTGGAAAGGAAAACGGAATGGAGATCTCCATTCCTGGTTTTCAATAAATTTTAGCGCAGACAGTGATTGCTCGTTGAAGTCGCATGCGTGGCTGCTAAAAGTTGTGAAGGTATCGGGAATTGAAAACATTGTTATTTAATAGTCAACTGACTTACACTTCAGAAATGTGTTAACACAAGCATCATTTCTGGAAATATGCAAATGTGAGATACATAAACAGAAAGCTGTGAGGAAATTTTCCTTGTGGCTTGATATCCCATTTCATTGGTAGCTCACGTGCATGTCAAGGTCAAACTAAAATGTTTATGCATAATTTATGATAGGCACTCAATTTTTTTCTCAAAAGTTGGCTCTTCCAAATATTTGTAGTCCAGCATCAAGTTTACTCAATCCACTGGATAAAGAGACAAAAGACACATTCGTACCCCCCAGGGGGGGATGCTCCCTATAATGGGCTATACAGGGAGGTCTGCCCGAAAGGGGTGCCTTTTGTAAGCTTGCAGTATATTAAAGGGTAGGGAAAATTGCCATTTTAGTAAACAAAAGGGTCACAAAATCAGCTGCAAAGTGGACGAAATAGCGGCTTTATCAAAGTATATCAAAGGGTGCCACATTTGTGGTGGCAATGACTACGCAACTAAATCAGAACGGCTGAAAACCAGAGGAAAACGTAGCGATTATAGGAAATTCTATTGTTTTGGCTTATCCTTGAGGTATAAGAAAGGGGTGCAATTTTGCTCTAGGTATATGAAAAGGGGTAATATTTTGGTAAAAATTAGTATATTAAAGAGTAAGGGTTTGAACCTCCGGGCAGAGCCTCCCCGTTTATAACTTTATTGAGAAGCCCCTCAGGATTCGTACAGGGCCAGTCTCAATCTGAAGATCTGAAGTAAAGCATTCACAGATACCAACGGGAAAGTGTTGCATGAATCCTTGAAATAAAACGATACACAAGAGTTGTGAATACTTCATCTTCCAGCTGGTATTTGTGAGTATTTTACTTCTCAGATTGAGACTAACCCTGTATAAATGTGTCTTCATTTTTTTGTACTGGTGAAATTGAAACTGCATGGACCATTCTTACCCAAGGTTTTGAGTTTGGGCTAGTTCATTTCTTAGCTAGTTTTGTCTGTTCCCAACACAGCTGATTGTTTAGCTTAGCTCACTTATGACATCACAAGGCATTTCCAAATTAACGACAAGAGAACTTCATTTTTTTTTTGGAAAATTGAATTGCTTCTCATCTTGTTTTCACTTCCACTTTTCTCTTTTTGCAAGCACATGAAGGCATGGTGTTATAACAAATTCACAAGCAGGTTAAATGTAATAAAAATGCTTTTATTTTGTACCATTAACAGAACCACAGTAGATTTTTGATGACACACATTTCTCAGAGTAATGTAACCTATCTATGTCACAGGTTAAATAAAGTTACTGTGAACTGTGCATCAGGGGGAACAGCTATTTTTAGAATAACTCTGGAAAGCCACCCAAAAGTAATAATTGCTAAGTTCTGAGACTAATAAATCAACTAGCTTGCACCTGTAGATTGCAACTTAAAAAAACATTTGACCAACCCTTTCAAGTTCTACACTTGTGTCTTGGAAGTCACTGGATTGTTCTCCCTTCAACAATTTACTTGCTGTAATAGGTGTGTAATGGCAGCCTTTTCTCATAAAAGCAAAAGTGCTTAGTCATAAATTGAGCACAGATTTGACCAGAAAAACAGCAAAATCCCTGTAACATAGACCCAGTCTAGATAATACTCGCCTCAATTTAATGAACACAGTTGTTTCAAATGGCCAGCACATGCACACCGATGAAACAACTACAACAGAACAAGCAGAATTCTAGTTAACTTTGCCATACAATTAGGAAATTCTGCCATGCAGATACATTGTATTTACAGGGCAAGACAAAGTTGTCTCCTGGTATCTTGTTTTGTGTGCCATAGTTTATCAAACAAGCAATGTTTCCCAGTTCAAGTTATACCTTGGGCACATTTCTTTTTGTGTGCCATAGTTTATCAAACAAGCAATGTTTCCCAGTTCAAGTTATACCTTGGGCACATTTCTTTTTTGTTTAATTTATAAAATTATCTGTAATTTTATTTGTAGCCTAACAATAACAAGCTTTCTTCAGCTCTCTTTCTTTGGCACTGGTTTCTTACTTTTCAGCATAACAACAGCGACAAATATTCCTGAAAAAGAAAGGGTTTGCATTTTAAGAAGAACTTGCATAACTAAAAGTTTACATTTTCAGTTTTGGGGTACAAATTAGACTTTCCTATCTCACTTCTCAGCAATATCGAACTGAAACCTGTTTGCCTTTTACAGTCAAACCGGATGTTCTTTTGTAAGAAACTTTGCAAACTTCCACCGCAACATTTTGATTTAAAGTTTGCTCAGAGCGATTTGCTACCACTGCAAATAACTCACTTGCTTCAGTTGTGAATTTGGTAGTGTTGGTTGAAAATTGTCTTGCTAGTTTCCTGGGCAAACTTCTTTTCTTTTTCTTCTTGTTCCACAAAAGTACCTTTAACACCTAGTAGTACCTTTTGTTTGTTTGTTTGTTTGTTTGTTTGAAAAAAGCTGTCCTAGACATAGGCTTGGATAAATTCTGCTCGTAAAGTGGCTTATTCTGCCTGCAAGCAGTGCTTGTAAAAATCGCTTATTCTGCTCGAAATTCTGCTCGGACACCCTTATTCTGCTCGAATTCTGCTTGGAACCTAAAAAAATATCGGCCCTTTGGGCCTTATGTATTTTCACAAAGATGGAAGGGAGCCTGGGCTTAACCCATAAATACCAATAAGATATTCATTATATATGCATAGCAAAATTGCAATTCATCTTACATTATATTGATGATATTAGACGAGACAGTGAATCAAGTGAGTGCGTTTTAGCTAATAATCACATTAATCACAAGGTATTTTCCATTTGTTTTGTGTTTAGTTGTCAATTTTTCTTACAACTGCTAGGCATATCATTGGTGTCACTGATTTTCCGTTATTCTACTTAAATCCTGCTCGAAAATGCCTTATTCTGCCGGCAGAGTGCTCGCCTCAAAAATTGCTTATAAATTCTGCTTAAAATTCTGCCGGCAGAATTTATCCAAGCCTACCTAGAGACTAAATCAAGAAGTTGTAGCTTTGATAGGACACACTGGCGGGACGTGCTCGCACTATAGGTATCCTGATACCAAGTTGCCCAGATGGATGGATGGCCTACAGACTAAAGGCACAGTAACACCATGCAATTTTTCTTCAACTTGTCCTGCAATTTTGTTGCGCCACTGCGAGACAAGTTGCACACGACGTTGCCTTGTGTAACACCTCTAACCAATGCTGGAAAAAATTGTTGCAGCATTGCGAAGATTGTTGCGAAAAGTAGAACCAACTTCTACTTCTCGAAATGATTGCAGCACCAAAAAAGTTCCGAGACATGTTCATTTCAGGGTATGTTACATTGGGCAATTTTTCCTGCTTCTTGTATTGCAACAAAATTGTGAGACAACTTGCAAAAAAGATTGCCTAGTGTAACAGCACCTTAAGCATTCAAAAAGTCTCAGGTTAGGAGAAAAAATACCATCTAGATGTCTTGCACAGTCTCAAATTAACCATTCGCCAACCCTGGTAACACTTCCGTATTTTCTCGATTAAATGCTGGGCATTTAAAAGAGAGAATTGTAAATAAGCCCCTCAGACATTTATTTGTTGTATATTAAACTTAAGATTTAAGGGCAAGATACAAGGCTGCCAAGAAAAACGAACAATAACCCTTTCTTAAAAAATGGTAGGCCCAAATAAACTACTGATTCAAAGAAACACCAGGTCCACCATGCCAAGTTTGAAATAAACACAGGGGGCATTTAATTGAGAAATAAGGTAATCCAGGATTAACAGCTAGTTTTAGGACAAAGTGCGTAAAATCAGTTACTTTTTTTACCTATTATTCCCAGTAGTACAAGACCGGCAATGATGGGAATTACAACAGCATACATTCTTGGTAGAAAAAATCTCTGGATGGCGTGACCTTTGTCTACAAATGGCTGGAAGAAGGAATAAATGGTAGATTAATTATTGGACTCAACCTTTGCATCTTGTCACTCCAATATTCAAATCTAAAATACTGTCTTCACCTAATTATGGACAGTACTTCCCTAAACTGATAGTTAAGAGTATACAATTCGCCAGTTTGAAATAAAAAAAATTAACTTGTGATTTACCGTAAATGGTTTGAACCCAGGCATCATATTATAAGTTGGTAAAGTATGATCGTCCGGGTGAGTGTAGTCCTGAGAAGGACTGTTTGTGATGACACTGACTGATGTTTCGACAACCTGAGTGGTCGAGGTTATCATTATTCCGCATCCTTTCTTTGAGTTCTTTGTTGTCCTGCGACTACAAGAGGTGACTCTGATCATGACTTCCGCTCAGGTTGTCAAAACGACAGTCAATGTCATCACAAACAGTCCTTCCCAGGACTATACTCACTCGCGATCGGACAATCATACTTGTCCAACTTATGACTTGAGATTTTTCTATCATAATTTCAATGTGTGAGTTAACAGATAAAAGCAAGTAACTTTTCACAGCTCATGAAATCAATCTCCTGACTCCTCAAAGTTGACTTCATTACTTGCCTGCACTCTCAATGTATAATTAAATTTAATCTTTCACTAACCCATTTCTATTATTTATCGCTAATGTACATTAAGATTACAAAAGCTAGTTTTCTTCCTTGAGTTTACTGTTACTGCCCTGTTCATATGCTCATGAAAACTGGCTAAATCGGTCTCCAATGACCCTGTTGTGATCAGGATTCCAAAAGGGACAAAACTCAGGCCTTCTGACAGGGTGCGGGGGTGCGGGACCGCACAATTTGGTCAAACCCGCACAATAACGCACAATTCCCAAAACCCCGCAAAATCCCGCACAATACTGAAAGATTTGCTGAAACATTTAATTAAATCAGGTCTCCTATTGATTACCAAGATTCCTAGAAGCTTTTTAGGCTATTTCCAGGCTATTTACCTTCCAAAACAATCGAGAAATCCCTCGCTTTCCTCGATCGCTCGAGCGGATATAAAACGCAAGGCGTTCTTTCGTCACTCTGCGCGGCCTGGGCACTAGTGTCAGTTCGACCTACTTTTAGGGGCCGACCATTTAACTTTTGAGGGGGGGGGGGGGGGTGGATGATTTCTGGTCAGCAAGCTTTTCTTTTTCTAGCAACCTGGTGGGCAGGATATTTTTTTTCCTTCTAAATGCTCTGCAGGATATTTTTTTCCTCTTCATTTCTCTGCAGGATTTTTTTTTCCTCAAAAAAAAAAAAAGAGTTCTTACATTAGTTTTCAATTCCAGCTGGAGCTTTGTTCACAGACAAGACAACAAATAGATAAATCATAAGTGAAATGCATGGGCTTGAGTTTGTTTCATGGGATTATGAAAATCACTTACACCATTTTTTTTGTATGAGCTTACTAATTAGGGTTTGACATATTATGCCGGCATAATTTCGAGCATAATACTATAGGTGGAGCATCGAGCATAATGCCGGCATAATAGTGCTATTTGCCGGCATAATAGTGCCATTTTGTGACATAACAGTTATTTATTTTTTTAGAGCTACAACTGTCTATTTATTAAGTTAAAACTACAAAATTTCAAGCTATTTTAATGTCCCTCGTGGTTCCCATTACTACCGAGCACTGTAGGCTTGTTCCCAGTGTATCCTCAAGTGGGTTGGATCTTTAGGCCTGGTTACTCTCATTATGCCAGGCTTCTATAAAGGCCTTCCTGGTTTTTATTTTCGCGCTTCAGGGGGTCCGGGAAAAATTTTTTATGGCATAATTATATATCTCATTTTAAAATATAAAAACATTGAAAATATAGATACATGTTACTGTTTACTTGTTTATTTATTTATAGTTGACAACAAGAAAGGTTTGGATCTGTTTCTTTTTATACTGAATATATATTATAATAAAGATATATCTTATTTAAAAATATAAAAACAGAAAAATATAGATACATGTTACTGTTATTTATTTACGGTTGACAACAAGAAAGGTTTGGATCTGTTTCTTTTTATACTGAATATGTTATAATAGAGATATATCTTATTTACAAATATTTAAACATAGAAAAATATAAATACATGTTATTTACGGTTGACAACAAGAATCATAGAATAGTTTCATAACAAGAATTAAGGATTTAACCAAGGTTTGAAATGGCAGAGGGTGGAGAATTTAAAAATATTAGTGACCCAAAATATTTGAAAATGTCAATCATTATAGCCCTTAGGTATGCCTGCACTCCCCCCATTGGGGCTAGACATTGATAGGTGCATTACTAAAACATCGCAAAAATCAAAAACGGCAAAAATGTTAAAATGCTTCAGTTAAAAAGATTAAAAATGAACAAACTATTTTCTTTGTCTAATAAAACTTGATTCTTTAAATAGAAAAATTTACCTCCATTACTGCTTGTGATATTATAAAGCTAACGAGTTTGGATACAGTACGAGCCAGCGAGCCAGAAATCCCTAATCCCAATAAAAAGGCTAACCGCAAGCTACCTATAAAGGAACTGTAGGCTAACTGCAGTGCTAACTAGGTTAGCCAATGTGTAATTTAGGCTAACCATAATGGCTTGCATGACTCCTATGACTCGCGAGCCTTGTGAACCATGCAAGCCAGAAATCCCTTTATATCCCATTATATAGGGCTAACCGCAAGCTACCTATTAATAAAAGCTAATAACTGTAGGCTAACCGGAATGTTGTTTTGGCTAAGCCAGAGTGTGATTTAGGCTAACTGGAGTGGCTCGCTGGCTCACAGATTGTCGGACCCTATAAAGCTAAGAAGAGTGAGGTGCGGGATTGCGGAAAATTAATTCAGAGTTTAAAAGAATGAGGCATATGACAAATGTGCTGTTTTGTTATTCTTTTGTTATCCAATGAGATGCAAATGAGTGTGAGGCGTTTTTCTGCAATCCCGCACCTTAGAGGCTAAGAATGCATTGCACATTCTGAAGCATAACCAACTCCAGAGTTTAAAGGGAGCAAGGGAAGAATGGTTGCAGTTTTGTTGGGATTTTGTAAAGTCCCCCTGGAATGATGAAATAGCTTTGCAACATTTTTTTTTCTTGCTTGCAGCAGTGCAAGAATTTTTTTTCTATTTCATTTGTGCTGCATGCAATTTTTTTCTTCCGACAAGGGCTTGCAGGAAATTTTTTTTCGAAATCATCCACCCCCCCCCTCAAGAGTTAAATGGTCGGCCCCTTAGTCAACTTCAGTAATCGGGTTTTGTTTTCGAACGTACTGCTTCCTCGTTCAGTTAAATAATATGCCGGGAACAAAGAAGAAATACCGAAGAAATGAACCGTGGCGCCGAAATGACTGTCACTGTTTCTGAATTATTTTCGCAAAGGACTGATCGAATTTGCGAATTGACAAAGAAACTGAATCGTTAAACTTCGGTCGTCAGAAGAAAAACACAAACTGATCCGCATACTAGATTTGATTTTTTTTCATTCACGTGAAAGGCATTTTCATTCATGAAAATGCAAGTTCTACGATCTACTTGGTAAGTTGTTGAGAAAAACAAACGTGCCATCAAACACTGTATCAAATCACATTTAGCACGCAATTTGCAAACATGTCGGGTTGTGTTTTTGCGGCTAACTTCGAAGAATTTGTGAACCTTTACGGGAAATTATTCACACTACACATTATTAATTTAAGACAGCAAAACTGCAGGGATTTTTTTTATGAAGGAACTCGTTGAGATCGGAAATATTTTATACCGAAGTTTTATTTTGCTAAACGATCGAGTTTATCGTGCGCGTCACGCAACGTGATTTTGTTTATACAGACACAATTTTGAGTCAAACTACGCTTTGGTAAGAAAAAAAAAAGAGCCACAAATTGGCAACTACTGGGTATATTTCTATCGCCAAAGAAAGAAATTTAGTCGCATTTTTCATTTATACAGAATTTCCTCCCTGTCGGTTCTGGCTAGAACACTGGACATTGAATATTTGGTTCGTCACAAGATTACGCAATCCCGCACAATTCCCCGCACAATCGACGTTTTTTCACGCACAATTTGCCCCCAAAATCCCGCACAATTTTAATTTTTCTCCCGCACCCTGTCAGAAGGCCTGAAAACTGCACACAAATAGGACATTATTTGTAGCCTTGCACCATAATCACACGAGCAGACCATTTATTTCCGTGATAACGTATATGATTAGTTTTTATTCAACTTTTCACACCACCCCTCCCCTGTAACCCCCCAGTCCCACACCCTTATTACATGATGGCTGACAAAACGTCATGACAACAAAGATCCCAAAGAAAGAATGTGGAACGATTTTCGGCTACTACGGCAAGCTTCGTGACTATTTTACTTAAACAAAAAATGGAAAGCTTTTCGGGTCCGAAGAAAGCCTCAAGGACGCCAAAAATCACTTAATTAAGCTAAGATCAAGTCTTCCGAAATTAAGGGGAGAGGGGAGAGATTACGTACAATAGACACGATAATACAGATGGAGGGAACTTACCAGTAAGACGACCCAAATCGTGTAATACACAAATATTACAGCACTAACTAGCATCATTCCATATCCTGCAGCACGATCCGTCCCTGTAGCCTGCGAGAATGAAAGATTTTATGCACCATGTGTAGTGACAAAATGGCGCGCGCGAGCTAGTGTACACACGCATTTGCTAATAAACTGCAGCTGTTGCAGATAGCGAAAACGGATAAACCATAAACGTCTGCAAGACATATTAAATTTAATAACCATTACTTACTACAAAAGCACCAATCTTACCATTTTAGAAGGCCCAAGATCCCGGAAATATTCAATTAAACAAGGAAAGCCTGCAAGGAAAGAGTGTCCACCAAGTCCATCTACAACAAACTGAGACGTCAAGGCATCCGGTCAGCGGAGCTTCAACCGGAAGCGGAATTAAACAAGTTGAAAAATCATAAACGTAAACAAACTTTTGTCCAAATGTCAAATAAGACAAAAGACCTCTACAAAAATAGAATATAAAATGTTATAGATACGAACGAGAATATTCCCGTTGCTCGACAATGGAAACGTGGCCTAAGACCATGGGGAAAATGTTGTGCTCAGTCAGCTATAAGTCCCATTCTCAATTTGGGAGCCACGCTGTACGATTCCTTTTGAAGAACAATTTTAATATTATTCCAAACTTTCCCAAGCGCCGATCATTTTCAAAATGAAAGTGTTTATACTGACTCTCTTGGTTCTCAACTCTCTGTGCTTCGCTCTCGGAGGCGAAGAAGAAAAAAACGATTTCGTCGATATAGACGCAGACGAAGGAGAAGTGTTGGATAACGAACCCCAACCCGAGGATTACGTCGAAGACGAACAAAATCAGGTGAGTGAGACTGCTTATTTAATTTGTGTTTGATACGATATTCATACATATGTCATGAAGAAAAATCCCTTCTGAAATTTCTACTTGGTAAAAGCTGGAGAAATTGGAAATAAAGAGCGTGGCAGGAAAATTATTCACGAGAGCTTAAAGTTTCATAACTGTACTTGAGGATTTCATCCGCAGACTCAAAACCGAACACCACCTGGTTTGAAACTGACACAAAAATTAGCAACTGATTGTCGAAAGAGCGTAAATAGCCTAAACATGAGTTCGGTTCATATTTTACTCTACAATTAGTCTTTGAAGAACATAACAAGAAACTTTCTGGGCGAAACAATTCCAACGTTACAATTGGAACTAAATTTAGACCAAGATAGCGGCTGTAAATATTGCTAAAATACGTCCTCTAGACATCTGAATGCAAATTTTTATACACCCTACCAAAATGAGAAAAAATATTTTCATTGCAAATTAAATTTAGTTAAATTATTGTAGTTTTACTGTGATTGCAATTACGAAAGAACATTTATGCCTGTAGGCTGTATCCTTTGAAAATTGCCATGATCTGCCATGTGGGTAAAACAAAATAAAAATAATGTTGATTCGTATATGATTGTCTGGGATCCATGCACACAGAGCTAAATTTATGTCAGCTTTTACTACACAAGAGTAAAAAAATTTCTTTTGATTTAATATGAACGGTTGTGAAATCCAAAAACCATCATTGTTTATTTCTCGTTTCTTTACTTGCAGTATGAAGACATGGAAGACGAGGAAGACTCTCCGGAGGTTTGTGATTGTCTTTAAAACCTATTTTTTGTGTCAGTCTTACACGAATCAGCAAGCTGAGGTCCTCAGCGCCCGAATTTTACGCACAGATTTTCAGAGCTAACATGGAATGAAACAAGTTTAAATTTTGCGGTTGGTGATGCGAGCCAAAGTAAAGTTGTTTTCTCAGTGTGTACTGAGCTAAGTGTTTTTCTAGTAAGAGTACCAATTTGAAACAAGCCAAATCTCTCTAGAAAAAAACTACAGATCGAGTTATGCTACCTGAAATTGTTGCTTGGTAGTTTTCCTTTCACAACACCACAGAAAAGTATTGCTAAATGGCTTTCATTTAAATGGTCACACTTCAGGACTTAATCTACAGTCTCAAAAAAGGTAAAATCACCTCGTATAGCACAATAAAACGCACCAGTACAAAACACTGCTCAAGCCTTAACTTCATTGATCAGATTTTAGGAGACCATTCACAGACTCAAAAGTTAAAGCCACCTTGTATAGCATATTAAATAAACAGTGCTACAGAACTTTCATTTACGATTTTACCCACAGACTCAAAAATTTAGAAAGGCCTTCTACAGCATATAAAGAGCGCCTTTGTTTCAATGATATGGTCAGGTTTTGGGATCCCTCTCACAGACTCACAGACTTATAATCACTCTGCAGGGCATAATGAACAGCACCATGAGAAAGAAGTGCTCCACAACGTTCATTTGCGTGATCAAACTTTAGGATTTCATCCACACACTCAAAAGTTAGAATCAACTTGTGCAGCGTAAAAAAGTAATTGTTCTCCTTGATGTGTGTCTAGAACGGTCACACTCTAGGATTTCTTCCACAGACTCAGAAGTGAGAACCACTAAAATCAGTGTTTGATTCATAGAGGGAAAAAGTTTAACTGAGCAAATCTTTCTATTCTTCAACAGGAAGGAGAAGACGACGAGCCAGAAGATCCAAATGGTTTTAAGGTAATTATTAATGTGTGATGTGCTTGGCGTTACTGACATTCATCTTATATCTGATGGCGTTTAAAAATTTTCTTTGATTTGATCTCAGGATGATTTGCCGGAGGATGCTAGGCTCTCGCCTAAAGTGGTGAGTAGAGAAACTTCCGAAACACTTGTTTACTGTTTCGTTTTCCTTTCTTGTTGGTTTGATAGGACAAAAAAAAATCCGTTATCGAACGGAATGGAATCACAGCAAAACGCACGCTTTTGTAGTAGGTTTACTACCTCATGATAGGAAATTTCCTAACCCAATTTTTGCGGTTTTCGAGATTTCTTAAATTCTTTGGTGTGCAAAATTGGTGTCGTGAAAAAAGTTGGCTTATTGTACGATCTAGAAGAAAGTATTCTGCGAAAATTTTCAGTCATATATAATTCATTTGAAAAGAAACAGGGAAAAACTTAATGGAAAGAAGTCGCTCATTTCAATTACTGGAGGAAAGTTTAAAAAATACTACCAGTGGTGAAAAAAATGATTTATTTTTGGACCTTACAAATGTTTCCTATTATAGAGGAACTTCAAAAGGGGGTTGTATTTGAAACAAGTTGTAACATGATTTTTGAGATTGCTATTACGTCATACCGCTCTTTCCTCAGCAGTCTGGCGGATTCGCGATCTGAAAAACAATGTGTCAATAATCAGTTGACGCACTGAAGAATACTGAAATATAGTTTACATCCTTTCCCGTCACAAGTTCGCTGGACATACGAGATCTCTCCCTTGACCTCTTCTGTCGTAAGGAGAAACTGTCTTTTGATCACTATCCTTACAGGTGGATGCTATAAAAGAAACAACTCTCCCGCTGAAACCAAGTGAGGAACCAAGCGAGGAACCAAGCGTGGAACCAGGCAGCGGCGATGAACCACAAGCGGTGAGAACAAAAAAAAAAAAAAAAAAAAATACACGCGTGAGCTACGCGCGCGAGAGCGAAGCAACGACTGGGAAAAGGCCAGGCTTTCTTTTCTCGCGAGCTTCGTGCGGACTCGGCTGTTCCCACTTCGTGTATGCGCGTGTTCCCTATGCTCGCCTCCAAGACTTCTGTTTGCATGTAAATTTACGTGAATATCTATGGTACTTGTAGCAGAAGAAACTGTAGACTTTGCCCTGCTTAATGCCGTCCAAAGGCAGATTTGTCTCACCGCTTTGACATTCATGAAACGTAGGAGCAACTCTCTACTTAAAAAAAAGCTTTTCATTCGCTAACAGCTGGGGTTTTGGTTCAGCTTTTATTCACAAAGAAAATTGTATACATCAAACTGAACTTTTTGTCTCATTTTTAATTTTTTTTTTTTAGGATGCTGATCTCATAGAGTCTTTGAAGGATAAACTGGGACTGCAGTGATCTGCGGTGAACACGTTTTCATAAAGAAATAGGCTCAGTGTCGTTTTCAGACAAAAACCGGCTTTGTCACCGAAGGTGCATCACGTCGTTAGGCTTATGGGGTAGTAAAAACAAGTTTTCTTAATCAGGGAATTGAAAGAGGATTTTTTTTTTCTTTTGCTCAGAACTACTTAGATTTTCTTTTGGTTTTGTTGAGATAACAAGCTTTTGATCGCTTGTGATTTTCTTTTTTGAGAACTTTTAAATAAATGACATTGTTATTTGTTACTTTCAAATTTTCTTAGTTCTATTAAAGACTGATGCCTTGAAAAAAAGCAGTGCTTGTCTTGTGTTACTTTTACTTGTTGCTTTTGGGAGGGCTTTTCTTAATTTTCATTTTTTTTTTACTCCTGTGGGAGTGACCTGGTCAATTTACCAGCAAGAGAACAGAACGGTATTGAAGTCATCAATTATAATTGTTGGCAACAGTGCATCAGTTTGGAAAATCAAATACAAATCTTGCCACTGCAAACTTCGCACTTACAAAATCGGTGTTATACGCTTATCCATCTGACTTGATTAAAGGTCGACGGAATTTTGAGTATCTTTAAGATTAGGCCCAAACGTTTTGCTCAAAGAAAGTGATGCAAGTGGCCAAAATAATAGAGTAGAATAAAGAAAGGGAAAGGAACAAGAAAAAAAATGCCCCAAAATTTCCAAATGGTAGGACAAGCCAGGCTGCAAAGTATACTTACAACATTTTTTTTAGGAAAATCTTGTACCATAATATCGAATAACAGTATTAAAGAAAGCAGATTTTATGGCTTGAAGAAACAAACAATAAAACAGCTGCCTGTGCAAGGGTCAACTCTTTTAACGAAAAAATTGAAATGGTTTTTGTAAGAGTTTTGTTTGGCAATTCAAAGTCTTCCCTTTAACTACCGCGACACAGTTTTACGTCCGACACAAGCAAAGATAGTCAACGTTCGACATAAGTTCAAAACGTTCCAGGCTTCAAAACACATCTAGAACTTCAACCACATTGGACCCCTGAAAATGCGCGGGCTATTTTAATGTCCCGTTTTCAAAATCGCGCGTCTTGTGCAAACAGTTTGCGAGGTAACGCGCTGTAAGCCATAGGCGCTAAGTCGCTCAAAATGGGAATCTTACGCGCGTGCTAAAAAACAATGGGCTGCGCATGAATCATGGATAAGTTAAAGGGAACTCTTTATCTATTTTTGAAAAACCAAAATAAAAACATCTTTGCATCAATGCGAGCCTTGAACATCATGGATTTAGTATCGTGAAAAGTGACTATCCTTGCACACTAAAATTAGATATTGGTCATTACGAAGTGTCCCCAACTTGAAATTCAGACTGGCGTCTTTTATTCTTTCTTTAAAAAAAAAACAAAAAGCAAAGAGCAATTTATGCACGAGCAAGGTACTTACGTATAAATTTATCCCATTTTGACCAAAAATTCACAAAAACTCCATGGCACGGCTACTTTAACTGGAGCTTTTGGTGACGAAGAGAAACTGCCGAAGCCAAACCTTGAATCGTTGATTATGACAACGACAGTCAATTGAGAGCAATAGACAAGAACGTTCCTCTGGTACTGTTTGGTTTTCAATATTATTTTTACAAATTTAAATGATATTTGATAATTTTTCTCAGGTTTGGGCTTGGGAGCACAAAGCTTGGCTTGATTTTAGAATACACGACCACTTATTTGTATCTCATTGAATTTGAATGGATCCTTTTGTTTCTATATGCCTCGTTTTTTAAAGCGTTGAGAGACATGTAAATAAGTGGCCGGGTATTCTGAAATCGCTCCCAAAGCTTATAATGACCAATGTCTAAGTTCTCCTTACAACATCACCGAATGATAAAACATACATTCGTGTACAAGTAATGAAACTGGAGGAACTGATCACCAAAGAAAATATGTCATGATATTTACAATAATTCTCCCAGCTTGTACCATAAGGAATGTAGGGAAGCCAGAGATGAGAATGTGCATGTTGACATTGGGGCTCAAAGACAAGATTTCAAACTGCGACCAAAGTTGGAACTGGCTTTCACTACATGATAATGGGAGCATTTATAATAGTCATAACAAAATAGAACAGACCAAGTCTCAAGTTTACTTCATTAGTATCTTGCAACTGGCCCGGCCAAAAGATCACACCTTATCACGATTACGAAAATATTCACATTCAAAGTTACCAGCCCTAGGCAACGTAACAAAACGCAAGGTGCAGACGATCAAAACAGGATCAAGCTAGTCCAAGATTATCATTATTCTTCAGTTTTTAATGCGGTTTCTTGCAAATTCTTTTTGTCTGAAGTGATACCTTTTCCTACCATCACGGTGTAAAGTAAAATTAGCAACTAAGATGCCATTAAGACAAATCCCTCACTCGGATTAGAGTTAATCAGCTTTTGAACAACTGGCCTTAGTTGGTCAAATGTAGTCTTAAAGAAAACATGTCTTAGACTTTTCAGTCTAAAATTCAAAGGAGACTGTACCTAAGCATCGCATTTTCAAGTTTGTCTATCTGAGATCATACAGAAATTAGGGAACAGTGTACACCAATTAAAACTATCGCACAAATTCTGAAAATAAAAGTCAATAGAATCGCACAAACAAGAACTTCTCTGAGCCAGCGGTAAACGAACCTCACAATAAATATGAACAGCCTTCAAGGCATTTGGAAAAATACTCACACTTCCAGAGAAAAAGGAAGAACCAAATTTTACTCAAATAAACTGACAGAGTCGAAACTGAGAGATAATAGCCTTAACGAATGGTGGCATTATTTACAATCTGTGGACCAAAAGCTGTTCTTAGGGTTGAACCTGAAGTTATTAAAACTGGCATTAGTGATTTATTGATTTCAGTTTCACTTTCATGTCTGTGAATGCTTTATTGCGCTGTATCCAGTGACACCTAGGTTCAACTGTAACAACAGCTTTTGTAAGAGCACTTTCGCTCGTGTTCAAAATAAAAACTTTTGAGAAGGAATGTTTTAAACACAGCAACATTGAGGAGAAAAATAGCAACATTCACTGAATGGTTGCAATAATTCATGATAAGATCCTTGGGCCCTCAGTGATAACTGTGAGATTATGGTACAACTCTTGTACAAATTTCATAGTGCTGGTAAAAGAAGTACATATGTAAAACGACTGCATTAATAACACCAAGTGTGATTACTATCTATAGCCATATTGCATTTCCTCGTAGCTTGATCTCATTCTTGACACAGGGCGCCCATACATATCAGTGTCAGGTTGAACTTGCTCAGCCCCATAGGCCTCTGCATACCCAGGTGACACAGGCCGCCCATACCGGCTGCTAGGACGTGCGATCTGACCTTGTGGAGGGCCATAAGGGTCCTGGTCAGGATCGTCATCTATCAAATGTCCCCATGTTCCCATGGCCGCCTCCTCGGTTAAATATCCCATTCCATCATCAGGGTAGCCCTGATACTGTGCCATAGCGTATGGGCTGACAGGATGACCCGCAGGACTCAAATACGCCTCACCATTGTACATCCGGTATTCACCCGGATCTTCCATCATGTACTCTGGAGTCCTGGCTCCTTCACGTGACATAAGTGTGACAGGGTCGTCATATCCCGGATGACCGTAAAAGAGGTCAGGTCTGTCAAGTGGGTCACCATCCATGAACCCATCATCACCATACATTAGGCTGTCGTTGTCCTCCACTGCCACTTGGTTTTCTATCATTTCCAGCCATTGTGAGTTGTGCCAGCGAAATTTTTCTTCTTGGATTTTCTTTGCCCACTCTTCATCATATTCCTAGAAAATAGGGACCAAATATTCAATAAAGTGATACCTAGAAGAAATTATTTGGTAGTTGCAACAGCTACACTGTAGCCTAAAAGAAACGTAGACTGGAACAACATGTGCAACAACTACACAAGCACATTACCATGACGATGTCCAATGTCTGATCACACACTTTGCGGATCTCCGTGTTCTTATCATGCATCAGATCAATAAGATAAGCTGGAGCCTCTGAGAGAGGTCAAGGATAAACATTCAAAAATTTCAATTAAAACGAAATCGAGCCATTGCTGGTGGGTTCACTATCGTCTGCAATTGCAGATGATGATGATGATCATAATAATAATAATAATAATAATAATAATAATAATAATAATAATAATAATAATAATAATAATAATAATAATAATAATAATAAGTTTCTTAAAACTAAGTAAACTGTCAGCAGCTCTTGTGCTATTGTCTAAGGAGTTCCACAAGGCAGCAGCCTGATAAGAGATTGATTTCTTTAAAATATTAGATAGATCTTGGCTTAGGCAAAGAGAAAACCATTTTTCTTCCAAAATTATACACAGAACTGCTTTTGGTAAATAAAGATTGTGGAGCCTAAGGTGACTGGCCATGGTAACAGTTATACGCTGAAGACAAAAGTCTTCGATTCTGCATAGTCCTAAGGCTTGGTACCCACTAGAGACAACGATCATAAACATAATCATAATCATAACCATAAACACAAGGTTCTTATGATCTAGTGGGAACAGGTATCTTAAGGAAGACGTAATCATAACCAAAGACATAATCATAATCATAAGAAAATGGTCGATCAATTTCTTATGATTATGATTATGTCGATCGTTAGGCTTGGTACCCACTAGCGACATAACGATCATAGTCATAAATATTATCATAAGCACAAACATAACGCCGTTATGTCGCTTGTGTCCGAGTGGGAATGCCTAAAAACATAATCAAAAATGCACTAACAATCGACATAATCATAATCATAAGAAATTGATCGACCATTTTCTTATGATTATGATTATGTATTTGGTTAATGATTATGTCGTCCTTAAGATACCGGTTCCCACTAGATCATAAGAACCTAATGTTTATGGTTATGATTATGATTATGTTTATGATCGTTATGTCTCTAGTGGGTACCAAGCCTTAGTACATTTATGATTATGTTTTTAGGCGTTCCCTGTCTCGGACACAAGCGACATAACAGCGTTATGTTTGTGCCTATGATTATGATTATGATCGTTATGTCGCTAGTGGGTACCAAGCTTAATGGTGTTTCCCGAATGGTGTTCCATTTTCAGATAATTGCTCTAAGATTGCCAAATAACAGTACTTCTTTTAAACACCGGTGGCACTTTCCTCAGCTATTCCAACAATGCAAAGAGCTCTTCCTTTGGCACTAGCAGGGTCGTCCACAACTTTTCAAGTGGTTGGCAAAAATTTCTAAGTAGCCCAATAGTGGTTTTCGAGTGCCGAAGGCAATCCCCTCTAAGGGGGGTATGGGGCATGCCCCCCCCAGGAAATTTTTACATTTTAAGTCCCCAGAAACGGAATTTCCTTGATTCTGAGCACAATTTTCCAATAATGTCAGTTCCAAAAGTAATCGTAACTTTTCAATTTTATTTGCTTAAACTCATGCCTTCAGTGGTTTTCGACATGTAATTGCCAGACCTCAACGTAATGAACTAATAATCGTGTATCTCTGTGCCAACCAGATTACTTTTAAGTCAATAAACTGCAATGGGAAATAAGTTTCATTTTTATACATCTGTGCCAGTACATTTCTCTTTAAAAAATATATATATATATATACATGTATATCACAAAAGTAGCGGGCACAAACGACCCAAGTAGCCGGTTCATTCTGCCGGCTGCTGGCTGTTAGGGACAACATTGCACTCGAAAGCTAAACAGAGCTTGAACGCTTTAGAGTTTTTTTTATTTTCAAAGGATACGTGTTTGCTTGATGATCACTTCCCTGGTGGCCTTGTGAAATATCATTTGATAGAAGACATAAACTATTTGCAACACCACCTCATCATCTTCTTGTTTAGCTGTAAAGGCAAACAGACAAAGCATTTCTTAGCCTTTAGACTATCTGCACTGAGAAAGCTTCTCAAAGACAGGAGAAACCTTAGAAAGCTTAATGTAATTCTAACTTTTGAGACTGTTTCAGCTTTCAAATTAAAGCTGCTCAGGGGCCTAGTGAGTGTAGATGAAGTCCAAAAGTGTAACTATTCAAATAAAAGTTCCTGAGTTGTCCTTTCTCGTGGTATTGTTTGGTTTTCTATGAATTTCCAGGATGGAAAATTGAGAATAGTTTCAGAAATTCATTCTTTGGCAATAAAGAGTCAGCATACAAAACACTCCTCCTGTGTCCAAAAATGGAGAATGTAGTCTCTTATTCCTGACCTATTAAACAATCACCATGACTATTAGAAAAAAAACCTCTTCTCAATTTCAGAACAGTACCATTACAGACATCTAAGCCATACAGCAAGCCATTTCTCTCATTTTACAAGCTATAAGGTAAAATGTTGCATTATAATGGAAATGGCAACAGCTCGACTGGGTTGTTTCTTACCATTTAGCAAGTCTATAAGCATTTGAATGATGCCCTCCCTTGCAAACACAGTGGCGCACTCATCATCTAATGACACTGTGCCAATCAGGATCACTACTTCAAGAACAAGGTCATCCTCGGCTACACCTACAAAACACCACACCACATGAAAAGGGAGGCATTATGGGTGAGGCCAGATACACACAGCACTCATAATAATTAATTTATTATGTAGGCAAGAGTGTTTTAGTGGAAAATAGACCACTCGTAAAGTTCATACGAAACTACATCCAGGACTCGAGTGGCATATTTTCCATATCCTCACTAGTGAGAATACCGATGATGTCATTTCCCGCTTTTACACTGTTGTTTGTACAAAAATACTCTTGTCCATAATTATAATAAAAAGAAAATTACACCGTGGCTTGAAGATATGAATTTTATTTTTCTCACTCGATGCGCTTGTTCGTAAAATATTGTTTTACCACTCGAAAATAAAATTCGTAAAATTACGTTTGTGCCGCCGTGTAATATCCTCCATGGATTTCTTTTTTATCACTCTATGGTTGAGCCAAGTTTCCTTTATTTAACCCTCTTCCTCCGTAAAATCCATTGCCCTTGTATCAAGCCCTCTTTCAAACTTTCATTACGTCTATGACGAAATTTGAGCCATCAGTTTGTTGCCCCAGCAGCAGGTGTACCAAGTTACCAAAACTTGTAGCATTACTAATACGCCTTTGGTAAGTTACCAAAACTCCCAGTGCAATAAAAAAGTACTAGAAGAGTTCAAGTTGCAAGCAAATCAAGAGCTGATGTCTACTTGTAAGATTGAAATGACACTGGACTTGCACCCCAGACAGAAGCTCAGCTTATACAGTGTAGTTCAGTTTCAAAAGTTAATGTCAGTGGACTTGCACCCCAGACAGAAGCCCAGCTTATACAGTGTAGTTCAGTTTCAAAAGTGCAATGTCAGTGAAGAGACATCTCACCTGGCTGCAGTTTAGTTTTAATGTAATTTAACATGTCATAATCTGTTAACAGTGCCTGGAAGTTCACATCTTCTACTGTGAGGTTTCCTAAAATTCCCAGGGCCTCCAAGACAAACTCTTCATCTGGGCAGGTCCGCACAGCATTGGCAAGGTCACCAATGTATTCCTGTGTAGACACAATGCAGTATGTTAGGTGACATAAAATGAATAATTGGAAGGCAAGTTATAAGCTAGGATTAATATGCCACTGAAAACCTTGACAAACTGGTTTAAGCTCTGAGATGTACAGCATTTCAAAAGTTATTGAAAGCCATGAACGCTTTACAGACTCTAAGACTTAAAAATTTGTGGCCATTAGATTCCAAATTGAAATGAAATTCAGAAATGTTGCTTAAGTCAACTTGCCTACTATTCATGAAAATTACCTACTAGGCTTCTAGTAATTTATCAGACACACTCACCACAAACTGAGCCTTGGTAGGGCCTTCATGCTGTGAGATATTCCTGATCATCTTCAGCAGTAAAGGATCGTTGAATTTGAATGCTCTTCTCATCAGCAGCCTTAAGCCAGGACCTTCACAGATCAGCTGGGCATTTCTCTTGTTTGCTGCCAGGTTGATGCCCAGAGCAATCAGCTCCAAGTCAATACGGTCTCCTGGACACTCCAACATCATCTGCATCATCTTACCCAGTAATAGAAAAATGTCACAACCCTCTCAAACAATTTTATTAACAACACATGCAAAGATCATCAAAGAGACTGTGATCAATTTACAATTGGAAGTTTGCATCAGCCACAAGCAATCACAATAAAAGGGCACTGCAATCTCAAATCTGAAAATGTCTAAAAGGCCATTAAAACAACAACAACAACAACAACAACAATGAAACACTAACAACAGGAAAACAGCAAAGCTAGCTCAAACATGATAGTGAGCTTTGCCATATATGCATTGGGAAAATAAAAACAATCATATTTAAAAAAAAATTAACACATATCAGCTAGGTGATGCATTTCACATGCCTTTTTTTGTTTTGCTTATTTCCGACTTGAAAGATAGAAAGATAATCCTAGTACACAAATTAAATCCAAATCCACCTGTCTGATGAAGTATACACCTTTGTTAATTTGCAGAAGAGTAACAGCCATAAACAAATTATGATAGAATGGAATTCTGGGATATTGGCACCAGCAAGATTGTTGACATTCTTTTTTATTGATATTTAGTTTTTGTCTTTCTCAAAAAAAGGTTTCAGTAATGATACACATGTTAGCATGCTGTGTTATATACTATGTAATCCATCGATGGACAAAGAGGAGTACATTGTATACTGTTTTTAAATACGGTATCATGGTAACTTACAACTGGCATACAGTCCGTGTAAGTGAATATGAACTTGAAGCAATCATACATGGTGTTAAACAAAAACCAGTAGTTAGAGGCGTAAATTACTCACTACTATTCAACCTTGCTCTATTGCTATGCCGTGCCATGTAGAGCATAAGGCCCCTAGTCATATTACAGTCTTTATTAATAACTTACAATTGGTATACAGTCTGTGTAAGTGAACATGGACTTGAATCTATCATCCATACTGATGTGGTACAGGATACACAGGACAACAACACTGTGAACCTCATTGGCTAGACAGTAAATAAAAACAGAGATTGAATTACACCAGTCCTGCATTTGAAAAGGACTGTGCTTCATGCCACAGACTAGTCTGCAAGAGCACTAATTTTATTTTTGCTGTCTTTTGTTTAATGCATGCTGCTAAACATTCACTGTAGTTCAGGCAGCATTATGTGCAAATTTTGATATCACAGTGGCTTAGCTTTTATCAATGCAACAGACTTGTTTATTCAATATTTATAATTTCTCTTCAAAGTGAATGGAGTCAAATGGAGTCCTATCTGTTACCACATTGGTGTACCAGCTTTCCATCTTCAAGTCAAAGCTGCACAAAATGCTCCTAGAATAGCAAGGGCCCAATTTTTTGCAAAGTTGCGATCCATTTCCATCCTAGCCTCCCCCAGCCAAACACAATAATTATTATTTACAGCTTCACAAAACTAGTTTAGTAATCTGTGGGTTTCCTTTGATTTCAATAAGACTTCCAGCTTTCTAAAGTAAAACTAAAAACAGGAGACATCCTCTTTAGCTATAATAATATAATTTAGTACACATACACCAAACTGGTGGATAGTGCTTTTTGCATCCATGGAAATGTGGGTTTGCAACTGCTATGCACTTTCTGGCAGTTTTCTGGAAAAGGTGCGCAAGTTTTTACCTCATTTCTCAGAAAAGGAACTTTTTGCTGCCCACTGGCTATCCACTGGTTTGGTTTATACTAATAGCTATTCACCTCAGTGTCAATGAAGAGTGGGAAGTATTTACCTCACCAATATCCACCACTACTCACCTCCACTTTGGTGACTACCACGTAGCACTAAATTTTTTGCGGGAGTTTGATTTTGTGAATGGGCGATTTTTTGTGTTTTGCGGGAACTAATTTTTGCGATTGGTTAAAACTGGTTTTTCTTGCTGGGAATTAATTTTTGCGATTTTCAGGAAGTTGCCTTCCTTTTGGAATTACAACATTCTTGTTTTCTGTGTATAAACAGATGAACAACATGCAGATGTATAACACGTTGATCAGTTAAACAGTGGAGTACCTTCAGACGATCCTTTTATTTAAAGCTTTGTAACAGTTAAATACTAAGTCTTGTTGTGTACCAACTGCAATTTTATCGTTTTATTTCTGAATGTTTTGTTTCTAATTTTGTTTTGCTTCTTAACGAACATGGGCACCAACATAAATTTAAAATACATGTAAAGCAACATTTGTCTATAATTTTGAGAGTGGAGTAAATTTTTGTGGAGAATATTTTTGCTTCGCAGGAACTTTTTTTGGGGGATCGTGAAAGAAACTGCAAAAATCACCAAAATTAGAGCCCACATTTAAAATTAGTGCCACATGGTAATTGTTAATTATTGTGGATGTTGTAGTAATAACTGCACTGGTGTGGTGTCAGGGGATTGAGCCCACATGAAAACTCTGCTAAGAGAGTAAAGAAAATTGAGCCTAGCACTGGTAACGAAGAAAAAAAAAAGACTTACAAACAAGTTGAACCAGTTTTGGTAAAAGTCCAGCTTTTACAGCCTTAGCTCGTAATTCAGTGTCAAATGAGAGGTTAAGAAGCAAGCGAAGAGCAATGTTTAGAAGGTCCTGAAAAGAGAGAACATCAACAAGGCAGAACTATCAATCCAAGTTATGTGAAATATAAAGCAGATTACACTCAATCACTTGGACAACCATTTTTGCCAAATATACCTCATTTGAGTGAGGAATTATGTTGGCCAGCTTCTCTAGTATTCCACACTCAGCCTGTAGAGAGAAAAAAACATATCAGCTTCATATTACGGCACTATATAATATGTAAACTTCTGACACTGCAGTTTTTGTAGTGGCTCAAGGAACTTCATTGAATCAACATGAGTTTGTACTCTCTCTGTCACTTGGCCTCCAACTCTCTTGCTTTTTCAGTGATACTTAAGTGCTCACAAAGAGTTTAATAATAATAATAATAATAATAATAATAATATTAAATAATAATAATAATAATAATAAACTTTATTAATGTATCAAGAAACTTTAGCATGTGTGCTAATTGGTGACACATTTGAACTCTTGTAAACTCTTGTTGACTCTTGTTTTTGTTTGGCCCAGAAAACTTACTTTATTTCAGAACACAATGGCTTGAAACTATTCCCTAGCCTTGATCTGTGCACTGACATGATGTGCACTCACAAAAAATTAAAACTCTCATTAACTCTTACTGACTCTCATTCTCATTTGGCCTGGGTTTTTTCCCCTATTTCAGACAAAATGACTTGAAAACCATACCCTTGCCTAGATCTATACCCATTTTCCACACACGTGGACTTGGTGATGCAAAGACTGTTTTCTTAGTTTATCCATTCAAACTGGCCCAAAGCAATAAAACAATGTAGCCCCCTCAGAACATTTTGTACAGTGTAGTACAACCCCCTGTAGTAGGATCATCTTGCCTGCTAAGGGAGTTTAATGTGAAGTACATGTAAGTGGCAATAATTGAGTTTTTCGCACACTCTGATTTGCTACTCAAACTTGGGATTACATTTGCTAAATTCACCTCCAACTGAAACAGTGGTTGCATTGCACAAGCGTTGGTCAGCATTATCAGAAAACAAAATAACCTTTGGGGGATTGCTTTTCGCTTGACTGTGTGAGTACACAAAAAACATTTAACATTCATCTTAGTGGCCACGAACAGTGGTGGATATTAACCTTTTAAATTAGTGGCATGATAAATAAAATGATAGGGCTGATAATGTACATATCAAGCAAAGTGTTACTCACCATTTCAGTTTTGTTTTCCACAAAAATACTCAGCTTTTTCAGAAATGAGACAATCAAGATCAATAAATCTACATTGTCTCTTTCCAACAAGCGCACCAACATGGGCACAATCTTTTTATTTTTCATCTTCATCTCGAGCTTGGCATCTTCAGCAAGATTTAGGAGCAAGTATGACAACACTGCATGGAAAAGAAAAAAATTAAGACATTCACTGCAGCCTAACAATAATATTCAACACTTAATAATATTTAACACCTAACTATACTAAACATGATTTTGCCAATTGTTTTTTTCAAAAAAGCTTTCAGCAGTTTTTCATGAAAACCAGTCATGAGGTTATTCAGAGCTGAACACAGTAGTCAGTTCAAGCAAAATGTAACAAATTATTGGTTGAGGGGGTAAAGACAGTTATTTTCAAGGTACCGCAAATTTACCTCTAAGGAGCTGCTCTTGTTTCTTGACGAGACCAAGAAATTTCTTGTACCCTTTTTCATAATCCTTCCTGTTATCACGTGTCCAGATTAAAGATTGAAATAACCAGGAGTCTTACTACTAGAAAGTTGCATTACAGCTGTACATGTATTGCAAGAAAAACCTGAGTTTACTAGATAAAAAAAATCGTGTTTTTAAGAGAAATTTAATTTATTTACTTTTTTAAAAATACAGATGCAAATATTTAACAAATTAATGGTGTATTGGTCAGTGGGTTGGACTTCTGATCAGAAGATCGAGGGTTAACTGGGATCAGAAGATCGGAGGTTAGGATCAGATGATCAGAGAGTCGGGATCAAAAGATTGGAGCGTCAGGGATCAGAGGATTAGAGGGTTGAGAGGGATCAGAGGATTAGAGGGTCGAAGATTGGAGGGTCGAGGATCAGACAGTGGTTAAAGCTTGGCATCTCTATCATGTCTTTTCCTCAGACTACAATCTTAACCCTTTCACTCCCAAGAGTGCCTTAAATCAAAATTCAAGACGGATTCCAAATTTCATTTTGTAAAATACTTAAAAATAAATAGTACCATGTAAAAGTACTGCTGAAGAGGTTTCATTTGAATGGTCATATGATAGGATTGCATCCACAGACTCAGAAGTTAGAATTCATAACTAACTCTTGGTGGGAAAGCGTTAACTCCACTTTGTCTTTTTCCAGCCAGGTGGGTACTGGTGACAAACTGTTTAGAGCTACCCTACAATGGACTAGTATCCCATCCAGGGGGGGGGGGTTATACTCCTAGTTGCTTCATGCTACAGAAACTGTAGTTAGGTGCTGGTTGTGTGGGCTACAGAACACAGCAATGGTTCACAGAAGCAATAACTGTTTTTTTTTTGCTAAAAGGATATTGTTTTTCTTTTTTTCCAGTTCAGCAGACCACTGGTCATATCTCTTAACCTCATGTTCCATGATCTGCATGCACATTGCACCAATCTTGTAATGAATGATGATGGAATGGAACTGAGAGAAGCTGGAGAAACAGAAGAAGACGTACACAATGTTGGTTGTCAACTCCGTGCTTTTTTTCCAGTCTTCTCGTAACACTCTTGACAGAGCACCCAAAACAGGTTCTGGAAAAAAAGATGAAAAACTTCACTTTTTCTCTCACTGGCCAAGCAAATTAATAGCCAAACTCTGAATGCCCACTAGCTGTTCATAAACTGCTTCTTAAAAAAGATTTAAGGACGGTGCCTCCTTTTGTTACTGTGCATACGTTCTGTGCATCTCGGGATACTCGGGTTTCTTAAGGAATTTACCCCCTAATACAACAATATTTTTGCACGGTTTATGTCTATGTGGAAAAAGCAGATCTTTGCAAGGGCTATCAGAATCCAAAAAGAAAATTGGGGGTAACCATACATTTTTCAGAGATAATTGAGCTTAAATTTGGAAAGAAATTCCTATACGTTCTTTACATTTCAACACTTTTTTAGAGTTAGGGTTGATTAATTATCTCTGAAAAATGTGCGGTTACCCACATTTTTCTTTTTGGATTCCAATAACCCTTCGTAAGATCTACTTTTTCCCCATAGTCATAACCTTTGCAAAAATACATCTGTATTAGGAGGCACCATCCTTAAATATGAGAATCAGAAGTCGGTCTAGTACTTGTCAGTCTATTGTCTGGGTATGAGCATTCCTGAATAGTGCTGCTGTTGATGACACTGACAACATAGCTGAATGACGCAATGCCCATGTTCCTTCTATCACTTTGAAAAATTGGAGAAATAGATACTGGGGTAATATTAATTTTGTGTACTCCCTCTTACTGTCCAAACCAAACTTGGCCCCTAGATGGCCACTAACTCTGTATCTCTAATGGGAAAATCCATTGGAAACAGCCTCTCCATTGAAAAGCCCATGTTTAGTGGCACTGAATTTGAACATTCTCAAACATTTTATCAGCACTGCCAACAAGAGTACAGGGCTTGAACTTGGGGAATATGATCATTGGTATGAAGCCAGTGATCCCATTAACTTACCATTCACTGCAAGCTCCTCCAAGTTATCAGGATTCCTGGATAGCTGCAGGATGAGGGCTGTTCCCCTGATCTTTTCAGGAAGTTCTTCGTACAGCAACTCCACATACTCTTCTATATCGTTTATGTTAGCTTGCTCATCAAGCTGTGACAGACATTGAGAATCATTATCATACATGTAAATGAAAGTAATGAAACAAGTAAACTCCTTTTATGATTTTTAGGCCCCACCTTAAAATGATCTTGTCTTGTGTTGTCTTCTAATAACCCTACAAACTAATGTTTTCAAAACTACTTTCACCTTTTCCACCTTGGGGAATCCCCTCTCATTGCCCACCTTCCCTCCCCCATCCCCACAATCCCCTTCCCCATCCCCACAATCCCCTCCCCCATCCCCACAAATAATAATAATAATAATAACAAGGTGCTTAAAAACACATTTTACAACCTATGGAAGTCTCAATGCTTTTACCTCCCCCATCCCCACAATTACCTCTCCCATCCCCACAATTACCTCCCCCATCCCCACAATCCCCTTCCCCATCCCCACAATTACCTCTCCCATCCCCACAATCCCCTCCCCTATCCCCTCCCCCATCCCCACAATCCCCTCCCCCATCCCCACAATTACCTCTCCCATCCCCACAATCCCCTTCCCCATCCCCACAATTACCTCTCCCATCCCCACAATCCCCTCCCCCATCCCCACAATCCCCTCCCCCATCCCCACAATTACCTCTCCCATCCCCACAATCCCCTCCCCCATCCCCACAATTACCTCCCCCATCCCCACAATCCCCTTCCCCATCCCCACAATTACCCCTCCCATCCCCACAATCCCCTCCCCCATCCCCACAATCCCCTCCCCCATCCCCACAATTACCTCTCCCATCCCCACAATCCCCTCCCCCATCCTCACAATCCCCTCCCCCATCCCCACAATCCCCTCCCCCATCCCCACAATCCCTTCCCCCATCCCCACAATTACCTCTCCCATCCCCACAATCCCCTCCCCCACCTTGTTCAAAGACTAGGTTAATCTTGTCACTAAAGGCTATAAGTTTAAACTACACATGTAGTATGTGACATGAACCTTGCTTTTCTCAGATACTGCTTCACATTTAAATGAACTCTATAACTTTGTGCTTCCTCTTACTATAGGTTTTTACCTTAAACATGTCTTAGCTAAAACGTTCAATAGTAACCTATAATATACCTCTGTCCCTTCAAAGTCAGCAGCAGCATTCTTTAGACTGTCAACCTTTTCTTTACCTGAGGATTCGAAAAGTGGAAGAAACTTAACATAACAAGACACAATTTAACCTAGCACCTAGAGACAATATGGGTAAGCCCTATCGTGTGAATTGAATGTAATATATGATGTAAAGTGTAAACTTTTATGCTCCCAAAAGAGCTTTTCAATGTACAGTGATATTAATTACAATTTACAACATCATCAAAGTCTCAACTATCATCATTATCATCCAAACAAAAGAAAAAACAGAAATGTACTAATTACTAAAACCTAGATCAAAACTACATTTAAGAAGCACTGCTTAATGACACCTTAATCATATCATCTTTTAAACATCTTCTTGAACGTGCAGAGTGAAGATGCTTATTTAGTAAAAGATATTCACAAATAAATTTGAGGACTCTAAAGATGTCAGGAATCACACAATCAAACCTTGACTTTTCCACAACTTTGTTTGTAGATTTTTCTGTGGACACTGACAGTGTATTCATGCTTCCAAGAAAACCATCAGTTAATTATCAGATTTGATACCAGTGCATGTGCATGTATGTCTAAATTACTGGTAGTTGAATTTGTTACACTGTTTTACTTCCAGGCAGCACATTCATTATTCTCTAGAGGTTGTGTTGCAGGTCTTGTACAGCAAGCTTGCAAATAATTTTTGTCCATAAGCATGTCATTTGTCAGGCCAGGGTCAAGTTTTGGCCGGACAAGAAGCCAGTCTGGTTGGACAAAAATAATTTTCATAGTTAGAAATTCAAAATTAGAGAGTGCAATCCATTTCATGCATTTCAATATTATTTCAATTTCCCTTCAGCTTGAGATATTTAAAATTTCCTAAAATACACAGAACTACAGCAACTTTTTTTTTCGGAACATCATGCAGACAAAAATGGTCTAATAATAGTCTGTGTCTTCCTCTTTGATTTTGAAGAGTCTCTTCAGATTTTTCTGATGAACTGAGGTCCCAAGAAGAATTTTGCTTTAGAACACATTTGGCTGGTCATTGTTTGTAGACTTTCCTGGGTTTTTTGGTTTTTGGTTTTTTGTCCAGAAGAAGTGTTCGGCTGTCACTTCATCATTGTTGCTGGACACCGTTCAATTTCCTCATTGAAACTTTGGTCAAGATTTTGAAATGATCACCATGATGCAACTAAGAGTGTGAACTGGTCTATAAAATGAGGCCTGAGATTTTAGTTGTATTTGGTTGAATATAATTCACATTAAATGCAGCCTGATTATCTTTTAGGGTGTGACTGCCAATTGCGCAAATTAACATGGAACATATTGGCGACTGTTTAGTACGTGGCTTGAGAGAAGACACGAGGCACGTGATTAAATTACGTTGTATTGTAATTGAATTATAAAATAGTCGCTTGATTTTTGGCCACGAAGTTCAAGTTTTTTTTTACTAAATAAGAAATCCCCATTCAGAGTGTCCAACCAGGCTAAGCTTTCGCCGGTCAAAACCTAAAATCTACCAGACATTTGTCCGATGACCAGCTGTTATTTGCAAGCTTGTACAGTGTTTTGCTTGTATCTTATGGTGGGCAAAAATAGCACAGAAGTTATTTCCCAGGTATACAAATTTTAGGGAGACAGCGTGGCCGAGTGGTTAGGGCACTGGACTTGTAATCCGGAGGTCCCGAGTTCAAGTCTTCCTCTCTGACCACTTTGATTTGTTTCACGGTAGTCCTGTGTTCAAATCCTCAGCCATGCTTGTAAATAGCCAACTGGTAAGCCTTCCACCAGTTCATACTTTTAAAATGTTTATGTTTCATTTGTCATGTTACTTTCAGAGGTTTATAGTGTCCCCAATTAGCACTGCTGTGCTAAATACTCCAACACTTAAACAGAGTTATTATCACTATAAAAACACCGCCCACTTGAGATGGTGGCCAAGGCTAGAAAGGGTCAATCACCACATAGGTCTTACAGTTAATTGCAAATAGCTGCAGACTCCAGGGGCCCGTTTCTCGAAAGTCCCGATAACTTTTCGGACCCAGAGCTATATTTTAAAATCAACATCTATAGAATGGTGGTGTAGCTTTTAGCCCGCAAACCAGCTTGACCTGTTTCAACTTAGAATTTTACTTCTTAGCTTTAAAACCAACAAAATTTGAATCTTTAAGGTAAATTTTACGCTCATATTTCTGGGCCCGAAATTTATCAGGACCTTCGAGAAACGGGCTCCAGAACACAAGGGACTAGGTTTGATGCTAGTCCCACTGGCTGGAGCATGGGGACATTCCATGCTGTAAGGACATTACCTTTTGCCTTTCCCCCTCCCGTATCTTTCCTGTTCTGCAGGTAGTACAACAGTTGTTCCACCTCAGGAAGCTTGGTTGGATGAATAAGCTTACATTTTTCAATGATTTCTGAAGCTAACTTTGCTATGTTGGTTGTAGCATTAAGGCTCTGTAGACGAATCCTGTTGAAATATAAAGTTGTTGTCAGTGCAACATCTTTGATTCTTTATATTTTACATTATTTATATTTTATGATGATTTATTTTAAACAAGGAACACATTTTTAATAAATAATTTGGGCCTCCTTAATTTTACATAATTAAATAACAATTTTTCCGAATTAAAATTTTATTGAAATTATTTGACATCAGATTCCTGCTTTCTGTCTAGTTTGTCTTACTTGTAACAAAAATTGCGGGTTTTACTGTTAAAAAGTCGGCCAAATGCAACACAAACTATCAGGAACCAGAAATTACTACAAAGAAACCCGTAGCTAGGAAACGAGTAACGCTTACAGCCGCTCACGGCACAAATCTGGTATTTTGGATCCGAAAGTCGCAGTAAAATTTCACGCCAAGATTTTTTTTGTTTGTGGCTCGACTTTCCATTCAGATGAAAATTGGTCTAACACATCGCTGGAACGTCTTGTTTCGTTTGTAATTCCAGCAAGAAATTTTAGCGAATGCTGTAAGTTGTCAATAAGCTTAAGGAGGCTCGCAACAGTTTTTTTGGCCTTGGAGTGTATCTTTTGAAGTCAAAATTTCGCATAGAAGATAAACTTCGATTTCCTTGATACTACACCACCTTTTCAACAAATGATCAAAGTTTATTTTCTTACTGGTTTCCTGGCAACAGCTGTCACCATAGCAACGGTAATGGACAACCCCTCATTTTAAATAATGTCGAATATCTCGAAAACTAGTCAGACACTTTATGACGAGACTTAAACTATTTGAACTACTCAACTTGTATGCGAATTTAGGGAAAAATCTGTAAGAGCGTTTTCACGTAAATCATGATTCATTTTTTACGGGCTGATTTTGGTCATTCCTGCAATTTTTTCCAATATTTCAAAAAAGATAAAACTTAACACTTTCTCTTTTCAGTTGAAGGATCTTTTATGATATCAAAACATTCTTAATGTACATTGAGCTTCCTAGGTGGCTGCGATTTTAAGATATTTATATTTAAAAACTGCTAAAATGCAGCACAAATCAGCCAAAAAGTCCGTAATTTGCATAAATAGAAATGTTTCTAAACTGCCCTTACAGATTTTTCTCTTAAATTGATTGACGTTAGAATAATAATTCTTTTTGATGTTCCAGCAAGTTTTAGGCTGAATAAACACTTCGTTTATTAGATAAGAAGGCTGAATCTCGGTCAGGTTTCAGTCGTTATTAACTTTCAACGAGCAACAGTATTATTTTGTTTTTCCTGGTCTATTTCTCGGTTATTCACGTGCAATGAATATTTATACACGCTGCGCTTGTGTCCTCTCGTGCATTTATAATTCCTTCTCATATTTTTTTTTATTATGAGAAGGAATTATAAACGCACGAGAGGACACAAGCGCAGCGTGTATTAATATTCATTGCACGTGAATAACCGAGAAATAGACCAGAAAAAACGAAATAATACTGTTGCTCGTTGAAAGGTAATAACGACTGAAACTTGACCAAGATCCAGCCTTCTTATCTAATAACAGAAATGTTTATTCAGCCTAAAACTTGCTGGAACATCAAAAAGAATTATTATTCTAACGTCAATCAATTTAAGAGAAAAATCTGTAAGGGCAGTTTAGAAATATTTCTATTTATGCAAATTACGGACTTTTTGACTGATTTGCGCTGCATTTTAGCAGTTTTTAAATATAATTATCTTAAAATCGCAGCCACCTAGGAAGCTCAATGTACATTAAGAATGTTTTGATATCATAAAAGGTCCTTCAACTGAAAAGAGAAAGTGGTAAGTTTTATCTTTCTTGAAATATTGAAGAAAATTGCAGGAATAACCAAAATCAGCCCGTAAAAAATTAATCATGATTTACGTGAAAACGCTCTTACAGATTTTTCCCTAATTTCGCATACAAGTTGTGTAGGTTGAGTAGTTCAAATAGTTCAAGTTTCGTCACAAAGTGTCTGACTAGTTTTCGAGATATTCGACATTATTTAAAATGAGAGGTTGTCCATTACCGTTGCTATGGTGACAGCTGTTGCTAGGAAACCAGTGAGAAAATAAACTTTGATCATTTGTTGAAAAGGTGGTGTAGTATATGAAAGGAAATCGAAGTTTATCTTCTATGCGAAATTTTGACTTCAAAAGATACACTCCAAGGCCAAAAAAACTGTTGCGAGCCTCCTTAAGTCCTTATATTTTTGCTTACACTTTCTGACACTCCTTCCGTTCGCCCAACATGGGCTCCCCCATCTCGCCAAGAATAACAGCTTCCAGCTCATAATTGACAATAATGGCCTTTTCTGTTGGATGGGCATCAATGCTACCTCCTTTCACCCTCCTAAAAGAAGAGAAAACTTAATAAAAACCAATGGAAATCTCGAAATTGTTGACGCTGGTGCTGCAGTTACAGCGACAACAACATCGGCAGAGTAGCTAATTATTTAAACATAGGCTTAATTTCCTTAGCAATCCACAACATCAACACAAACAATCTCACCGTTTTAAATACCGTGCCTCGTCCTGCATTATGACGTTTGGTGAGGCTAAGAAATGTATTTCCAGTGGCGTAGATGAACGCTCCAAAACCTTCGCAATACGAACTCCATTTCCCCAGCTGCCATTTTCCAAAGTATTTCCCGTGTTGAATGCTGGGAAGGCCTTCTCGGTTGGTATTTTACAAGGACTGGACTAATGGACATGAGGAAAAGGAAACGCATACGCACACCGAAGCAATAAGCAGGCCCGCATAGCGTGCACGGCCTATTCGGAAGAGAGGAGGTTATGGGATTCACTTTGTTGCAAATAAACATGCGAGAAGCTAGTATTGTGCTTAAATAGTGTTATTTTATTAGCTTCCTGTTCTTATCAGCTGTTCTTATCAGCTTGTGTAATTTGTTATTCTAGACAGTATATTCAGTTCAATGTCAATTGTGTTTGTTTAGCTAGCCGCTGACCAGCCATTGCCAGATTAGTGTACTAATGGCAATTATCACAATTAAAGATTAAAGATTTTAAAAGGAATTAATAACTCAAAGAAAAAGACACGAGCCAAATAAACTTGCTAGAGGAAATAACAAGCAAATATTACACGCAACATTTTATTTCTCGTTCTTTAAAAGAGAGGTCAGAATGAAATAATTTCAGTCCGTTATCATGAAAGAAAAAAGACTAATGTTCGTAATGCGCATTTGATTATTCTTATAGAAAATGCGCAATATAAATATTAAATATTATTATTATTATTATTATTATTATGAACTGTTAAAGAAATACACGCAAGGTAAAGCAAGAAACGCAGATGAATTCCTTCCCTAGTTCTTCAAAAGTCAGGCGAGAAAGAACATCACAATATACTAAACAGCCAATATTACATGGCCCACTCCTTTCTCTTGTCGCGCGGGGCGAAACTCACTGAATCAGGCTTCTATAAAAGTTTCAGTTAAAAGTAGGCTGAAAACAATTCCTTAAAACTTTTAGGTCCTTGTAATAACAGTAATATCTGAAATTTCATTTATAACAATTAAAAATTTTCCTTAACAAATAGTTTTTTAATTAGATTCAATATTTATAGAGCTACTGTTCTACAATTTAGCACGTTTTACCCTCTCCGTATCCGCGATAATCGAACGCACTTGATTGCTAGGTAACATGATGACGTGACAATAGACACGTTCAGTTACATTTTTACTCGACTGACACCTGCGAAGAAAAAAAAAAAGATGAGCTCTTGCAGTTGACAATAGCCACAAAAAATCACTTTTTTTCTTTATTAGCCAGCCCGATTTTCCTGAAGCGGACTCTCAGTTGCAAAAGAAATGTTTCGCGCTTGTGGAAAAGAAATATCGGCCAAGTTATTGGTAAGTATACATTGCAACAGTTTGCTAAGAATCGACTTTTCTATGAAAAAATAAACATAAGGCATAGAAGGTCTTATAGAAGAAGGTCGTGGGTTCTGTCTGAGAAACGAGGTGCTCTCTCTTTGCTTTGACACTGTCACCATACGGACATTATCTCAATAAGTAGACTAAACATGAATAAATAACTTTAAAATTAAAAAATGTGCTGTGTCAGAAAAAAAAACAAAGAAAAGATTAAAAACACTGACGAAGTGAAAGTGAAAAAAAACCCTGACTAAATGACGTCTCCTGGTTCCTGGTTTCAGAGTTCAATAATACGCTTATATGCCTATTATCCCCAGCAAGTTCGTTCATTTCTTCCTCACCTTTGTCCGCCATTTGCTTCTTGGTGTTTGCTGTGAGCCAACTAGCAGATGAATGTGACGAAAGTGATTTTCCTTCAAAAGGGCATTCAGGGGCGTTGTTCCCTGGTCCGTCCGCGCACCAGTGTCGCGGCCCTTCTTAATTGACTATAATATTTATATACGCTCTTACCCTTGTATAAAATATTATAATCAGGAAGGGCCGTAAGAGAGCCGATGAACATGATGAAGGCCGTAGAGAATTCTTTGGGTGACTGATAATTATCCATGGCTACGGTGAAATCCAACATAAAGTAAGGAACGGACCATTAGAAAACTAATAAGGGTAGGGGTGGGTGTGGTTAATTTTCGAGCTGTACGATTTTTTTCGTCAACATTTCCCTTGCAGGAATATTTTTTTTCCGTAGGCAAGAACATTCGCTGTGCATGAATTTTTTTCTCTCAATTTCCCTTGCATGAATGTTTTTTTTTTTGTATTTCGCCCACGCCCCCATAACACTTACGACCACTTGACGGCCCCGTGACATCGCCCTGACCTGTCCGTCACGGTCATCACGTTTTGACCGTAACACCCCCTGGCAATACTCGAACAAGAACACTGATTTCGGTCTCTTTCGCTCCTTCGTCACTTATTCGTTAGAAGTACATTTTTCCAAGCACTCTTCGGAATTCACCGACAATTTCCGACTGATTTTGCTTATGCACACCTACGATCGAACGCGCGCGCAAGCGAAGAGCGCGCGCGTCGCCTAACGCGATGACGCGACAATGGACTCAACCGACACTTTCGAAAAGCTGCAAGTGTCAAAGGAGTCGATGATCATTAGGGTGAAAACATCGTCTCGTGTTTTTAAAAAGAGCAAAATTTTCAAGCTTACGGACAGTCGATGGGAATGTAGTAAAGATAAAGTATTGACCAATTTGCTGGTAAGTGAGAACAAAAAATTACTAATTTTCTTTTAACGTAACGTCGCTCTTCATGTACGAAGACTCAGTGAATACAATTGAAAAAGCGATTGAGGCCAACCGCAAGTAAAAGATTCAAACGTTTAGAAACACTGCAGTTGCATGCAGATAAGGCGAAGAGAAAAATCATGGGGTTTTTTTAATGACGATCTATTAGGGGGTGGACAAACCAAACGCGTTTTACCCAAATTTCTTGGAACGATTTAGAATCTGGCTATCATGATTACTTTAGAAAGCCCCGATTCTCGTTCACCAATCCATGAAAAACATACAAACTGTGCCAAAAACCCAAGCAACAAACAAACAAATTAAACAAAAAGAAAAACATCACGTTTGCTCTGAGTGGTTGAAGTCAACAAACCCAGAAGAATTAAAGCCTGAACATGCATATGGAGCGGGTTGTCAATTGAGTGTCGAAAGTAATTTCCGTTTGCTTTGGTTTTGATTTACTCTGCTCAGTGATTGGTTAAAAAAACAAAACGATTAGAAACCTCGCCCCGAAAAAGCGAAAACCAATCGTGATGTGTTCGCACGAGACGCCGTTTATAGGAAATGTTTCGTCGCTAAAGAAGGCAGTATTGCCGAAACGTTGGTGTTTTTACCCAAAAGCCTTTCTAAAAAAAATGTTTCTTCATTGTTGCATGTATTTCCTTCGAGTTCTGATTGGCTCTTTGCGTTTTTTTGCAACTGCTGTGATTGGCCGGTGTAATTACTTTGGATTTGGTTTCACGACGCTCATTTAAAAACCTCCTTCATCCAAGTTTCTCCTGCCAAATGACAAGAGCATTACTACCAAAAAACAGGGCGAGCAACGACTAAGGGATTTACATTTTTAATAGGATCATCTCCTTATTATTTTGTCGTTTTACAAATAAATACAGCTACTTTAATATCTACTTTTCTTCTCAGTCGGCTGCCATGATGTGACCTATTACGTCACTGAATACGAATACAAGTACACAAACCCTAAAGGTGCCACAGCAATACCAACGTCCGTAAAATATTCATATTTTAAATCCATCGTTTAAAGTAGGTTTCCATCAATTTCTTTCAAAATTGACAAAATAGCTTAATCGCAATAATACTTTCTTGTTATGAGATCCGTTTGTTAACTTGCGGAGATTTCTTCTAATTGTCAGTGACGTAAAAAATGGCGTCCGCAGAGTTTAATTTGATTCCACTCCTTGAATCCATAATTTGATTCCGTTTTTACTTAAAAGGTTTTCCGCAACTGCCGTTCTGGATTGGCCGGTTTTGTAGATAACATATTTCGATTTAGGGCGCCTTTTTTAGATATGTTTCAAAAAGCCTGAAAATCTGTTCTTCCCATTGCTAAGCAACGAAAAATAACAAAACGGCCAAGCTAAAAGTACCGTTTCCTTTTGGCATTTTAGCAAAGGGATACCTGTAAGATTCCAAAGCATTCTGATCTCAGTAATCTCAACGGGACTAAGATACAACAATCCGATCTGTAGATAACACCTTTTGGTTTAAATATATCACGGAAATCTTTTCTAGTTTTTCGTGAATTAGCCTCAATCTTCCCCAATCTTAATGCTTTACATTTTACTTGTCACTTCTTTGGCATTTTTCAACCGTAGTAAACTACCACTTTGAGGTTTCCTTCGGTTAGAATATAGATCTGTACATTTGGTTAAAAAGAGACTAAAGCATTGCTCAGTCCCTTTTGGAGGTTGTAAGGATCAGCGAATGCTCCTGATTCCAGCGATGGCCATCATGATGCGATCCTCCACACCCAGATCAGTGACGACCTCGTGGAACCTAAAAACACAAAGGTAAATCAAACAAAACATGTAAAATACGAGGAAACAAAAGGAGCAAAGTAGTGCCTTTCATAGCACCATAACATCACCAGTGTATTAATGTAAACGTATTAATGCTTTTTTACCGAACAGTGTTGTTAAACACGATGATGCATCAAGTTCAATTTCCGTTGTCTTCTACATTGAACGCACCCATTTCACAGGCAGGTAGATTGAACAATCAAGCAATCCATACCAACTAACGGATTAAATCAGCTAACCAGTCACTGAGCCAGCCAGCCTGTTAGTCGGTCGGTCTGTTAGCCTGCGTAGCAGTCGTTTCCGAGCCAAGCGGAGACGCGTGGCTCACGCTTCTCCCACTTGGCTAAAAGGAAACGGAAACGACTGCTACGCAGGCTATCGGTCTGTCAATTCAATCAAGCACGCAAGGACGAAAGCTACTGACAGGTGGTTCCGTAAATCGATCCAAGAAGAAAGCAACATACAACTAACTCCTGGGGGGAGGGGGGGTGACTGGGATGCTCGTCGTCTCCCTTAGGGGTGTAAATTGCAGATTTTGGTCTCACTTAGGATGTTCAGGACATATTTTTACTCATACAGGTATCGCTTAGGGTAGACTATGAACGAAAACTAAAATCTAATAATAGAATACAGCATTCGATGTAAACACCTTAAGCACAATTTACATCTATATCTACATCTACATTTTATTATGTCAGTAAAATCCGTAAGGATATCGCAACAACTGAACAAAATGTTAAAAAGTAAACACAATATATAAAATTAAAAATAGCCGAAAAAAAATAGTAGATCTAATAATGATTAATTAATTAGGTAGATATGCAAGTCACACTTAAAAGTAGTCAATGAGTTACTCTCTGCAATTTTAGCGGGTAAGCTATTCCAAAGTCTAATAGTCCTTGGAAAGAAGGAATAAAAATAGGTGTCCTTAGTTGCCTTATCTTATTTAAATCACCATAGCTATTATTCGGTTGTCTGTTTTAGCATGGTCTCCTCTAGGGATCAAATATAGCCTGAGCAACGCCCAGATTGGTCTCCTTTAGGGTTTTAACTCTACTTTTCCGACGAGCATCCCCGTCCCTTTCATATGAGAGTCCCTCCCCCACCCCACGGGAACTAACTACTTAACCGATGGATTGACTTACTTGTCAGGCGATGCTTTAAGTAGGGCGTTAATGTGCGTCAAGGTTTTACTCGGAGTAACTTCAAGTGCTTCCAATACATTGCAGAAGTAATCTGGCGAAAGGAAGGAGGGAGGCGTTGTTATGTTAGGGACTTTTTACTTGCATACTATTCACCACATAGCCAATAATTGTCGAGTGGATTGTGAGTAGTATAATTTTTCTTGGTTTTCAAGTCAGGTCGCACCCGTTTCATCACTAATATCAGTCAAAAGCTTTTGAGTGAATATCAAGGCCTTGATAATTCTCGCTATCATCACAGTGAAAGCCGAATTCAATAATTACTTTAGTACATAAATGATTATTCCGGGTTTTCAGCTGGGTTTTGCTCACCTCTGCATCGTTTGCATTCGAGTCGGTTACAACACTGAACACGTCAGAATACAGCGGCTTTTGAAGGCAGTTTTCTCACAATTTCGCTCTTTTGTTACACGTTTGTTAATGTTCTTCTTATGCCTAACTGATAACATCTTCCGTAATTTAGAAAGAGTTTTGTGGAGGTACATGCCAGTGTTCATGTTTCGGCAGACATTTTTCACAAATGAACACCGCGGGTGACGTAACATCGCCTGCACAAATCTCAATGTCGTTCAAGAATGCAACCGCTACATGCATTTTAGAAGTATCTCCAAATACAACGTCAATTAGCTGTAAGCATCTAGCCAATGAGAATAGAGATAGCCAGTAGTCATAATCACCTATATCAGCCAACAGCTGTTGAGTGGAGTGAGGGGTGAGCTCGTGAATCCGCAGTATACTCTCAGTGTAAGAGTGCATAGTGCCACGAGCGATGGATCCAAGCCAGTAGCTCCCAGGGTGACGCTCATCTTCATCTATGGTGCAAACAACACAGGGTCACTGTGAGCACAACTACAGCTTGAACCCTTCCTATTAGAAATAACGACCTAAAAAAGCCGTGGTCTACCACTTAGTGTTTCACTTTCGAAAAAATTGTAGAATGGTCACAAAGGAACTTGACTACACAACAGCGTAGCTACAAAGCTTTTACACAGCAGTTTCTGCAGTAGAATTTTTAGCCATTCTGATTTGACCTAAAAAGTCCAACATAGCAGGTAAAGGATGGCCTAAATCTCAAGAAAAAATGAGTCAATAGACAAGAAAACACTAAATCTCCATCACAAATAACTCAGTGACACATCGCCTTTTTACGACCTGTTTAACACTACAACGTCTTCATTACAACCACGTTTTTGACTTCAGAAAGCTTATGCAGTCAACGTCTTATATTACGCCATCGTTAATCGGTCCAAACAGCCACTGCGAGCAAATTTCATGGCCCGTCGACGGGCGGTCGTTATAACGTGTTCTATGGCACTTTATTTTAATGTGCTGTGAAGCTGTCATAGCCATACCTTGTAGATCTGGGAATGGCAGATTACCAGCTTTCATAGCGGCCTCCAGTGCAGGGTTTTCTTGTGTTATAAAAGGTTCCAGTTGTTGAGGAAGAGTCAAAAGATAATCACCAATCTGACGAAGAAAAGGAAATAAAGCGTTTACGACAAAGGCAAAAATAACCACACGACCACGATTTTCTCGCCATTTATCACGGCTTGCGGACAATCGCAAAGGAAAGCTTTATGAGAAACAGGGCTAACAAACAGCCCGGCCCTCGATCTAATTTTCGTTAAGTAATGAAAGCTTTCCATATCATGGCTTTACAATCACGAATATAGCCTTTACCCGCAACCAGTGCCTCTAGATTTTGAAGTACTAAGCTTTACGTGCATTCTACATCAGAGTGCGTGAGTCACTAAGTGCATTAAAAGTATCTGCAGGCGAAAGACAGTTTTTACTCACGTGTGTAACGTATCCGAGAGGTGAGAAGCTAAATGTGGGGAGTTCATCACTTAGTGCTGCCCCAGACTCAGGAGACGTGGCCGACCAAACCTAAAGAACGGAGCAAAGTATGTGTCAAAATACAAATTAGCCTACGTAGCAAGCGTTTCCGTAGGTTTTTCCGCCCATTCGAGGCATTTTCGCTTTTTGGCGCGCGAAAATTGGGGCGAGCGCAACACGGATGGAAGGAGCGCACTTTTTTTCGCTGGCCCCAATTTTCGCGCGTTCAAAAACGAAAAATGCTTCAAACCTGCGGAAAGCCCTACGGAAACACTTGCTACGCAGGCTAAATACAAATAAGACATAGTATTCAACTCCTATAACGGTTTGTGGAAACTCATGCACAACTGGCCTAATGCACTGTATAATGCGAGGCTTCACATTTTACTTGGAACACACTGGTAGTGCGAAGCTCACGCGTTAAAATCCCGTTCAAACCTTCAACTTTTTGCCTGATTTATTTACACCGGTTACGGAAATAAATTCGTATAGTACAAGAAAATGCGACCACCTAAAATGAGAAAGAGTGTTTATGCATGAATACACGAGCGAATAGAGATACACTAATAATTATTAACAGATTAATTTATCAACAAAACATATCTTAAGGAAAAAAAAATGACCTGAAGCTTAGGAGTCTGGGCAAGCTGCTGCCGTATTTGAATGAAGACAATGTCAAATGCAAATGTGTGAAATCTCTCATTCAAAGCTTGCAGCTGATCGGCAACACTGGATAGCACAACAGCAGATTCACCAGCTAAAACAGGAACAAAAATAACGAAAAAAAATAAAAGTTTAAGTGTCAAAAACATCCAACAGTGGCTCTCCTTAGTTGCAGCTTATTAAAGACGACAACATACAAAATAAACAATGATTGTATGCTTTGCACATTATGATATCCATTGTTTAGTAAAGATTTTGCTTATTGGATTTATAAATGACATGTTTCACTTTTCCTTTGTTATATTTACTTTATTTTTTTGCACCGTGACATTCACGTGCTGCTAAAGAAGTGATAACATTTTAAATCTTTTGAGTGAGGATATTTTAATTTGTTGGATGTGTTCGTCTTTTTTTGAGAAAAGGTTTATATTTTATTTTAAAAAAATATATAAAAAAAGCGTAGCACTTCATTCCTTGTAATGATGCGTTTTATCTTTTGGAAGATAACTTTGACAGCATATGTCTGTTTCAAATGCCCCCTCTTATTGATTTGTCCCGAAGAATTTGCCTAGGCCTTGTCTAGCATGACACAAATAAACAACTAACAGATTATTACACATAAATAATATTATATACTGTTATACACTGCTATATACATAAAAGAGCACTGCAGCGTATGACAGATCAAATAAAGAAGAAAGGAGAAGTGTATAGCATTAAGGAGAAAGAAACAGAGTATAACATAAAGGAGAAAGGAGAGGTGTATACAGAGTAACATTAAGGAGAAAGGAACAGTGTATAAAATAAAGGAAAAAGCAGCAGTCTATAACAGAAAGGAGGAAAGCGCACAGTATAACAGAAAGGAGGAAGGAGCAGTGTATAACATAAAGAAAAAAGAAGCAGTGTTTAACATAAAGGAGGAAGGAGCAGTGTATAACATAAAGAAAAAAGAAGCAGTGTTTAACATAAAGGAGGAAGGAGCAGTGTATAACATAAAGAAAAAAGAAGCAGTAATTAACATAAAGGAGGAAGGAGCAGTGTATAACATAAGGGAGAAAGGAGCACTGTATAACATAAGGGAGAAAAGACCGGTGTATACCATAAAGGAGGAAGAAGCGATGTAAAACATAAAGGAGGAAGGAGCAGTGCATAACATAAGGAGGAAGGAGCAGTGTATCACATAAAGAAGAAAGAAGCAGTGTATCACATAAAGGAGGAAGGAGCAGTGTATAACATAAAGGAAGAACGAGCAGTGCATAACATAAAGGAGAAAGAGGCAATGTAAAACATAAAGGAGAAAGAAGAAGTGTATAACATAAAGGAGGCAGGAGCAGTGTATATCATAAAGGAGGAAGGACAAGTGTATAACATAAAAGAGGAAGGAGCAGTGCAACATAAAGGAGAAAGAGGTAATATAAAACTTAAAGGATGAAAGAGCCGTGTATAACATAAAGGAGGAAGGAGCAAGGTATAACATAAAGCAGGAAGGAGCAGTGTATAACATCAAGGAGAAAGGAGCAGTGTATAACTTAAAGGAAGAAGGAGCAGTGTATAATATAAAGGAAAAAGAAGCAATGTAAAACATAAAGGAGAAAAGAGCCGTGTATAAAATAAAGAACGAAGTAGCAGTGTAAAACATAAACGAGGAAGGAGCAATGTATAAGGGGGAAAGAAGCAATTTAAAACATAAAGGAGGAAGGAGCCCTGTATAACATCAAGAAAGAAGGAGTACTGTATAAGATTAAGGAGGAAGGAGAAGTGTTGTTCACCAAGGAGGAAGGAGCAGTGTATCACATAAGGGAGGAAGGAGCAGTGTATCACATAAGGGAGGAAGGAGCAGTGTATCACATAAGGGAGAAAAAGGTAGTGTAAAACAGAAAGGAGAAAGGAGCCGTGTATAACATAAAGGAGGAAGGAGCAGTGTATAACATAAAGGAGGAACGTGCAGTGTATGACATAACGAAGGAAGGAGCAGTGCATAACATAAAGAAGGAAGGAGCAGTGTATGACATAAAGAAGGAAACAGCAGTGCATGACATAAAAAGGGAAGGAGTAGTGTATGACATAAAGAAGGAAGGAGCAGTGTATGACATAAAGAAGGAAGGAGCAGTGTATGACATAAAGAAGGAAGGAGCAGTGTATCACATAAAGAAGGAAGGACAAATGTATGACAAAAAGAAGGAAGGAGCAGTGTATAAAATAAAGGAGGAAGGAGCAGTGTATAACATAAAGGAGGAAGGAGCAGTGTATCACATAAGAGAGAAAAAAGCAGTGTAAAACATAAAGGAGGAAGGAGCCGTGTATAACATAAAGGAGGAAAGAGCAGTGTATAACATAAAGGAGGAAGAAGCAATGTATAACATAAAGGAAGAAGGAGCAGTGAATAACATAATGAAGTAACAAGTACTGTATCACATAAAAGGGGAAGGAGCCGTTTATAACATAAAGGAAGAAGGAGTAAGGAATAACAAAAAGGAGGAAGGAGCAGTGTATAACATAAAGGACGAAGGCGCAGTGTATAACAAAAAGGAGGAAGGAGCAGTGTATAACATAAAGGAGGAAGGAGCAGTGTGCAACATAAAGGACGAAGAAGCAGTGTATAACATAAAGGAGGAAGAAGCAATGTATAAGATAAAAGAGGAAGGAGCAGTGTATAACATAAAGGACGAAGGAGCAGTGTATGACAAAAAGGAGGAAGGAGCAGTGTATAACACAAAGGAGAAAGGAGCAGTGTATAACAAAAAGGAGGAAGGAGCAGTGAATAACATAATGAAGTAAGAAGCACAGTATAACATAAAGTCGGAAGCAGCAGTGTATAACATAAAGGAGGAAGGAGCAGTGTATAACATAAGGGAGGAAGGAGTAGTCTATAACAAAAAGGAGGAAGGAGCAGTGTATAACATAAAGGAGGAAGAAGCAGTGTAGAACAAAAAAGAGGAAGGAGCAGTGTATGAGATAACAGCAGAAGGAGCAATGTACAACCTAAACGAGGAACGAGCAGTGTATGACATAAAAGAGGAAGGAAAAGTGAATGACATAAAGGAGGAAGGAGCAGTGTATAACACAACAGAGTAAGGAGCAGTATATAACATAAGGGAGAAAGGAGCAATGTATAATATAAAGGAGAAACAAGCAATGTAAAGTAGAAAGGAGGAAGGAGCCCTGTATAATATCAAGGAAGTAAGAGCAGTGTATAAAATAAACGAGAAAGGAGCAGTGTATAACATAAAGAAAGAAGAAGCACTGTATAACATAAAAGAGGAAGGAGCAGTGTATGAGATAAAAGAAGAAGGAGCAGTGTATAACATACAGTAGAAAGGAGCCGTGTATGACATAAAGGAGGAAAAGCAGTGTATGTCATAAAGGAGAAAGGAGCAGTGTATGACATAAGAGAGGAAGGAGCAGTGTATAAAATAAAGGAGGAAGGAGCACTGTATAAAATAAAGGAGGAAGAACCAGTGTATCACATAAGGGAGAAAAAGGCAGTGGAAAACATAAAGGAGGAAGGAGCCGTGTATAACACAAAGGAGGAAGGAGTAGGGTATAACATGAAGGAGGAAGGCGCAGTGTATGACATAAAGGAGGAAGGAGCAGTGTATAAAATAAAGGAGGAAGGAGCAGTGTATAACATAAAGGAGGAAAGAGCAGTGTATCACATAAGAAAGAAAAAAGCAGTGTAAGACATAAAGCAGGAAGGAGCCGTGTATAACATAAATGAGGAAGGAGCAGTGTATAACATAAAGGAGGAACGAGAAGCGTATAACAAAAAGAAGGAAGAAGCAACGTGTAACATAACTTGAGGAGTAAAGAGCAGTGTATAACATAAAGAAGGAAGGAGAAGTGTATAACATAAGGAAGAAAGGAGCACTCTTTGACAAAAAAGAGGAAGGAGCAGTGTATAACATAAAGGAGGAAGGAGCAGTGTATAACATAAATGTGGAAGGAGCACTGTATAACATAAAGGAGGAAGGAGCAGTGTACAACATAAAGGACGAAGGAGCAGTGTACAACATAAAGGAGGAAAGAGCACTGTATAGCATAAACAAGGAAGGAGAAGTGAACAACATAAAGAAGGAAGGAGGAATGTAAAACATAAAGGAGGAAGGAGCCGTGTTTAACATAAAGGAGGAAAGAGCAGTGTATAAGAAAAAGGACGAAGGAGCAGTGTATATCATAAAGGAGGAAGGAGCCGTGTATAACATAAAGGAGGAAGGAGCAAGGTATAACATAACGCAGGAAGGAGCAGTGTATAACATCAAGGAGAAAGGAGCAGTGGATACCTTAAAGGAAGAAGGAGCAGTGTATAATATATAGGAAACAGAAGCAATGTAAAACACAAAGGAGAAAAGAGCCGTGTATAAAATAAAGAACGAAGGAGCAGTGTAAAACATAAACGAGGAAGGAGCAATGTATAAGGGGGAAAGAAGCAATTTAAAACATAAAGGAGGAAGGAGCCCTGTATAACATCAAGGAAGAAGGAGCACTGTATAAGATTAAGGAGGAAGGAGAAGTGCTGTTCACCAAGGAGAAAGGAGCAGTGTATAAGAACAAAAAGGAAGAAGCAGTGTATAAGATAAAAGAGGAAGGAGCAGTGTATAACATAAAGGAGAAAGGAGTAGTGTATAACATAAAGGACGAAGAAGCAGTGTATAACATAAAGGACGAAGAAGCAGTGTATAACATAAAGGAGCAAGAAACAGTGTATAAAATAAAGGAGGAAGGAGCAGTGTATAAGATAAAAGAGGGAGGAGGAGTGTATAGCATAAAGAAGGAAGGAGCAGTGTATGACAAAAAGGAGGAAGGAGCAGTGTATAACATAAAGAAGGAAGGAGCAGTGTATAGCATAAAGGAGGAAGGAGCAGTGTATAACAAAAAGAAGGAAGGAGCAGTGTATAACATAAAAGAGGAAGAAGCAGTGTATCACATAAGGGAGAAAAAGGTAGTGTAAAACAGAAAGTATAGCATAAACAAGGAAGGAGAAGTGAACAACATAAAGAAGGAAGGAGGAATGTAAAACATAAAGGAGGAAGGAGCCGTGAATAATAAAAAGGACGAAGGAGCAGTGCATATCATAAAGGAGGAAGGACAAGAGTATAACTTAAAGGAGGAAGGAGCAGTGCAACATAAAGGAGGAAGGAGCAGTCCATAACATAAAGGAGAAAGAAGCAATGTATAATATAAAGGAGAAACAAGCAATGTAAAGTATAAAGGACGAAGGAGCAGTGTGTATAACATAAAGGAGGAAGGAACAGTGTATAACAAAAAGGAGGAAGGAGCAGTGAATAACATAATGAAGAAAGAAGCACTGTATAACATAAAAGAGGAAGGAGCAGTGTATGAGATAAAGGCGGAAGGAGCAATGTAAAACCTAAAGGAGGAACGGGCAGTGTATGACATAAAAGAAGGAGGAGTGGTGAATGACATAAAGGAGGAAGGAGCAGTTTATAACATAACAGAGTAAGGAGCAGTGTCTAACATAAAGGACAAAGGAGAAACAAGCAATGTAAAGTATAAAGGAGGAAGGAGCGGTGTATAAAATAAACGAGAAAGGAGCAGTGTATAACATAAAGAAAGAGGAAGCACTGTATAACATAAAAGAGGAAGGAGCAGTGTATGAGATAAAGGAGCAAGGAACAGTGAATGAGATAAAGGAGGAAGGAGCAGTGTATAACATAAAGGAGAAAGGAGCCGTGTATGACATAAAGGAGGAAAAGCAGTGTATAAGAAAAAGGACGAAGGAGCAGTGTATATCATAAAGGAGAAAGGAGCAGTGTATGACATAAAAGAGGGAGGAGCAGTGTATAAAATAAAATAGGAAGAAGCAGTGTATAACATAAAGGAGGAAGGAGTAGTGAATAACAAAAAGGAGGAAGGAGCCGTGTATAACATAAAGGAGGAAGGAGCAGTGTATAACATAAATGAGGAAGGAGAAGTGTATAACATAAATGAGGAAGGAGCACTATATAACATAAAGGAGGGAGGAGCAGTGTACAACATAAAGGACGAAGGAGCAGTGTATAGCATAAACAAGGAAGGAGAAGTGAATAACATAAAGAAGGAAGGAGGAATGTAAAATATAAAGGAGGAAAGAGCAGTGTATAAGAAAAAGGAGGAAGGAGCAGTGTTACTGTATAACGTAAAGGACGAAGGAGAAGTGTATGACATAAAGGAGGAAAGAGGAATGTATCACACAGAAGGGGAAGGAGCAGTGTATGACATAGACGAGGAAGGAACAGTGTATAAAATAAAGGAGAAGAAAGTAGTGTATACTATAAAAGAGGAAGGAGGGGTGTATGACATAAAGGAGGAAGGAGCAGTGTATAAGATAAAAGAGGAAGGAGGAGTGTATGACATAAAGGAGGAAGGAGCAGTGTATAAGATAAAGCAGAAGGGAGCAGTGTATAACATAAAGGAGGAATAAGTAGTGGATAACATAAAATAGAAAGAAGCAGTTTATAACATAAACAAGGAAGAAGCAATGTAAAACATAAAGGAGAAAGAAGATGGTATAACATAAAGGAGGAAGGAGCAGTGTATATCATAAAGGAGGAAGGACAAGTGTATAACATAAAGGAGGCAGGAGCAGTGTATAACATAAAGGAGAAAGAAGATGGTATAACATAAAGGAGGAAGGAGCAGTGTATATCATAAAGGAGGAAGGACAAGTGTATAACATAAAGGAGGAAGGAGCAGAGCAATATAAAGGAGGAAGGAGCAGTCCATAACATAAAGGAGAAAAAAGCAATATAAAACTTAAAGGACGAAGGAGCAGTGTGTATAACATAAAGGAAGAAGGAGCAGGGTATAACATAAAGGAGAAAGAAACAGTGTATAACATAAAGGAAGAAGGAACAGTGGAGAAAATAAAGGAGAAAGAAGCAATGTAAAACATAAAGGAGAAAAGAGCCGTGTATAAAATAAAGACGGAAGAAGCAGTGTAAAAGATAAACGAGGAAGGAGCATTGTATAAGGGAGAAAGAAGCAATTTAAAGGAGTCAGGAGCCCGTATAACATCAAGAAGGAAGGAGCAGTGCATAAGATAAAAGAGGAAGGAGCAGTGTATAACATAAAGGAGGAAGGAGTAGTGAGTAACAAAAAGGAGGAAGGAGCAGTGTATAACATAAAGGAGGAAGGAGCAGTGTATAACATACAGAAGGAAGGAGCAGTGTATAACAAAAAGGAGGAAGGAGCAGTGTATAACATAAAGGAGGAAAGAGTAGTGAATAGCAAAAAGGAGGAAGGAGAAGTGTATAACATAAAGGACAAAGGAGCAGTGTATAACATAAAGGAGGAAGCAGCAGTGTATAACAAAAAGGAGGAAGGAGCAGTAAATAACATAATGAAGAAAGAAGCACTGTATAACATAAAAGAGGAAGGAGCAGTGTACGAGATAAAGGCGGAAGGAGCAATGTAAAACCTAAAGGAGGAACGAGCAGTGTATGACATAAAAGAAGGAGGAGTGGTGAATGACATAAAGAAGGAAGGAGCAGTTTATAACACAACAGAGTAAGAAGCAGTGTCTAACATAAAGGACAAAGGAGCAATGTATAATATAAAGGAGAAACAAGCAATGTAAAGTATAAAGGAGGAAGGAGCCGTGTATAAAATAAACGAGAAAGGAGCAGTGTATAACATAAAGAAAGAGGAAGCACTGTATAACATAAAAGAGGAAGGAGCAGTGTATGAGATAAAGGAGGAAGGAACAGTGTATGAGATAAAGGAGGAAGGAGCAGTGTATAACATAAAGGAGAAATGAGCCGTGTATGACATAAAGGAGGAAAAGCAGTGTATATCATAAAGGAGAAAGGAGCAGTGTATGACATTAAAGAGGGAGGAGCAGTGTATAAAATAAAATAGGAAGAAGCAGTGTATAACATAAAGGAGGAAGGAGTAGTGAATAACAAAAAGGAGAAAAGAGCTGTGTATAACATAAAGGACGAAGGAGCAGTGTATAACAAGAAGGAGGAAGGAGCAGTGTACAACATAAAGGAGGAAGGAGCAGTGCATAACATAAAGGAGGAAGAAGCAGTGTATAACATAAAGGAGGAACGAGAAGTGTATAACATAAAGAAGGAAGAAGCAGTGTGTAACATAACTTGAGGAGTAAGGAGCAGTGTATAACATAAAGGAGGAAGGAGAAGTGTATAACATAAAGGAGAAAGGAGCACTCTTTGACAAAAAATAGGAAGGAGCAGTGTATAACAAAGGAGGAAGGAGCAGTGTATAACATAAAGGAAGAAGGGCAGTGTATAACATAAAGGAGGAAGGAGCACTGTACAACATAAATGAGGAAGGAGAGGTGTATAACATAAATGAGGAAGGAGCACTGTATAACATAAAGGAGGAAGGAGAAGTGTGCAACATAAAGAGGAAGAGGCAGTGTATAGTTTAAAGGAGGAAGGAGCAGTGTATAACAAACGAGGAGGGAGCAGTGTATAACATAAAGAAGGAAGGAGCACTGTATAACATAAACAAGGAAGGAGAAGTGAATAACATAAAAAGGAAGGAGAAGTGTATAACATAAAGGAGAAAGGAGCAGTGTATGGCATAAAAGAGAAAGGAGTAGTGTATAACATAAAGGACGAAGAAGCAATGTATAATATAAAGGAAAAAGGAGCAGTGTATAAAATAAAGGAGAAAGGAGCAGTGTATAACATAAAGGAGGAAAGAGCAGTGAATAAAATAAAGGAGGAAGGAGAAGTGTAGAACATAAAGGAGGAAGAAGCAGTGTGTAACATAACTTGAGGAGTAAGGAGCAGTGTATAACATAAAGGAGGAAGAAGCAGTGTGTAACATAACTTGAGGAGTAAGGAGCAGTGTATAACATAAAGGAGAAAGGAGCACTCTGACAAAAAAGAGGAAGGAGCAGTGTATAACATAAAGGAGGAAGGAGCAGTGTATAACGTAAAAGACGAAGGAGCACTGTACAACATAAATGAGGAAGGAGAAGTGTATAACATAAAGGAGGAAGGAGCACTGTATAACATAAAGGAGGAAGGAGAAGTGTGGAACATAAAGAGGAAGAGGCAGTGTATGGTTTAAAGGAGGAAGGAGCAGTGTATAGTAAAGGAGGTAGGAGCCGTGTATAACATAGAGGTGGAAGGAGCAGTGTATAACATAAAGGAGGAAGGAGCAGTGTATAAAATAGAGGAGGAAGGAGAAGTGTATAACATAAAGGAGGAAAGAACACTGTATAGCATGAACAAGGAAGGAGAAGTGAATAACATAAAAAAGGAAGGAGAAGTGTATAACATAAAGAAGAAAGGAGCAGTGTATGGCATAAAAGAGAAAGGAGTAGTGTATAACATAAAGGACGAAGAAGCAATGTATAATGTAAAGGAAAATCAGCAGTGTATAAGATAAAGGAGAAAGGAGCAGTGTATAACATAAAGGAGGAAAGCGCATTGAATAAAATAAAGGAGGAAGGAGAAGTGTATAACATAAAGAGGAAGGAGGAATGTAAAACAGAAAGGAGGAATGTAAAACAGAAAGGAGGAAGGACCCGTGTTTAACATAAAGGAGGAAAGAGCAGTGTAGAAGAAAAAGGAGGACGGGGCAGTGTTACTGTATAACATAAAGGACGAAGGAGAAGTGTATGACATAAAGGAGGAAGGGGCAATGTATAACAGAAAAGAGGAAGGAGCGGTGTATGACATAAAGGAGGAAGGAGCAGTGTATAAGATAAAGCAGAAGGGAGCAATGTATAACATAAAGGAGGAAAGAGTAGTGGATAACATAAAATAGAAAGGAGCAGTGTATAACAAAGAAAGAAGAAGCAGTGTATAAAATAAAAGAGGAAGGAGCAGTGTTTATAATATAAAGGAGGAAGGAGCAGTGTATAACGTAAAGGAGGAAGGAGCAGTGTATAACGCAAAGGAGGAAGGAGCCGTGTATAACGTAAAGGAGGAAGGAGCAGTGTTAACGTAAAGGAGGAAGGAGCAGTGTACAACATAATGAAGTAAGAAGCACTGTTTAACATAAAAGAGGAAGGAGCAGTGCAGGAGATTAAGGAGGAAGGAGCAATGTACAACCTAAAGGAGGAACGAGCAGTGTATGACATAAAAGAGGAAGGAGTAGTGAATGACATAAAGGAGGAAGGAGCAGTGTATAACATAACAGAGTAAGGAGAAACAAGCAATGTAAAGCAGAAAGGAGGAAGGAGCCGTGTATAACATCAAGGAGGAAGAAGCAGTGTATAAAATAAACGAGAAAGGAGCAGTGTATAACATAAAGAAAGAAGAAGCACTGTATAACATAAAAGAGGAAAGAGCAGTGTATGAGATAAAGGAGGAAGGAACAGCGTATAACATAAAGGAGGAAGGAGCAGTGTATAACATAAAGGAAAAAGGAACAGTTTATGACATAAAGGAGAAAGGAGCAGTGTATGACATAAAGGAGGAAAAGCAATGTATATCATAAAGGAGAAAGGAGCAGTGTACGACATAAAAGAGGAAGGAGCAGTGTATAAAATAAAGGAGGAAGGAGCAGTGTATAACATAAAGGAGGAACGAGAAGTGTATAACATAAAAGAGGAAGAAGCAGTGTGTAACACAACTTGAGGATTAAGGAGTAGTGAAAGGAGCAGTGTATAACATATAAAAAGAAGAAGCAGTGTATAACATAAAAGAGGAAGGAGCAGTGTATGAGATAAAGGAGGAAGGAGCAGTGTATAACAAAAAGGAGGAAGGAGCAGTGTATAACAAAAAGGAGGAAGGAGCAGTGTATAACATAAAGGAGGAAGGAGAAGTGTATAACATAAAGGAGAAAGGAGCACTCTTTGACATAAAAGAGGAACGAGCAGTGTATAACATAAAGGAGGAAGGAGCAGTGTATAACATAAAGGAGGAAGGAGCAGTGTATAACATAAAGGAGGAAGGAGCAGTGTATAACATAAAGAAGAAAGGCGGAAGCAAGGAGTAATTGTGAAGCTTAATTTTTAATTCAATTATTGTAATGCGCATTTGAAAACTCCTACTACTTGCGCAATATAATCTGTAAAATTTTAAATTAATTAATTAATTAATTAATTCACCTTAACAGTTGGCATACATGTAGGTAAAAGAAAGAAAGTGTGAAATTCTATCAGAGGAAATTGCTATTAGACATTCTGTTATTGCTTTCTATTATCTCTACTGCACAAAAATCAAAGTGTTCGTTTATTTACTTCATTATAGCATGAAAAAAGCACCAAGACCGAGAATATTGAACATCTTTGTAAAACTAAAGAAATTACAATTACTTAGAAAAAAAAAAGGTCTTTTAAGTAATATTGTAGTTTCCTCACCTGCTTAATGACTTTTGGTTTATAAAGCTGCCTGCTATGACGTTTTTTCATATGACTATGACTCTGGGATAGAGCCGAAATATTGTATGTTTATCGTTGTATTGTAATAATCCAAAACCTGGTTTTACAAAGATGTTGGCAATTCTCAGTCTAACTTCATTATGTTGCAATGTATCAGCGAAACAATTTGTAATGCATAATTACCTGTCTGGAGTTTCTGCTGTAATTCATTCAGGGCACTAAATTCTGATGGTCTCTCTTTTTGTAGGTAATTGTACCAATGAAAAGGTCTCAAATGAGCAGACGATCTTTCTTGTTTCGTTTGATGTTCTTGGTTGTAGGAATCTTCTTCAGTGTTAAGGATTGCAGCAAGAAATCGTTTCTCCAGATTGTCCATTTTTAGAAGTAAATCACCTGATAAAATGTGGGGAATCACAAAGTGAAAAAGATGAATAACATCAAATATTATGAGGGAAAACGAGGTACACTAGATACAGGGTAAAGGTAGGTTAAGTCGCACCAAGGAGGCCCACACGGCAGGAACTTATCCTGGTTTCTGTAGCATGAAGCAACTGAGAGTATTGCTACTCCCCCTGGATGGGATGCTAGTCCATCGCAGGGTTACCCCCAGCAGTATGTCGCTGGTACCCATTTTATACACCTGGGTGGAGAGAGACAATGTGGGGTAAAGTTTCTTGTCTAAGGAAACAACACAATGAGGTACACTAGACACAAGTATAGCATTAATGTGCAACTGAATCAGTGTTTTGTAGCAAAATACAACACAGTGGTATTACACTATATACTCCCACTATCTTGATCACCTTTCTGAAAGCCTGAGAATGGATACATAAGAATGTGTGGCTTATAAGCCCTGTTCAGTGTTCTCCTTAATATCAGGTGGTAATCGGTAAAATTTACTGCTTGTAACATTGTTTGTTACTGGTTAGCACCACATCAGTACTAAGATCTGGATTTAAAATATCCAACAGATTTGGATTGTGAAAAGATTTATATCGGATTGAATTGTGAAAAGAGTTATGTCAGTCACGCTATGTACCATGTAAGTGTAGTAACTTATCTCATTATGTCCATACGTTCGTCCGATATTCGTCTCTTGACGTTTCTACGCTCGCAAGGTAATAGTCTTATCGATGTCTCGCCGCGCGTTTCTACGTTCGTAAGGTTTCTCCCTATCTTAGTACGTTCCTAAGGTATACGTCTTTTCGGCATTTTTCCGTACGCTCGCACATTCATCAAGTGTTTATCTTATCTTCTCAACATTTCTTCGTGCGTTAGAACGCTCGTAGAATATTAGTTTTATCTTCTCTACGTTCGTCCGGATGGTAGTTGCTCGTCAGTAAGGTGCTGTTAGACCTATGTTTTTGACATTTCCCCGTACTTTAGTTCATTCAAGTTATTAGTGTTATCTTCTTGACTTTTATCCCTAGGTTGGTATGTTGGTATGGTGCTGTTAGTCTTATCTTCTTCTGAACGTTTTCCGTTGGTGTCTTCGTTAGGTGTTTTAGTCTTACCTTCTGTGCGTTTCTCCATACATTAATACATCCGTATTTACAGGACTCAAGACTAACTTTTCAGCTTAGTAGGCTAGTGGCTAGTGAGAGGTTTGATTTCACTAGCCAAAATAAATTAGCCACACTTTCTTTTGCGTAATCTTTTTAGCCGAGTTAAGGTGGCTTACTACAGTTTTTCTGAGACACAATTGCGCGCGCTGAGAAACTCCTTCTGACGCCATTTTTTCTTTCGCGCGCGCAATACTTTACGTCATCATCGAGAAAAAGCTGAAAACATCTCTGAGATCTGGCTTGTAGAAATCGCTCGTGGCGTACTATTAGCATTCTTTATCATGAATGGACGAAGTCTTGAAGAAGTTAGTGAGCGCTACCGGTATAAAATATCTGTGAAACCTCGACAAAAACCTCGAAGAGTTGTTGTAAAAATTCTTATGTTTATCGCACGCGCCATATTGCGCTATTTCAGCGCGCACTTAAGTTGCACGCATGCTCAGTTTTGCTCACGAAGGAGGTCGCAAAAAAACTCGCAAATCGATTTTTTGATCCCACTCTACTCGAAAACTGACCGTATAACCCACAGTCAAAAATTCAGAATCAATTCATAGTGGTAAGTTTCACCTGTAGACAAAATATTAGCAAAGTCTGTAAGAGAGATTTTTAGAAATTCTCAAAAAAGCGAAAATTCGAGATTTTCTTCATTAGCAAAAATTCTGCCTTACAGATTTTCATTTTCTTTTGCATAGTTATTTATTTATAGCCACTTTCCAAATCCTGAAAAATTGAGGTAGGGACGTACGGCTAGATTTTGAGAAAAAAGCCCTAAAAAAGTCTAGTTTCCAGTCCCCTCCTAGCACTCGGTCTGTTATAAATGATATTTTCTAAGCTTCTCGTATTTCTTTTCCAGGATAATGAGGGTTAATATCATTTCTTTTAACAGTTGTAGCAACAAATGACCCAAAAGAAAACTCCTGTTTGCTTTAAACTAAAGTTTTAAAAAGGTTAACTTTCTCTTCTGAAAACTGCAGTAAGCCACCTTAAGTACTTTAAACATGCCTCTCTGTAATCTCAAGAGGGAAGAACTTGAATGTTGACTATTCTTTCCAACAGTTAAATATCCTCACACGATTACAAGGCGGGATGTAGTTCACGCCTCTCTTTTCCGTTTCGGTCAGATCATGACGAATATCTTATATGAGCCTGTCATCGTACGGAGAATCGTTGGGAAGCCAAACTAACATTGTTCGAACGTTGTAAGGTACAGAGAAACGTAAAAAGGCAAGGCTGACGCAGCACTCAGCTCACGTACGGAAAAACATCTACAAGAGGAGACTAGAAACATTGAGCAGAAAAAACTAATAAGTTTCGAACTTACTAAGGTACGGAGAAACGTTGAGAAGACATATATAATAATAATAATAATAATAACTTTATTAACGTGTCAAAACTGTAGTAGCTGAGGGGAAAAGTCCCCTCTACTAATTGTGGACACCTAACCTGCCTAACTAAAAACGTAATTAAAATATATAAAATGGAAAATATTTATATACATTTAAAAAAGCCTAATTACAACAATTAACTAAGCTAAAAAAAACTGTAAAATCTGTTTCTTCAACTATATTAAAATATAAAAATAAAAATTATGTTAAAAATAAAAATTATGTTATGTAATGTTGGCGGCCAGTCATTCTTGGCATAGGTTGCAGCCTCGACAATCACTGACATTTGCAGCCAGCGCAGTGAGGTCCCGATCACGTATAACGTTCTTAAATTGCTTCAAAGAGGGTAAATTTCTTAGTCTAGGAGTGAGATCATTCCAAAGTTTGGGCCCTAGGTAACGAAGTGAGTGTTTTCCACATGTTACCGAAGAGAATCGAGGTTGAACAAATTCTCGTTTTCTTAAATTATATAAGCCACTGTCTAATTCGAAAAGATTACAGAGTCTCTCTGACAGCAATTTATGCTTAATTTTATACATGAAGATGGCAATGTCCTGTAATCGCCTGTTGTACAACGATGGTATGTTTGCTTTTGTCAGTAGTTCCTCATAGCAAGATTGTTTATCCTTAAATACTGTCCTAAGTCCTCTTTCTTGTACGCGTTCAAGCTTTCTCCTGTCGCTAGCCTTGCAGAAGTGCCAGGTGAGGTGACAGTAAGTTAGGTGTGGTAAAATGGCAGCTTTATATAGTTGCAGCTTTGCTTCTGTTGGTATCAGGTTTTTCAGTCTCATAAGGACTCCAATCCTTTGACTTGCTTTCTTACACACGTTGTTGATATGGTGGTTAAAGTTTAGCTTACTATCTATCGTCACTCCCAAAAGGTTCAGCTTCTCTGTCGACTCGATTTCATTTCCTTGAACGCTCATGGTCAGATTTGTTATCTCTCTTTTATTCTGCACTGTCATGGTTTTGTATTTATTATAGTTACCCTTGAGCATGTTTTCTTCATACCATTTAGAAGCCTTATCTGCATTCCTGCTAAGTGATGACTTTACGTTTGCGAGATCCTTTCCTGCTTCGTAAATCTGATGGTCATCCGCGTACATAGAAAGGTTCGATTTAATTTCATAGGCCAGGTCGTTCTGGAAGATGTTCCAAAGAAGTGGCCCTAACGCAGATCCTTGTGGGCATCCTCTGTTTATCACTTGCCAAGAACTTGTCTGTGATCCCATTCTGATTCTGTTTTGTCGGTTGGAGAGATACGAGCGTAGAAGATTGACGGTGTTTTCCTCAAAACCATAGGCTCTTAACTTGTTAAGCATGAGTCGCGGGTGGAGTGAGTCAAATGCTTTTGACATATCCGTAGATAAAACAGCTACACATTGGTGCCCGTCCCTCGCAAGTTTCCATTGTTCCACCAGGGAGACAAGGGTTGTCTCGCAACTATGAGATTTGCGGTAAGCGGTAATGCAATCTGATAGGCGACTTTCGAATTGAGAAGTGATTTGTTTGCTAATCAGCTGCTCAAAGACTTTGTCCACAGCAGAAAGGACTGTAACCGGTCTGTAGTTTTCTTTGTCGAGTGGATCGTCTTTCTTAAAGACAGGTATCCATTCTCCCCTTTTCCATTCACTTGGCCACTTTCCACTGGAGATGCAGGAGTTATATAACTTAGTGAGGGGTGTGGCTAGTTCCTTTGCTCCCAGTTTCAGTACTTTAGCCGGGATAGTATCATTACCCGTTGCCTTATTTGTTTTAAGCGATTGGAGTGCACACAATACTTGCGTTGAGTTGGTAGGCTCAACAGTTATTGCTTGTTCATTTTGACAATTTGATCTAATCCGAGCTAGACTTGGGTGATTGCATAGTTGTTTCTCTGATTGCTGAGCCCTGTCTCCGCCAATACTGTCGGCAAGGGTGGCAAAGTGACATGCTAGAGTCTCGGCAACGGTTGTTTGATCACAGACTACGGTGCCGTTAACTTTGAGGTTAATTTCTGCTTGTTTGTCAGTACAAGTCTTCGATCCCAAAAACGGTTTAAAGGTTTTGAAAAATTCTTTTGGATTTGTCGTTAGGTCATTGGCTTTCTTTTTCCAATATTGTTTAATTGCAATCCTGCGTTGTCTCGTTGCTTCATTGCGACACCGTTGTTTAACCTCCCAGTTGTGCGCAGATTTGTCATTGTAATACTTTGCAGCGGCTCTTCTTTTTGCCCTTATAGCATTTTTCCACGATGTTGTCATGTAAGGGACATCTTTAGATCTCACCCGCATCTTTTTCAAGGGAAAACATTCATCCACTATATCATTCATCATAGTTTTCCAGTAAAATTCCTGATCGTCTACATCATCAAACAGATCTCCCACGTGCCATGGAGCTGTGGCTAACTCATTTGTATACACTTCCATGTCACAATTCTTATAATTCCTAAAAGTGATAATTTTATTCTGATAACGCTTTACTGTCTCCTTCATCAAGCCGTATATTAACAGGTGATCGCTCAAAGCTGTATCGTAGGTACCACATTGCATGAACATGTCAGATCTGTTGGTAAGCAAAACATCAATTAAAGTGCTGGTGGTTGTCGCACCTTTCCTTTCAATTCGAGTAGGCTCCTTTATTAGGCATTCGAACCCCTGTTCCGATTCCAAATCAATAATCAGTTTGCCTTCGCTCCTATTAGGTCGTAACCTATCGAGATTCAGGTCACCGATGACAGCAACAATGCCTTTCTGGAGAGAGGCCCAATTGCCAATATGGCTTAATTCGTCCTCAAGTGCGAGCTGGTAGTTTCCAGTTAGCGCTCTCGGTGGTCGGTACATTCCAATCATAACCATCTCCCTTCTACCGACTGTAATCTCCAGCGCGATTGCTTCGATGCATTTGTATGTTCTGTTGAACTTCAGCCTTTTACAAGGGATTACAGCAGATACAAAAGCCAGAATGCCTCCTCCACCTTTCTTTCGATCATTGCGAAACAGTGTGTAACCTGGTATATTGAATTGACTGTTCGGGTAAGTTGAGTCAATCTTCGTTTCCCCGATAAAAATGATATGCGCTTTTAGTTTGTGGATCACATCGACAAGCTCATCGAACTTATTCTGGATGCTGTTTAACACGTCACAAACACGTTGGTTGCAAATGCACTACAGTAGGGAGAAACGCTGCCAACGTACCAGGATACAGAGACTAATAAAATACGCAACTACTAACTTACGGAGAGACGTTACTAGACAAAATTAATTTCGTAAGAACGTGTGTGACGTACGGAAGAACGCCGAACAGACAAACTGGACTATTACAGTGGGACAATAAATTACGTTGAAATGAGACAACTAAAATCGCCCTGACGTACGGATAAACGTTGAGAAGACAAGACTAATACCGTATGAACATACTAACGTACAGAGAAGCGCTAAGCAGTGTCGACTTGTCGTACGAATGTACTAACACACTGAAAATCTTAGGAAGACCAGAACAATGTCGTGCGAACGTGCTAACATACAAAGAAACGTTGAGAAGGCTAGACTAATAAATCGACGAACCTAATTACGTACGAGAAACGTTGTGGAGACGTTACGTAGAGAGAAACGCTGGGAAGGGAAACTATTGTACGAATGTACTATTTGTACTTTTGTACTATTGTACTATTGTATTGTACTATTGTAATATTGTACGAATGGAAAAAAGTCGATAACAGAAGACTAAAGAATTGTGTGAACCTATTAACGTGTAGACAAATATCATATGAACGCACTAATGGACCTTTCAAGGAAACGTATGGTGAAACGTTCTGAACTGTGAAGACGGCTAATTTCGTTCCAAAGTAGAAATGACGGAGAAAACGTTGCCATCTGAGACACGAATTAGTAGGGAAAAACGTTGAGAGGACAAAATAAGTATCATACGATAACGAACATTATGATATCCTTCTACGGAATAAGTTTTAGTTTCTGCTCACTCAATTTGCTTTTGGGATCCGATCATCAGAAGCAATATTTAGTTTGGTTTACATCCAGTGTTTTAGTGCTTTGAAGTTTTCACTAGCCAAAATGGCTAGTGAAAGCGCAAAACCTACTGGCCAAAACGGAATTTCTACTAGTCTGTGACTAGTTGGCTACCGTTAGTCTCGAGCCCTGCGTTAGATGCTCACAAGGCCTTGAAACACGAATCGCTAAAGCCGAGCGTTTTGAAGCTTTTCAAGAAGATTGTGAATCTAGTATCAAGGGCAATATTCTGGGTTTGACAATGACACTTCCACTCCAGGGTACAAAAGGATTTTCAGCAACACTGTTTTACCTGTCTGGAAAACGGACTTATCTGTTATGCTGAGAACTAAGGAGAAGACTGCTGTTATGCTTAAAACATGTGCGCATCATATCATACTGTAAGAATAAGGAGAGAAGTTGTTTACCACAAATCTGAATCAAACGGAATGCATTCTGGAACATTGTCCAGTCCTCGCTGAGTCCTTCACTTGATAGAGCATCTACTTTAGGATCCATATCAAGGGAACATTCTTTTCTTAAAATTGAAATGCATTCATCCATCCGTCCTGCATAGGCACCAAAGAACTCCTGTAGATACAATTTAAAAATAATAAGACCAGTAACTGGTTTGTGGCTGCACAAAAAGATCGTTAAATAAACTTTACTAGAACCCCCTGGAATACACAAGAAGAGTGTATACCAACTCTTACAATGCAGTTCCTCATGTCAACCAACCCTTTCATTAACAAAAGTGCTCATAAGTTTAAAAAATAAGACATATGACAGACACATTAATTAATTTTTTAATAGAACAAGACTAGTGCTAGTTTACTGGCAGTTGATTCTGTCTACAATGTGTGCTAGTATCTTACAATATGGTCATACTTCCCAGCCTTATAGTATCTTACAGGTAAGAAAATCATGCTCAGTGGCATCTATTTAAATGGTCAGATTTATTGCTGGCTAGGTTATTGACACATGGTATCACTGTAAGTCTGACAGGGGAAGAGTTTAACTTTTGCTCCGGTCCCAACAAAAACAACCCACACATTAGGGAAAACAGGAAATTAACACTGTATTTAATGAGTACAAACAGTCAGTGGTTCTCCAATAATAATAATAATAATAATGATAATAATAATAATAAATAAATAAATAAATAAATAAAAACTTGAGATCAGTGCTAAAGAGCACTCAGAATAATTAAATTCCTACACAAGATTGATCGAACTTTCCAGACTATAATATAAATATATTTTTTTTTATGGAACACACGATTACAAGGAAATAATTTGACATAGCTATAATAAAGTGTAACTTGATTTGGTCAGAGACCCTTGGATTTCAATTCCACTCTCACCTCCAGAACATGACACAGTCCATGTGCTGCATGGCCATCAGTTAGCTCAACACAATACTCAACTGCCTGTAGAAAATAATAAAATGAATAAATACTTTAACATTGTAGAAATGAGTTAAGGTATTAAACAACTCTTCCATTCCCAAGGAGCAGAACCAGTGACCAGCATTTATAACCAGCATCAGCTGTAAAGATGACTGGCTAGTTGATAACTGAAAATGACTTAAAGATAACACCCCTGGGAGGCTTTCCTTAGCTTTATGACCACCTGATTTCCTTGTGGATATGGCTTTTGGCATCACGTTGAAAACAACTCCGCAGGCAGTCCTCATAGGGGAATTGTTTGCAACGTGGCATTCTTTGTGAAGGGGTCTGTTCTGGCGTGTAACAGATCGGACACGTAAATTTTGAGTTTCCTTGAATGCCTTTTTAATGCCATTCAAGGAAACTCACCAAGACAGAGTCAGAGCAGCAGGACCAATTTCTGTAGCATAAAGCTACTGCTAACTGGGGGTATAACCACCCCATCTGGGTGGGATGTTACTTCATTGCAGAGTTACCCTAAGCACTTATTTAACTTTGACTCATTAAAATACATCAGAGGGGTTACAGAGGATATGCCATCCAGATTTTTGCCAACAAGCACTGGGTTAAGACTGGGATTCAAGCTACCAACCCTGAGATATAACGTTTGGCACATTAGAAATTCAAGAAACCACCACTCCTTCAACAGCAGACATAAATTCTCCATGCTCAGCTAAGAGGAAAATTAATGAAATACTTGCAGTGCTTAACTTGACTTGTGCTGTGCTGAAAATATTGTAGCTCAAATATACAAAACAGGTGGAAAGTAAAACAAGTAGTTTTAATTCAGTAACACTACTTGGAATTAAAGAGTGCATGATATACACTACCTGCTCTGAAAGATGAAATATTTTCTCCACAGATTCAGCCATGAATCCTGCCGTCTCCATGAAGCCATCTGCATGCTGAAATTGAGTAGAAATTAAATACAATATTTTACTTGGCAGAGTTTATTATAAATAATTATTAATGTTGACTGGTACCTGGTTAGCTCAAAGCTTTATATATACCTTAACTTAAAAGTGAATGGATGCAAAGGTGCCAACCTCTGGAGACCTGAAATCTGGTGGCTGTCACCCCTCATTGACAGTGCCCCACCCCCTCTGGATCTGCTGTTGACTTTCACTCTTTGGAATTTATCCAAATCAATGGTTGCTCATATGAGAAATGATGTCCTCAGTTTCTAGAAGCTTCTCAAACATGCATCCAAGAAGGCAACAAAATCCTGGGAAGATCAGTTAAACTGGAATTTTTTGGATAGTGGGATAAAAGGAGGGGCAAATTTTTCAACCAATCCAAAGTGATGTTTATATGGGAGATTCACTGTCCCATTTAGGAGGTCAGGTACATGACTGTGATACAATACTGGGAGACTCCCAGATAACCTGGGAGAATTGACATGTCTGCTGAGATCCAATTGTCAACATATCACACACACACGCGAAGCACCCCAGCGGAGCACCATTGGCAAGGAAATCTGGTAACCTATCCAGGCACAGCCCACTTGCCCACTCGTCCATCTGACCGTACGGGCTGTGCTCTTGAATGACCTTTCGAGCTCAGATTCACAGAACAGATCCCCAAAGTATTGGAGGACAATTTTGAACACTTTCAGCCTGCTTTTTTGAGAAACACATTTTGAAAGAAAACGAGCCAAAAAAGCCCCAAAATATATTTGGGACCAAAAAGGTTCAGGTGAATATTTTTGAGAAACAAACACCAGCTTATTCCTTGGGAGCTCTGCTTTTAGGCTTGGCTAAATTTATATATTGTGCTTTTGTTTGTCAGAGGGTTTACAATGGGCTTGGAGAGCTCCTCCTCCTCATCATCATCACCATCAGGACAAAGCAGGAGGTTGGTACATGTATGTGGCTATCATAGCTTTCATTACATTTAAAACAACTGTGTGCACTAATGACTATGAAATTGTATACTTATGATGCATAATGAATAAAATGTGACGTTTACCAGCCGTGTTGCCTGTAACTGCTCTGTAAGATAAGTTTGCTGTAGTGTGGGATAATCCAGGAGGTACGGAACATAAGGTGAGTACACTGCATCAACAAGGAACTCCACAGCATGTGTGCTGCATTTATCTGGGGGCAAAATAATTTTGTATTTATTTAATCAAAAAGCTTGGGATTATATTGCAGACAAAGTGCAAAGTGATATACACTGTACATGTAATCAGCATTTGAGGGTAGCATCTAGAAAACCAACTCAACATCATTTTGCAGCCTTGGAAAGCCAGGTTTTTCTTGAAGCTCAACTTCCAACTGAACACTTTTAGTCAATTAATCTCCATAAAAGTATCTTAAAAAATTGGAGCAGTCAATTTCAATTGGTTCTTCACACTGTATGCCAAGTAAAAACAAATAAATAAAGGACAAAGATGACCAGCAACAACAAAATAATGTCAGAGCTACAAACAACAATTAAAGCCTGTGTCTTCAACTATGCATAACTTGGCAGGTGCCTGTATTGCAAAAAACAAAAGATCAGAAAAAATAAAGATTCCAGTACCTTGTTGCTGCAAAACTGCTTTTTCCAAGCCATGAGCAAATCGCAACGTCACCTGAAAAGAAAACATTCATGACATCCATGTACATATTTCTTTCAATTCATTTTCATGACGTTAAAAAAGGTATATCTGCCATGGCTACACCTAAAATCAAGAGGAAGCAATAGTCTAAACATAACCAATAGAAGTGGCTTCATAAGTAGGCAGCTACCAAGGATGTAGGTAAAGGACCACATGGCTGAAACATAACCCAGTTTCTGTAGCATGAAGCAGCTGACAGTATTGCTACTCCCACCTGGAGAGGAATGCTAGTTTATCACAGGGTTAATTATCCCCCACAAAGTAACCACTACACCACTGCATCCCCACCTACCAGGGATATACAGGTATCTATTTGGACTCTATTTGAACACAAGTAGCCTCCAACTTTGTCTTCATTTTCACTTTTAATTACCCCGCCATCAGGATGGGGTCTAGTAATACCCATTTTTTTTTCATGGTCACTTGCTCCAGACCTCCAGTCTTCGCTCAGCTAAACAAAAATTCGTTGGGGTCTTTCGCTTCACATGCTTGGGCTCGAATCTTGAGTGACCGTAATATATCTTGCACCCTGAGGGGAGGGAGAACAATGGCAGGGTCTAATGCCCCTGGGGCTTTTCTTGTTAAACCTTAATATGACAATTATTTCAGACTACTGCTTACTTTAATTGGTGACAGCAGGTCTGAAACCTTCTGAAAACCCTGCAATGGACATCTCTCATACATCTGTACACCTTGAGACCTTCAATGGGTGGCTCTCTACAATTGCCATTTTCTTGTGGGCAATCTGGTTGCCGAACCATTATCTTTCACACATTGATTGAAACCTCCCCATGTTAGCCACTCTCTACAACCATCACTAAATTCTGCCCTGAATGTAAGGTGGCTGATGGAACAAAACCTAACCGTATTCGTTCAGTTATAAAGATGCAGTCTCACCTGTCGCAGGTTGATCAACTTTTCTATGATGTTTGACTCATTCTTGATAAACTCTGTGATGCATGAAGAAAGAGATGGGTCCAGGTGAGACAGTGTTTGAGTGATCAATGTACACAGCACAGTGCCGGGCTCAGTAAACACCTGCCCACACCATGTCACCTGTGAAACAAACAAATTAATAAATAATTGTCATGGAAAAAAAAATCCTTGATTGTTTTCTTGATTATTTATCCTGTTGAGTGGGATCGTAAACTTAATATGAAAGGAACTTGCCACAAGATAATTAAGACAAATTGCCATTTTATTTACAATAGTTGCCCACATCACAGAGAATGGGTGCTAATTTCAAACTTTTTGGTAACTGTAAAATAATTTTTAATATAGTTACTTTGCACGTATTTGGTGGTGATAATTTCTTGTTCATCACTAACTAGTATTAAACTGAATTTGAAGATTACTGGTAAGGTAAGTCTAGGGATAAAGGCACTGGCAACGGTAGTCCAGTTTCATACTGAGTGCGAAGGTATCATTCAATCATTACATATCTTGAGCAATGTCACCCAACTTTGGTCCAAACCATAATTACCTCTGTGTGCCATGTTGAGAGGATAACATCATAGAATGTTGATAACCATTCCAGCATAGATTTGTTTGGATCCTCAACACGAACCTCATTCCAAGTCTTCTGGAGTTTTGTCTATGGATTGAGAGTTGAATAAAATTATTGATGATGTAAGGTCGGTAAAGTCGCAAATGAGCCAAGAAGGCCCACACAGCTGGAGCTTACCCTGGTTTCTGTAGCATGAAGCAACTGAGAGTATTGTTACCCTCCCCCCCCCCCCCCCCCCCCCCCGCCCCGGTGGGATGCCAGTAGTATGTTGCCAGTACCCATTTTATACACAAGGGTGGAGAGAGACAATGTGGAGTAAAGATTCTCGTCTACGGAAACACTATGCAATGGCAGGGACTGGGTGTCAAACCACCACCCTGCAGATTTGAATTCCAACGCCCTAACCACTACACTACTGTGCCCCCACTATCAATGATGAAATTAACTATTATAATTGTTCCTCAATTTTCACTTATTTAAATGAAAAGATCACTTACTCTGGTGACCCTTTGGCATCTATCAAAAGTGCTTTTTTATAACCATAATGTGATTTATGTACTGAGTATAGTGCATCTTCCAAAGTTGTTTGCAATTCTTGCAGTCTTGGTTATTGTCAAGAAAGTCATGAAATAATTACATGAATATCCTGATTATCTTCAAATTATTTGAAGATAATCAGAATAATCATATAATAATTTCCAACTTTGTCTTGCAATTCTGGTTATCATCAACTGAAGGTAATCATGTATAAATATTTATTTTAATTAACAATTATTTGATATCAATGTTTATTTCTTAAGTAGTAAAACAAAAAAAAATGAATGAATGAATGAATAAATAAATAAATAAAATACTTGCCTTATGACACCTGATGTAATAGTTCTGAAGCTGGTCCAGCCTTTCAATGTTAGTAAATATTTTAACATATTCTTTGGTGTCATCTATAAGCAAAGAATAAAGTGGGGAGCAAGTGACAGAGTGTTTACAGCATGAAACAAACTTCAGCTAACTATATAAAACTTTAGGAAAATTTTAAAGAATTTTCATTAAACACAATGCAGCTTAATTAAGTCAATTGGACCAAATCCAACTACCAGATTGTTTACTGATCATGTGTGAAAACCATTATTAAGTGATACAGGACAACTGGTGTGCTGATGGCTTGATTGATTGAAAAAGGGTCTAAATAGAGTATGTACATCTACAGTACTGTGCATGGTAAGAATTCTGTAGTTTCCCCTGTAGTATACATGTATCTCTGGATTTCATGACTGAAAATTTAACTAATGTAATCCCATTTACATTGTAGAGATAATACAAATGGTTGCCTGCAAATTGTAAGAGTATTCCATTAAGGAAGAGGATCATTTGGGTTGTTGTTTGAATCCGGATTCAAGTGGTGTGTTACAATAATAGTAAACCTATTAAAATTGGCTTACTTATACAGCATGACCAGAGTGCACAACAGTCATGGTCCGATTTTTTTTGTCAGATTTTTGTCCAGTAATCATTCTGCCCCCAAAGGGGGTGTTTATCATTTGAGGTTAGTTTAATTTATATTAGGAGCAATAACTATGAAACAGGTGTTACTTGAAGGAAACAGTTATTTGAGTAACAGCTATTATTCAAGGAAATATGGTGAATCAATCTGACTAACGATTAATGCCAGGGCATTACCAAGTGAATGGTTATTAAAAGCAGCCACAATCTTTGGACTCAGAAGAGCCTCCAGCCTGTTCTTTAGTCCCTCAAGGAGTCGACGCCTCTCTGCATAATCAGGAACATCTTGTAACACAGTCTAAAGGTACATTAAACATAACAGGCATATGCTCAACTGTAACCTAAAAATACCCTATTAACTTGGTAATTAATCTAACTCTGGTTATAAATATAATTTGCACTATACTGTATTTTATGCTTAAGAAATTTCAACAATATTAATATTAGTTACTTTTTTCTAAAATGAAATTTATAAGTGAAATAAACAATCAGGAAGTTTCTTAGCAAGTAAGAAATGTACTTACTAAACTTCTATGCATTCCTTCAAGCTTTGCAGCTATCTGTGATAGAAAAAAGGGAATACTTAACCAGAGATGAAAATGAAATTTCTCTTTACACTATCACTACTTGTTCAAACAATCAAGTAATGAGAATAAAGAAAGAGATCACTAAGGAAAAGATGTCTTGATATTTAGACAACTTCTCCTTACGAGTTCCATAAATGTACATGTATGGAGAAAAGTTAGGAGAATATGCATTTAATATCAAGTTTCAAACAAAGCACATCCAACACCCTATCTACCAGGTTACCCTGCCAAGAAACACTTATGTGGGAAAATTTTTAGTATGATTATATTGTTTAGTGGATGCCTGCTCAAGGTCAGGCAAATCTGTTGGTGTACAAATGCATGTTGGGGTGACAAATTTAATAAATATATAATATTTTAGAAACCCTGGCCTGTAACGATGCACAACCACAACCGTGCACACACACAAATACAAGATTCAGTTATTATTCAGTTGTTATAAATTTAACAGTTATTATTTATGAGCATTTTAGTTTCTTTTTAATATTAGGTCAATTAGGAACACGGCTAATTTGAAAACCAATTTCTTGAAATTATCACCGTGTATAAATAAAGTTTATTATTATTATTATTATTATTATTATTATTATTATAGTAGTAGACAGACAGATATGTATAACAATAATACATGAAACAAATCACTTTCCTTGGACAAAATTATATATATCAAAATTGTTCATAAGTTCAAAGTGAATGTATCACTGTAGTACTTACAGCTTTGATATCTCCTGATTCAAAAACTTTATTCACATCAGATGATAACACAGTCCAATTATCAGCTTCCTGCAAATGTTACATGATTAAAAAATTACATTGGAGTGATCACCCCTTTAGTGTTGGAGGCATAATAACCAGTGTTCTCCCCAATTTTCAGGGCAACAGGTAAATCAGTTTTCCAGACCGGTAAAGCAGCCCGTTTGAAAATCTTTTTCCACCCCGAAGTCGAAGTGCCGTCATAAGAGCCACAATGTTACCCGTGAAACTAGCCGCTCAAACAGGTTTCAAAAACCGTACAGATAAACGTCGAGAAGAAAACGCTTAACACTGAACAACTTATGAATGTACTAACGTACGGAGAAACGCCAAGAAGAGAAGTAAACACCTCACGAAAGGCACCAATGAAGATCTCCGGGGAGGAGATAATGCTATATCAGCACTTACGAGCATACCAACTTACGGATAAAAGTCGAGAAGATAACACTAATACTGTACGAACGTGCTAACTTACAGAGAAATGTCAAGGAGATAAAACTAACAACACCTTCCGACAAACGGCGAAAAGATAACACTAATATTTTTGGAACTGATTTTAACGTACAGAGAAACGTCGAGAAGAAAAGGCTAACATCTGACGAACGTACTAACGTACGGAAACGCCCAGAAGACTAATACCTTAGAAACGTACTAAAATACGGAGAAACAATGAAAAGAAACGTACGGAGAAATGTCGAGAAATCCTTTCACAATTCAATCCAGTAGTATATCTATATCAAATATTTTGGATATTTGTAATCCAGGCCTTGGCATGTGGTTCTAACCGGTAACAAGCGGTGCTACAAGCGGTAAATTTTACCGGTTACCGCCTGATAAGGAGAACACTGCATAATAACTACTAGCTGGTACCATGAACAATTCACCACTCAAAAACACGACTAGATTTTCCCAAGTCCTTTAATTTCTTTGTTTAGGTCAGTAGGCCTCGCTTGGTTGCTTCGCAACCCCATTGAAACTCGCTACACTCGCTTTACTCGCAAATCACCTGCAAATTAGTATCAATCAAAGAGGTTGACTTGGAGCAAGTCTACAACGTGATTTTTTGAAAGCCGACACAAATTTGCATAACCAGTTGAAATTAGTCACGCATGAAAACCAACACAAATTTGCATAAGCAGTTGAAATTAGTCACACATCAACAGACGTGGCATGGTATTCGCTTGCTGGCAGAAACGTGCAACTCTTCTGCAAATTCTCCAAAGTGGATCTTTTCGATTTAAAACCAAATTGCGCACATCCTTATCAGGAAAGTATAGAAATGGTGCAGCCTAGTACCCAGGCTTTCTCCTCTCGCTCACTCGACTCGAGTTGGTGCGAAATGTCGTGACGTCACTCGCGGTGTGTGCTTTGGTGACCTCACGAAGTTTAGCGCCAAGTCATGTGAGCGAGAAGAGAACGCCTGGATACTAGGCTGAAAATGGTGTGGTTGTGGCTTTTTGTACCTTAGCCATTTTTCCATGATTTACTGATAGGTGGAGAACAGTTAAGTCATCGCGTATTATATAGTATGATTGCCAAGCTTGCATTACCTGCAAAGCTCTTGAGGCATCCTGCATCCTTGATTTAACTTTGTCTAGCTCCATCAACATCTTCATTGACTGTGCTGTATTTTCTTCAACCTGTGAATATTAAGAAAGATAAATTGACATTTACAGAGGAATGCCATATCAGCCAGAAGTTGACTTCCTGTATAAATTTAGAAATGCTAGTTTTTTGGAAGATGAAAAACCAGGAGATCTGGAAAAATCCACTGAGCAATGCCAGATCCAACAAGTGCAATAACCCTAGTAAAAATTCTGCACAGGATCTCCTAGGATCATTTTGGTCTTGGTATCATTTGTGGGTTATTGTTCCCTAATAGAAATTCTCTGCAAGATCCTACAGGATTTTCTAGGATCCTGTGGGATCCTGTAAGATCCTATCCTAATTCTATTCATGTTTTATAGCAGGATCCTACAAAACATGAATAGAATTATTGCCATTCAAGACTCTGGATAGGATCTTATAGGATCCTGCTAGATCTCACAGGATCCCACAAAATCCTGTAGGATCCTGCTTAGGATTTCTATTAGGGAACAATAATCCACAAATGATACCAAGACCAGGATCAAAACCGAGGACACGCTGGTGGAAGGCAAGTGCTTTACTACTCTTCCAGCTCTGTGGAGGAGGTAAGGGGGTGGGAGACCAGGAGAAAAGGGCAGGAAGAGTATGGGAGGTGGGAGAACGGGGGCAGGAAGCAGGATTCCCAAGGTGGCGGGAAGCGGGAGAAAAAGGGAAAAATTATGCAACAGTGTGCAATATTTTGCAATAAAAAAAATGCAAAGAGGCAGGAGCCAACAAATACAACCAGGATTAAAGGGTACGGGAAGCGGGAAGTTTAAACCCCACTGTACCCCCTACAGCTCTGCTCCCTAAATGTTACCAACAGCTATCAGCTCATGTACTCTGAGATTATACTTTTGATGGAATGATAAAGGAGTCAATCATAAATACTGGCCGTAAATATAAAGCAATATTATTTTGTTTAGTTTATTAAGAGAGTTCAAAGTATACTTGGCACTTCTTGTTGGCTAAGAACTTTAATATTAAGGAATCTCAATTTGTGGAATAGTTGATAAACAAATGAAAATGTTATTTTACCACTCTGATGTCTTCCTTGACCAAAGTCATTTGCTCTTTCAAAAGAGAGGCATCATGTCGTATGTTTTCTATCTCCCTCAAAACTCTGAGAAAGAACTCATACAGTAAATCATATAATAATGTCAGTTATATTAAATATTTTAGTACTTATAAAAGCTGAGTGTGCTATATACACGTCAGCACGTGTATGTATAGAGACTATTGCTACAGAAAGCATGAACCATTTGATTTGTTATGACACTTTATTTGTGCTGTGTCCTATCTCAAGTTAAGACTTTACCTTGGAATATTATTCACTGCTTGATTACTGGTTTCCTCCAAAGCATTGTTGACTTCCTAGAAAATAAAAATGAAAACTTAAAAAATTAAAATGCCAGCAATGATGTTGCATCAAAAGCACCACATAAGATTCATCATCATGCAATTAAGGGAGTGTAGACTCGGGTCCAAGCAATGAGTGTTGCAATACACCTGTGCGGAACATGAGGAGTTGGAACCATAGACACTGGAAAACACTTAAGGATGGGATATAAGTAATACCCAATTCAAATGTCGTACTTTCATCATGTCAAACTCATTTGAAACAAAAGATAATGAGGTGGCTTCTTTTGATCCAGTTGAGTTCGACATGCGAAAGTGTGACATTTCAATCAGGTCAAAACGTTTGAGTGTGATAATACAGTATATTCTGTTTTTCCAAACCTGGATAAAGAGCTGCAACTTCATGACCAAGTTTGATGCATGAGCCTAGAAGATAACAATTTAAAATATATAAATAAATAAATAAATAAATCATTAATGGCAGATGTGGGGTATCTGATCTATTTTGTCATTTTTTCATCCTCCACCCTCCCCTCCCCCTCCCACCCTGCTGCGAGCACTTCCTGTTGAATTTATCTTCAGTATATGGATCCAGCATGTACTCGAAAGGGAAATAAATCATTCTCTCGGCCCCAGGGAGGATGCTCTTGATTAAAAACTCCTCGCCCCACTCAGGCTTAAAACTTATGATGAGTGCATTTATACAGTTTCATTTCCTGAATGATCACTTTCTGAGCTCGATGATGTTTTTTAAAAAAGGCTTGATTCCAAACTCCTTCTCTATCTCTCTCCAATAGTGCTTAAACCTTTCAGACTTTAATAAGTTTAATCGAAACAAAACTGAACTCACCTAAAAACATAAGTCACAGAAGGGTAATTTTAATCTAAGGGGATGTTAATATTTCATTAACAGAAAGGATGAGATTAAAAATTATCGGGAGTTTGCCCTGGGGAAAGCTGAGGCACAAATTTAATGGACGTATCTATGATATTATAACCCAACTCTAATCATGTACAACCAGTGTGTACACGTTGCAAATGTGTCATATCTCGTAGCATTTAGAAGAAACTTACGTCCGTAGGAGTTCGATCATCGCGGATTCGCAGCGCTGAATTAACCCACTCTTTAGCATCAAAGTTATCATCGGAGAACTTGGAAAAATCCATGTCGACAATCGAAAACAAAAACAAAAAACAAAACAAGCCACTGCCAACTCACAACTCATTTGCCGCCATTTTGAATTGTAAAAGTTATCCGCTGATCCCTAGTAACGAGGACGGTTATATTTGGTAGGCCATTGGAACCCAGTCTTCAACCGTGTGAGAATATCAAAATGGCGGTCCGCTGTGTGCTTCACTTGTAAGATTATTTTGGCTGGAGAAGATGTCTGTTGATGCAAGATTACCTAAGAAAAGAAAGAGAGTCGCAGCGTTGGCTGGAATTGAGCCGAAGCACATTGTATCTCCTGGCGATGTCATTACAGAAGACACCGGATACATGAGGTTCGTTTCTTCCATTTTGCGTCACTGAAAACAAGCTTACATCTGAATAGATCTTTGGAGTTTGCAAATGATAAAATAATCACATAAAATACAATAGTTCCATCAAATGCTTACATTGTAGTTAGGTTTTTTGGTGAAATGTCTACACAGTCCCATACATAAACTCTGCATTTAACAACTTTTATAAGCTCACAGTTTCTCACAAACGACCCGGCGGTATCAATCAATGAAAATTAATAATCAATAAAATCAATAATAATCAATAATAATCAATAGCAATTAATTGATTGGTATTGGAAATCAATAAAAATGAAAGCCAAAAAGTTGAGTGAGTATCGATTTTTATTGATTATTGATTATTATTGATTGATATTGATTTTGATTGATTACTTTAACTTGTTTTATGTTCGCACAACGAAAACGCAACAAAGAAATTTAAAAATGATTTAATAAAGTTTATTTGCTCTGATGTATATTTTAGTTAATCCTAGTCTTTAATCTTAGCATTCCTAAGATCGCTAAAGTGACTTACTTAACACGTAGAGTAGATACCAAACTGTTTAAGACGATTTCCGCTCAACGTTCGAGCAGTAACTGCAAAAATTAAGTTACCAAAAAAATACTTGCAGCACTGTCACATTTTGAGAACAGATGAGAAGAACTTATCGTTACTTTTGCTCCAAAGCTGACCCCGCGAGAGAAAATTGGATTTGAAGTTATCCATATTTCAATTAAAAAGACGCTTCTTGTCAGTTCAAAACAAAATGGCGCCCGTTTTTAGCATACTTTTACGAGATTTGAAATTAATTTTCTTGAGAATGCTTGAGAATTTCATCACGGGGTCACTTGGGCAAGTGAACTAGAGTGAGATGTTTCAAATAGCATTTAAAATGTTACCGTGCTATGAGTAGTTTTTTGGTAAATATTTTTTGCACTTATTGCTCGAACGTTGAGCGGAATCCGTCTTAAGGTGCCATTCAACACTAATTTCCATTGTTTTCTTTTTATACTTTCTAATCCCTCCTTAAATCATATCGGCCCTTCACAGCCTATAGCTATAATAGCTATAATCAACAATTTTGATTTTGAAACCACAGGCAGCCCAGACGCGTTGTATGTGGAGTTCATTTAAAAACAGAAAAGGGTGAAAATATATGTAATAGCCCGAAATAAATCTTTAATTCACGAAATAAATCTTGTTTACTTCAACTTATTGTGTCCTGTTTAATTAATTTCCAGTTAATCTTGCTCCGTTCTCTTACGCAATCGCTTGATAGCGTCGCTGCTTACATGTATATGAGCCGTTAAGCCTAAGGTTTGCAGAGATTTATAACGCACTAACCGGTGATAAAAGAATCAAGATATCTTGAAATAAAGCCTGTGTACCTTCAGCTCAGTGATTTCCTGTTCGTCCTGGCTGGTTTAAATGACATTCTGTGGCTTTTTTCAATCGGAGGTAGCTTCCACTAAAAAAGGCACAAAATGTCATTTAAACCAGCCAGGACGAACAGGGGAGCATTGAGCTGAAGGTACACAGGCTTTATTTCAAGATATCTTGATTCTTTTATCACCGGTTAGTCCGTTATAAATCTCTGCAAGCCTTAGGCTTTATTAACGGCTCATATAAGTAGCGACGCTATCAAGTGATTGCGTAAGAGAACGGTGCAAGATTAACCGGAAATTAATTAAACAGGACGCAATAAGCAGAAGTAAACAAGATTTATTTCGTGAATTAAAGATTTATTTCGTGCTATTACATGTATTTTCACCCTTTTCTATTTTTAAGTGAACTCCACATACAACGCGTCTGGGCTGCCTGTGTTGAAACTAAAATGAAACAACAACAAAAAAACAAAGACTTTTTTATGCAACTTGAATATGCGAAAATGCACTGACTGAAACATTTACCCATGCAACTGCTAGGGAAGACAAAATAATTAAAATTAAGAAGAAAATAGTGTGCTTTTAGAGCAGCATAAACAAGACACTCTGCAACACTCAGAATACTAGCCTGGATTGTGTGAAATGTAACAACTCAAGAATAAAAAGACATGCAGCAGGATTATGAGTTTTCTTTCATGTTGTTCATAAACGAAATATAATACACAGGGACTTCACAGTACGTGTAGCTCTTGTTTGTTTATGTTTGTGATATGCTCTTGATGGAGTTTGATCAGTTAATGGCGTAGCAGGGAGATCACGTATTGGCTCGTCAAGATATGGAGTTGGGATTTCATGTACTGAGTCAAGGTCCTCATTTTCGTTTGCAACTGTTTAATTTCGACATAATAGACGCCACAAGTGAGGTCTACGTACGAATGTGCAATTCAACCGGGAATTCTAATAGGTACAATCCGATTACCACAGCGTACTCATGTTACATGATGCGTGTCCACGCTACCACCTGCTGTTAGGCTCTGTTTTTTTACTGTTACGTAATGTATTGATTATCTATAAAAATCAATGATAATCAATAGCAATTAAGAGGTTGCGGTGAGTGAGTATTGATTTTTATTGATTGGTTGAACCAATCAATATTAATCAATGAATTATTATTGATTATTATTGATTGTATTGATTGGTAATCAATGATTGATTTTCATTGATTGATACCGCCGGGAAACGAACAGCAATGAAGAAGCTTCAGTCTGAAAATGTATGCATAATTAATATAGGGGGCTGTGTGGAAATTTTGTTTTTTGTTCAACTCACAGAAATGTTTTGGAAGGTAGAATGTGGGAGAAGGCTTGCAGCCAGTTACATTTTCACGAGGCCCATTTAGGGTAGAGATTCCGACAAGTAACGTGGTATTGAAAAGGTGACTTGAACAAAATGAAATGATAACGAGTGATGAGACTGCAACAGCTAGGGACAGAAATAAGCAAGTTCACTAGATGAACTTTTAAAAAAGCTGTCCAAATTTGGAACATAACAAGTTTTGAAATTCAAACAGCAGATATGCACCCCCCCCCCCCACCACCACCCCCCCAACAATACCTCTTGCATGGCAGCCATTCATTTTGGTTTGATGTTATGAGTGAAATCTAAGGAGAGTACCATACATAGAGTGAAATCTGGAAAGAGCTCCAAAGTACTCAGAGGGTGAGGCATGAATGCAGAAAAAAATAAGTATTTTTCTTGCCCCCACCTCTGCCCCCCGCCCCCTGAGTACATGTCATTTAATACTATTTAATAAGAGCTTGTCATGTTTATTGGATTATTCCACAGTGAAATATATCTGTCGGTGACCTGTCAGTAACTTGTTGGTCAACTGTTGGCCGACAGTCGGTGAAGGGGAGTTCTTCTTCACAATTACCAAAATATTAACCTCTTAGCCATGTGCAGACACAACTGCACATAGGGCTGTGCTCTCATCTTCAGCCTCACTGACATCTTCATTTTTAATGTTGGACGTCCAGTATTATTATTTGTTTAAGAACCTCTGAGAAGAATTTAATAATAATAAATCAGCCTACATGCGGTAATGTATAATGTATATTACAAAGAAAGGAATGTGTATGCTTTTTGAATATCTAAAATTTCAGAGGCCATGGTACCTATGTAGATGGTGATAAATTGATAGCATCAGTTGCCGGAGTTGTTGAAAGGGTGAACAAGCTGATCTGTGTACGACCATTTAAGACAAGGTAAGGTAACTTTTCCTTTCACAAACAGCTTTCTTACATGTTGCACTGTTCAGCAAACCCTACATGTACAGTGGCTATGTGTAATGTTCTTGGCATGAGCAGTTATTTATCTTTTAAGTTATTTTGCTACAAGTTATTTCTCTTGGGCCATTCAAATGTACACAATGGTAGCCTTATCTTACCCAGAGGTTAGGTTGTTCAAAATTGATTCACTGCTTGTATTATTCCCTTCCCTTCCCCTAGACTAGGAATGGAGATTTCATATGACTAGTGCATTACAGGTTTGATTGGAGTTAGCATTGGGCTTACAAATCGAATGAACTTCAAGTTGTATAAAATGACTTTGAGCAAAATGAATTTGACAATCTCTTTTAATTACACTGTAATATCAACAATGAAACCCTCAGTAAATCCTGTGACAACTGTTCACTCGAGTGCTTTTTTTTTTCCCATGTTTTTCTTTGTATTTCCATTTTCTTTGCAGATACAATGGAGAAGTAGGGGATGTGGTAGTTGGCAGAATTACTGAGGTGAGAAAGAAATCTTCCAAGTTTGATTTTGAAATAGTAACAGTACTTATCTGACATTATCTGCTATAGATCTTAACCGAAGCTTTATCAGGCCCGTATCCAGTATTGAGGCAAGCGAGACAGTTGCCTCAGTAAACCTTTTCCCTTGTTAAAAACTTAAATAGGAAAATAAATTATTAAATAATAGAACATGTTTGTAGCAGTAAACCACGCCAACAGCACTCTAAAGTGTGATAACCTCAGTTAATACATGTACTTCACTTACAGTGTATGTGCTGGTCATGAGCCCACCAGTTTCTCCAGTGAGTCAGCATCAGTATACCGCAGCCTTCAGTCTCGCTACCGTTCAAGACGTTGTCAAAATCAATACAGGGCACAGACCGCCTGAAAGGCCTTGCCCTTGCATACGTTCACAACATCACTCCAGTGCCATTGCAAATATTGCAAAAATGGGACACCAGTGGTCATAGGAGAATTGCTTTAGCTTTCTCCAAATAAAAGCGAGGCCCTAAGTAGAGAGTACACTTCAGCACTAATGCACTTGAACTGGTGCACTTGACGAGATTGATTTTTTCATGTCACGGATGCTGAAATACACTGTAAGATTTCAGAGCTTCTAAAATTTCATTTCTGAATGAAACTGGAAATTTTAAAGAGAAGAACTGATTTAAGCAAATGCTGTTAAAGTCAGTTTGGATTTTGACCATGTTTTGGGGGAAAATACCAGCAGGAAAACACTACAAATGGCATTTCCAAGCATCTAGATTTAGAAATTTTGTGGGGGAGCATGTTCCCAGGCCCTGCTAAAAGCTCGTGCCTTTGGCACTTCGCAGTTGCCTCGGTTATCAGAAGAGTCTGGCTATACGGCCCTGTTTATATTATTAATATGTAATCATGACACCTCTTCTGTGACACTGATCAAAAGGAGCTTTTAGTGTACTTTAAACTGGTGACATTTTTTTTGTTACAAGGTTGGACAGAAGAGATGGAAAGTAGAGACTTTTTCAAGGCTGGATTCTGTTTTGCTGCTTTCCTCAGTAAATTTACCTGGTGGAGAACTGGTAAGAAAAGCCTCTGACTTCTTCTTTTCTAAGAGCCTTAATTATGAATTTTCTAGCCAGAATTGTATCTTTGAGAGTCAACTGCTTGCCGTAACTGCTTGTGTCATCAGAATGTCAAATATACATTTACTGAAATGTACTTTTCAAAATGAGCGAAATGACATTCAATACTCAACATTGTTGTCTTCTGTGATGTCAGACAAGATGGTCCTTTTTCTAAGTGATCACAGGAGTTCATTATATACATGTACATCATGTACCTATTTCTTATTTTCTTGCACATTAATTTATAGATAATTTAAGAAATGGAGAGAATTTCCTGAACACCCCTGCCCAGTCTTTTTCCTACTGTAGTTGAATCTAAAAAAATGTAGTGTCTACTTATTAATACCTAGAGAGCCCTACAGGGATGCCCTACAGTGTTTATTGGCTCGTAGATCCTACCAGCGTCATACTATGTACAGGGCAACTAAGAAACCTTGGCTTACAAGATACTGTATAGAAGACTGGGTGGCCTGCATTTCATGTTTCTATTTTCAATACTTTTTTTCCGTTAGAGAAGACGATCTGCAGAGGATGAACTGATGATGCGCCATTTCCTTGCCGAGGGTGACTTGATTAGTGTATCCTTTTGACATCTTCTTACCAGGACTCAGTGTGGTGAGATTTAGATCCGAGACAGTTCAAGGCCAAACCCTGTTCTTGTCCCTGAGTTGCACGGGTGAATTATTCAGAAAAATTAATACATAATGAGAACTTTGTAGAGTGAACCTGCATCCAGAGTGTGATACTGCAAGTCATTTTATCCCATTTGATTTAAAGTTAGGTACAAGCATTCAAACGTGAAGCTATTGGGGAGAATTCTTTGCATTTCTTCTTTATTTTCAGTTATTACAAGTATGTTTTGAGTTTGGGTACTTTTGGTGGCTGGAAATGTCAACTGGTTCAGAAATCATACAGTACTTCTCACACTTAATTATTATTGTTTGTCAGTGATTGTTGACTGTTCCCCTTGACTAAAACCAGGCAGAGGTGCAGTCAGTGTACAGTGATGGCTCGCTTTCCTTACACACTCGCAGTCTTAAATATGGAAAGGTAATGATAAGTTTGCTTGTACATCTCCACAATAACGGAAAAACCTGAAAATAAACGATAGTTTTAAACGCATGACAAGCGGCAGTGTTTTGTAATTACATGTATGATGTACATGTATTTGTATTCTCAAGACAAAACTGGAAATAGCAAAATTATGTTTTTATATTATTTTCGTTCTTGTCAGTCAGCCTTTTCCTTTCTTTCTTCATTCATCCATCCATGCCCTACTCTGATTCCATCTCGGCTGTTGTTGTTATGATTGAAAAACAATTATCATAATTGCCCATTACAAATATTTTGCTTCAGCTCAAAGAAGGCACCCTTGTACAAGTTCCTCCATCCTTGGTGAAACGATGTAAAACTCACTTTCTCAACCTTCCCTGTGGAGCTACAGTGATCCTGGGGAACAATGGTTATGTCTGGATTAGTCCTCTGAACGAGGAAGAAGCCAAACTCACTGATGGACAGACAGACAGACTTGTTGTTGAAGATACATCTTCCAAACAGGTTGTTATTCATAAGTTGGCATTAGCTCAAGGGGAATGGGGCAGAGGAATGGCAACATGGAGAGAGCAAGGCTCTAATTTCCAGGGGGAGATAGGGGGCAAATAGTGGGTGGTAGGACCAGTAAAATTTTGGTAGGGGTGCCACCAAAGCCTCCCAACCCTGGCCCTGTTTATAACCACACGTTTTAATTTTCCATATCCCGTGCATGACTTGAAGTAGACAAGGGGTTCTGTTCCTTGCCCTTAATGATAAATAAAGTATTTTTTTTTAAATAGTAGTTTGGTACTGGTACAGCACTGTACCTTCTTTAGGACAATAACAGCAATGAGTTGTTTTCTGTAAGAAATTCAAAAGTTTACAACACATTATGTGAACCGAAGTTTGAGTCCATGAGCTCCTGAAATTTCTATTCAGTTTAATTGTAAAAAGTCTTGAATATCTGCCCCGTGATTGATAATCGTGATCATCTAGTAAACTGTTTTGCATTTAATGTTTTTAGATCTCAGCCACCGATCGTGAGACAATAGCCCGGCTCCGTAACTGTGTCGTAACACTTACAGACCATGTAGTGATGTTGTTTAACACTTCATTACAGTACGCTTATGATGCGTCCCTTAAACACTCGGTAAGAAGCTGTTGCGACTTGCGAATGTGATCTTAATATGAGGGTCTGCGTGGAGTTAACTGATAGCTGAGAAATGGCCGCAATTTTCGATGATAGCTGAGAAACTGCCCCTACCCCCGCCGATAAGGCCCTCTACTAGATATCTTCAAATTAATCAGAATGTATTTTATCCTTGGTATCCATCAATACGAGTAAGACATGGATTTTGCGATAATAAACAAAATGGTCACCAAGGGGAAACGTTCGGGTAATGGTTGTCGAAGAAGAGCAAATCATCAACGATATTGTAATGTTTTCACAACAACGTAACTCTGCCAGTGTCTGCGGTTTTTTAACGGATATTTATGGTTATTTGACAACTCGAAGTTCGACTTTTTAGAAACTGAGAAACCTCAATTTTTTTTAATACATAAGCAACTTTCCTTTCAGGTTTTGCGTCTCTGATTTTGTATCTTTTCGTGCTGCTAAGATTACAACAGGGTGACAGGGTAGTAATCCTGTTACTTGTAATCGTCAAATGGTTAGCTTCAACCGTTAATATTTCGACTTTTCTTACTTTTGTTCGTTGTTCGTGACGTAACATTATAAGGTTTCTTTCTTATCATTCAACCGATTCGAACTAAGCGTAGCAGTGACTCGCTTTACAGTACCGCTCGAAAGAATTGGTGCAGAAGCACGCGACGAAACCTCGTCCGCCGCCATTTTGTTTTCCTCAAATTTGCCGCGGTGGGACGAAAACCGCAACTTCGGTAAGGACGAAAGCGACCGAACAACTCGGCTGACTTGACGCGGCAATGCCTCAGTAACCAAGCAATAGTGACTAATACTAATGTACGCAAGTTTCCGCACTTTGTTCAGGTTGTATGTTTTGCATTGAGTTCTGGTTGGGTTGTCGTGGGGTTGTCGTGTTCTTTCACTTTGTTGACTGGAGAAACACTTTTTTTGTGTGTGTGTTTGGATGCTAAGAGGAACGACCGTAACTGGAAAACCACTACATATATAACATCCTTCTTTTTCGTGTTTTTAGGTAAAGGAATTGCTGAAACCTGAAATCCAAGAAGAAATTGCTGACACTGTCCGGCAGCGTCTCTTGCAAGAAATGTAAAACATTGCTTAAATTATGTACCTGTATTGTACAGTATACAAATAGTATAGCCTGTAGACACTGATTTTTAAATTAAAGATGATTCGTGTACTATTCTGCGTGTATACTGAGGCTGTTTTGATAACTATGAGATTTAAATCAGTTTTACTCGAACCTGGACTTTTGATCAAAGGAATTTCAATTGATAGTATTATCCTGCTTAGCCCGTACTATTTGCGCCGGTGGTTTTACTGTTACCGAGTGATAAAGAGAAAGATGTTTGAAAATATGAACTTGGTAATGCTGTACCTTATTTTAGGAAATTGCCTCTAAAGTGAAGTGTTAATTTCTGTGACACCTATGTGTGGTTCAACTCCTGATATAAGCTTCCCCCCCCCCCCCCCCAAGGATTTGCATTTCTTTCCTTCCTTGGCGTCTTAGAGCCCAGCCCCTGGCACACAGAAAGGGACAATTCTCCACCCATGGAACAACTGACATCAAACGAAAATAAACAACTTCGTTCTCGAAGAAGAGGGAAATAATAATAATAAAACCTCAAGTTTTGCGAGATGGACACGTCTGTACTGGAAAGAATAAGGGGCCAACCATTTAACTTCTGAGGGGGGGGGGGGTTGGGTGATTTGGTATAGGCATGAATTTTTTTAACCCCTTAATTCCCCATGAATTTTTTTTCTTGGGGTATGTGCTTGCAAGATATTTTTTCTCCCTCCAACGTTCTGCATGAAATTTTTTTGGTGTGTGGATGGGGTTAATAGGGCTTCATTATAAATCAAATTATAAAAGGTTAAGGATCTGGATCTGATTTTTATAATACAGTACATTAATTTTAACACCGAATGTAAAACATTGAGGTGACCCCTTCCCACTGATGAAAAGAGTCAGACCTGTTCCTGGACTTAAGTCATTTTGCAAGGCGAATGTGCCTACGGTACAGTACGTAGTGCATGCATAGAGCTACAGAACAGTACAGTGCATAGCGCGAATGCGCCCTCAGTACATATTTTACGGGAAGACAATGAACCACATCCTTTCCTTGTTAAATCAAACTGATAACCACCAGTACAACAATAACTTGCTTTCGAGAGCTATCTAGAAAGGGTTTAATCCAACTCACAGCTGAAGTACACATTACAAAGACCCCAAATAATCTGCACAGAGCTCTTAAGTTGCTTTGTTGCCAAAGAGTGAGATCTTTGACGGCGTCATCTTTGTAGGGGGGTCTGGGGGCACGCTCCCCCAGAAAATTTTGAAAAATTGAAGTAGCTAAGACGTGTTTTCCTTTATTCTGAGCGGAAATGTGACCCTTCGAAAGTAACTATTTAGATCCCAGATTTTTCTTTTAATTGGAGTCAAATTAACATGCCATAACGCTGAAAAACAGCGTTGATGATGCTCTTTGTTGTAGTTTCAAGTAGCTTTCTTTGCAGTGGCCAACAAATCCGCAGGTGGTTCAAAAGATGACTCTTTGTTGGCCATTTTGATAGTAAGCAAAAAGGCCAACGTACCGTCCACCTGGAGAGATGCTGCCGAAATGCTGTTTTGTTTTCCTTATAAGAGACACAACTCTCTCTTCACCGGCATCTGAATGTGGTAGAATAAGAACTGTTTTGGCCACGTCATTTATCCTACCAAATTTATGAGTACCATTCCCTAGCTACAATGATGACAGATATCCCCAGATCACAACCATGCGAAAACTGGATGATGATTTCTCATTATTTTCCTCACATTCAAACTTTATTCGGGCTTCATCCCAGACTTTCTTGGGAAAAAACGAGGGAAAAATTCAATTAGACAACATGCACGAACATGGAAAACTACTGAGGCCTCTTGCAGTACCCATGGATGAAGATACATCCCGCAAAGTACAACAATTGATTACAGTACTTCATAATGAACACCACATTAACGAAATGACTGAAAAATGGCTTTGCCAAACACCAAACCCGCCTCGAATTCCAGTATTTTATACCCTTACGAAAATCCACAAACCGACTTAATTGGGAGACCTCGGGAGTTTCAGGTCCAAAAGAGAAGTTATCAGCATTTGTTGCCATACTACTACTTTAGCACAACAACAGAAGTCGTATCTCAAAGACTGATACAGTCAACTGACTCCATTAATTTCATTGACAGGACTAAAATTCCAGAGAGCGCAATACTTGAATCTCTGGACGTAACGAGCTTGTACACTAATATTCCACAAGAGAGGGAATACATAAAGTATGCAAGGTATACGATACTTTCTGTATTAAAAGACACACCTCCTATCCCTACACGTTTACTTGACAAGCGTTCAGGCTAACGTTACTGGAGAACTCATTCCAGTTTTGTGTCAAATAGATAGTTAATAAAGTTAACTTCATGTTCCAACAGCTATTCTGGCATTTTTGATTTAGAGTGCACTGAAAGCACTGTTCTTCAAATCACAACACCAGCCGTGATCTTGAAGTTCAGAAAACATGTATCAAGATTGGTAACCTCAGGTGCTATAAATGTAACGAAAAGGCAATCTGAAGGGGACAGATTATTGTGCTATGAATCCTTCTTACCCAAGTCCAGATGCCAAAATCTTTTAACAGTCTGCTGATAGAGGTCAATGTGTCAACCCAGGAAACATCTTGCCAGAATTTGTTTTCCACCCGACTGCACGTGCGTGAATTTTTTTTGGACAGTAGTCTTGTGCAGGAAATTTTTTCTTACCCATATGCACTTGCAGGATATTTTTTTCAAAATCTCGCAACCCCCACCCCCCCCCCCCTCAGAAGTTAAATGGTTGGCCCCTAAGCAGTTCGTTAGTTTGAACTTCGTTGGTCTGCAAAGGTTAATAATTATTTCGTAAGTTCTCTCCTTTCCTTATTCCCCTAGTTTTTCTCTTTTTCGTTTTAATTTCTTGAAACGATTTTAGATGCAAAAAGGATCAATCCTTGTCATTTAGAATCGCGCTGTAGCTATTTAAATAAAGTTATCTGACAAACTAACGAATTGCAATTCTACTCTTTGCCTTTAAATTCAAAAATCGAAGCACTGTCCTTTTCCGTGACGGGTAGGAACCCCCCCCCCCCCTTCAGTCCCCCAAAAGATATTATTCATGGTAAAGTGTACGTCCCCCCAAAATTAAAGAAGATTGAACTTCAAATTTAATTTTGAATGCCATCGACTGATCTTTGTAGAGATATAGATTTTATTCGATGGTTTAACATATAATACACCCGGATATTTTGCGAGTTGCGTAGTATTTTTCTGAGCCCCGAAGGGGCGAGGAAAAATACGAGCAATGAGCAAAATGTCTGCGCGTATTATATGTTAAGTCATCGAATAAAAGATTTATTATTCCACTTGAAAAAATCACGTCAAAATTTGGTTTTTCCAGTCCTTCGGCCAGAAAACCTGTGAAACCTGAATTTTACAGTGCAATACATAATTTTACTGTGTAATACCGTGGCATATTTTGCGCGTTCTCTTGACCTTATATGGTAAAATGGCGCAAGAGTGGAATAATAAAAGGAATTATCTTCACTAAAAGTCCACGCAGAGTAAGCGGAATCTTATATAGAGAGGAGAAAAACCTCTCGAGTCGAAAAGGTTATGTCACCTCTTTTAAGAAATTGGAATCAAAGGAGACTGAAAAATCTTGGTTTGCTTTTGTTTGAAATTACTCTGCTTTAGTTTTTGGAAAGCATAAAGTGTGTTTGGTTGCGGGTGGCTGGGATGAAAATGGACTGTAACGTGACAAAATTGGGCCAACTCAGGGCCAGAGCTATTCGGAATAGCTCTGGCCCTGAGGAAGGCTAATTTTGTTAGCCGAAATATTGGCCTTTAAATAAATCAGCCCTTTGCCGCAGAGCCAGCCTTGCATTCAGTTTTGTTCGAAAATACAATCCTTAGGCTCATTCTAAGTAACTTTCGCTATTTTGCTTAACTTCATCCCATAATTACTTATTACTGAATTGAAATGTCATTTTACTTAACGTTGAAAGAATAGATTATTTGTCCACAGTATGAACCGAATTAACTCGGTCAACTTTTATTCAGAAGTCAATGGTCCCTGTCCGCAAAACCTAACTGAAAACAGCAGATGTGCACAATGCAATGACCGTTTAACTTCAGTTAACTGCCTTTTTGCTCTGTCATGACAAACAGAGGGTGCCATTTTAGCTTCTCTATTGTTCCTCTCTTTTATTCCTTATACAAGATTAGCTCAATAGAGTGGAAAAATAAACGATTTTCATTTTCAATTCACTGGCTACCATTTTCTTTCTTGAGCCGAGTGAAGTTACGATTGCCAAATAGAATTTACGACAAACAGTCACAATAAAAACGCACGAAATAAGAACGGAACGGACATATCGTTGGAGATTGTTATTTGTGTAACGGAGAGAAGTATCACCGGTATAGCAGTTCGTGTTTTGGCAATCATTGTAGTCATTAATCGTACTCTGAAGCAAAGTTTTGTTAGAAGTTTATGTCAGAAACGAAAACTTATTAAAAAAGAAACAACAAAACGGAACTAAAATATACCCTCAGTGCTTAACTGATAGCCTCATACATTCCCATTACGCTTGACTAAAACAATTGTAGACTATCCTTAAATAGGTATGCATCGTTGCAACAAAACTCGGCAAATACCTTCTGGCAGCCTTGTTTAAAGACAAAATAAGCCTCAGTCTTCTCTGTTTTATGTACCTTTGCTCGTTTTTTAGTAATAATTGATGAAAAATCAGTTTTAGCTTCGGACGTGTTTTGTTTTTGTACAGGTAAGTTGCATCTGCCGTAAGATCGACCTCTCTAATAGGCAACCCGCAGTGCCTTTATACCACCCAAGGAAAACGCGACAACAAATTAGACTGACATGATGGTAGGATACCCGACTTCCCCCTGTAGTGATGGTCAGTGCTAAATAGGAAAAGAGCCCCGGTTGGTAAGTATAAACTATCTAAATCTGATATCAACCCTCGTAACGTCAATATCGCGAAAATCTTACTCAAGAACATAGGAATACCTAATTGCACGAATCAGCCCACAATTGCGAACAATAAGTGGAATAGATTCGACACGCGTTTACAACAGCCTTATCGCTGTATTATCGCAAAGTTCTGTAATCGAAGTTGATTAGCTCACAGAAGATTTTACATTTGTCATTGCAAGCGCAAGTCAGAGGTACTGAGAACCGGTTTGAAATTCATTTTTTAGTTTCATATGTTACTCGTTTCGGGAACAATTTCATGATCCATTTGGCTATCACCGTGTAAACTAAGAGAAAACGCATCCTTTGCCTTTTGTTTTCCTGATAGTCAATTTTGTTTTTGTTTTTTTTTCTTTTTCCACCGTAAACCACCCGCTGAGAGCATCATATTTTCACGAGAGACAAACACGCACTGATGTTAAAGGTTGTGCCATAATCTATTACGAAATTCGTCGGTTTCCTCACAGGAGTTTCAAAAATACGAAAATGTATGTGTGTGAAAGGAAAGTCAATAGTTTTGCAAAATGACGACTTCCATACAGATTTGGTCAACTTGATAACTAAAGCATTTTTTTAACAGGCCCAATCACGCTATTTTTCAATAACGATCACTGAAAAGCTCCACATAAGGTCTAAAAATAACATTTTACGATAATTGATAACTCACAGGCTGTTACAAATAAACTTAACTTGATTTTACAAGTTTAACTCAGCGGCTGTTAAGAGTAGTTTCATACAAGACAAAGAATGGCCATTGTCTTTTCTTTTTCAAAAGTGATTAATCATGGATTGGGCTCTTTAGAATTTTTAGACATTTACTAATTTGATCAATGACATTGATCCCTATACAGATGAAGGTTGAACCTTTGCACAGTTATCTCGGGAGCTATTCTTCTGTTTATGATCGACATGGCAATGCCCATGTCCCTTCTTACGATAAAATAAAAAAGGTAAATACAGATGTGCTTTTTAAAAAAATTGCTGACACAAGGAACTGCGTGTGTCCAACGTGAGGATGTCAGTTCTAGTTTATTTTTCGTCTAGGACTTGCAAGCTTTTAAAATTACGTCTCACCGTCATGCTTCCCTGTTATTTCCCTTCATGTTTAACCCAAATAAATCACAAATTTAATTTTCTACAATACATTTATAAAAAGAGAGGAAAAAATAGCATTTTTACTCAGTAACATTCTTTTGAACGGTCGACACTCTTGAAGATTTCACCCGCAACTCTCGCGTTAGAACAAACGTACTCGCTTCAAGTTATGTTTTTCTCAGACTCGTTTCTTGAATAATATCGTGATCCATCAGATTATCGTTGTGAAAACCCGTAAAAACTTCCTTTGGGCATTGTTTTCCTAATGGTCAATTTCGCTCCTTTTCTTTTTCCATTACAAGACACCCCGCAGAGTGCATAATATTTTCAAGAGGAAAACACGCCCTGGTGAAAATAAGTAAAGCAGTTTCTTATGAGAAATTGGTCGACTTTCTTAGCAGAGGTTGCCACCAAAAGCATGCAAATATAGTATATTAATGACGTTAAATATTTAGCTTTGTCCCCGCAAACTTCCACAATGCAAAGGTGGTTAACTCGGTGAGTGAATCATTTGCTATTGTTTTTTAAAATCTGAATTGTTTTATTTTCTTAACGGCCCTCAGCACGCTGCTTGTGTAATTTACATAATTATAACCGTGAGTTTGAATAGCTGCACATCTTGCATAACTTAATGGTAGGAGAATAAAGAATTGAAATTAGGAGAATAAAACTTCACAAAATTATTCTAAAATTATTCTCAAGCCTTTAGGTACTGTCCCCACTTTTGGTCAAGAAAATTGGTTCAGCACACCACCAAAAGTTGAAAATTTACTATCTTTCCTACGAAAAAGTAACTGACCACAGACGGCACAAGAGTTGTATACAATTACTGATTTATCACTTGCATTGATCAGTTAAAGTTAGTTTTTTCTTTTTTTACGATAATCGAGGACGTGAGAATGCTTATCTCTAGAGCTTGTTTTTGTCGTAAAATAATCGCCCTTCTCTTTTGTTCATGAAAGGTATCGTTTGCCTGTATTTCGTTTTTTCCCGTAGGTTGCGTGATAGGCAAATGATATTCATGGAAACATCAGACAAGAACTTAAGGAAGCTTCAGTTTGTTTTCAATCTTGGTGTTTTGTTCTGATCATAACCGCGCACGCCATACTTTCTTAGCATTTTTGTTGTATGCTTTAATGACTCTGAAATAAGGTTAATGGGACTGATTTTTTCAGGTTTGTTTTTTATTTCGGGAGCAATGTCGTGACTCATTTGGCTATCGGTGTGTAAACTAAGGATAAATACATCCTTTGCCTATTGTTTTCGTAATAGTCAATTAAGCTTTCTTTTCCCATGACAAACCACCCGTAGAGAACGTAAGATAAGGACGCGCATTGGTGAACAAAGAGGATGGTGTAAGGGCATAGTCCACTGCGACATTGGTCATTTTTCTTTGTAGGAGTGGTTAACTTTCAAGAAAGCGAAAGGATTTGCAAGGTTCGTTTTGAATTTCTTTTTGCTTAACAGCGCTAGTTATTTAAGCCTGTGTTACTCAACAGCATGACTGTCAGTTTGAGTTTTTGCGGGACTGTCTAAAAGGAAATGACTGTAATCAGCAGAAAGTTGTTTTTACTAAAAAAGCTAATCAAACTGTTGCCGTTTATTTTTATAGATAGATAGAAACTTTATGAACGTGTCAATACCTTATAGCCTGGGAAAATCCCATACGAATTTGGGGACACTGAATGCAAGTCAGCTGAAAGGAAATGAGTGAAACCAGAAGAAAGTTGTTTTTTATTAAGAAAATTTGTCAATTAGTATTACATTCAAGTCACAACACCCTGCTGTAAACTATGATTAGGGCTGACTTCAACTTGTTATTTTTTTTAAACGCCTGTAATTATTCACCGTGAACGGCTCTAAAACTGCATATTTACTAATAGTTTCATCAGTTTAAGTTAATAACCTTGCAGGACATTAAAGCTAAGAACACTCATCATATAAACTTATCATCGTAGCTCATTATTATCTTATGATGTTTTGTATTTAATCAACGTCTCTACTTATTGAAGTCATACCTGATTCAACTATAGTAACATAACAGACACCAAGTGGATCTTTTCGGTAGACTATCTGTTCGGAAGACCTTAATCGCCTTAGCCTGTTCCAGGCTCCGAGATAGTGGGGAAAGCGTGAATTGAGAAAAAGAGCACGAAAAAAAAGCGAAGGGTTTTTTCCAGATCTCGCGCGTCTTATTTTCGCGTTCCCTTTCTAATTTTCGTGCCGTCCCAACTATCTGAGAGCCTGGAACAGGCTATAATCGCCTAGCAAATTCGGGTTGAATTGTGAGTGGAAACTGATTCGAATTTCCTTTGGCGAAATTTCATCTCAAGCCCTCGTAATATGGGAAAATTAATTTTGTTTTCAGAGGGACGAATATCAAGTGGCGTTTAGGTTGTGTAATAAGGTCAGCCAGCGTTTACGGCAAGTCAACAGTAGCTTCGAACTCGGGGAATAAGATCTCAGGTTCCACTCAAATTTTTAGCTAAAGAATCCAAATAGATCAACCTCTGTTAGCTCACAGAAATTTCCCTTTACAGACCTTGACACAATCTGCGAAAATGGAAAGAAACATCTGAAGTATTGCGCTTAAACTTTCTCGTTGGGTGTCCCTGGTTTAAACTGAAGGAGGGAAATATCTTATTTTTAAGGAAAAGTCAAAAAGGAAAAATAAAGATATGGTAGTTTATTTTTTGTACAAATGGTGGTTTCTTGGCAAATCAGCAATGCTAATTCACTCTTTGAAGAGAATTCTCAGTTTCATGACATGCTTGCTTCAAGTAACGTTTCGGCCGAGGAAAGTGAATATCTGTTTTTTATGCAAAAATCAAACAGGAAAATAACGATATATATGATCATTTGGCAAATTAACGCCAGTTCTCTTTTTGAAAGCGGTTGAAAGGTAGACATTTCTTTTCATCAACACACCCGTTTGACTAACTTCAACTACCTTTTAACACGAACAAAGTAAACATCCAATGTAATTTGAGGAGGAAAAATAAAGATATGGTGTTTTTTCGTGTATAAATGATAACCTCTTTCCAATGCCAATGCTCTCTTTGAAAGCGGTTCAAAGGTACACATTACTTATTGTCAACATGCCCGCTCCATCTAACGTTTAAATTGAAGCAAGTAACTATAATACCCAATTTTTATACAAGTCAAACAGGAAAGATAAAGATATGGTGGTTTATTTTTCGTCTATAAATGATGCCTCTTTGTCAATCAATGCCAGTTCTCTCTTTGAAGGCAACGGAAAGGTAGACATTACTTTTCGTCATCAGGACTGCCTCATCAAACGTTTAACTTTAGCAAAGTAAATAAGTAAACCTTATGTGAGCTAAACAGGAAGATCAAGATATGTTGGTTCATTTTGTTCTTTTATAAACGATGAGCCCACCGCAAATAAATGCCAATTTTATTTTTTCAAAACAGTAAAAGTAGTACACACCAGATTTATATTGTTAGTTTTGATTGTATTCATCTTTACTACAGTGCAAATGTTGAGTTGGTACACGTTTAATTTAACAACAACTGAAGTTTTCTTTATTGCATTTATTTTTTGAAAATTCGTATTCTTTTTTTGCTTAAATACAAACATATTCACGTATATTTAAAATAAGCGAAACGAAAAAAAAACTGTTTCTTACTTATATCAATAAAAACACATACATGTAAAGTAGATTCTTAGGCAAAGCGAGGGGAATGCACTCCAGTGTAAGAAAACATCTCTTGGCCGAGGACGCAAATAGAAGCCGAAACATGTTTTGAACACCTTCGATACTGATTCCCGTTTTCTTTCCTAATGGAATTGGTTGATGTTAAGTTTTTAACGGTTAATTGAAAACTTGCACTGAATTTCGTTCCTTTTAAAGCGACCAAAACATCAATTTCTTTATCAAGTCTTTTAATCAAATGTGACGAATTTTTAGGGAGCTCCAGTCCTCCAAGTTATTGTTTAAAGATCGTATTTGCTTAATAAAGAAAACCCTTATTAGTTCCGCTCTTAGACAATACCGCACATCCAATGCCGTTTAGAACAAACAGACAGACATTGCTTGACTGCTATTAGTGTAAATTCTAATACTACGCTGTAGTTCTCAAGTGAAGCTCGGCGGCTTTTAAACTTCTAAAACAATTACTCTCGAGTTGGTAAACTTAAATGCCGTCTCATAACCAGTATTTCTTTACAACAAAACCATGAGCCAAAACTACAATTAAAAGAATAATAGCTACAGCTATAGCTAGCTGAGTTATTAGTCAATTGTTTTTATGGTTGTTAAGAGTCGCGCACAGCACGTGTCACGTACACCGAACTCGTTAACACAGCGGCCTGTATTTGTGTTAAATAATTTAGGATATGTTTCTTGAAAGAAACCCAGTCACTTTTCTATGCTAAAAGTCAGTGACCCACAATATTTGTTGGAAAGTTCTGACAAAAAGAAACTGAATTTTTAACATAGATTCTGAGCGCCTTTTTTGCTAGCAGAAGGCGTACAGAATGAAAATTTTCCGTCAGTTCAATCAACTGGTAACATAAAAGGAGAATTAATTAAACCCTTTCTTCTCGAGTCAAGTAAGACATTGGTAATGAGACTTGTTCGCGAGGCAAAATTCGCCCTGAAGTAAAACCAGGAAAGAAAAACAAACAAATGAAAATGGGGTTATGATGACCCTAATCTGTGCATGTTTGAAATACGCCGAGGGTTTCGAATGGATTCAGTAAATTGAGAAGGTTCCAAATAATTATTTGTTACAGTAGTGCACAAAATGCTCCGAATTTACAAGGCAACCTAATACGCAGTTCTTGATGTTGAAATTTTAGTTCGATGTTTGTCATACAAGCGACAAAGATTGTTCGATAGTTCCACTTTATAGGTTGTCTCCGCGGCTTATCCATATTCCTTATTTCGACTTACATATTAACATAGCAGTACGATCTTTCTTCTCTTATATCTCAAGTCAATTCATTATATTTTGAGCCGCAGTGAACCGCTGATTGGCCTGCTGGTGTTTTCTCTCTCCAGCTGGCTGTTGTTGACCACTCACATAAAAAATGTTAAATTTTTTAAATCAATGTAGTTTAACTTTCCTTTGTACTTCGAGGGTTTTGTGAGAGATGTGTGCAAATGAATCGCCATTTTTTTCTGGACACATTTTATTTCTGTACACTACTTGCACGAGGTAGATGACCTTGAGGGTAAAATACCTTGGAACCGTGTAGGTGATACGTACATATTGACAGAACTCGAATTACTCTCACTCCATTTATAATCCAAGAATATGATTTTCATCCCCTATTTTGGGCCATTAAACCCTGAAATCTCTTTCCTGCTGTCTGGCGGGCTCTGTCAGACCAAAACGGCAAATATCTCTATCTATTTCCTTGGGCTAGAAGGCTAGACATGCCCTATGTTCAACCTCTAACAATTTCACGCTAACATAGCTAAACTGACAACATGAATTGAGGCAGATATTTTTTGAGCCTAGAGAAGCAGTGCCTGTAACTATAGGGAGCTTCATTCAGCTGAGTCCAGATAAAAGTTTAAAGACTTTTGCTAAGTTGTAAGCGATAGAGGGTATGATAAAAAAAGACTTTAAGGTATCTAATTTAGAGGGGAAGTGGTTAAGAAGCAGCGCCAGTATTGTTGTAATTTTAAAACGCTCACAGAAGACGCAAGTTTCCTGATTCTATTCTCTATTAATTTAAATATTCCCTCTTATCTTTTTGGTCCAAAATCAACATTTTGCAGCAGTCAATGTGGACTGATTTCTGTGTCTGCAATTCCTAAACTTAAAAAAAGAAGAAGAAAGCCTCTTCGCACACACTTTCAAAGCTCATGCCCTTTTGCTTTTTGCCATTTCTTGGTGAACAATTATAATCGTGAAGTTCACACCAGATAGTTTGGTGTTTAGTTTTATTTCGTTGGCGTAACAACTAGAAACAATAAATATTGACCGTGTTTTGTATGCGGTGTCACGTCTTATCTTTCTCCCGCTGAGAGAATGAATAGGAAATCGTAGAACAACTAATATGATTCTAGAAACGTACTGTGTACATTGGGAAAGTTATTTGATGTTGGACCTGATTTAAAAATTGTGTAGATAAACAGAAAAGACGGCATTTATTAAAAGATAAGCGTTCTTTACTCTTTTTCTTTACAGAGGTAACTAGACGCCTATCGAAAAAAAAAAAGCCAACCGGTTATATATTTCATCTTCAACTAATGCCGCTTAAACTGAAGCTCTTGCGAAATTAAAGAGACTGAAAAGGCTTAAATAACGGTTTAGAATTCATTGTTTGACCCCCTCCTCTGCAAGATGGCGTCCAATTTTAATTTAGAAAGTTTATCACTCTAGTCAAATTAGACATACAATTCTCTAAATTGAATTTACACTCGTGTAGAAGTTTTAACTTTCATCAAATTTTCAGCATGCAGCACAAGAAAAATTTTTGTTTGCGACATGATTTTCTCGGACATGCAAAAGCATGAAAGCGGGTTCTTCGGCAAAAAAGGAACTGTGAAAAGTCCGTTACTGACAAACTTGAATATTTCGGGAAATACATTGTATTGTGCGTTGTTCAAACACGACTTTTTCAACTACAATAGATTGGCAACCGATTTACACTCTTTATCGCTCACTAGAAAGCGAGAATTAAAAAAATTAAAATAACGTTTCCCGAGATAAACAATCAAAATGTTGTGGTCTCTGCGGGGCAGCTTAGATTTTTAACAGAAATGAGCCGCACTAGGATTCAGAGATACAGTGCGAAATATAGAAAATGTTATCGGCTGGTAAAGTTGGTTATAACGCGTGAAACAAGGGAGGCAAAAGACGCGACGACAAAGAAAATTAGTTAGAAAATAAACCACACCCGATCGTCATCAAGTTTTTGAAATACCTGTTTCAATTCTTTATTGAATGTTTGACTATCAAGTAAATAATGGAAAAATACAAGGCGCCTTTTTGGAACTCGACACTGATCAAAGGTACGGATGCACAAAATAGTTTGTTATGACGAGTATTGCCCGTAGTAGAACATTAGTTGATGAAATTAGGTGGCGCTGCTACGTAAATGATATAATGCCCGACCTTAATGTTGCGAGTGTAATATTTGATCCGTTTTACAATCAAAACGATGCTTTTTTCACTCGCTCTTTTTGTTCCGGTGCAAAACTGAAACATCGAGACATCTGTCTACCGAGTTTCCCTTACGTACGTGCAGGCTAGAGCGCTAAGTACGTTTTGATTTAAGATTTAAAACGTTTCTTTTAAGTTCATAAAATACTTCCGATGTACATAAATTTACTTTCTTGTCTAAGATGATGTTATCATCTGCATGGTGCACGCAGCCGTTCTTAAGATACTGTTGCCTTTTTTAAACATCTTGAGCAGTTCGGCTCAAAAATAAAACACACGCAAGACGAATAGGTTTGCCGTTTTCGTGCCCTGAAACACAAATTAAACGCGTGTTGATCATTTAAATTTGTTGTTAAAAAGAGTGTTTATTTATCTCACGGCGTCACCCCGTGAGATAGAAGTGAAAACTTTTTCCCCATACAGTAGTTTTTAGCCAGCCATCACTCATTATCTTTCTTCACAAAGGACTATGTTATTATTTAGTCAACTTGTGTATTGATAGCGATAAAGCAAATAATCGTGCCCGCCAAAGTTTGCCGCTTTTGGACGGCTAATATGTAAGTTTTAATTTCGCTTATTTTTGGAGCTTCCTCACGCATTGATTAGTTGGTTCCCTGAGGGCACATATCTTTCACTGAGCACCGCAAAGTGACCCTTAGCAATTAAGAATGTATTTAAATTTACTTTGCACCAAGAACCATAATAAGCAATCACCGATTACCACAAACCTAAACAAAGGAAAAATAAAATTTGCTGATGACTGTTAAGATAGGAAACGAGAACCGCTGGAGTTGGCGCTTGATCAACAAGATCTTTGTCATTGACATTCCTGACTGAGAAGCACCCACTGCGTTCCCTTCATGTCACTCGTTTTACACAGAAACAGCCTAGTCGATCATTTAATGGCTCAACAAGAAGAGAAAACAAGCTTAATCGGTTTGTTGCTCCGGTGTCCTGTACATTGTACATACACATTTTGTAGAACAAGTTCTCCGCATGTTGTCCACCTAGGGAACCGCATGCAAAACCCTCAAATGGACAGACCCCAAACAAAAAAACCTACCACATCTCCGAGGCTGCACTCTTGCTTGCACCCCCTTAGATAGCAAATAAATCAGAACTGGGTCAGCTTCCATGGCTCAGCCTAAACCCTTTGGCTTAAGTTTCTATAGCAGGCACCTGGGTGTTTAGAACTTAACTTTTTCCGAAACCAGTGGCCTACATGGAGGAAAGAAACCTCACATGGGATAAGCTCTTTGAAGGCAATTTAATACTTCAATAATTGATCATATATTGTTCGCGGGCGATTTGTTTGCTATTAAGCCTATTTTTTACAGCACGTGCATTCGGAAACAAAGTGATGATGGCCTAAATGGCGCGTGCCTACCCGAAAAGACTTAATAAACTTATCTCGCTTTCTTCATTGTGGATCTCAGCGAGTGCATGGACCGCTTAATTTGCGACCAGGGCCTCCTTGTTTCATTGGCATATAACTCTTCGCTCATTAAACTTTCACATAACAACAAATCTCGGTAAATTACACATTAGTTTGGTGTAGAGTGTTCACTTGTATAATTTTGTCCTTCCTTAGTTTACCTCGACGATTTTTAATTTGCTTTCTTGGGGATTAGCAGTAAATAGGGTGTTTTCCGGTGATTATGGTATTAACGTAAAATTAAAAAGTGAATTCCCCGCTTTCCCTGTTTTGAGGCATACAAGCGGAAAGGAAATAAGCTATGTTTTTGCTTAAGTGTTTCTCTTTCACCACAAATGTCTATTATTCTATGCACGAACCACAGAGTGAGTAATTTCCTTAAGCCAAGTTTCTATACAAAACTATCACAATGACCCTTTTCCCCGGCGAAATAAAATTAGCACTCGCGACAATTAATCGGTGCAGTTTGCAGGAACAAACTCTGTTCTTCTGCTTGAGTAAACACTGAACAAGACACGAAACAAAACCTCAAAAAACTGGCTACCGTTTATTGATCTTCAGAATAAACTCTGGCTGTTTTTCGCCCCTTAATTTATTTTCTGTCTCATTTACTATAATTCATTATTAATGAGGCCCGCATATTTACCTTCAGTAATAAAAAAGAAGAAAGTTATACCATTTAAGACATAGTTTAAATAAAAAAGTAGTTATTGTAAATGGTAAAATGTACCGTATTTTTAGTTTTAGAAGTCCATTACTTTGGCAAGCGCTCTGATTGCACGAGAAATAATGAGTTTTCCGAAGTAATGAACCCACTGCTATTCTGATGCAAATTTAATTTCCTTCACCTCTATTTAAGTGTCGAAAAATTTCCGCACCATTTTATCCACTTTTTAAACCAAGTACAATGATATAAAATGTTTTCTTTAATTCAATTTGTGATATCCTTTCATATGAATCGAGAACCATCTCAAAAGTTTCTAAACAAAGTGGAAGGAGAAGAAGTAATTTCCGCGTTAAAAGGAAAAAAGGAAAGAAAAAATGCCCACACTCTTGAAACTCGTAGCGGACTAAACGGTTTGCATATTAAACGGGCGCTACGGTGTTGAGCGCCAGCTTGTTGTTTTTTGGGGCTTCAGCTCAGTGCGGAGCAATCTAACAGATCATGTCCAGATTAAAACACGGACTTCTAATTATAAAAGAATGGTTGTGAGTTCGAGCAAATATGTTTAAGCAGCATTGTTCTCGACACGCGCCTGACACGCGTCTACCAGCAGGTGCCAAAAGTATGCCCCGCCTTTGGAAAAACCTAGATTTGATCCTAGATTTGTTCGTTTCCTCCTCAGCAGACGAGACGCAAACCTATATGAGATTTTCCATCAATCGAGATTATGAAAAACGACGGGCTTTTGTAGCGAACACGTGAATGATGGCGTCTGTTGGAGAGGGCATCAATAGTTAACTCGATAACAGCCTCATGCAAAACCAAATTCGAAACCTGAAAAATAACACATATTTGTTTTCTTATTAACATTTACTGCATGCTCTCTTAATAAAGAGTTGTGGTCTTAATAAGAATCGTTTCTATTGGAAAATGTTAGAACACTACTAATTAAATAAACCTATCTAATCACTGGTGATTGATTTGGGCGCTAACTTCTTTGTGTTCATTAATTCGTAATTGGGACCGAGCGTGTTTACATCTTTCCATTTCTGCAATGTTAATTCCAAGGATCTTTATCTAAAGGAGTAAAATTAGCGAAATGTGCCTTCGGGTCGCGGCAGAAAAAACGAATTCAATAAAAAATGATAATATGTATTAAAAGCACACGAACACCATTTTTTTAAAGCACTACCGTTTTACAATTCCTTCGCATTAATTTGTCAGAATAGTGGGTTGGGTGTTTAAAATTAGGCATTGTGGAGAAATCGATTTTTGAGACTTCGCGCCTCTTAAATGGCCTTAAATCTTAAGCGAAACGGAGCTACAAATTGGGTCAAATTTGATACAAATGCAAAGACTACACCTGTACCCTTGATTTATTATTCGAAACTAAATTTCCTACTTCTTCCATCGCTAGATTTGACCATCCGGATGTCGGGTAGAGAAAAAAAAAAGAAGATTTAATCTCTGCTAATTCTTCACTTTGCTACAAATCTCCCTGTCTCGGCTTTCATTAATTGAACTATTCCTCGCTTTAGTTTTCCGCGTGCTGTAAAGTCGCTCTCCGAAAACCGTAAAAAAATACATTAAAGCCTGATAGGATATGCAAGTCCTCGTTTATCTTTTCTTTCGCGAAACCCTGTTGATCAGTTGCTAGAGTCTCCGTAAGGGGTCAGCCATGGTGCATGCGTAATAGCCAGTTAAGGCAGGTGCGCTTAGCCCTGGCAGCTCATTATAAGCGAGTAGCACAGTGTTCAATGAGGTGTGAAGGGCATGATGAAAAATATTTGATTTATTACAAAGACTTATTTAGTTTTGCTTAGCCATTGTTCACATCTTGATCATTGTCAACGGCAAACATAGGGCAGAATATAAAGCGCTGACGTTTTATTAAAATCTCATAAATCGAAAGTAAGTGAATACGTAAAGACTGGTGATCGTCGGCCACAACTGACCAGGAGTCGTACGGAGATGTCGTCTTGGGTAGCACCGCCACTCTTGGAAAAACCAAGCGGTCCGCTCAACATCAGCCAGGAGGTATTAAGAAGCGTTTTATATGGAAAGTGGTGCAACGTATTTGGAGGTCAAAAAGAGCTTACTTTTAAATCTGGTGTTCTGGAGAAAGTTGACTACAACTCTGATGACGGTAAAAATTTACATTTCTTCCTTTATTACAGTTAGAGTATTAGATTTAAAAACGTCAATAAAATGGAAAATACAGAGCGATTTAAAATCCGGTTGCGTGCCTTGGCACTCCACAGAGTTTCGAGAAAGAAGAAATTATGTAATTACTTCTCTTTAAACGATGTGTTTAGTTACGGAGATTTTTTTGCCTTTCATTTCCCTTTTTCTTAGCGTAGAAAAACGTGATGCCAAAGCGGTTGTGAAATGTTTCGCGTTACTTATTCTTTTGGAATTTAACTAAGGAATGCCATTAAAATTTAACGACTTAGGGAAGTTTATAGTCTCTGGTTTATTTTAATGAGAGGAATCTCGGTTTTATTAAATACACATCATTTTTCTCTTATATTCATGTACAGAGTCTCTAAACTAACACGCTTCGCCGGCTATTTCTCAATTGATAGTTTTAGAAATGAGACCGCGATGCAAGGTCAAGACAACCTTGCCGCAAGTTGCAAAATCGCGTGAGATTAAGCTCGCTTTCATACTCTTATACGTCGCTTTAGAAAAACATTGCTTCGGGCTGTAATGAAACGAAAATTAAACAACGAATGCTCTGATTTATTTTATTTTAGGTCATGTAACGTGTGTTTGCTTTTAAGGGCGTCCAACATCTGTGAAGGGAATTTGAGAGGTAGTGCGCGTGTGGTAGAGGTCTTTCACGCGCGTGATCTTATCCTTTGCTTGGCCTTTTACTCAGTGTTCTAAAAACGCGTCGTATAGTTTCCGGCTGTCTGATCAGTGGAACGGTCATTAGTGTGTGATCCACCAGCAAACAACATTTCAAACGTGGAGGCGAAAGCGCTTCCTTATTTCAATTGTAATTTCGCAACGATAATAAGGTTTAAATACCCAATTTGCTCTAGGCAGGTGAAATGAAGCCAAATGAATATGCATGTGAACTCTGAAATTTAACTAAAAGCACTTAATTCCACCAGGTTTTGTAAACCCACAGTGTTTCGTGGACTTTTAAGCTTTTTGAGCAAAGTTCATGCCTTATCGCTTGATGTTTTTACGATCGCGACGAGATCAGATTTTCGCCCTTGCTTGTTGCTTGCGAAGTGATTCTAGCGTTATCGAAAACTATGCACCCGCATTGAAATTCTCGAGTGGTAAGGTGACATAGAATATAAAAGAACATTGTGGACAGAAAGAAATATGTTTAATCTGGTCTAATTTCGAATTTGCTTTTCGAGAGAAATTAGCATGTTTGGACATTTTTTATCGTGTAATTAATGTCTACTAGTTGGAATTAAACAAAGATTAGCATATCAAAGCACAGTAACATGATGGAGTAACAATGAGTCGAAAACAGTCAAACTTAAAGCAAAATCAATGAATGCAAGCAAACGCACTTTTAAAACAACTTGGAAAGCTTTGACCACGTGACTCGCAGTCATGGCCCGCCTAGCCTCTATCGCGACTTCGCATCTTCTTGGAAAATAAAAACAAAACCAGCCATTGAACGAAAGTCGGTGAAGCTGCTTGTTTTCTAAAAACAAGCTTCCGTGCTCAGTTAATTCAAATACGTGAACCGTATTGTTCAACGCTCTTTACTTTCGCATTGTTTATGAAATTTTACCAATACCTAAATAAAAACCTATTATAAGAGAAGTGTTCAGTAATGAAAATTCGCCAACCATATCCTTCCTAGTCATATCTTAACTTCCGCAATCATCTCCAAATTTACTTCTTTGGTTTGTATTCCATACTGTGTGCACCATCAATGGCGATTGTTTGTAGCTGATAAGAACCCGTAGCATAACAATTCGTTAGAGATTAATGCGTCGCGTAAACCGCCCTTTTCTACTTCTTATCACAGTGTATTTAGCACGTTCCTTGGGTTTACTTTAATTCAAGATCATAAAGATTATTAGAAAACCCCGAAGCAGGTGGCTTCGCATAAATAACCTCACTACATCTAAATTCATTACTGGCAAAGGATAAAAGAAAGCTCGTTTCGTTTCTAATTTTAACACATCACGCTCAGTTTCTCGTATTCTTTTTCCGTTTCGTGAAACTGTTGCAGCTAATTTTACAAACTTCCATTTCGGAGTTTTCCTCAGCGGTGGAATAAAACGTTATAAATAATTGATTGTAAACGACTTCTGTTTGCTGCGATAGAATACTACATTAAAGAATAGCGTTTCGGTTTTCACCCGCTCGGAAAAAAACGCGGCTTTTTAATTCTTTTATACTGATTTCGACTTTTAACAAATTCTTTTAATATGTTAAAATTTTAAGTTTCTTTCCGCTTCTGTTCACTGCATCCGTTGACTTAAAACACTCATGTTGTCTTCAATGTTTTACCCACTTGGTTTTAAAAAAACTAAATGTCTAGACTACGACTTAGTTATCTCAACTACAAAAATCAATTTTTACTTGAAGAAAATAGTTGGCGGCGGATCACCTTTGAGTCCAACAGTGTCATATAAACCTACATGTTCTAATGGTATGTTTTATTTTTCTCTCTGTTTATTCGCAAGAACCCGATGTTGGCTTCATGAACAGCATAAAACGCGTTGGATCAACGGCTTTAGTCCCGGTTCTTAGCAACGACAGTACCAAAACTAAGCAGCTTTGCCTCGACAACGACTCTTTCTTCATGGCATTTGTTTCTCTTCCGGAGCAAGTTACGATAGCGCCTTCGTCAATTCCGGGTGTTCAACTCGGCGTGTTTAGTACTTGTTGGATCAAAGAGGGCACACAGATGGGACCCTACACTGGCCGCATTGTTAAAATAGAAGAACTAAGCTCTGATGTTGATAACAGTTTGATGTGGGAGGTAAAGTAACAAGTCGACGTAGACAAATAACGTTTTGATGGTCGAGTGTTATCGTGTTTAAAAATGCGTTATGTGCAATGCAGGGTGAGTGTTATCGTATATACAATCGGGAAGCGCTGCATGAAATTTAGCCAGAACTCTGCAGGTCATTGACGCTGAAATCAGTTAAGAACTAACGATGTTTTTATTGGAATTATTTTTATGAAACCAAAAGCCTCACTATTTATTGGCAAAATTCAAAACAAGGAAAACTTTTCTGAAATAAAATGCTAATTCAAGATCGATATGCAAAGATGGGTTTGCTTCGTTGATGACTTTAGATTAACATGTCTTAACTGTCGGAAAATAATGTTAAAAACATCAATTTCATGCTTTTTCCCTGTTCATCTAAGATAGACGGTTATTCTTACATCTGACTTTTTCCCGTTCTACCGTAAAAGCCTGGGTGATCTTAAAACTGAGTTCTGAGTTAGCTTTAGGTTCAAAATTATGCTTTTTATTTACCTCATCTTGAAGAAATGTTCACGATACTAAAGCCTCCCATTTTCTAGAATACTCAAATTTACTCCTTGTTTTTTCTAACTAGTTAAATGTCTCTGCTAGGATCATTTTTTAACGAATTTTATGCTCGAAATAAACGAAGTTAAGGTTATAAAACGGATAAATTCGCGTGCAATTTCATTTGGTAATCTATCTGTGATTTAGCCTATGTTTGTACAGTACACAAGACATTCGAGGACCTTTTTGACTTAGAAAGAACATATTGTGTTCTTTATATGTAGACATTCCCGAAGATGATATGTTGATCAATCTCGCACGCCATGTCGTCAAGAATACTAATTTTTTCGATTTGATTCTTTGTTGAGCAAATCAGTTGTATTCCGACCGACCGCTTGAGCGTTTCCTACAACAATTAATCAGGGATAAAAGTTTTTCACCCAAACTTCGAGGTTAAAGATACTTTGATGCATCCGTGTTAATCAGCTGCGCTTCAATTCTTTGCCCAGGTTCTTAACGAAGACGGTTCAGTAAGCCATTTTCTCGACGCTAAAGACGAAAACCCGCGCAATTGGATGGGGTTTGTTAACTGCGCAAGGAATGAACAAGAACAGAATCTAGATGTCTTCCAGTACGGAGGGAACATTTACTACCGCGCCGTAAAAGACATCCCGCCCGACCAAGAGCTGCTAGTGTGGTACGGTGGGACGTATGTACAGTTTCTCGGTATACCTGGAATAGCACCCGTGAATGACATAGCGAGGAGAAAGCGAAGAGGGCCTGAAGAACCCGATGAACCTGAACCAGGTTAGTATTGCATGTGCTAGAAACTTTTCTTATTTAATCCTTTCTCTTTTAGTTCGAAGTCAAAAAATATCAAACAGCTGAACAAAGGTAAAAAATTCAAACAGAAAGACACAGTACCAAACTAAAGTACTGCTAAATAAGTTGTATTTGAATTGTCGTACTTTAGTTTTCCATCCACAAATGCTACTGCTTGCGGTCTATGATGCGGAGGTTTCACCTGGCCAAAGGGTTAAGGTTCCAAGCAGAAAATATCGTGAACATGTAGCTATTATGCGGCTATGAAACTCTTGTATTACTTTTGAAAGAGTTTCTGTTACCTACCTCACCGTTTGCAGAATCTGAATCAGTGAATCTGACGGCATCGGTTTTGAAATCTCGATGCGGTTTTTATATTCAGTATAATCACAGGAAAAAACCTAATTTGACAAAAGGCCTGAGATTGCGCACGCTACAGCTAACAAGTAGTTCAGTAAAAAAATGTTCCGATCGAAATGTACACAATTGAATTTCAAACGCTCACGGCAAAATACGAATCTCGTAGCTTTCTAAAAGTTTAGATGAAAAAAATCGCGATGATTCTTCAGTTACATACATGTAGAGACTTTTCATGTTATACTTCACTCCTCTTGTGTTGAACAGTTCAACTAAGTTATCCTTAAGTAGCTTCTCGTTTGCGAAGAAGGACACGCGAATCTAATTTACCAAAAAATTCAACCATTTTATTACAATTCGATTCGTTCCCTGTGATTTCACCTATCTGTTATTCTACTAGAATTGGTAATTATGCAGGTTCTTAGTCGCGCTGGATTTGTTAAATTTACAAGTCGACTTAACTCAGTGCACAGGAACTGTGGAAAAACAAACCTTTTTTATTTTCATTTGTTTCAAACTGAAGACTCCATAGCTTAAAACGCACGCATCGAAAATGCATTCGTTAAAATTTGCTTAGTGCTACTAAAAAGTACAACTGTACATTCGTTTATGTTAACGATCAGCTATACTTTGAATATTTGCAAAATTTAATAACACCTACTTTGCCATTCGGTATTGTTGTTTACGTGAACAGCGAAAAGTCTTGCTGGTCTTCGAGTTTGTTTTATTTTTCTTCACCGGAAACTGAATTCATTTCTTCACGGTAATTTTTTTTGGTGCAGGTTTATTAAATCCATTAGCACAGCGCTTTTATTGAAATGTTTCTTCTCTGAGTGCTATGGGGCTATATTATACCAAACAACCAAATAATATTGTGACAGCTAGAGAGAAAAATACGTCTGTTTTTTAGGTTTTCAATCGCGTGCCGTCGCGACTTTCACTTTACTAACTAAAAAACGCGGCGGCTAAAACAAACCGTCCACAATCTTAACTGCTTTCTTTTATAATTGGAAAAGGGGGTAAATTTTGAAAAATTTGCATTTCCAACAGCGTGGACAGGGAGTTAATGAAACCAATAAATATTAAAAACTTGGCGGGAAGGCGAGATTGTAGATTACTTTGTGTTAGGTATTGAAGCATTTCTCAAAAACAGACATTGTCATTTTACAAATTTTAAATTATGAAGTGGGGACGTAGGCGCCAAGTGCATTTTATGACGAGTCAATCTGTGGGGTGTAACCAGTTTTGAGCGCCTTCATTTAAAGTGAAAAATCAGTGAAGCTGTGGGAGAGAGAACAATGCTAAAAGTTGTTTAAGTCTGTTAAAAATATCGGAGTACAAAACTACTAAAACTGATAGAATGCGTTTTAAAATGTGTGTTTTTTGTGCGCCTGCTTTATTTGAAAATATCGCTTGCTTTCGTCTTCTCAATTGCTTTACCGGCTTTTGTACCTCAAAACAGATTATTCGCTGAGATAAATGCAGTAATTATTAGGTAGTTAACCCTCGAGCTAACATCATCTCACTGATGTCTTTTTCTGTCCTTCTAATGGAAATGGACAAATTACAATTTCGCTTTTTCCTTCTTCGATTGTTTGCTACACCCACTCGTAACCTTGCCACGAAGCATATCTTAATATATAGTGCCTCCGGAAGCAAAGATTCGAAACTTCTATCTTGTAAACAGTGCTCGAAGAAACTAAGTTATATTTTCATAGATCCGTAAAAGAAATAATCTCAAAAGTGGCTAGAAAAGGGGTGTCACGGCTGTGCGCTTATGTAATGACCGTCGTTTGCTCTTAGATTAGGATTTCCCTTGATAGCCAAAGTAAATTTGCTCATGTAGTTTATTTTGAAGAAAATCGAAAAGGGATTGTGTTACTGCTGCTCTTGGACAGAAAACAGTGTAAAGTTAAGACAGCTGTATTCCGATTAATTTAGTAGGCTTTCAAGAAAAATCAATTAGGGCGCTGGGGTATAAAATTAATAATGGATTAACTATAATGATTTGTAAACGGTTCCAATTCGGCATGTTTAAAAGTGTTCAATTAAAGGGAAGTTTATTTAAACGAAGTGGTTTAATAAAAAGAGTCTTAGCAAACAGAAGGGAGGAGTCTATACGGTATTAAAGAACGAACTTTCGCCTGTTCGACGCCATACCTTGTGATTTCGTCTCAGATCTTCTCGCTAGTTTACCCTCTGTAACAACTGTAGTAAACTTTTAAACAAACGAGAAAATTTGTGGGGAGAATGGAATAGAAGAATCGATCGAAAATACTGACAGCTATTGTTAATTATGCTTCACTCGAGTCTACGCTTTCTTTTTTCTTTTCTTGTTTCTGGCGCTAATGAAAAAGGAACAGGTGATTTTTGTTATATCTGTAAATCGGTCCCTTTGTATTCCGATAACATCGCACTAGTTCTGTTGAAATTCTATCTCGCTTGAATGGCTTGCTACTCGAAGAAGTAAAGGTGATGGAATAAGCATTATGAAGCTAGTATTTATATATTTCTTAGCCTCAAGCCTTGCTGAAGTTTAATTTTACTGAAAAGCACCGACTGAAATTCTATTTTCGTTTCTTGCATTTACTGTAACAAATCAAACAAAATGCGTCAAGATTTTGTAAACCGGGTCTTTTCTTAATATCTTGGCGTGTTTTTCTGTTTAATTTGGTTTTAATTTAGTGCTTTTTCGAGATGTTTTACCACGACCAACAATAGCACAAGAAACAATGCTTTGGCAACTTTTACTTATTTCATTTAACTCAAGATTTAGCGGCTCTCAGTTAAAAGTGTGCCTTCTAATTATTTTCTGCTGTGTATATGCGTTCTAATTACATCAGAATTTCTTGAATTTGGGAATAAATGCGGTGGGTCGGAGCCATAGTTAATTAGGACTTCCAAATTGGTTTTATTGAGTTCGTCACCTGTTTTTAGAAGAAAGCTTTTTTTTCCTTTTTTCTTTTTTGTTTCTTCTCGCGTAATTGCAAAAAAGCGTTTGTCGTGAATGTAGGTATCACATATCATGAATCAACAATGTCATTTCTTCCTCGGTAGGACTTTTGCGTTAATCAAAAATCATTCATTTGCGCCCCGGGTCATGAGATAAATGTAAGTTTACTTGCTGAAACACTTCTTTCGGCTCCAAGTAAAAAAATAACCACGCCCTGCTTTATCGACCTAGAAACGTTTCGCTTCGGGGCGACTGCAAATTCGTCATGAAAACGCAGTATATTAGCTGATGCTTGAAGCTGGGATAGTACAATGGAAAGGCAGACCGGGCGAAAAACGAGGCAATTTGCATGTTTTCTGTCAAAAAAGAAGTACAACGAGCTTATTTATATATTGTCGGTTTAATATAAAGTAAATAAAGAAATAATATTCTGCAATGTGGTTAAATCTCTTATCTTCACTCTAAGTTAAAATCATTGATTGTTTTCCAGTTCTGCTCCTGTGGAACATTTTTTCGTTGTACTGTAAACTGATCGAAAATGCTTGTAACAATGAACACGTGCCAGGCAAACACTTATTAAATGTACTCGGTCGAAAGGGTTGTTTTGAAAGGGAGTAGAGTTACATTTCTTAGCTTATGCTGCAGATGGTTAGATTCTTATTACACTGAATCTTGCCAGCAACACATGATGTAAAAAACACCTAATGTAGGAGGAATGGTCTTGCTCCGAATTCTGATTAAAGCGTTACATTTTCCTTTGCCCCCACCAAGTTTAGGTGTGTTAAACAAAGCCAAAAAAACAGATCTCTAGCTGCGATTTTTATAATCACTCCTTGCCTCTGCTGTGCTGAAAGTTTCTCGATTGAACATAAAACGTGTTAATATTTTATAGTGTGCTTGTAAATCCTTTTTGCACTTGAATAAGAATCTGGAAGATTATTCCAAATTCTTTGTCTTCAAAACCTTTCAAGCTCTTTTAATTCGACTATTTTTTACCAGAATTATGCCTCAAGAAATAATAATTTAACGGTTGCTAAAATATAATAGTGATGTATTTCGTCATTCAAAATAAAAAAAAACTACTGTAATAATTATAGTCTTAACCCTTGCAAGGAAAGAAAAGTTTCTAAAAGAAAATATTAAAACTAACACACTTGTATATTTCTTAATTATTATCCCTAAATTTCTCGAGATAGTTATTTATGAAGAACTAATGTTTTGACTTAGCTTTATGAAAAGAATTTTCATTTTAGTTTTGATTTCAAGCTGGGTTGAAGCACTTCGTATAATTTACAACACAGCATGAAATGTTTATCTTGGAATTGAACTACCTCAACCACTTTTCACGTTTCCTGCTCGCGATTGTAATTCTCAAAACAGGAAATCCCGTCTAACTGGGAGACAAATTACAGGAGATCTGTTTTGAATATTAATTCTAGAGAAAGAGATCTTTGTTTGCTGTTGAGAGAGTTATGAGCCGATAAAACATTTTTTTTTTGTATTTTTTTATTTTCAGAAGACCCAGTTTTCAAATTCAACCCTGAGCGAGTCAAAAGCACCGTTGTACCGGGGAGACTTAAATGCACGCTTTGCAGACGAGGATTTAACTCTCGCAGCAACTTGCGCTCGCACATGCGCATACACACGCTAGAGAAACCGTTTCAGTGTAAGTACTGTAAGAAGTCATTTTCACAGTCGTCAACGCTTCGGAATCACACCAGACTTCACACAGGAGAGAAACCTTACAAGTGCAATGTGTGTCACTTCGCTTACTCGCAGCTGGCAGGACTGCGGGCTCATCAGAAATCAGCGCGACATCGGCCAATGCACGAAGCGGCGAGAGCTGCGGCACAACAATCTAAAAGTCTTCACGACGAAACAAGCCTCGGCGAGCTTTCACCAGACTCTCCTAAATTAAAAAGTGTATCGCAATAGTTGGTATTTAATTATGAAATAATAATAAAAATAATTAAAAGAAAATTGGGAACAGAAGGCGTCCAAAAAAATCCACAGTTACATCGTATCAGTCTTCCAGAACATAAAGAAAATGCATTCGGTCAGTTTTGATCTCCAATTAGCAGCAATTCATAGTTGTAAACAGTCCCAAAAATATAAGGACTCTAGTGTCCAAGAAAAATGAGAATTTTTTTAACTAACTGCAGGAAAAGATAGTGAGACGAGTAGCTTTAAAAAGACTAAAAAATATATATTATATTTGATACTAGGAAATTTTAACTGAAAACGAACATTTTGAACAGTTAGCCTGTTAAGCTGTCCTGCTTGCCATCAGCAGAATCATGTTAATTTTTCTGTGAGGGCTGGTGGGCCGGTAGATGATTGCAAATATCTTGATGAAAATGCTAATCAGAAGTACTTATGCACTTTTTGGTTGTATATAGTGTAAATATTTTGTAAAAATTTACTAGAAAGCTTTATGAGTAGTGTAAAGTGTAGTAGCTTGCTTACATTTAAGCCGTCAATGTGATTGACAGGTCAACCAGTTTAAGATTATACCGGTAAACCCTAGTTTACTTAAAATTGCCGTTTTATAGGAAATAAAAAGAACTCCATGCACATGGAATTGACATGTTGTATTTACAGTCATCTCTCAAAACCTGGGCTAAAAGCATCACCCGCGACATAAATTAAGTCGCTGAGTTATGGGATAATTTCAAACTGGAAACAAGAACATGATATTATGTCACAGTGTTCAACTCTCGAAGTAAACACAAAAATGGAAAGAAGCATTCACTTCAAGAACTTAATAATGGGTGAATAAAGAAAAATAATGCGCCTTTCATCAAAGTTCAATTTTTTACTTAACTAGGATGGCAGGCTCTTGCTTTAATTAAGCTGGCATTTGTTTCTTGAAGAAAAAAAGTTTGCGATCTTATCTTCATGGTTTTAAAGTTGGTTCTGCAACAATTTTTTTTGTGAAAACTAGACAAATGCTTAAAATTGTTGAACTCTGAGTGTAACTAAGACTGTACATTTCACGTTTTCCAACCAATTGCCCCACGTATTTTTCCCCAAAGCCAACTTCATGTTAATCTTCACTGAGACGCCAATTTGTCCGTTTATCTATTATTTGGAAAAAAAGCTGAAGTTCAGCGGATTTTAATTGACTCGGCGACTAAATCAATCCTGTGATAGTGGCAACTAATGACGTTTTTTTTTTAAGTTTCAAATCGCGTAAAATATACCTCAATAAAATCCGCTTAGTTTGTTGTTTAACATTTTCCAAGAAAAAAAGAAAGGAAGGAAGAAAGAAAGTAAGAAAAATTAATAGTGCAAGACATTTCTCCCTTGCCAGATGTATTTCAAACATTGTACAAGAAGGATTCAATTCATCCGGAATTTCGCTTTTCGAAGGACCGTTTACTGTGTCAGGTTGTCGAACGAAAAGCATGTCTACCTTTGTTTTAAAATGTCGATCTCGATGAAAGTTTCGCTAACGTTACTTTTAGATATGATCTTTTCCCTAAGTGATCTTTAAGAAATGCGCAAGTAATGTAACAGATTAGCACAGCGATCTGTCCAGATAAACCCAACTTTTATAAACCGGAACTAATGGCTCAGATATAATCAACTTTAACCCCTTTCTTTAAAATTGATGATATACAAAACTAAGGAACCGACATCAAGATTTTTGGCTGCCGCCTAAACTTCGCCTTACAGTTTTTTTAAATCTGAATCATAAAAAATATTTTGTTGCGGGTAGTCTATATGACTCAACTCTCAGTTGGAGACACAATCCTTAGATTGCGTGTTTGTTTGTTGGCATTATTAAGGGTAACGTGTCATGAGATAGTCATTTTACGTAAACTTGTTTTTTCCTTCCGACAATGCGGGAAGTTGTTTTGTGTAAATAGCAAGCAGACCATCACAACTTTCAATTCACAGAGGCTTCCTCGCTTTTAGTCACGTTATTCAAACTCTTGAGTATGTGAATGGAAGCTATCAAATCGTACTTTTCTTTGATGTCGTTTGTTATGTTGGACAAACTTGCTAAAGCTAGTTGACCATTCAAATGGAAGCTATTAATTAGGCAATACTTTAATTCAACTCTTCCCGTCTGATACTGCTTGTTTTTCGGTCGCTGCAAGAATTGAATGAAACATTATATATCTTTCTAGCTTGGAACTTGAATAGATTCCCCTTTCCAGTTATTTATGCCTCGATTCCGTTTTTGATTACAGTTGTTCCACTTAGAGTCGCCCTACCCTATGAATAATTACTGAAAGCTCATACTGTGAGTATTTTACATGTTGACATCCATGGTACTTCCCCTTTAAATCTGTCCTTCGAACCCTGACATTATAATTAGGTTTCCGTACATTTCTCGTTTAGAGAACTAGAAAAAATAAACGTGTTTTCATAGAATTGTGGAAGGGAGAACTTCTGTATAGTTACACGAGCTGAAGGCAAGTGTTTCGATTATTTGTCCTCCTCCAAACTTTTATGTTACACTTACGAAAAAAGGAAAGAAACTGATTTTTCCATTTTTAAACGAGATAAAGATTTAGAAATTTTCCTGCGTTTTCACTGAGTTATGATGACAGGCTTTCAACCAATAGCAAACTATTTGTTTACAGTCAATACAATTCTCAATGACCTGGATGCGATTGTGTACATATCTGTACATTTTGGAGAAATAAGGAATTGATCACGAACAATAGATAAACGTTCTAACTGTAACGGAAGCTGATGTAAACAACTGTTGCAAGGAATTAGGGAGGTAAAACCGACTCACGTATTTTATTTATTCCTTACTCTTACGGAATGCATTCAGGCTATATCATTCCTCGGTGATCAAAATCTACTCTTCAACGTAGTTTTAGCTCGTGAAGTCGGGTGGCGGCGCTGTCCGAGAGCTGGAGCGCGAGAAAAATATTGCATACGAAAAAGTGGACCCTTGTTCCCTTATCGTTTTAGTGTCGTTAGTTAATAGTATATTTGGACTGATTTGGTCCATTCAACCATAGTGTGAGAGCCTAGACCTGGTTAGAATAAAAGCGGATGCTCTCCCATAATAAACTGCGTATGTGAAGTAATATCATTTTCTGACAAGCATGGGACTACAAAGAGATTGGGAGTCGATCGTGTGACCTTGCGCATGCCGGCTTGATGTTTAAACCACTGAGCTACTGGGGGGCTCACGGCGAGCTTTCAAAGATACGACTTCCTTCACGATCTACCTTTGTCCGCACACCGGTTTCTCAGAAACTGTGCCAAATTATATACTGATGAAAAAAGTTTAATAAATGTGGAATTCGGTGAAATGATAACTTGGAGGATTCTTTAAAATGATAGCGCAGGGAGCATCCTGCATGGTAACAGATGGAAAGATGGTAAATATTCAGTTCGGTCATGTCTACAGCGAGTTAACTGTATTTGGTTTGTCGCGATGTTATTGGAGTAAACTCTAGTCCCCTTTCTGGGTGGCTTCTAAAGCTATTTTTTAAGATATTCGCTGTGATCAGTCTGTTGTAAATATGTAAATCTGATTGGGCTATTGACTATTTAAAAGTTAGACTACGGGCCGAGTTTTCTCTATTCACCTACAGAACACGCGAACTAGTATTTTAATTGCATTAGTAGACAACTAACTGATTGCATTGGCGGAAAAAACAACAACAGTAGAAATATTATTTAGGTCGTATTTGAAAATGAACACGCGCGCAATGCTTGGACGTCTACGAAAAAAATAAGGCTTCTACTGATTCGCTCGTGGAAACTCGGCCTACCTCGGAGTGCAATTGTAAGTATCGTCAGAGAGGCAGTAAGATACCGAAAAAATGTGGAAGGATCGTTGTCTTCCCCGCGTCGCAGACAGAATCAATCCCCGGTGATTCCGCGTGCCACGCAGGGTAATCTTTGTCTAGCTACAGCAGTTCTAGACGATTCTTTAAGAAAAAAGGGTTCAAATATATAGGATGTAGGGAAATAACGTCCACAAAACATAGAAAGAACTGACTGTCCCAGGGAGAATGCGTGACTGAAAAATCATCCCACTGACAAACTAAAACAACGCTTTGTAACACTATTTTATTACTCACTCCGTAGCTTTCGGTTGTAATTCAAGAGCTGTTTGCCATGAAGAGTACAAAAATACCGTCGTTGCACGAGTTAAGTTAAGTACTACATGCAACTACATGTAACTATTTCTCCTCCACTGACAATTCCACGCCAAGACGCACGTTACTAAGAAAGTCACCATTAGGAAGAGAGCAAACAGTTTTAACAACTACATGTAACTACTTCTCCACCACTGACAATTCCTCACCAAGATTCGCATTACTAAGAAAGTCACAATAAGGAAGAGAGCGAACAGCTTTGTGCACGTGACTAGGTGTCACGAGCCTGCTGCCATAAGACGTAGTCTGATCAGTGGCACAAGCCCATGACTGACGTAAAATATCTTCGGCAAACCTTTTGGTTGCCGCTAAAAGGAGGCTCTCGACCACGTGAAGATTCACTCCATCGATGTTGACAGTTTTGAGTTTGACTCCTATGTCGGTGCACGCTTCACGTACCCACTCCTGTTCAGGAGTTGGAGATGCTGGATACACGAGTGACTTGCTTTCTTGTGGTTTGATGGTTCTCTTTTCCGGTAAGACGCCCACCACGTCTATTTCCAAATCTTCAGATTCATTGTCTGTTTGTGGTACATCAGGAAGGTATCTTTCTTTCTCTTCCACATCTGCGAAGAAGCGACTTGAAGTTGAGAGGCTGGTGAAGGGTTGCTCCTCACATTTGTGACTTTCAGTTTCGTCTGAATTCACATCAGGTATGTGGCCTCCACAAAGCTTACAGAAAGAAACATTCTCCCCCACAGTAACTTTATCACACGGTGAGTACCCAAACCGACAACACCATACCAAGACATCTTTCGTGCTGAGATTACATGAAGGAAGACGTGTGGATATATCTCGTTTGATAGCCGCTGCCCTTTGCCATTCGCAGGCTCTCCTCTTGCCGATATTCCAGCCAAGAAACTGTTCAAATGAGGATGCACAATAGGGATACTTCATTACGTTTCGTTCAGGATGAATCAAGGGGTGTTCTTTTGCAGCAGACTTCAGCAGTTCATGTGTTTCGTCCGAGAGTTTGTTCGCTACATTACGGCTGTCTGAGACAGGCTCAGGGCTGCTGCACCTTGAAGCTGGCAAGCTGTTCACTGGTGTGGACGTAACGGATGAAAAGGCTGATGAACTAACTGACATTGGAGTTTCTAATTTAATTTTCTTAGTCAGTTGAGGATACTGCACTCGATTGTTCAAACTTGCGGGATACTTGTGTCCAGCTGTAGCTAGCGTCTCATTTTGTTCCTTGTTGCTCAAAGTGTTTGCAAGGCTTCTTTCTATATTGTTATTGTAATTACGTTGACTTGAACTAGTTGAAACAGCGATAAGATTTGTAGCAAAGCTCTCTTCTATGCAAGAGCTCGATAAGGTGTATGGAATACAATTGTCTTCAAACGTTCTTCGGTCCAGTTCCAAGTCCACAACAGTCTCCGATCCTAAAGTCTGAAGCCCTGTGTATGTTCTATCCAGCTTCAATTCATGAATGACATCAACTCTTTTGTTTCTGGGATCAATAAAATGCAACTGGACACGTACTGGAAATTCTCCCCAGCCCCTTCTCGTCAAATGAAAAGGTGGCTTGTTAACTTCCACTATGTCGTTTGGACGATAGCTGGGGTGAAGAAAGAACCACACTTTCATTATAAATCGATCGATGTGTGGCTCTTCGGGTGGCCCTCGAACGTACACCATCCACTTGTGAGTGGATTTGTCGTTATCTTCTCGACTGTCGATAGAAATGTACTTTGACGTGTTACCAACGATGATTCGTTTTTTCAAGTAGAATCGCGAACCCGCGCAAGTGACTGGCATGGATGCTGCATTTAAAGGGTTTCCGATGGCATTTAGAGCGCTTTCTTCATTAAAGTGGGTACTGAGACGGTTATGGGTTATTCCAGTGCCAGACTGGATTTGATGGTTTTGTTGCACAAGAGTAGACAATGAACTTGCAATTTTCAATTGCTCTCCTGAATTATCTGTCAATTTCACGCTATCACGAGAACGTAGAGTTACTTTCTCTTGTTTTTCTGTAGAGAGTAAGGCATTGCTGTCACTGTGAACAAAAGCCTCGCCTCCTCCTGCTTCAAAAGGCTTTTTGGTTTCGAGTTCACGATTAACAAGACTACCATTAACCAGTGCTTCAATTCTTGCAGGATTCGTAGTCTCACAATTATCTCTGGGTTCCAATTTACACGGAGTACCGCCTGATGTTGCTGTTACTGTTTCAGTTCTTGGAAATCCAGCCTGTTTCATGCGATTACGAGCTGATCTCTTAGCACATAATTCACCCCTGTCCAACTTTGCAGAGGTACGATTTCCTTTGATTTCGGACGTACCGTAGTATTTCGCCAAAACACAAGCTCTCAGTCTGTCTAACATGACTTTCGCTTGACGGATCCTTTCATCGATTACATCGATTTCTCTCTCCTTCAAATGTATCTCAAAACCGAACTGCTGCCGAATTATGTGTTCTATTCGCTGTATCGCTTGTTCTTTGGCATCTTGTTGGCGAGTGCTAAGGTTGCCTTGTTCTCGCCTGCGTTCCTTGCTAACAGACTCATAATCCGGATCTTCTGTCTCCTTTTCGTCCCAACTAGTTTCCATTACTCTGCTGAGTGAATTACCAATCCAAACTTCAAAAAGTAGGGTTAAAATACCAGAGATTTTGCCACAAAACTACAGAGAAAAAATTTCACATGGTGTTTACTCCTTATGCGCGTGCTTATCTATTGAATCACTGACTGCAAAGGTGCTATTCGCGGGCGCATGTAATTATTTTTAGGGCCGAGTACCTGGGAAGAAATTATTTTATTCGCAAAAAGTCAAACTCATGAAATAAAAATAACTACAAAAATAAAAAGAGAAGTATTATAGCTACGCATTGCCATTTCTAAAACGACTAAATAATATATCAGTATTTATGCACCCTCAATCTGTAAAAGATATTTCGTACTACGTACCCTCCCCTCCCATCATCCAAAAATAGTTAGCATGTTTACACAATGGCGGAAAGGAAGTGAGCATTCACAAAAAAGTAGCATCATTTACATGTGTGTTCGCGGCCTCTTTGAACAACAATGTTCCATACTGGAACACTTTGGAAAACAAGGAAAAGTGAGGGTTTTGTCTCCAGTCAAACAGATGTTAACTTGAAACTTTTATAGCGATGGCGACGGCCTTGAGGTCCGACGAATTTGAAGGACAGATTTTACAGACTACCAAGCACACCTGGACGCTCGGTCGTTGTGTTGGAAGAGGAACATGTAGTGTGGTTCTTGAAGTTGTTGGGATGTGTAATTCTAGCACCAATCTCAAGAAGGGTCGTGAAATTAAAGGAGCTGTGAAGATTTTCAAACAAGGACCACAATTTGAGGCTGCTGGAGTTAACGAAATGGAAATTCTGGAGTATTTGAATCGCCAAGGAAAGTCGGACAACAAGGCTTATGTAGGTAAGATTGCATAAGATAGCTAAAGCTTGGTGTACGTGTACAGTACAATTACAAGAACAAGACACATGCTGTATTTCCTCTACTTATCGACCCCCTCCATTTCTAGCACTTTGACAAAAACAGTGCCACGGACTTTTCTCTCGTCCATTTCCTTCTGCTGTTACTCAATATTTTGTTTACACTGTGCATGTAAGCTTAAGGGTTTACCTCGGTGTAAGAACCTGACAAGATTTTCTTTGTTAGCTTTTGTTTTGTTGTACGGTATTGTTTAAAATGTTTTTGTTTCCTTTGTTTTACATCATCCGTGAGTTTCACAGGTTCTTACACCGAGGTAAAGCCAAGCTTAAGTTTCAAACTTTTCTCAGTCACTTTGCAGTTTGTTGAAACAGGACTGTCATACAGTGCATGAAAGGTTTGTTGACTGACTGTGAATAATTGGGTGAAAAAAATTTTTGGGGAGTTATAGGCTCTTTAAGATTACTGTGGACTCGTGGTAGCTCAACTCTCAGTAACTTGAAGCCCCCCCGGTGGAGTATTCAGGTATATTAGTAGTGGGAGGTACAAAGGCATTTTTGGGGTTAAAATTAGTGATCTGGCCTTTTTTGGGGTTAGAAGTTTTTTGGTGGCCTTTTATGGGCTGAAAGATTTTGGTAGGAAGAATTGTTTTATGGTTTATAAAAAGCCGAGTTCTCAATTTTATGCCAAAATATTGTGTCAGCTACATTTAGAGACTCAATCAATTTTTTCCATGCAGATAAAAAGGACTGCACTTTTTTAGGCTACGTTTTGAGCTGTTTTTTGGGTTCAGTTTTAGCCTGATGGGACTATTTGTGAGTATAAGAATTTGGCTTCATTTGCACAAGACCCAGAGTACCCCCCTGGGCTCGAAGCTCACGCTAACTCAAAGCAAGATCGATTTTCCCTAGAATCTGTATAATAACTGTAAATTTACCCTCAATAACTGGAACTCTTGATAACTTTTTTTCGCTAACTCAAAGAGGATTTCTTCCACCCACATCATTTTCTTTATAATTTTGCCCTTCATAACTCAAACCTCATGTGTCAAAATGAGACAAAACATACTCAATGACATTTGAGCAGTATGTATTTTCGAAGTGCCTCATTATTGTTCTTTGTGTCAATTTCTTTTAGTTTTTTGATGTTATATTGCACAAAAAGGTGTCAGTTCTTCCTGTGAGAATATGTGTGATTAGTACTAGTGTCAGCAGGAATCCCATCCCCCGATAACTCGAACTCCTGATTTCTCAAACCTTTTTGATTTCCCTTGGAGAGTTGAGTTATCAGGAGTCAACTATATATGGTAAACACAGTTCTTTGACTTGGAAAAAAAGTTGATAAGCCCCTCCCTCTATTAAATTTGAATTCTTTTTGGAGGAGTCAAAATACATACGTGGAAATGTTGTTCTTTCTTTTTCATCACTTTTCTAGTACATTTGCTGGATTACTTCTCTCATAGAGGTCTGATGCACTTAGCTTATGAGAGGCTTAGTTGCAATCTTCATCACATCTTGCTTAAAAACTCAGGGGAAGGCCTTCCTCTCTACATTATCAAGGAATGTTCACAACATATTTTGAGGGCCCTGAGTTTTCTGGCTGCCAGCGAAGTTATTCATGGTGATGTTAAGCTGTCCAATATTATGTGGAATGCAAACAGAGGAATGTTCCAGCTTGTGGACTTCGCTCTCAGCTTTCTTCAGGGAAATCAAGTAAGATACATTCATTTGGAGAATTTTTTACTTGAACATCTCAGCTTTTATCAATCAATCAATCAATCAATCAATCAATCAATCAATCAATCAATCAATCAATCAATCAATCAGTCAGTCAGTCAGTCAGTCAGTCAGTCAGTCAGTCAGTCAGTCAGTCAGTCAGTCAGTCAGTCAGTCATTTATTTGCCCACGTACGCGTAACATCTATGAGCTGAAAGGCTCATTCAAAATATGTTACTTTGTGCGTTGAAAAAGAGTAAAAACTAAAAACAATAAGAACTATTAAAAACTATAAAAACTTTCTTTTAATGATATATCAAATATTTTTATTGTCCAGTACTTGAAAGTACCATGGTTGAAATGATACTAAATGAAATGAAATTTGCGGTGGTGATCTTTATAAATTCCCCTTGGAGAGAGAGTTAAGCTTGGGGAGAAGAGAATGTTAATTACATGTAGTACATGTAAGCTTTTGTTTTTATATCTTCAGCCTTATCAGCCACTTCAGAGTCCTGGTTACCAATCCCCTGAGGTACGAGTATGGAACAGATTAATTGCTGATGGCACTGCTGACAGAAGTAATTCAGTGAGTATGAATTCAAACTTGTCAATTTATTAAACCATCATGTCAAGGTAAATAAATAAATAAATAAATAAATAAATAAATAAATAAATAAATAAATAAATAAATGAATGAAGGAAGGAAGGAAGGAAGGAAGGAATAAATGTAGATCTACAATCTAATAGTCTTTGTCATTGTGCAGCTTAGCTTCACTGTCTTCAAGCTTGGCCCTATTCAGACTTAGTACCCTGGGGCCAGATTTACAAAGTTCTTCTAAGTTAAAATGAATCACAAGTGTTGTTTCTTCATGTTTATGTAGAACACATGTGTACTTAGCTTTGGATGGCTTGGTGAATTCTATCCCTTGAATGGTGGTTGGGCTAAGGCAAAGTAATGTACATGAAAACAAAGCTTTTTTGGTGCCCATGTGACAACTTGACTGTGGCTTGTAGGCAAAGGCACTGTTCTCAAGCGAGGGCACCTGTCTGCACACAATTTGATTAGTGTCCAATTTTTACCCCTCCCTTAGACTCCCAGTTTAACAGAATGGCAAAATCATATGCGAGTGGGTGGTGATGTTATTTAAGTCCTGTGGGTGGGCCTTGACTCAATCATCTTTTGCAGTATGTCAACTAGACATCGTGTGGACATATAAGAGACCACAACACTGTTTGCAAAGAGTTGGGCATGTACGGTGTAGTTCCTTTTGTTTGTGGTCTGACTTTACTTCCTAGTGCCCTTGAAAGATATCACCTCTGTAAGCTTCTCTGTAAATCTGAGGTTAAATCAATTAATATACAATGATGAATTTGGACAACAGTCAAATGTGTGTGCTTGTTGGTGCTGTGGTACCTCAGTTGCCTCGTTTTTCTAAGCACCGTCACTGGCTTTCACAGTATTGCCTCCTTTTATGTTAAAAACTTGGGAAAAAATTACTTCAGGTCAGAACTTGTGTGTGTCTTGTACCCTGAATTAGAGTACAAACTTTCACTGCAAACTTTTAGAGAACAAAAATTCACTGTATAAAAAAAAAACTGATGTTTTCTTTCATGTCTCCAGAGATGCTGTTGCGCCAGTGATACGTGGAGTTTTGCATATGTACTTTGGTACGTCTACACAGGACGCCCAGGACTCAGATGTGAAATAGACAGCTCAGTGTGTGATATGTGCATAAAGGTGGAGGTACCTGTTTAATGCCATAAAATAGCAACCCTCCCTTAGTTTACCATCATTTTGAAGAATCGGCCCCATGGAAGGCAAGCAATGTAAATAATATCACTTCTTATCACTATTTGGTTTGCAACCGCCTTCACATTTTTTATCACTTGCAATTTTAAAAATCTCTCTTGGCCATGGAACTCCACAATCATACCACAGCAGTGGGTGTGATGGCTTCATATGAGAAAATGAGAAAATACAGCCCCCTCTCAACCCAAAGAAGAAAAAATGCTGTTACAGGTTAAATTTTGAGGTAACTCGAAATGTCTTTTTTTGTATGTTTGTGATTCAGGATGATCCTTGTATTCATTTTAAAGAAATTAAAAGTCATTTGCCAAGAGATGAAAGGAAAATCCCAAAGGAACAACATGAATTATTTCTTGACTTCCTAGTGAGGTAAGTAAGTCCAGCTGTATACTGCTAATGGTGAATATTCACCAGCAAATTCAGGATCAGGGCGCGGTTGCAGTTGTGGTGACAGTGCCGCCCTGTGCGATTGGTGTGACAACCTAGGGAGATGTAAGACGTGCTTCCTCACATAAATTCTATCGTCTGCATATGGGTTCTCTGAGAGCTAACTTCTTGCATTGAAAGTTGAACTACTAACTGTTTCAAAAGAATATAGATATATCAAGTGTGCGCTTTATGCTCTGTTATAGCATGGTTTTGAGCCAATCAGAGTGTGCGCCTCTTTCATTCCATATTATACGGGGAAATAAGGCAGGAAATGCGGTATTTTGGGTATTCATTATCACTGTTTTGTTCCATTTGTTTAAACAATCAAAACAAAACAAAAAGAAATGCTAAGATGTGATTTGCTTTTTCTTACCAGAATGATTAAATGTAGACCAGAACAGAGAGTGGTTCCTGATGATGCTCTACAACATAGGTTCTTAGAACCTGCAGATGGCCATCAACCTATTCCTAGTTTGTCAGACTTGTTGTTGCTTCCAACCACAACCCTGCTCCTGGACAACATCTACCTTGAAAACGGTACGAGTCAGTTCACTTCGCTAAGTTCGCTATTTTCGGTTCTAAAGATTTAATCATATTCATAGTCTCTTGCTGTAGTCTGTGGCGAACCCTGGAGTCCTAATGGCTCTTAAGTGTCGTTTATTGTCTTTTAAAGGAGAAGAAAATTTTTCCTGTCTTTCGTACAGTTATGGGGTGTTAGTTATGGGCTGTTTACTTCACTACAAAATTCAGGATATTTCAGTTGGGAGGTGAGAAGAACGCGCTTTTTAGCTAGTTCCACTGAGCGGAACTTCGAAAACTGTAGTATCGTTATTACCGCGGGTGTGGAACTTTTGCTGGTTTTCTATCTTTTCACCAGTTCCTAGCCTTTTATGGCCACGTCTTTCACCTCAACCAAAACAACGGGTCCGTCTGTGCGTCAGCTTCAAATAGAACGTGTTTTTCTCAGACCAAAAATTTCACCGAAATTCCCACAAATTTCTAGTGAGTGGTAAACAACCGTAGAATTTGAAGAACGAGAAACGCAGTGGTGACACCCGGGGGGGGGGGATACTCCCTATAGTGGGCTATACGGGGAGGCTCCGCCCGAAAGGGGTGCCTTTTTTAAGCTCACAGTATACAAAAGGATAGGGAAAACTGCCATTTTAGTATACAAAAGGGTCACAAAATCAGCTGCAAAGTAGAAGAAATAGTGGCTAAAGCGAAGTATATCAAAGGGTGCCACATTTTGGCAGAAATGACTACGCAACTGAATCAGAACTGCCTGAAAACCCGGGAAAAAGGTAGCGATTACAGGAAATTCTACTGTTTTGGCTTATCCTTGAGGTATAGGAAAGGGGTGCAATGTTGCTCTAGGTATTTTAAAGGGGTACCATTTTGGTAAAAAATGGTATATTAAAGGGTAAGGGTTTGAACCTCCGGGCGGAGCCTCCCCTTGCAAAACTTTATTGAGTAGCCCCCTCCGGGGGTGACACGAACCAAAGGAGAGTGTCACCACCGTTTTATAATTAACTTCCATCAGTTTATTTGTACGCTACTAGCACTATAGTCTGTAGTCATTGTGACTGGGTATACAGATGGGGATCAACAATCCGGCGTAGTCAGGAACGACACAGAGTATCGCTGCATGGCGAAGCGAGGGATTTTCCCATCGGGCGTCTTGGAATACAGGATACAGAATACAGAATACAGAATACAGAAACCATAACGAATGAAACACGTTCGAAGGGAAAGTCCCCCGCCTCGCTGGTGGGCTGCTGCACCGAACGCAGATCGCGAAAGGAGGGAGGGCGGCTCGTGGCATTTGAACTGTCGTCGTGTTTTACCGTCGAAAGACCTCAAAATGTTCTGTCAACGCCAGGGAGGGGATAATATAGTAGCGCCAAACCAATAGGAGAGAGCCATGGGGGTCACAAACCCATTTGCACGGACTTCTGACTTGCATGCATAATATATTACTATTCAAATGACTTTGAATAGTTAATTTTATGTGGGCAGTACACATAGCTTTGGTATCGGTGCTTCCTGCAGACGCAGACAAGACAAACTGCAACAGACTGCAGCTGGTTTGCAGGTACTCCACGAAATAAAAAGTAAAATGATTACAAGTAAAGAGACTGTTGTAAAAATACTAGAACAGTTAACTACTATAAAGCGTATGAAATTTGTAGAGAAAATTTTTTCTTTTCCTTCACGAGTTAAAATTGGAAATTGCTATACTGCTCGCCCTTCTTTTCTCGTGGAAAATAGAAGAAAAGTTGAATTCGCAGTCAGCTAAATCAGTCTCTTGATCGAGCCTTGACCTTGCAATGACCTAACATCGCACTTTTTGTTTGTGCAGATAGTCTGAAGGATGTTGAAGAGATGTGTGCAGCATTTGGTGTTATTCGACGAATCACGAGAGGTTCTGAAGGAAAGGTAATTTGTGGAATAAAAGGCGATTAATTTAGAGACCCTACTTCTAATCTGATGCCACCCTAAAGAAGATTTGGAAACTTAGACGGTTGTGGATGAAAAGTCCCGATAAGGGTCTTATTATAATGTTTCCGACTATACTATAAATCCGGAGTGAACGTTAACAGAAGTAGGAAGTTGATACCAGGTAGAGATATTGCTCGGGATAGAGATATTATCCGGGATGTAGATATTACCCGGGATGCAGATGTTACCCTGGATAGAGATATTATCCGGGATGGAGATATTACTCGGGATAGAGATATTACCCGGGCATGTTTATCAATTATTCCACGAAATCGACTCCAACGTTACTTCATTTTGTACAGCGAATAATTCATTGACCAAAAAGAACTTTCCCGCTTATTTCCATCATTTACTTGGACCACTTCTATACACGTAAGATATGAGCTGATATAACAAAGGCTATGTGTATTTTGGACTTTTAATAGTACTAGTACAGGAAGCAGCCATAATGCCTATCACGTCTCAGCAGCATTTATTGAACCATAAATAGCAGTATTATAAAATAAAAACAGGAAGTCACTTTTTCTTCGACCTCTTTCCGATTTATAGTTCCATTTCCACCTGTACATTAGCTAGCCTGCAGATATTAATGCGTAAGTGGCGGATTTAATACGGTTTTCAATTTGGGGAACGCAGAACGATATTTTGCAACGAAATGTTAACCTTGCCACTTTGTTAACGTGCTGTTAGAAACGGGAAAAAGTGTATTTCAAGTGGTACGTTAACCAAAGGTGAAGTCTTTTGTCCAATCCACTATTTTCAACGAGCCGGCGCTTAATTCCACTTTCTGAAGCGTGAAGCGACTAGGAGCATCCCTACTCCCCCTGGATGGGATGCTTGTCTATCACAGGATCCCCAGCAATAAGCGACTAGGAGCATCACTACTCCCCCCTGGATGGATTGCTTGTCCATCACAGGTTTACCCCCCGCTGGTTTGTTAGGATTCCCTAACAGTTTGCTGGAACCCATTCTTCGTTAAAGTGTTTCTTTTAGGCTGTGCAAAAACAGAGCTTATGACTACTGAACGGCGAGACTAATGGCGTCACCTTGAAAGATGCACACCGTAGAGCACAATACGGTGCACCAGTGCACTGCCAGTGCACAAAGTGCATTGGTGCGCCAGTGCACTTGCAGTGCACTTATATGCATTGGTGCGTCAGTGCACTGGCAGTGCACTTAAGTGCATTGGTGCGCCAGTGCACTTGCAGTGCACTTGAGTGCATCGGTGCGCCAGTGCACAAAGTGCACCGTTACACCAGTGCACTGGCAGTGCACTGGCAGTGCACTGGCATTAAGTGCATTGGTGCGCCGGTGCACTGGTAGTGCACTTAAGTGCATTGGTGCGCCAGTGCACTTGCAGTGCACTTGAGTGCATCGGTGCACCAGTGCACTGGCAGTGCACTTAAGTGCATCGGTGCGGCAGTGCACAAAGTGCACCGGTACACCAGTGTACTGGCAGTGCACTTAAGTGCATCGGTGCACCAGTGCACTTGCAGTACACTAAAGTGCATTGGTGCACCAGTGCACTTCAGTTCACCGGTGCTGATCTGTCGACAAATATCAAGCGTGGATTTTTTGCTTACAAATATTATTCGTCATAACATGGGAAAAACTGGAGCTGACCGTTTACGAGAATCCCTACAGAGGAAGAAACAAAAACAGAGAGGAAGAAATGCACGATTCTACGCGAAGAACAAAGACAGGATTCTAGAGAGGAGAAAAGAGCAGCGAAGACTTAAGTCTTGTCTTCGCTGCTCTTCGCTGCTCTTTTCGCTGTAGAACAACAAAGCAATAGTGAAGTACCAAAACCAAATTGGCATCTTTATAAAGCACGACAAAGAGCCAGAAAAAAGGAAGGAAAAAGAAAAGCCATCATCCACGGGCGTGCCTGTTTCACCCAGCGGTGTACGAGGAGCAGTTCTTCACGGGACGGCACGAAGACAAGCTGTGGACGCAACAAAGGCCAGTCTTCCACGAAGTCCGAGAGGAAAATTTGCTATCGTCGCTTCTGTTAACGAAAGCGCAAAGATGTGACTCGTGAACCTCTGAGGGTTTGTAGATTCTGGAAACTTCCCCGAGATGCTTGTCGTTTTATCTACATTCACAAACCTTAACTTCAAGAAGACTGGCGAAGGACATCTTGACTTAAGATAAGCTTAAATTTCTCTTGTGACATTTCCTGTCCTGGTTATTGAATATGGCAGTTTTCCCAAAGTCACGCAATTTGATATCTGCTGTGCGAACACAAGTATCTCTTTAGACGACATTCTTCAGCTGCCAGGAAAGACATCAGTGTAAACAAACTGACTCCAAACCTCAACTAAAGGCCTTTCTCACAATAGTTTGATCTTCAGAAATCCAAAAATCCTCTGCTACTTTTTGCAAACACGAGAAATAGATAAAAACAATAAAACTAAAAATATGTAAAATCACGAAGCACTGTATAGTCTACTTTAAATACGTAAACTGCGTCTGCCGATTTAGTACTTTGTTTTGTATTCAAGCCTTTTCTTGCCTCTTTTGGGGTGCACCAGTTTAGTGCACTGGTGCACTAAACCGGCGCACTAAATTGGTGCACTGAAGCGGTGCACTAAATTGGTGCACTGGTGCACTGAACCGGTGCACTAAACTGGTGCACTGGTGCACTGGTGCAGTGAACGGCGCACTAAATTGGTACACTGGAGCACCGAAGTGGTGCACTAAATTGGTGCACTGGTGCACTGAACCGGCGCACTAATTTGGTGCACTGGTGCACTGAACCGGCGCACTAATTTGGTGCACTGGTGCATTGGTGCACTGGTGCACTGAACCGGCGCACTAATTTGGTGCACTGGTGCACTGAATCGGCGCACTAAATTGGTGCACTGGTGCACTGAACCAGTGCAATAAATTGGTGCACTGTTGCACTGAAGGGGTTCACTGTACTGGTGCACAGGTGCACGGAGGTGGTGGAGTAAACCTGTGCGCTAAACCGGCGCATCAGTGCACAGTCTTATAAAAGTTTTGGGAAACAATACCTTGCACATAGCCTGTAGTAGTAGAGAACCAATGAGAACATGCGATTAGTCATATCCAGAGGTTGTAATAATGTGTAACAACCATGTGAACAAGTTCTCTCTCCGGTAATCGAAGGGTAAAATAAGCCAGCTGATTTGCGTATCATGAATGGGACCGAAGACATACGAAAATCGCTTATACTGAGGACTGCATGTTGCATCCCACCCTCCTGCCTTGGGTTTCGAGGCCCCATGGATGACGTATTTTTCCGTAATTTGTGTTGTTATAATCGGTAGCGTGATGTTCATACGCTGTGTTTTTTTCGTTCTTTAGGTATTGGCTGTATACTATGACGCTGACGACTGCTCGCGGGCTCACAGTGCCCTTACTGGATGGATATACAATGGCAGGACAGTGATTACGTGCTTCTATCCGGCTGGTAAAGCTAGTGACCCCGGGCTGTTTAAACCTATCATCCAGCATACAAGTCATGACAATGAACGTTCAGATAAGCTTAGAAAAAGAAGTCTTGATTTACAACCGGATTCTTCCAAGGGCAATCATGCAAAATGTACGAAATCTGAGCAGGAGAATTCTGATGTTGATCTGGAGCCAAAACAAGTATAAGTGTGACTTTTGGTTAGATTACCTAACTTCACACGCGGAAGTTTTTATTTCCATTGGGCAGATACCGGTATTTCCCTTTACCTTCTCTCAGAATAGATTTGAACCTGCTTGTGGGGCCCGGAAGAGAGAAGTAATCTTTATTTCCTTCCTTGGGCAGAGTTAATCTCTCCTCACCCCTATCCTTTGCCACCAATGGTCGTCGTCTCTAATGGTGTCCTTTTGATCAGTACCGTATTTACTCAGTATCAGAACTCTAATAAGCACCCGGATATACATCCACAAAATATATGAATGCTCTGTAATGCAATTTATTAATTATCTTTCGCGAATCTGATGATCAAGCCTTAATCACGATTGATTGATGGCTTGACATTCGCATTTTGTTCACGGGCTCAGTTCAGTTTCATGTTTTTAGTGTTTGAAACTCAGGTAATTGAAATTTATCGAGGGCACTTACAGCGACGTTGCCTTTTACATTGTCGTCGCACTATGTAGACTATGTAATACGTGTACCGTCACTTTTTGTAACAAACTCTGACGTATTTTGTAATTATACCTATCGCATTTCAACCTTGTCTAATTTAAAGAGCTTTTATCAGCGAAGTACGTGGAATAAAACAAATGCTTGTCTCGAAGTGGTTTTGAGTCATTGAACGAATTCCTAAAGTCACTAAAGTATGATAATCGAAATGCAATTATTGAGTTGTACTTTTCTGTAATAAATGACCGTCTGAACTTGACAGTGAACTGAAGCCAGTGGAGTTAAGCCTTGTTTAATTTCTTAATTTTTCTCAGACAGTCGTTGTATGGACTAAATGAAGTCCCTTAGCAGTGCCTTAGCAACCTAAGTATTGAGAACATTCCATAGACCCAGTTTCCAAGAGTAGTAACAGTAGACATCATAATACTTCTCTAAGGACGCTCGAATTACTTGCTGCTTTGATTTTCATAAACAATTTCTCGGCTGTTTTATGCGGGTGCGAGTATTTGAATTGCAAACAAGAAAGCCCGTTGGGCATTTTAACCGGCCATTCTGACCCTCCCCACCCCTAGGTTTCACAAATGTTAGCGCGATCCTCTATTTATACGAATCGGCGTGACGAAAAGTGTGATTGTGTGACACAATATTTTGACTATAACGTTACTGGATGATGTAATGTTTAAACTCTGATGACTCAGCTTATCTTTCTTATCGCTTTTATTTGTGCTGAAAAACGCAAATTCACTCAAACATTGAATGTCGATATAAATTCGTCCACAACTGAGAATGCTCACACCGGGACGACGAAGTATTTACTGTTGTGCCTAGACCTTAAATACAAACAGTGAACATAGCAGTAGAATCAAAATATAACGCTTGATAAACACGAGCTCGGGCAGATCGTCAGAGTATGGGGCACGTCAAGGCATATCTCATGACGTGATGTTTAAATCCGGTTTGCTAACCCGGGAATCCCCTTGCAAAAGTAAACAAGCGGGCGGGGATGAAAGTCGCCCACGTCTTTGAAAGCTAACGCGCCTGTCGAGCCGCAATCGATTTCGCGCTCACTCGCTTGTTTTTCTTTTCCTTCACTATCTCTGAACGGAAAGAGAGACTGCTCGTGGCCTTTAGCGTACACCACACGCAAACCACACAAATCCGTCGATGATATTCAGATATTTTCGTTCTTTCAATGCAAAAAGACTCGTAACACCTACCCTATTAATTGATCTCCTTATTAATGACGATTCTTTCGTATCAACTTCTCGCCTCAAATAAACACTCATCTCTCTCCGTTCACAAGTCAGAACTATCATGTACTGATGGTGCAATCCACTAATATTGCATCATCATTCTAGTACCAATTCCTTCTCTTCCTAGCCCACGCCGGCAAAACGCAACTGTCCTCTTTGTCCGCTGCGAATTACAAGTTAGCCAATCAGAAACCCTACAATTCACTTCGCAACCCCCCCCCCCCATAAAACGCAGCACAATGTTACACCGCTCCTATACAAAACGCAACTTTCAAAGCAAATCACATTCACAGAAGCGTGATATGCTCCTGACATTCACAAATCCTTCTGACTCCCACATTTTTACACCCTCAAAATGTCAATCCCGATAAAAGAACACCCTGCGCTAAGAAAATTTTCACCATAACCACTAACTAGATCAGACAACACAGCCAATTCCGCATTCCATCCTATTAGCTGCTTTACTCAATTGCGCATGCGTTTTACAATACAACTACAAAAAACCCCAAACTTAACAACCCTTCGTCGTTGATATCTTAAATACTGTAAATTAAAAGAAAAGAACACACGAAGGTAACATTCAGCAGACTAATACAGTACAACCCAAAAATAATGCACGCGCAAGAAGTGGCGCAAGAAGTTCTTGCGCCGCAAGAACACGCAAGCCGGCGGAAGTGAAAGTGCTATGTTTTAGCGGTTTACCCGCAAGAACATTCGAAGCGCAAGAAGTTGAAACAGGGTCTGAAAGGGTATTCTCGGGATCCGGGATTTGACCAAAATACGGTGCGGGATTCGGGAAAACGCAAAACATCTTGACGGGATTCGGGATTTGACTGCTACGAGGGAAGCGGGATTCACCAAATTTGGGTACGGGATGCCGGCGGGATTTTGTTGCCTGTCTGTCGGGAATTCGGGAAATCGTCACGACCCAAAAAACCCTTACAGCGGCAAAAGCGAATCAACCAGGCGAGCGCCAAATATCAATCGAAAGGCCTAATCTACATCTTAAATTTATTAGCTTTTGCAGAAATTAGTCTTTTTTAATGTATTTTTGGGAAAGAAGAAACGAAATTCGGGATAGCGATGAAAAAAGTGCGGGATGCGGGATTCTCGTGGTAAAGGAGTGGGAATGCGGGATCAGGAGCCCCCCTTCCAGACCCCGCAAGAAGCCGCAAGAAGTTACTAATGTTACCGCAAGCCGCAAGAAGGCGCAAGAAGTACTGCGGGTCCAGCCGAAGAAACTTGTAGTGCTCGTGTTAGTGTGAGGTAATTTGCAAAAGTAATGAGAGAGAATGTCGCACTCTATTCTCTTTGAAATATCGCCGAGCTTTCGAGCGATTTTTCGCCGCGTTGGCGCGACAATTCGCCAAGTCAAGCCAAAGTTCGCAAGGCTGATCAAAAACTCAAGGAAGCAAATGTTCGAACAACCGAAGTATCGAAGAAAATTCACGTCACGAAATGGAATATCCGCCAGCTTTCCGACTGCAAGATAAAACAACCGGTAAACATGATCTCCGGCACATGACAAAACATGAACAATTTTTTTTAAGCGTGTCTGATACGGTAATACGGGTTCAACTCAGAACTGACTCAATTCAGTTTTTTATTCCATCAAAGAAATAGAAACAAAAAAGTCCAAAAGCTATAATTGTGCCAAACTGCGCGAACTCTTCTTTGACAGGCAAGACAAGACAAGACTTACACGTGCAGGAAGTCATGCCATCTCGTGGGTGAACTCGTGAAGAATCCCTGCATCTTTACCACTTTAATTTCCCAGCAAAAAAGGAATACTCGAAGAAATAGCATAAACATATGATTTCAACTACACATTCGCCTTTCGACACAGCTTGCTGCCTGGGGCTTGCTGTTTTGACGGCTTAGAGAACTGCTCATGCATTGCGTTACAAAATGTCATTCATGCAAATCGTACGACATTTGCATACGGCAGATTTGTGTTTACTCAGGTTAGAATTGACGTGTCGAATTTCTTTCAGATCGCGGAATTTTAGTTTCCTTCAGACTTCTTTGGTTTACTTCGAAGTTTTAAAATGTGATATCGACTTCAGCGTAGTGAATGGAACTATTTTTACAAACATAATGTGTTTTTCCAATTAAGATTTTTGAACAGGTGAATGTCGGTTCATTAACCGGCCGTCGCTATGGCGACCGCCGGTTTATAAAATGGGCACGGTTTTGTCGCGATAGTCAGTTGGCTTAACATACGAACAAAGTGCTGTAAAGCTTGTGGTACGGGTACTCAAGAGCGGTACTGTCTTATATAAGACGCATGCGCATATTAGTCTGCTGAATGTTACCTTCGTGTGTTCTTGTCTTTTAATTTACAGTATTTAAGATATCAACGACGAAGGGTTGTTAAGTTTGGGGTTTTTTGTATTTGTCTTGTATAACGCATGCGCAATTGAGTAAAGCAGCTAATAGGATGGAATGCGAAATTGGCTGTGTTGTCTGATCTAGTTAGTGGTTATGGTGAAAAATTTTTTAGCGCAGGAGTTTTTTATTGGGATTGACATTTTGAGGGTGTAAAAATGTGGGAGTCAGAAGGATTTGTGAATGTCAGGAGCATATCACGCTTCTGTGAATGTGATTTGCTTTGAAAGTTGCGTTTTGTATAGGAGCGGTGTAATATTGTGCTGCGTGAGAGAGGGTTTCCCTTGCCGTTTTATGGAGGGGGGGGGGGGTGGTTTGCGAAGTGGATTGTAAGGTTTCTGATTGGCTAACTTGTATTTCGCAGCGGACAAAGAGGACAGTTGCGTTTTGCCGGCGTGGGCTAGGAAGAGAAGGAATTGGTACTAGTATGATGATGCAATATTAGTGGATTGCACCATCAGTACATGATAGTTCTGACTTGTGAACGGAGAGAGATCAGTGTTTATTTGAGGCGAGAAGTTGATACGAAGGAATCGTCATTAATAAGGAGATCAATTAATAGGGTAGGTGTTACGAGTCTTTTTGCATTGAAAGAACGAAAATATCTGAATATTATCGACGGATTTGTGTGGTTTGCGTGTGGTGTACGCTAAAGGCTACGAGCAGTCTCTCTTTCCGTTCAGAGATAGTGAAGGAAAAGAAAAACAAGCGAGTGAGCGCGAAATCGATTGCGGCTCGACAGGCGCGTCAGCTTTCAAAGAAGTGGGCGACTTTCGTCCCCGCTCGCTTGTTTACTTTTGCAAGGGGATTCCCGAGTGAGCAAACCGGATTTAAACATCACGTCATGAGATATGCCTTGACGTGCCCCATACTCTGACGATCTGCTCGAGCTCGTGTTTATCAAGCGTTATATTTTGATTCTACTGCTATGTTCACTGTTTGTATTTAAGGTCTAGGCACAACAGACAACTTCGTCGTCGCTGTGTGAGCATTCTCAGTTGTGGACGAATTTATATCGACATTCAACGTTTGAGTGAATTTGCGTTTTTCAGCACAAATAAAAGCGATAAAAAAGATAAGCTGAGTCATCAGAGTTTAAACATCACGTCATCCAGTAACGCTATAGTAAAAATACTGTGTCACACAATCACACTTTTCGTCACGCCGGTTCGTATAAATAGAGGATCGCGCTAACATTTGTGAAACCTAGGGGTGGGGAGGGTCAGAATGGCCGGTTAAAATGCCCAATAGGCTTTCTTGTTAATAATGTGACGGATGGACTGTGCTTTGCCGTTGTTCCTTATTTAAGTGAAATAAATCGAGCGAAATCTTTCGCGCCGCTAAGCGTACCGCATGTCTGGGACTCCGGAACACATAATAAACAATAACATACGCGTGCTTCGTTTGAGTCTCGTTTCTCCCTAGCCGTTAAAAAATAACATTGAAGGCGACCAGCGTCAAATTCAGAACCTAGTGAACTCTTTATCAGATAAAAAATTCTAAACCGAAGAAAAAACTTACAAGCGACCAAATAAACAACTGATTGCAAGCAACAAAGGCAGCCGATTTCGAACGTGCGTTGCACTACAAAGTGGTCTCCTTTTTACCTTCTCCGGGTTCCGGGTTTTTAAGATGTTAGCGCAAAGAAGTTCTTGTGCTTACTTGCGGTGCGGACATCTTTACCATAAAGAAGTTCTTGCGGTTTTAACTTCTAAACGCAAAGAAGTTCTTGCGGCTTGCAGTATTCAAGCGCAAGCGTCCCGCAAGTAGCCGCAAGAAGTTCCCGGCTTGCGTACGCAAAAAGAAGTTCTTGCGCGTGCATTGTTTTTGGGCTGTACTGTATGCGCATGCGTCTTATATAAGACAGTACCGCTCTTGAGTACCCGTACCACAAGCTTTACAGCACTTTGTTCGTACGTTAAGCCAACTTGCTTTCATCAAAAACCGTGTCCATTTTATAAACCGGCGGTCGCCATAGCGACGGCCGGTTAATGAACCTGAGCTTGGCTATTTGTGCACAACTAGAATATCTTGTTAACGAGGTGTTAATTGTTGAGTGATAATGCTTACCGCCTGGCGAGAAATTTATGCCATGATACTAGCTGGTGCCCTCGAAAACAATTGCTGATTTTGGCTAGATTTCTTTAAAGTGAATTCATATAATCGATTAGTATGTGGCTTTTAATCTGACTCGTGCGAGTTCTTTGTGCTGTATTGCAAATAGAAAATTTTGAGGCAGTAACATTAATTTATTGAGCTAGCGGATAATTATTTTAAGATTCATTGTTGTGTTTGTCAGAACAACAGACAAAACCACCCACATTCCAATAAAACCAGCTAGAAATTTGTATCTAGGCCTTTCCTTGCCTTTCCTGCGAGACATTGCCTCGCTTGTTCATAGAAAGATAACCCAGTCTCTGCTTTTGATACTCAAATTAAAGAATTTCAAGTGAAATCGTCTAAATTTGCAATTCTTTACCTCAGTTCCCCAATTCATCATTTCAGTCGTGATAGCTTATGTCGATTTTTTCTATAAATAACGAAGTAGAAGTGTTTTCGTTGGGTATGACTCTGTGTCAGTGTTTTTTTTTTTATATTAGTGGTGTCAGTTACTGTACATGTAGTTTCGTCAGTTTCATTTTCAGGCGTTATACGTTCCATAGGAAATGCTTGCGTAGTATTCTAACGACTGTGAATTTCTGATGGCCTGAATGGAGATGGCTTGATCGATGTTCTTGAAATTCACAATGAAGTTTCGAGAGCTTGTTTCAGCTGTCATGGCAAGAATTTGACAATATTTACTTGAAAAAGAAAGGCTTTCCTACAACGGATTTCGCAACTTGTCTTCGAAGTGAGCGAAAGAATGCTGTGACAAACACTATTTTGACCGCAATGCTCTCAGTCTAGTCTGAGTTTCCCTTGCACATATCGATGCATTTCCCGTTTTTCCGGTGTTTTTACGAAGCGATATTAATCTTAGAAGTACAAAATTGTTTTGTTTTGCTGTTTTATTACGCGAAAATAAAATTAGCCATTATATTGAATCAGAATATAAGATCTGACACTAAATTATGTTAACCCTTTGAATTCTAAAGACGTATGTTGAGTCGGATAAACCACTGGTTCTTGCTTTTGAGGTTTGTAAATGAAATCATGAATTGTTACCATTTAAATAAAAGCTCTCCAGTAGTTCCTTCTTGCTATGCAGTTGTTTTAATTTGTTTTCCAGTAAAACTTGTTCAAAATTTGTGAAATTTGTGTTTTGGGACTTTCCGGAGATAAGGAACAAGACCTAAAAGTCTAAATAATCAAAGTTGAACAATAAATTATCCTGGAGATTCTATCTGCTATGGTCTGCTCGGAAAATGATATAAATTATACTCCAGTATAAAATCTATATTCTTTAGTCGGACATCCTGGAGATACCGATGCAATTGTCAACTAAATCTGCTACCCTTTTTTCTATCCTTTTTTGCTGAATATTTCATCGATTCCTAACTCTCTTTCAGGGTCGTCCATGTCCATTTCTTGTAAAGGCTTTCTAGGTCTCCTCACGTATCTGGCTTTCTTCGCCTCTTTCAGAAGGTCAGTTAACGGAGGCAGAAGGTACACAGTTCTTGGTAACCCATCCGGGGGGACATGCATATAAGGCACTATATCAGGATCAACATCGTCTTCGTCGATTGACTGGTTCGCCGGTTGAGACAGTCTATTTTGAATTCTATCTTTGACAGCGTCAATGTTGAGATTTGCAAACGAAGACTGATCCTGTTTTGAAGCTCCTTGTGGCGAAACCGGCCTTAATCGCTCGGTTTCTCCGTTTGTGTCTGTGATAGAAACGGAAATCCTTTTCTCGATAGTTTCACGCGATGAATCCATAGCCTGTAGGCTCAGTTTTCTCCGCGAATGCCGTCGCCGTGTTTCTTTCTTGGGCTTCGATGAAATGCGCGAGGGAAACGATTCTTCAACCGGTTCCTCGACTCTTAAAATGCCTGTCTGAGAGGTTAACTGTAGGGGATCTCGAGGCGATAACAGACCAGTACTGCTCATAGAAGGTAGCGTTGGTAACGATACACTCTTCCGTCGCGAAGTGTCCGTATTCTGTTGTGTTTGCGTCTCGGTGTTGCCATCTGTGACCTCACTCCTTGATAAAGCAGAATCCTTGCCCTTTCTAGCGTTTCTACCCGATATCAGTCTTCTAGGTTTTTTTCTCCTGCTTGTTGTTTCAACCGCAGATTTACCCGGCATTGTTTGCTGTGTTATTGTACCCCCGATTGTATCAAAAGTTCCCGAAGTATGCGTGATTTCACGTAACTCGTGTTTGAGTCGCCGCATCTCATAGTCTAGAGAGTTTAGATTTGTGGTCTGTTGTCCATCTAAGCTCCCCTTGTGTAGTCGCAAGCGATTGCTTGCTCGCTTGTTCAAATCACGAGCCATGCTTGCGTTATGATCGAGCTGTTGAGCTGAGAGGGTTATATTGTTGTTACGTCGCGGTGATCGTTCTCCCATAATAAGTAAATTAAAACGACGCTTCTCTGATTCGGCGGCTGGACAAGCACCGTCCTCTATGGATCTCTATCGCCGTTTTAGTGCATTTGTTATCCAAAGAAACAAAGAGCCAGACGTCTTGACAACTCGTTGAGAATCATTGTCGTTTGCATAACAATTCGCTAGTCGATATTTTTTGGACTGTGTGGGAAGAATGTCAAATATTCGAGCTATTAGCATAAGACACTGAAACGTCACACTGCATTGGTCAAGGCGATGGTTTGAGTTGTACAAAGATTTGTGTAAAACTCCAGCTGCGATGAATGCTATTTCCAAACAAAGCTTGTGTACAAAAGACACTTCTCTTTTGTGCCCGGGTCATTCGTAAACAAGCTTTTGAGATTGCAGGAAAGCCCATACAAACCGATTACAAATAAAATTGTTTGGTTCGAATCCCAAAACTCAAACCGCACTCGACTAATACAACACAATTATGACGTCCAAGGGCAATTACGTGGTTCATTTGTTGTTATAAATGTTTCTTTGTCAGCCAAAGCCATGGTTTATCGATTTTTTGTTGCTCTTTTGTTAAAAAAATGATTGGGTTTCGTGACTTAAAAGCGTAGGGGTCATTGATTTACGTCATCGACTTTGCGGGTTACAAGAATCTAAATAGCAAGCGGTGACAAATTATCACATTGTTTTTATTTTCAATTTTCTTTTAGCCAAAAGCAAGAGAACATGGTGTTCGTGACATCTTGCAGAAAAAGTGTACTCCTTGCTTTTCGAATATTAGTGTACCCTGTAGTCAAACCGGATATGCCCGTTTTCGATTTCAAACTGTTCTCATGATTTGACAAACGTTGACATCACGCTACGTAACTGTCGGTTACGTAATTATTTTTTGAGAATCTACATTTTCTTTTGAAAAACGTGCAAAAACCTCCGTTTTCATCAATACACATCTCCGTTTTCGATCGTTGTAGTGTAGTCGTTCGGCAAAAGCGCATTAGTGTGCACGGGGCCTTCGTTACAAAATTTAGTGAGAGTCTGAGATATTCTTTGGTAAGTATTGTGAGAACAACAATTTTGGTGTAAAAAGGCATACATTCCCAAATCAAACAAAACTTTTTTCAGTTAAGCATTGTGAAAGGGATCAGTAATAAACCGCATAGTGTATAATTCAATCATGTTCTAGCGTGCCAAACTTGTACTAGATTTTCGTGCTTTCCGCGTAAATAACAACTTCATTTGGTGAGAAATAACTTCAACACCGCTATCTTGGAATTAATCTTGGATGTCGTCACGGGACATCAGCAGCGCCAGTTAAATCCATAATAACAACTTCATCTTGCGGAGGACGTCACACAGTCTCCAGTAGGGACGATCCATGTTATTGTTGGGGGGCCATGCGTAGGGCTAAACCTATCCCGGGTGGGTTCAGGTAAATACCGAAAAAAAAAGTGCAACCTTTTGCATGGGAAAAATGGAAAGGAAGCACAGCTAGTGAAACACAAAGCTTTCATTTACCCAACCCCCCCGAAAAATTCGGGCAGGAAAAAACTGCCTAACCCCTACGCCCTAAAAACATAGGCCGTCCGACTTTTCCGAAATATTGTAACAAAGCAAAAACGTAGGGGGGGAGGGCGTTCACCCCCCTCTTTTCACCCCTCCTTCATCTTTCACTGTACCGCCTGAGAGTGATGGTGTGCTCGCTTCCATGCATTGCATGTCCTAGCAGTTAAATAAAGGAAACAAAAGCCTTGGATAAGGTTTTAAAATAGGCTTTCTAGCAACCCGCAGGCTCAGCTGGAGATGCAGTTTAGGTGCAGACTAAAGGCGATAAATTCTAAGGACGTGTAACTGGTCAAGCCCATTAACTGTTGGGAGATTATCATAATTAGGGAATAATAATTCAGTTCCACGGCAGCAGAAAATATATATACCTCAATGGTTTAATAATAGCTTTTGAGATAGGAAGAAATTGTATTAATAGCGCCTCAATAGACAAATACACTAAAGCTACTTGGTAACCTAGTATAATAGTTGTATCTTCTTATATATTTAGCGGATTTCAATTGATTGTCGAATTTAATTCGTGTTTGCCTCGTTCTTGCTTACTACGCTTTGCGTTGTTTTCCACTGCTGTGATTGGTCAGATCTTGAGTGATGACGTTTTGGTTCCGGTTTTTACTACGACTCTCAATTAAGAACCGTTCTAACGGCAATAGCTTATCAACAAGTTGATGTGTAATAATAGTAGCTACTCGGTAGCCTGGTACAATGTAGAAATAGTTCTTGCTTGGTAATATATAAATCTTAAGTAGCTTTAAACTGTAATAGCTTATTTTTTGGCAATGGCTTCTGCAACACTGATTCCTCAAAAGCTTTCGAAGGTAATACGGGCGTCTAAGTAGCTTGTTATAAAGAAAATTTCATTACGAGTATACCAAGTTTAGACTGCCTAATTAAATAGTTCCTTGCTGAATTAATATAGCCGTAATAACGCCTCAGTTACTGAGCAAATGCGCGCCTTTAAAAAGCTTGTATCTGCACAGTTAGAGCTGAACGTTAGCTTACAAGAATAATTCAAGGAATTGTCAGCTAAAAGCAATTCTACTTTAAGGCACAGTGACAATTCTAATAAGGGAAATCAGTGGTTATACATTTTCGTTAATTTTCCACCTTCGACTTTCTACTTCGAATTTCAAAATAACAGAGAACTCTGAAAAAAAATGGCTGGGTCCGTCCGCGGTCAGCTCAGTTTCAAATTAATTCCACGTTTGCACATTCTTCCTGATCTATTTTCGTCCTTTTTATGACGCGTTTTCCGCAAAAGTGCACAAAGATCATAGTCATGGCTTTACCAAAGACAAATATCCCAACTGCTGCCAAGCCGGCTACGAGGAAGTCGAGGTTCACTGAAAAACAAAAACAAAAACAAAAACAAACAAACAAACAAACAAACAAACAAACTGAGTTAAAATGGTTTTGTGTCCAAGTTCAAAATTCCAGTAACTTAGGGTAAGACTAGCGTTTAGGTTGTCGGCTTTTTCGTACTTCATGGTTGGCTCATTCAAACAGAGGGGCTTTGACGCGCATCCTTGTTTATTTTTGAGTTTGTTTGCTGCCTTTCAAGCTCAAGCATACTTCTGTAAGTTGCAACTATCCAAACGACGGTTCGAAACGAGGTTTCTGAGCTCTTCTTGTTTCTTGTGGTCTCGTCAACATTGTCTTGGACTGTGTACATAGCATCTGATTCATGGTGGTGGTAGAGCCAACTTGATGAGCTCATTTGATAGGTTAATAGAAATTGTTTGGCTGCCTTAATTTGCACAATTCACAAACTTCCAGGAACACACGGACGCCTCAAATACTTAGCATTGTTTAAACAAAGTAAAATACTTGAGTCTACAGACATGCACGGACCTGTTTTAGCGTCTTTGGCTTCTGGATCCTTAGTGTTCTGTTGAGCGACTGATTTGACTGCGGTTGGAACGAAGAACTTGGCTCCCGTGGCTGAAAAACAATGTTGCAAATTACATGCCATCAAACTTCGCACTCGAAGAGTTATTACTGACAGTGAAAGCTCAGTGACTTCCCAGCATACTTCCCTCTACACTTTAAAGTGTAACGTAAAAGTTACTACAGGGTGAGGTCTCCATTTAGTCCTGCTTTCAACGTTACCGTGAGTTCTGTTGAGGAGTCCTGCTTGAAGTTACGCGCGAACTTTAAGTTTTATGTTCTCTTACAGATGCTATCAACTCCAATTTTCCACGAAAGCGCGCGCATAAAAACGTTTTTCTTCATGCTACAGAAACGAAATCAAGGTCTCGGGGAGGAACGTGCTCACAAATCTAGATTCTGGTACCTTTAGGTCTTAAAGAGCCCATGGGTGACAAGCGGATGTCCAACTACCGTTTAATCGTGTGACGGCCTTTTCACAGGTTGGGATATTTTCAGATGATCCGAAGGCTTCCGAAAATTTCTGATTCCCCGAAGGCGCCCGAAGATAAAAGAAGATCACCCTAAGTTTTCCAAGGATAACTGACGAGGATCCCAAGCTTTTAAAATTCGCGCAAGGACGTCTGTGGTTCAACTTCGGAGATATTCGAAAGACTTCCTATCAGCTACAAACAACCTAACTTGACAAAACGCCTTTTCTAAAGATACAGTGTAGAAGCTGCACTCTCCACGTTATGACTCGTTAAGATTGTGATTAGTACTTACTAGTTGTTTGCAGGCTTTCCCCACTTCGCCTGAGTCCCACAGGCAACACCACAAAGGGCCCAGTTGTAATCTTCACCTGTTTCCTTTTAGGACACTGCTCTCCATGGGTGTGACAGTTGAACACAGTAGGTTGTGGTGCGTCTCTTCTTTGACACGTAGTTATTTTACAGTGGAGATATAGGAATTGTCCTATCTTACCAAAGAACTGTTGAATGACGAACCGAAATCGCACGGCCTTGTTGTGTGTTGGTAGAAAGTAAAGGTCGAATTGTACCTCGCAACTATAAAATTCACAAAGGAAAAAAAAAGTTCGTGTCAGTAGCACGCACTCAGCTGAAAGAGGTTTTCAGCATTTTCTTTCCGACGTATTTTTGTCTTTCACATGTCCTCTCATGAGCTTGGTCCAAACTGGTTCTAGCTGTAGCGAGTCTGAGCGAATCCTACACAAAATAATGGTTCTAACCCTGTGATGGACCAGCATCCTGTTCAGGGGGAGTGCTAATCGCTCCAGAAATCAGAAATCACTACACACTGATAGTCAACTGAAAATCGCCTGTCGCTCACCCTTCCTGTATCAACTGACGCCTCATCGCAGGACGACCGTGACTGCCATTCTTGAACTTACTCAAGTGACATTCCTCAGGAAACGCAATTCGCGTGGTCTCAGTTGCTAACAAAGAAACACAGGTGCAAGCCAAACAAACGATAAAGAACATGAATGTGAATGCAACTTGTAGTATAAAGGTCGGTTTGTACGTGCGATTTTTGTGCAATTTTGGTCGTACTTTTCAATGCAATTTTTGTTGCGCTCGAGCTCGCGATAAAAATTGCAAGTGTAAACTAGCGACGGTTTTCGGTGCGATTTCTGAGAGATTTCGAACATGTTTGAAACTTGATACAACTTGCGGCGATTTTGGGCAAATCACATCAAACATCTTTCTCGAATCACAGAGAAATCGCCCAAGTTTGCACTTGCGACAAAAGTTGCATTGGAGAGCGCATCAAAAATCGCATGTGTAAACGGGCCTTAAGAAAAAGGTGCACGAATGTAGTGATTATAGTATGACTCTGAGCTACCAAACAAACTAGCATCTAGATTTTTAGCCAGGTACTAGTTTGTACGTTGCTGTTTAAGGTAGAATGGGTTGCTAAAGAACGATTGTCGTATACCGTTGCGACTACCTTATAGATCAGTAGTGTCTGGCTTAGAACGCATTCAAACTGAACGAGACTTTTTGTCAAGATGGTCGCTGAAGTGATATGGAGGCTCGACATGAGGGTGATGGAATTTATTTTTTGCCTTTCGATTTTTGGTAAATTGTAAATAGTTTTAAAATCTGTGTAACTCACCTTTCAACTCGATGAACACTTTTCTGTGAGATTGTACACGAATAGGGATTTCTCCGTACTCAGCAGTAAAGGAACTGTTTGTCAACACTCGAACTTGTACCGCGCAAGTTGTGTTACTCGTTGGCCTTTCAGCGTGAACTCCTGAAAAAGATTAATTTTTAGTGAAATAAAAATTTTACATTACAATCTTTTTGCATTCATTCAAGATTTTCGCCTCGAGATTCTCTCGTTCAGGAGAATAAAAATGTCAGAGGTCTCTCTTTCTGCTCTTGAATTCTACTTTGATTTTTGAGTTCTCACCAAACTGAGTTGAGACAGGAGCCTGTCAACCTCCTGGTTGAGACTAATTTCAAGTGCGTAATTGAAACGTAAAGCTAGTAGGTGGTCCATCCAATCATAATTCGAGGACTTGGAGATCGACTATCCAGTCAGAATACGAGGATAACAATCGACTGTCCAATCAGTATTGGAAGATGGAGATCGACTGTCCAGTCAGAATTCAAGGATGGAGATCGAGTGTCCAATAAGAATTCGAGGATGGAGATCGACTGTCCAAGGAAGGACCTGTAAACAATCAAAGCAACCCGTAGCCTGTAGCGCGTACACGTTGCCTTATTTCCTTTTTGCGTCAAACGCGTGTTGCTTTTCCGGAAGCTATCCTTGATTTCTGATTGGATAGTCAAATTCTGTGAAATTCATTGCAAATTAACTAACAGTGGTGAGACTTTGGTGTCTCGCGCTGTAAAATGTTTGTTTTGGTAGAAATAAATATAAAATCTGATTTAAAATTAACCGAGCGTGTTCCAAGCAAATAGCCGGAAAAGCCCTCCATGAAAGTTTTAAAATTTACTTCAAAGTAACTGTGGCGGCTTGTGTTTTCCGCACACTATATTTGATCTGCACGATTCTTTGGTCTGAATATTATGCTGATTCCAACTTTTGCGTCTGTAGATAAAATGCTGAAGAGCGATCATTTAAATGAAACTATTTTGCAGTATTTTCCAGTGGTGCTATTTTTTTTTAATAACTGTCTGGTTTTTTCGAAGCAACCTTTTGGAATTGTTACCTTGTCGCAAAATCAATTGCGTGCTGTTAATAATGAAAGGGTTAAGCATCGCTTACTAGATGGTGTTCCCAGGCTCTTTGGATCACGCTTGAGCCACTCAGGCCACACAACAAATGGTCCTGCCGTGATGTTCTCTTCCTTTTTATGTGGGCAGTATCCCTGTACGATCTCTCGCTTCCGCCTATGGCACCTGAAGGCGTTAGATGGTGGGACGTCGTTTCGCCTGCACGTGGTGATTGTGCAATGCAGATAGAGAAACAGGTTTGCTTCGCCAAAGAACTGTCGAATGATGAATCGAAATCGCACGGCTTTGTCCTTTGTTGGCAGATAATAGGCATGTGAACGAGTCGTGCAACTGAAAAATTAACAAGCGAAGAAAAAATGAGGCAGCCATGTTAGTGTTTACATTAAAACAAAAGAAAAAACGGAGGAAAAACGTACTCCTGCAAAGCACAGGGAAAGTTAAGTGAGTTAAATGATATGTTGCTTTTTTTCTTGCCTAGTTCCTGTACGGCTTTTTCCCAGGCCTTCACGGTCAATCCATTTCGTTGACGTATCCGAGATGAACGGCGCTGGGACCACGTGACCCGAAACGGCCCGACCGCGACGAAAAAAGGAGGCCTAGGAACTAGGCAAGCTTTTTTCTTTGTCTCGCAAAGTTTGTACAGAAAGGAAGCTGAGAGCGCTCCGATTGGCAAAAAACGTGTTCTATCAAAGTATTTAAACCTCAGTGTTCCCCAAAATGGTGCCACGTTTGGGTCGGCTCCCGGCCTTAAGGGTCGACAACACTACTTTGTTTCCTCGTTTGCGGGGGACTTAAGAAGGTAGAAACTGTTAATTTCAAAATTACCAGCCACTTACTGTTCCTTGATTAATCTATATCCCAGCGAAGAATGATGATTGCGATGCCTGTACCCGCTCACGTAACATTCCTTTGGAATCACAACTTGCGTTTTGTTGGAAGCTAAAAAGAAGGCATAGAATTAAACAGGAGAAAATATCCCAGCCCTGAAAAGCTTTTATACGGATGCTATGTTGTTCTTAGTTTAAATGCTTTTCCTAAGAGCTCCAACATTTCCAGTAACATGGTCGTTCTACTTGAGAAAAAGTTTATAAAATGCCCGGAATAATGCTGGCTTCGACAGTTTTTCAACAGCTCTTTTGTTCAAGGAGGGGACAATCATTCCAACAATGGCAAGTATAACACGTTCATTCTTGTTGTGAACGATAAATTTGTAAAATCTTCTCTTTGCAAAATCTCCGTCAATTTTCGGAGTGTCTTCAACCAGTTTGGACCGTATGTATTTGGGGACGAAAGACCTTATGTATGAAAAATGCTCCGTTTTCAAACATGTTATACAGATAGATTTCTAGCTTGTCTAGAATTTAACATATATTGATCAATCTCGTGTCTACTGGTTGTCAGGAATTGTATACTTACTCAGCAGCCGTTACTTATTGTATCAACACAGTCCTTGCGTGTCTGCTGCATGTCTGGCGTTTTGATATTTATTATTTTAGATCGTTCCTACCTTTAAATTCGATAAAAATTTTGCTGTACTCTTCTAAATATATGGGGAATTCTCCGTAGTCCAAGGACTCATTGGCAGAAACCTTAACTTGAACTGTGTAGACGATTTTATTCGCTCGTCTGTGAGCAGCGACTCCTGAAAAAAAAAAAAAGATTTAGGTTTGTTCAGGTGAAGACAGGAGATTCAGAGTCTTCAAAAAATTGTGTCACATTCACGTTTTCGAAAGCGCGCATGTGGCAAAAGCGAGGATCCATGATAGCTGTCACAGTTTTGACAATTTTACACTCGAGTAACTTTGATTCTCCGCCATTCAACAAATTCATCAAATTCCGGCTCGTGCATTAAAACATGCACTACTCTAGTAAGTGTAACGAGATTTAAAACGCCTTTTTCAAAAGAATGAACAACGTTTGGAATAAGCAAGTGACTGAAAGCTTTGTTCCTGTTGAAAAACCATTTTCAGTGAGCTCGATTGGTTTTCTGCTGACACAGTATTTTTTTGACAGGTGAACGCTCTTGAATGAACATTTCTGTGCAATTGCACCAAGTTGTTTGTTTCAATATTATTTTGTAATTGTTGTACAGAATAAAGTAATGAGCCAAAGCTTTGCTAGATTCATATGCAAATACATAACAGCGCCTCTCAAATCTGGGGCTGCAACACCATCGCAGAGATATGTTTCCAGCATGGCCACTGGCCTTTTTTTACAACGTAAAAATCTCTTGCAATTTGATTCAGAGCTATTCAGTGTAAAATGTCTTCTTAAACAACAAAATGCAGAGTTGTTTTAATAAGTGTAAAAAAATAATGAGCTCAGATAAAAATAATGGAACTCTTTTAGGTTCGCTTGGAAGCTACATAGTTGAATTTACTGAATCCTTGCTGCTGTTTTGCGACATGCATGTTGAATGTCCGCTTTTGCAAATAAAAGTTTCATCTAAAAGCTTTACCTGTATACATGTGGCCTGGAACGAATATCCATAGAAAAATCAACAGTCTCATGATTGTTATCGTTGCACGTGCTCACAGAATCGCAGTGAAGACCAGACGAGTGTTTACTGACTCGAAACTGGGTTAATTATAATTTCAAGAACGGAGCTTCCACTGAACGCTGTGACGTCATGCATGGCCGGCGTCGACCTGCTTTTGACTGCTTTACGTATGGGGACTGCCCCGTTTATTGTAATTTTATACTGTGAGTAGAGAGAATCGTAAAACTTCATCACATTTTCTTTCTCTTAGTTTTTCTGCGAAAAAAAAGAAAAGAAAAGAAACAAAAGTAGCCAGGCACGATAAAAGTTTTTTGCAACTTATGAAAGATATCCAAAACCAGTGACATTACTTGTTAATTCTAGCAGGGGCATTCTAAATAAATATTTTTGCATATGGCCTTTTCTACGCTCTCCATGATATAGGAAAGCATGGAACAGACCATGCATTTTGCTTAAACCCGTTCTCATTTATCTCTTTAACATAGTTTGTGGTGGTGGAATTAGCAGGGCTATCCGTCTTTCTGCATAGTGCCGAAAGTAGGGCCCGGAAGGCCGACATTTTTTTTCAGGTCAGCACACACGAGGGGACTTGTCACTGCAACTAGTTCCGGGGACCAAGTCCCTTCGTGCGAACTACCCATTTTAGTCAAGAATTGTAGTCGCTGGGACCAAACTTTGGTCCCTGCGAATAGTCCTACGAATCCAAACTGGTTTGAATTCGTGGGACCAGTCCTGGAGACTAGTCCCCTAAACTATGCTTGGTCCCTTCGTGTGAGCTGTTCGTGGGACATGTCCCTGCGACCAAATGAAATAATACTTTTACTTTTTTCCAGTTGGCTTGGAGAATAAATCTTGTATTTGTCTGCATTGGGAGTCTTGATCGAACAGTCGCCTTTTTACGTTTCTTGATCAGCAAAATAGGACACTGGTCAGGCGAAAAAAACTTTATCGAAGTTGCAAATGACAAACACTCGTGGACTTATGGATGAACAGTCTACGGTTTTATTGAGCCGATTTACTTTAATGTTTTGCGGTTAATTTACTAGTAAATTCGGTTTCACTGTTGAGGACAGCTCCATTTTTCGTCTTCACATTTCGGCGAATTTCAGTAAAAGCGCCCTAAATTTTGCTATTTTGCTATTAACAGGTCCCCGCGTGTAAACCGTTCAATGGACTTGTCCCGGCAACTAGTCCCATCGTGTAAACACTAAAAGGGGATTAATCGCTGCAACAAGTCCCTGCGACTAGTCCCCTCTTGTGTGTCGACCTTTGAGATTCTGCGACGTCTGAAGGCTCTGGATCTGTCACTGGTTTACTTAAAAAACGACATTCGGTTATTCCAAAAGTGGAATGAAAAGTGATGGGTTTGTCGTGGGGCCGTGCAAGAGGAAATAATTGTTAGTCATTTTCGATAGGTTCCTCTTATCTGTAAAGATCAGGCTTAATAAACCAAATTAAAAAAAGTGCAAGGCTGGTGAAACAGCCGTAGAGACAAGTTTCTTCTTTATTGAGGATAGTTGCTCATAGCTGAGAACCATAAAAATAAAAAAGGAATTCAAAAAAGGCGCTTTAACTTAAAAGAAGACGAGTACTTTGGCATAGACCACCGTAACAAAAAAGGTACCGGATCCAACATGAGTATGCTACGTACATGATACTGTAATAACCTAAACTGAAGTGATAAAGGCAACTGTTACAACGTTACGCTCTTAAAAAAAAAACCTTTGTAAAAAACTCTTCTAAAAAATTTTTGACATCTCCATCGATGAGGTATGCCTCTGTAGCTTTTATACACCTTCACGATTAGATTTACAGACTGCTTTAATTAGTTTAAGAGGAACTAGTTGCATATCATTAACATCATGGTCGTTAGAAAGAAAATGTTCTGAGACTGCAGTAGATTTAGAGCTGTCAGCGTATTTGTCAACAGGTCGTTTGGTTTCTCAGTTCCGCTACCCACGGTGGAATTAGGAGGATGAAAAACTGGACACATTTACTGACGGCTGGAAATCGAGCCTACCTTGGACCCAGCCTTGCTTTTTTTAAAAACGTATTTTAACTTAAAAGTACTGAACTTGCTAATAGACAGATAAGCCCGTTTTACCAAAATTCTCTCCATTCTTGGAAGGAAGTTTTTTTTTTGTGAAATTTACCGCATCTTTTTATCATCTTATAGCAACACCGACTGGGGAAATCTGGCAACGAGAATGATCGTTTTTACTTCCGGCTTAGCTTGTGTCAGCAATATTCTGGTCAGCAACAATCGTGTGAGTATGCGTAAACAAAGACCAAAGAAGCGGAAATGGAATTAGTCTGGAACAAAACAGAGAGGAGAACGTCATGACCCGAAAAAAAGGATCATAATCGCATAATTCACGTTAAATGTTTGCAAAACTCAAGCAAAAGATCGCCGAGGAGGAACTGACCTCTGATTCGAGCCGTTCCTTGCCTTCCAGCCCAAGCGTACGGCGAGCTAAAGTTAATGGATGGACGGAGAACAAGTGGGAGAGACGGAGGCTTAGCAATGCAAGTAGCTTGTACGAGTCAAGGGAATCGCTTCTTAGTGAAAGCAGTGTCGCTTCATCTGGGTACAATGTATCAAGACGCGCTTCTTTTACGAGCAGATCATCTGCAACTCCTGTTGGAACACCGGTGGAACCTTCGAGTTTTACGGTCAGTAGTAACGATCGATCGATCGCTCGTTCTCTCTCTCTCTCTCATGACTTTTTAATATCATGCATTGTTTCGCTGTGACCTTGACTACACCATGTTCCAGTGCTGTGGTAAAAAATTCACAGGGAAATAAACTGAAATTAAACAAAAGATCAATTAAGCTAATGGAAATGATCCCCAGGGTTTACATTGGATGTTTTATTCGTTGGTCTTTTGTCAGTCGAGACATTGATCTTACCACTATGATGACTTCAATTTTCAATTTGTCTTCCACGTTGCCAACTCATTATCAATCATTATCGTCTAGAATTTAATTATTTTTCAAAGCGGAACAGAAGAAAGTTTTTGAAAGGATTGTAGTCGTCAGGATTAGCTATTCTTAAAAGAGGAAGATTCTGTTGTGGATCTGATCTAAGGAAAACCAGTCTCATTAATAATAAATGATAGTTTGGTGTAAAGAAAAGTGGCTGTCTTTGTTTGTTAAGAAATGGAAATCGATTTTGTGTGTGAATTTTTTTCGGACAGAAAATCTTTATCCAATATCTCTTGAGTAATTATTATAATAAATTATACTGTGAACACTACTGTAACAAATTTGTTTACCCATTGTTTTTGCTTGGCTCAATTTGAAAATTAATTGCCTACAGCACTCTTCAGTTTGTTATTATTGCATTAATCACTACATCCAAGTTATTTGCACATACACATTGGTTTCTGTGCTAAAGAGGTACATGTATAGGTGTAGAACTTAAAGCTGTAGTGCTATTGCTGCTGGTGTTGTAAGGCCGTTAGCTCTCGCCTCCTACCAATGTGTGGTTCAACAAAATATCCCTACCCATCCCTTGGATGGTTCTTGGAAATTCTGAGGGGGTGGGGGTCTCAAACACCAAAATGTTGTATAGGGAAGTATGCAGCTAAACTGGAATTTCCTGAGGGGTTGGGAGGGGGGATCAAACAAAAAAAAAACCATCCATGGGGGAGGTATGGATGTTATTTTTGAACAACACAATGTGACTAAGGTTTGAATCCCATTTAGTTAAGGCAAATTCTGCTAAAAAACTCCAGCACTAGTACAGTATACATGATACAGTAGAGTAATCATGCTACAGTAGGCGGCACCCCCTGCCATCTCAAACCCTTGCTATCTCAAATCCCCTGAGTGTACAGTATCAATCTGAATCAACAAGAGACGTTTGAATACAGCCTTCATGTAAATGTATCACAACACTCTGAAAATCCACCTTCATCTTTTGGAAGTTGACAGTCTAGTGCAGACCTTGCATTTTGTATCCTTGTGTAAACAGTCATAGTTGTCAAGGCTGAAGGTCAGAGGCAATGGAAGTGCAGGGGCCTGATGTTTTCCCCTTTCTAATTGCACCTAGGTCAACAGTAGGATGTCTAAGGAAGAAATCCTTAATCTGCTTGCAAAGAAAAATGACCAGGTTAATAGACTGGAAGAGAAGATTGCAGGTAAATAAACAATGGATTGAAGTATTGTACTGTTGGTTACATTCAGGCAAATGGAAACATCACACACAACATGGGAGAATTTATCAAACAAGACATGTTAAGTAACTATGGATGCAAAAATTTGCTGAACAGAGATTGCCAAACTTTAAATGTTCGATGACAGAACATGTTGCAATTGTACATACCAAATCAGGTCGTGACAAGTTTTTCTTTTGTGACATGTCCACACGTAGATGAAACTAATGGTAATTTGCTATTGAGATTCAAAGCTGCAGCCTATTCTGTTCTTTGCCAATATTAACTCTTAAAACACCTCATTATCATTATATGTAAATATTCTCCTCACTGGCCTCCATATATTTCTTATGGTATGAGTTGGGAGAATTTTTCTCCATGTCAAACTATCTTTGGTCATCATTTCCTTCTATGGCTGAACTGGTCTGCACTAAAAAGGAGCTTTCTGATTGGTTCTCTTAGCAGTCCGAATTTTCCTATACGGACCGCTAAGATGGACTGCTCATGAATAGATCTCACTAAATTGTATTTGGGAAAAATTTTAAAAGAGAAGACAGTTTTGTATGAAGTCAAAACCTTGTTCTTCCTTTCTTGCCCATTAAATTTTGGCAAAAACTTCTGCAAAAATGATATCATGAAAATCGTTTATTTCCCTGCTAGCAGAGGCCCCTTTTCCTTTGTATTCGCTGAGCTGACGGACGGGACGAAAAGGGACCTCTGCCATGGGTCGAAATGAACTGTGTTGAGCATGCGCCACGGTTACTTAGCGACCGAAACGTCGCGTGATGCTTTTAGCACGTGATCAGCTGACGACTCCCACCTTTCCCAACCAGCGCGCCAAAAAACACTTGCATAGTTTTGTTGTCATGAATGGCGAGTTCACCAAAACCCTAAAAAAAGTAGACAGTTCGTCTAGAGATAGTTGTTGTCTAATCTACGGTATTAATTTCAAGTTATCTGGACAAGGAAGTTTTTTAACATGACCACAACTCCAGGAATCAAAGAGAATTTAATCCATTGAAGGCTGCGTATTTTGTGATCGCTTCACTAAATTAGCAGTTGGTAATAAACAACCCACGTGCAGTACGAAAGGACAATTTATAGGTTCGAAAAAACAACACTCACTTGATCTAGAATAGTTGAAATTTCTTACTTTTAAATAACATAAACCAGTTGTCAATTAAGAATTAGCCAAAAATACAATCTCAAAGTCAAAATTTTGAAAATTTCCGCAAGAGATTTCTCATGTTGTCTCGCGCGTGAAATCAAACCACAACAGAGCATTTGTCTGTTTAGGTCAGATTACTACTTTTCGAAATGTTATGAATGAAGGCACACAGAAGAAGAGACAGTAAGCTTTTCTAAATAATACATTTATTAAAACCAAACGCGTTCAATTCTTTCTTCAAGGGAAGCTACGCGCAAGCGATTTCGTTTGATGTGCAAGTTATTTTGAAGAGCATTTGGTGATGCGAACTGTGCACGTTTTTCAAAACTTTTACGAGAACTGTAAGGAATATGAAGAATCCCTCAATTAAAGAGCGATTTCGATAAAAAAAATTTACAATCAAATGTGTAATTTACTCTACCGTAGACTCGTAGAAGTGCTGGAGCATTTCACAGAAAGTCCGCAGCTCGAAAAATCTTTGGAGGTGGAAGGTTGTCCTTCGCCTTGACAGATGTTTTCTTCGCTCTAAATTCCATTCCTTAACTTGTCGAGTGTTTCTTAGAGCTTCTTCTTCTGATTGTTTATCTTTCCGTCGTCCATGTTAACAAAAACGAGAGAAAGTAAACGTTGTAACTCTTTACGAGTTTAGTTCTCTTTCCAGGACGGCATGTTACTATGCGGGCTCACTAAATGACAGCAGAATAACTGTAAAGGAATGTGCGAGATACAGTGGGCTCAAGTCACGGTCAGCAAACAATACAGGGAGCATGCATTTCGGAAACCGCCGTCCACGACCATGGACGGCGGTTAAATCAAAGAGAGTTTCGACCCATGGCAGAGGTCCCTTTTCGTCCCGTCCATCAGCTCAACGAATACAAAGGAAGAGGGGCCTCTGCTAGCAGGGAAATCGTTTATTCCCTTCTTTCATCTTTGTAGCGCGTGCTTACTAATAGAAATACCCTTTGCTGTTCGCAAATTTGTAAAGAGCCATAATAATAAATCCTTTCTTGAACTAGCTTGTTCCGGCGGTCCGTATTGGGATAATGTTGATCTCGTCCTTGTTTTGGCAGTTTAAAGTTTCCATGAATGTCCAAAAAAACCACAAACGGCTGTTGTGTTCTTATATTTTAGTGGTTCATTTACTGCTATTACAGTATGACACTTAAATGAAGGTATTCATTTATTCAATGAGACCAAAAAGTCTCATTCAATCTGTAACAGCTCATTTTGTCCCTCAAAACAAAATTAAACAAGGGGAGGGGTCAGGGAAAGCCTTTTGCTTGCCCATGTTTCCAGTTGGGGGGACAATGAAAGCCTTATCTTAATTGCCATTGTACTAAGAACAGAATTTTCACAATACCTCCAGCACCAGCGAGGTGTAGCAAGCAGGCATGGCAAACTTGTTGATCTCAAAGCACACAAATATGTAGAATACAGACAAAAAAGAGACCCCTGAAATCAGCTGCCTGTCAACAAATAATGCGGCAATGAAAGGTTTGGAGACGAGTGCAAAAGTCTCCTATCCTTTTATTTGTATTTCGCGCCCTTTAATTATGATTCAATGCACGTGAGATTTACAGGGATAGTTCAATACATGTTAGACTTGAGATCACAAGAATTAAAAGAAAATTCCTCAACTAGTTTTTGAATAAAAGCTTCCGCAACAAAGACGTTGCTTCTCTGTGTAAAATGAGCATATTTAAGACATTATTTCTGATTACATCATTTGAAATCTAGAGAAGCAAACCAGATAAAACCTTCAGGAAAAGTAGCTGTATGCTTTAGCTATGACATATGGTGAAAACATTGTTTCAATCTGTCAGGATAACACCTGAACCGATGAAACTACAGAAAATAACGTAAATCTGTAATTTTTTACGAGAAAAATTCAACTCAATTTTTTTCGAAAACGCTCTCATAGAATTTTTCAAACTTTGCAGTCTTAAAGATCTACACCTAGACTATAAGAGACAATAGGTTGTTTTAGAAGTTTAGGTTTTTAGGTTTAGAAAATTGCTGATATACAAAAATCATGACGTCATTGTTTTGTTGCTATGGTAACACCGATGTCAATCAAACCTACTTTTTTGACAAGTTCATTCAGTCTCTAGTAAATGCGTCAGGCAGCTTGCCCCACCGAGCTGACAGACAGTAAAGTATTAGCCGGTCAAAGTTGAGATGGTGTGCCTTGGAAAAATCCAGATGAGCCGCCTTAATACAAATTGTTATTGTAGTTCCTGGTCAGTTGTCATAAGTTATTGAATGCATGTTGCTTTCCAACTCAACAGACATGGCAAGTCTTTTAAGAGAGCAGACAAGGATTAAGGAATCGCTGGAAGTTGCCCTTGAGAGGCAGAAGGAAGGTATGTTTCTGGCTGCCATAACATTTGCATTTGTGCATTGTATGTCTTTCATTCATGATCAAGATAAAGGCAATTGTTAATTGAGAACACATTATTTTTTGATTCTCAGTTGTCTCATATAGGAACAAATTAAAGGGTAATACTAAATTGTAATGGTTTGATCTCAGGAGTCATATCATAAGCTGCTAAGTATGATCGTCCGGGTGAGTGTAGTCCTGAGAAGGTCTGTCTGTGGTGACATTGACTGATGTTTCAACAACCTGAGTGGAAGTCATCATCAGAGTCAAGTGAACTTAATGAATCATCAGTAGATGGCATTAAGTCTCTGGTTGTTGACAGATTGGTCGTCGAAGTCACAATGTCATTGGCTCCCTCATCTTGAATCACAAAAATTTGTTCCTGCAAAATGCACCAATCATTCAAAACATAACTCCTGCAGAAATTTAGTGCCTCACAGCACCACAGTGGCATGCAGTACACAGTACCGAGATTACTTAAAGGTTTTATAATGTTTCCCTATTTTATCAGTTGATTTACTCATTGTAATACAATTTACTTCCTCCTTGAATTAGCGCTCACTATGGTAGGACTCAATCTTGTTGAGACCTTGAGTTTTCCACCTTACTGACTTTTGTGCAACTGCTGGAAAATATATATTTCCAATTATTTTTATTTTCAGATCATAGTACAAGAATTAGAAGTATGAATAATGAATTTGAAGAAAGATATGTGAAGATGAAAAATGATTTCGAGAAGACCCTTACTGAAAAAAATCAGGTAATTTTATGAAAGGTGATTTATTTTAATTTTTTATCCCTGTCAGTAGTACAAGTGATGGTTTCTAGCAAACTCCTATGTGTGTTAACTCGCAACAGATTTGGAAGAACTTGCAGGATCAATTTGCTTGAAAGGGTTCTCTGAATTGATTACACTGCATGAATTTTATTTAATATGCTATACCCTGATAAATTTGGAAACAATTTCTTAATTGCCGTCGATTAGGTCTAACTTAATATTTGAACACACTGCATCTGTTAGTAGGATCTTGTTCTTTGAAGTTATGAGATTACAATTGCAAGGGTTCAGTATCTGCAATAACAATACTGTTGAAACATATCTATATTTGAACACTAAGTACACTAATTTATTTATTTTTTGCACAGTTAAGCATAATTCCAATTGTAATCTAAACATACATTGGAAAAAACTACACTTGAAAAATGAAATTTGAAATAGCATTAAATAAAAATTAAAAAGTAAAATAAACAATGTGTTAAAAACTGATTGTTTGCTAAGATTTAATGCTTCACAGGGAAAACAAAAGAATTTAGTGCTGTGCATATTGAAGTTGCTTTTATACCAAAAAGGACACTTTAAATTTTAATTATTTACTAATTATCACAATAATTGTTTGGAAGCATTGAAATAATGCTTACATGTAAATTTAATGGATAATTTTTAGGAACTTGATAGTAAACTGAAGACCCTAACTTTGGTAAGAATCAATAAAGATTAATTTTTTGAGAAAAAAACATTTTTTTCATTTAAATGAATTCAAAGTAAAATTTCACTAAAAGTGAGCACGTCTTTTGGCTTCCCCTGGCTTTGAACTTATAACTTTGATCGTTTTATTTTACAGTTCTTCAATTTCAACAGTTTTTGCTTCTGACATTGAAAAAGTCATTACTAAAATGCCAAAAATGTCGCAATTCAGTAATTAAATGTATAAACCAAAAAACGTATGAAAAATAAAAACAACAGTAGAAATAAACAATAATTGTAGTTGATAAACTCCACACTAAGTTATAAAACATTCTAATGGTTTAGGAAAGCACACGCTATGCAGACATGAGCGAGCTTAATCAACTACAACAACAAGAACTCACAAAGATGAAGTCCTTGGTAGGTTATTTCTTTGCAAATGACCTATTTCTTTTTTTCCATGTATGCATCAAATCTCCTTTCTCTTTTCCATTATATAACAAATTCTGACTTACAACATTACTGTAGTGAATGATTGCATGCACTTACCATGTGCACCAACTAAACAGATCTTGTGACGAAAAATGTGTTGTGTTAATAGTATTAATTGCATTTGTTTCTGCTTTTCAGTGGCTGAAGAAAATAGTTTATTTTTTCTGAGTGGTAAAAACAAAATTGTACTAATCACAAATGCTATGACGTAGGAGAACAGAGCAATTGACTTTTGAAAGTCATTTGACCACAGTATTTGTAGCTTTAATAGGAGTTTGCTAGCAACTACATGTAGTCACAACTATAACTGGCTATAACTTAATTATTATCATTAACATTGAGTCATTAATGCTCAATATATTTTACTTTGAATTAACAATTTCAGTTTATTCAAGTTGGTTGTACTGAGTATTTTAGTCTCTAATTTAATGGGAAATCCCCAGTCTAAAAGTATTAACCCTTATGTAAATGATATAATTATGTAATTTGTAATTTTGATATCTTAAACCGTAGTTAATATTCACTTGAAGATTTAAAGTAGATTTGTAAAGCACCTTTTCCTGTATCTTGCCTCAATGTTCAATTCAAGTTGCTAAAAAATATGAAAATTAAATGTGATCAAGCTGTTAAACACAAAAAACATTCTACAATTGTCACATACTGTAAAAGCTCTATTAAGCCCGCAGGGGACATATCTAATTTTGGGCCTTACAAACGGGGGGCTTAACAGAGAAGGGTGGATGCTTATTTCAGATCTTTAAAAATGTACTCTTAAGACAAGTTTTTCACAAAACACAAACACTGTTATCTTACTTCTTATCAAGAAAAACCGGCCAACTTTATATATTTTTTCTAGCCTTTATAAAAATAGACCAACTGGCGATGAAGTGGGTAGCTTAATAGAAATTAGGAGGGTCTAATTAGAAAATGTGATTGTCCCAAGGTGGGGGGGCTTATTAGAGAGGGGTGTTAATAGAGAAGGGGGGCTTAATTGAGCTTTTACGATTGTGGTGTTTGCTCTAAGGAAAATATTGCGCTTTTTCTCGGAACTGAAGGATTCTAACGCATAATAAGCTTAGAAAATAATATTTCTAATAATGGAGCAGAAATGATAAAAACTGGGAGAAATTGAATAGAAAGGTAGTAAGCTCATGAGTTGATTTTAATCCCATTTTGAATTTGAGTTTAAAAATCTATTTCTCATGTGCTTAAAGCGTTTTTCAACAATATTATACATACTGTAAAGCCAAGGTTTAAAACATTTATATGGCGTTGCAAAATGAAGATGTAAACTCATGGTGCGATACTCGTTAAAACCTAAAACTTCAAGAGTTAAAAGTAACCGTTGCTTTCACCTTTAAACAGTTCATACAGTACCAAACTGACGCTACTCGCAAAGCTGCAGAAATTATTGAGAAAAGCAAGGTAAGAAGCCATAAAACATGTACTCTGCTCTAATCGAAACAATACTTTATATTTTAAATCCTCTTGAATCAACCATTAATATTTGTCCTTAATAAAGGAATGAATGCATAAAGCGCATGCAGAATAAATTAGTTTTGTTACCATTTCAAGCATTGTCTTTAAGACCTAAGGCTGTCCAACAGTTCATCGTAGTGGACATGTTTGGGTATTCAACATTTTGTCGTTGAAATAAAGAATTTTCTGTGTCAGCCAAAGTTCATGTGCTCAATTGTCTGATAGCCAGTCAAATCAAAACTGACGAGAGGCAAGTTTGCAGGGAATATGAATTTAAGTACAAACTTGCACTTAGTGTGTCAAACGGACTTTGAAGTGGTGACATTTAGGCTTGCAAAACGGCGCAAGTCGTTGAAAGTCGTAACATTTTAATGGAGTCGTTTCTGTCCAGTTACACTGGGATCAGCTTGCGCTGTAGTGAAAAAAAAAAAAAAAAACGTGCTTACATGTACATGTATTTAATCCCGTTAAAAAAGCGGTAAAGAGGCCTTATGTGTCCCTTAGGCACTCTAAGTTTGGGTGAGTGAGGGTGTAAAAAGCGCTAACGTGTAACAGCGCGCGGACGATGTTTCGAGATGTTTAACGCTTCGCGGCTAACATTTTATCGCAACGAAAAAATCGTCGTTGAAATTTGTACCTTGTAACTTCACCTTAAAGGCGTAACATGACGCGTTGTGACGCAGAATACACAATGAAGTTCCGTTACGCGCAATTTTGCATCGTGCTTCCGGGTTGCGTTGTTATTGACCAGAGCCTCACTACAGATTCTTTCTTTTTCTTTGTCGTAGGAAATTGAAAACTTAGACAAAGCCTACCTTGAACAGAAGGGAGAACTGGCGGCTTTACAGGAACGTTTAGATGACTTGGCTCGCGAAAGGTAGAGATACACCTAATTGCAATAACGTTGACATACAAAAAAGAAAAAACGAACAAAGAAAAAACCCAGATAGCAATTAATTAGCCATGCAAATTACAATGTCAGATTTTAATAATTCTCAAAGCACTTATGCACTACATTATAATACATCAATTTTGTATCAGTGGAGTTGATGAAAGGTAAATTGGCCTCCTTATAGACTTTTTGAGTTTTAGTAGCTTGTCAGAGCAAATCTCTGTATGTAGTTAGCGCGCATATTTTATTACTCTTTGGCTTTTTCCTTTTCTTATTTTTCACTTTTATATGACAACGATATTACAATTAGGTGTATGTGCTTGTTTCGAATCTTCCTGTTGTCCCTTTTTACCCTTAACACGTTAGAATCAATGCCACCTACCAGGAAAAATTTAACCCAGGTTACGTTGATTGAAAAAGTTTATTCGTAGCTAAGGGGAGTTTTTTTCGAAAGTACTGTCATAATCCTTCCACTGCTGGTAGTTTTGTTTTCCTAATATATGGCAAAAACTCATACGCCCGTGAAATACCCTGGTCCTTGTTCAGATTGTGACGTCATCACTTTGAGTAACAGCAGATGTTTTTGATAACCAATTGATACACCAGGCGCACTTCTAACAAAAAGTGCCTAAACTGAAGCGCTCACTTAAAATAGACCAAAGTTACACAAAGAAAAAGGAAAAACGTTTCCTTCAGTGTGAAATTGGTGCAAAACTTGGACTTGGCACTGGTTGTCACTTCTAGTTGAAAATTTCCTCGTTCCTGAAAGTTTAGGTGAATTCTTTTCTAATCCAACGAAAGACCATCAAATGGCCTACAAACTCAAAACAATCTCGGAAATGGAAAAGAAGTTTAGTTTCCTTGCTGGAAATGAAGTTATAGACGTTGTGAATGGACCGGACCGGGAGTTTAGCAGACAGGGGCCAAATATACAGCAACATTGCTTTAAAATGGCGGTTTTTTTTAAAAAAGGTTGGGAGTGAATGGATTTACTGCAGTGAAAGCGCCATCACTAAGCTAACCCACGATGCATATATCTCGATCAGTTTTGGTTTTCCCCTTACGGTTCAAGTTATTGCGATACTACTGTACTGTTTTCTTTGTGTGACAGAACGAAGTACGAAGTCCGTGATAAGCAACACCAGGAAAGAATAACAACTTTGGAGAAAGAAAAGAAGTCACTGAATGACGAACTCACCAGCATAATCAACGAATTGACAAAGGTACGACCACTATCTAAAATGTCAGGTAATATAGGGACTGGGGAACTTAGACGTTACTGCGACCTTTTTAAGCTTGTTTTTAAGTATAAACCAGTTGCTGGGGCTTCGCTACATTAGTTATGTAGTTTGCGCTTTTCCTTTAGTACTTTGATAACTAACACCACATGGCTCGGTTTTCGATAAATCTGCTGCGTTATTATATGCTACTTGTAGAGCCTTTTCCGTGGGTGCCTGAAACGGCTGTTGTGAATACTTTTTATCTCTTCTGGGAATGTAACATCTGGTCAAAAGCAAAGGATGCCTTTTCAGTTCCACGCGTATGTAACAGCGTATGTAATGTTCGTCCTATTTCTTTTCTAAAAGTTGTAACGAAGAAAAATATAAAAGATAAACTAAGATATGCAAAACCAGGCGACCGTTCTCAACTGACCACCTTCCGACGAACAGTTTGCACCTGAATAACTTGGTTATTTACAAATCGTTTATCAACAGCGATTCAGTTGCTATAGATTTTGATCTCTTAATACTAAAACCGTTGTAGTGTCATGAAATAAATTGGGATGGATTGCACCAAAAACGTGGACACTCGGTAGAAACTGATAATCTAGGAGTCCTTGGGCAGGAAATATATGTAGGAATTTATAGAAACGCAAGCTAATGGAGACTGTCTCAACCAGCATGTAAAACAAGCCTACTAAAGAAAATATGTCTGTTGACTTTAAATGACTGGATGAATTTCTTTCTTTCTGCAGAAATCGGCACAGCTTGAAAGAGCAGAGAAATCTCTCACCCAAACAGAAGAACAACTTGTTAACTTACGGCAGACGCATGCTCTGTATAAAAATAAGGTACGACGTATTTCGAACGTACTGTATTACAGGATGGTACATTTGAAAGCTAGAAAATCACTCCGATAGCTTCTTAGTTAACAGCGTGCTTGGTTTTGGTACCTTGAAATTGCAGGTGTCAATGGAACTTGAAGAAAAAGATGCAGAAAATTCTCAGTTGAAAGAACGAGTGGGAGATCTACAACGAAGGTATGACTGATGTACCTGAAACTGTGTCTTGTATTACGCATTGACACATCTTTTTCCGTCGACTGTCGCTTGTTATGTGTTTATTTTTTGTTGTGTTGTATGCTCTTGACACGGTAAGGGACCCGATGGTTCGCAAGCCAATGAAATATTTACCAACGATTTTATTTCTTTGGTTTAGAAGCAATTTTACTGCTTAATGTGAGCTACACATCGAAACTAAGAAAAACAGTATTGACAGATAACCGCACTGGTAGCCTGTAAGACTTAATTCATAGTCGAAAACAATCCAAAGTCAGCTTAGTTCTGCTTTGAACATCCTAAGTCTCAGGAAGAACATCTACAAGTGCACTTGTTGCTGCAATAATTAGCCACATGTTTTTCCAATCAAGTGAAGAATGATCCCCGCAGTGATGTGCGCAATTAAAGAAATTGCGATTAAGCCTGAAAAAAAAAAAAATCAAGGCTTTTGACGGGATTGGAACTCGAGTCCTTCATGCTGCTAGTGTGATGCTGTAACCAACTGAGCTACCAAGGTCTCACATGTTGGGAGCGGTCAACTGCAATTGTGAGTTCAAACACTCCGTAATCAGATAACAATGAATGCATGCACTCGCGACTCCCAACTGAACCACTGACACATTGTTTGTGAGCCCCAAATGGAGCTCAGTTCGAGATAACGGAGGATTCGAGATTGGGGAAGTTTTACCATTAACAGGGGGAAACCGGTTGGTCTACGGTATGTGCAAATGGTAAGCAAAACCTCCTGAGTGGGAAATTCCGTTCGAGATTAGCATGTACCATTTGTGCAATTCACTATCATTTACAGAGAGTCTGGGCCTAGTTTGGCTTTTGGCGCAGGACCTGGAACTGGTAGAAAAAAGTAAATGGAATACAATTTTGCGTTTGGATATTCCGGTCGGGATTTTTGGACTAATTCTCAAGAGGTTCGTTTACTTTGGAAATTTTCCTGTCGGGCAAACCAAAATGGCCTTACCATTTACAGTCCAACCGAAATTTCCGATTTTTTTTTGGTAAATAGTATAGGTCTGCTGTCAGGGTTCTGATTTTTCGTCCGTTTCTTGTTTTTTTGTTTCAGGCTTGACGATAGCAAATTATCCGGTGACGATCAAGTCAAAGCTATGGAAAAAGAGGTATGAATAAGGAATCACGTGCGAGAAAGAGCATGTCTGAAAATTTTTGGCCATTCCTTTCTCAGCTCCAAAACAATGCAACCAAGAACTATGTGTCATGTACAATGTACTTTAATTTGCAGCGAGAGCAACTCGAGAGTCGACTTCAGGAATCTCGCGATCAACTAAACGAGCTAAGGACAAACTCAAATGACCGAATCAATACGCTGGGGTCTCTGGTAAGGAGGCAATAATTACACACAGTGTCCCCTGTGTTTTTGTCGTCACTGCTCTCATTGTTGTTTTTGCTGTTGTTGTTAACCTTGTCTATACGGTTTTTATAGGTCAGTACCCTTAATGAAAGACTAGAAAGAAAAGAGTCAGAGCTCACGGAATGTAAAAGTAAATACGACCAAGAATATGAAAGCTGGAGAAGTAAAGTACGTATTTCTATTGCCACGGTGCGACCTTTTTTCATTCAGTTTTCTTTCACATTTTTCCAAATTTAAGAGGCCTTTGAGTTATCGATCCAAACCGCTTTGTCTCGTTTTAGCTCGACCTTTTGATTGTAGCAGTTCAGTTTCTTATCTTTATAAATGGTTCGTCCATTAGTCAATTCAACGTTTCATGGTATACGAAACGTTTAATACTCCCCAGTAGGATAAAGCAACACAAGTGCTGACAGAGCGGGCTGCGTTTTATAGCGACTGTTTTTGTTGTATCATCGTAGAACCTTCAGCTGGAGCAGCGTTTGTCCAGAATACAACAACAAACCGAGTCAGGAAAGCGGTCGTCAGAGGAGCAGACAGCCAACTTGGAAGAACAGGTATCCTGTGCTCTCTCCTTTTCTTGATGGGTCAGCTGTGGCTCCGGTATGTTAAAATTCAGAGGAGTGGGGTGGTGGGGTAATTGGTTCACCCCTCGCACTATTGTGTCTTGGGTTCAAACACTGTTCCCTTTTTTCGTACTACAGTGTAAGTAAACCATGAGCCCGAGCAAACTGACTTACGACTTACGTTTCAGGTAATGCGTCTGGAAGCCGCCAGGGAAAGAGAGAAAAATCAAATGCAAACAAAACTGGTAAGCGTCCAAAACCTTTAGTTTATTCATTTCTTGTCTGTTCCTTTTTAAGAGTCAAAGGCCAATTCCCTCAAAGGCAGCGAGTTTACATGTACGTTAGCCGGATCTCAGACAAAGTGTTGAGCCACGTTGACATAACAGTTTAACCAATCATATAATTGAATTGTACTCAGATTAGAAATGGAAGTTACCTGTTGTGCTTAAAAGTCGCAATTTGCAACGCTTCTTCGGTTATTCTGCAACCACCTCATATAACTTCTGCAATATTAAATTGAGACTTAAAGCTAATTAGGACACAAGTATGTTAAGTCGCTTTTACTGACTTGAGTTGCCTGTGGTGGTATATGGGTACCGTATTTTCTCAATTAAACGCCCCCGGCGTTTATTTCAAACTTGGCATGGTGGACCCGGCGTTTCTTTGAATCAGCAGTTTATTTGGGCCTGCCATTTTTTAAGAAAGGGTTATTATTCGTTTTTGTTGGCAGCCGTGTATCTTGCCCTTAAATCTTAAGTTTATCATACAACAAATAAACGTCTGAGGGGCTTATTTACAATTCCTTCTTTTATGCCGAGCGTTTATTCGGGGCCCGGCGTTTAATCGAGAAAATACGGTAAAACTTTATTTATACACGCTTGCCCCATGTTTATTTATACACGTTTGCTTAGCAATTTTGTTTCGGTAATAATTAGACTTGGCCTGACGCAATGTTGACCTTATTCCTGGATAATTTGTAGTCATTCCAGTCAGTACCTAATTTGGTTACCATTGCCTTGCGTTTGTTCTCATCTCTGTAAATTCTTTAATTTCTTTGGTCAACCATGGGACATTAAGCGATCTTTTCCTTTTGGATTGTATCGGGGCGTGCTTGTCTAACACGTCTAGGAACAAGTCTTTCCACATGGCCCACATCTTGTCTGTGTCAAGACTTGAGACAATTTATTCCCAGGGCTGAGCAAAAAGGTCTTCAACAAAAAGTTGCTGGTTAAACCTTTTTTATACACGGTGAAACCGAACCAGTCTCCTATTTTTGGTAAGGTGGCACTTACATTATTCTCAATTGACTTTTAAAGGATCAACTGAAAATGATCGAAAACGAGTATTCAAGGCAAGAAGACTCTTATAAACAACAAATAGCTGACCTTGAGGAAGAAAAAGAGCAACTTCAGGTCAGTGCTAACCTTAAAGTATTTATTTTGGTATATTGGAGCAAACTCCCTGTCAGAAATGAAAGGTACATGTATTTGACTTAGACCACAGCTTGGTAATATCATGGCTAAACGGTTTTCAAACAGTGCGAAGGCAAGAAACTTGGTCTGATTAATCATCGATCATAATTAGTGGCCTTTTTGATTGTACCAAGCATCTAATTGGAAAAGAGTATTTAACTGGTTCACATTGTCAAGGAACTCAGTTCTTATATTACGTTGTTATTTACAGAACGAACTCATGTCGAAAGCGGAAGAAAACAGACATGTTTCACTGTGTTTGGAGGACGCTATGAAAGAAACAAATGAGCTTAAGAGCCAGGTCAGCTGATAAACTAATACTGATCGGAACAATCCTAAGAATACCCTATATCTAATGTATTTAAAGTGACCTTTCTCAAGTGTAAGATGATGAAATGGTTGAGCGTTTACTTCCCTGCTACGACCAAAACTAAAAGCAGTTGCTGTTACATGAGGCAACTCGCAGCGCACCACCGTCGGGAGACAAGTTGGGGTCGAAATTGCACAACCTGTCTCGCAACGAAAAATTGCGTTGCAAGTTGCTGGGAAAGTAAAGTAGTCTTCTACGTTTCGCAACGTTGCAGAGTGTAACACGCATACTGCAACTTGTCTCGCAATGTTCTCGTCAACATTGCGTTGCAAGTTGTAGGAAAAATTGCCCCCGTGTAACATGTAACAGGGCCTTAATTATTACTAAGGGCAAACCTGATCAGTAGGGCTACAGAGGTCAGCTTAACAGTGGCGTTCACAACAATCATCCCCCTAATACGCCCCTAGCTTCTCCCTAAGATAGGCCGCCAACGAAAAACTTCATATGAGCAATAATTATTTACTGTGCAATCCCACTAACGGGGTTTTCAGACACGAAAGTTATTGAGTGAGCTTTTCTTCCGGCCAAGAAAAAACATAGTGTGTGATAACTAGATGGTCGTGTTAACGAGGTTGTTGTAAGACGAGGTTCCACTGCCGTGATGACTTAAAAATTTATGCTATAAACTTTAAATGTAAATTAGTCTTAGTCTTAGTACTGAAAGTGTGAAACGTTGTCTAAAAATTTTAAATGAGCTGTACTTTTTTACAAAGCTGGTAAATTGTGAAAACGATTGAAATCGTTAACATCAGTAGAGGGCTTTTCTGGCAGTTTCTATACCTATACGAGATGTGAGAACAGAAAAGGGATTTAAATCCAGTTTTAACAATTATAATTGTCGCCCTCATATGGTCTATTTTGATAATAACACTTCCCTTATTGGCTTAAAAATGTTTTTAAATAATAAATCAGATTTAGCCGTTTTCAACTTTAACGAGTTAAGACAAAACTTTAAGGCCTGCTTTGAGTTTTATATGACCCTGAATGATATTATAATCAATGTCAATATGTTATCAAATTACCATGTTTTCAGATCGCAAAATTCGAGGAAACATTAAAGGAAAAAAATGATCTTTTAACTTGTTTTAAAGGGAGTAAGGTGAGAGAATAATTACCGAAGATCTGTGATGTTAAAAGTAAACTTTCTAAACCAAAATGCAACGTAACATGGGACCATTAGCAAAGGGAAAGGAGGATTTTGCGAGTCCTTGTACATTGCTTTTGACGAAAAAATCCGCTTGTGTAAATCGAAAAAAAAGCGGAAATAAAAACATTTTGTTGTTTTATTTGTTTTCATTTATGACGAGTCTTCACGTTTTAGTTTTTATTTACTTTGAAGTTAAAACAAACAAAAGAACAAACAAACAAATAGAATTCTTTAGGTATAAATTGATTCCACTGCTGCTGGTCTTTTGTAAACAGCCATCAACCCAGCTTACTAAATAGTAAAGTATGTTCTGAAGTAAAGTGAGTCAGTAAAACCTTAATCAACGTGTCGACTGATTAAGCTTCATTGAAACTAACTGAGGACACTTCATAATAAAAGTTCAGCAATAGTTACATTACTTAAAACAATTATAAATAAATCAAAAGAAATAAAATAATAGTGATAAAATCAAATAAAACGGTGGTTCAACTAAGAAATTTAACCTAAATGCAAATTATTTGCCTTAAACCATTTTGTTTAAACGTTTCTTAAACCTAACAGTATACTTAAACGTTGCTAATCTTCAAATACTTAAGCGAAAACTTTTCAACTTCAATTTCTAATACTTCAACTTCAAATACGTAAACATTTCCAAGCCCCCAAAAGCCAAGAAGTTACAAACTAGTTCCATGCCAGTACATGTCATGTCCTTGTGATGAATCGGCAGTTTCCTGTGCGTGCGCCGTTATAATTTTTTTCTTGATTGCAGCTCGATTCACCTTCTCACTTCGCAAGTAATCTCAGCCCTGAAGCGACGGAAAACTCTAAAGAGGAACTGCAAAGCGCCAAGGTACAACTACACCTCTTCTCAACTTAACTGCGTAGTAGAAATGTGTTAATAAAGTTCCGCCAGGTAATTTTTTTCAAATAGAGATAATACAGTTAAGAATTAACCTATAGTACTTTAGAACCTTGCAATTTTATTGTTAAATTATGATACTACTTCTATTAATCTCCTAAGAGTCCAACGCATGACAGCGTGAAATGTTGTCTATTTACTAAGCATTTACCTGCGCTATTTTCCTTCTCATGTATTTTCTTCCATAACTATTTCAGGTCCGTTATCAAAACGCTGAAGAAGCCCTGAAACAGAGGTAGACTTTGAATAGTTTTGCGAAGAATGAAAACAGTTTTTAGGTGGTTGTGGAAAGACATTTTATTTGCTTTGTTTTGCAGTGGAGGCTGTGGTGTTGTGGTTCGCGCGTTGATTATTCGATGGGACACTTGGTGGGAACATCAGAGGGTCGGTGCTTTGAGGCTAGTCTCTGGGTCGTGTAGTGTTGTTCCCTTTGACAGGAAATTACTCCACTTTTCCTCTCTGTGCCCAAGTGTATAAATGGATACCGGTGAAAATGAAGGGGGGGGGGGGGGACTGGGCAAAAGTATACCGTGATTGGTTCACGCTACGGAAACCGGAGTGTGGGCCGTTTGCGGGCTGTGTGTGACTTTTCCTTTTTATTTTTAATGTTAAAAGGTGGTGCAATGTGCTCTAACCATGCAGAAAAATCCGTTTTGGAGAGCTCTGACCAGGAGCTACTGCGCTAACGGGCGTTTTAGCGCACCTGAGACCAGTTCTCTTTATTTGATGTTCTAACTGACTGGTCTAATTTGATACCATGCAATGAGCTGTATTTTGGGGCAAAACTTTTGTTTGGCGGCGAAAGCATTTTAACGCCGCGGCACCTGTCGTGGCATCCAGTTTCCATTTAAGGCAAAAAGGTTCGCTGATAATGTAACCTGAATGAACCAATGACCAAGCTAGAACCTCAGTAACCTAGATTGAGAGTATAATAATGGAATTTTTAAAGTGCACCTAACCCCAAAATATTTTTTACGCTAATATAAATTTTTGCACCTATTTTAAAAACATTTCGCCATTATTTGCAGTTTTTGACTTTTTTATGGGCTTCAAAACTTACGACAAACTAAGCACCATTTGTCGCACGACCGAGTTAGAAGGGGCATGGGTCTATTCTTGATTTGACGTCACAAACTGCTTTGCATGCATGTTTACAAAGACTTAAGGAGATGCAAATCAGTTTGTGATGTCAAATTCAGAATAGACCCATGCCCTCACTAGCTCGGTCGTGTACCAGATGATGGCTAGATTTCGTAACTTTTACAGCCTATAAAAAGTCAAGACTGAGGGGGATTTCATAAAAAAAGGCGTTATGCTTTTCGAACAGGTGCAATGAGTTACCTTAGCGAAAAAAATATTTTGGGGTTAGGTACACTTTAACGCACATTTTGATACGGGTGTGTCTTTACTTTCAATACACAGGGAAAAAACTATCGCCGAGCTAAGACGAACTGTTTCGGAGAAAGAGGAGCTACTTAACTGTTCAACGACTAAAGTAAGTTATCTTTTTTGTTGACCATACGAAAGAGTGACTGCGGCTGGTCACTGAAATGTTCCTAGTGTTTTTGGTGTGCTTGAGCAAAAAGCCAAAACGGTTGGTGAAATCATCATGCCCAATGACATGTCGTATCTGCATGACTCATCGGGCCATTCACCAAAGATTTGACCTCATGAGCTGAGAATACACAGTTTATTTGACTCCGATGATCACTTCCATTCGTACCTGATAAGTGGTGGATAACTGACGTATAGCCCAGCTAGTGACTGTTTTGGAAATTCTTCAAAATACTTATCGCGTCGCCGTTCCTGATATTTTGGTCAATATTGACTTGTCAGTTGTCGGGTATTATTTACTAACGGTGCATTCTTTTGGGACTATTCTGGCTATTCTTATTCCGGTTTAGGAATAACAGAATACACGGAATTTCAATTTCAAAAAGAACGCTCCTTCTGAAAACGGAATATCCTGCGGCCAGGTAGGATTTCCCGCCAAAAATTTCCCAAAAGAACACGTATTCTGTCTATTCCAAGTAAACCGTATTCCTTTCATCCTGTTCATTCTGCTTTGGTGAGTAGAATGAGCGGAATGGTATTCTGTTCATTCCACAAACGGAATAGCCCCCAAAAGAACACAAATACCGTCTATTCCGAGTAATCGTATTCCGGAATAGTCCCAAAAGAACGCGCCCTAAATATCACTAACAATCATTCAGTTTCATGCACCTACATGAACAATGTGCAAGTTCAAAATAGTGGTAATAATGGTGCATGTTTTTTACAGATTAGGCAATATGAAGAAAACAACAGATATTTAGGACATGACAGAATTTACAGTTCGGAAAATAGAGGTTAGTAGCAATGTCGCTTATGCTGTTTATATAGTACCAGCAAACTTAAAGTGGAAGTCTTGGAGTGCTTATTATATTATATTATTTTTATCTTTTTTTTTAAGATTCTCAAAAGGCCGTTGCGAATCTAAAGGAAAAAGTCAAAGAATTGGAAGAGCAACTTCGGGAAAGAGAGGTTAGCATGAGTTAAGAGGATTCCTTTCAGTGGCGAGAACTTGTACGTTTGCTATTGAACTATCTTGCTTTGTTCGTACTGGAAAAATATTGGCCAAGTTCGCTTTTCAACCTTGACTTGCAAAAAGAGAACGGACTAGCTGGCTAGTTCATTAAGGATATTTGTATACACTTTTGGAAAGACTTTAATATTTTCTTGACCCTACTGAGTGCTATATTACCATTGTACCTAGGGATTCAAATAATATTGTTTTACGCACTAAGTGACATGTTGTTGTTTTACATCACTAGATGCTTCAGTTGGATGAAAACGAGGTTGGTTACGATCTGTTGTGTTGTCCATGTTCTCCCCCGTTAAAAGTGAGCTTGCTGAACATATGTCAAGGCGGTATATCAAACACATGTTTTTCTAACATTATAATCACTTTTTTGCCGGACTTGGAAGAGTGCATAACCATAACGATTTTCAACATTGACGGTTGAAAGGAATATAACAAAATCAGTAAATCAATCAACCAGCCCAGTCAAATAATCACTCAACCAGTCAAACAGCCAACCAGTCAATCAATGGAATAATCAATACATAGTATATTTTTTCGTTTGATTTGTAACGTGTGTTACATTTTGTTTATCGACAGTTGCGCGATCTCAGAAAAGATAACAGTCGACTGGAAACAGATCTGGAGGATAAAGATAAGGTAACAAGACGTGTTTATCATAAAACTCAACCCAAATTTTAATCGATATTGGAATAAAGTTGTTACCGTTTCCTTGGTTTTGATGTTTTTATTCTTATTTCGTTGTTACAAATTTCGATCCATAGATTAAGGTTTTTTGCAGAAGGGGGATACGTGAACAAACCTCTAAAACTTTTAAAATAGTTTCTTTGTGAACTTATTCGCCGGGCTCTAACGAGATTCCTTTTTTTTTCGCAGAAAATAAAAATTCTTCAAGCTAAAATAATCGAATTGAAGAAGGCATTTCAGCGAGAGCTGGTAAGATTAAATTCTGTCACTAACATTCATCATCATCATCATCATCATCGTCGTCGTCGTCGTCGTCGTCGTTGTCGTCGTCGTTGTCGTCGTCGTCGTCGTCGTCGTCGTCGTCGTCGTCGTCGTCGTCAACTTTATTTAAGTGTCAAAATCTCTAGCAAATCACAAGTAATTCACTAATAGCCCTTTTCACAGTTAACGTTTCTCATTCGCATTATAATATAGTTGAACGTGGACGTGAGGCAATTTCGGGCAAAAAGTGCAAAATTGCCCGAAATTGCCTCACATACACGTTCAAAAACATTGTTATGCAAATGAGAAAGGTAACCGTGAAAAGGGCTATTGGGGACACTGGATTCTAACTTCTTTTCTCTAGACAATTAATTACCTTCTCCCCCTTTCTTAAAGGAATTAAATTGATGTGAAACCAAAACATACTGCAAAATACATTTTACGGGGTAGCACATTAAAATGGTCGCAGTGCTGGACTAGAAACCCGGTTTCAGGTCCTTTATTGACCCCTTTGCAGAGTGTGTGGCCCGGTAGCCCCGAGCAGAAACAACTTTTAGTAGATAAGCCAAGCTAGATGGCCTCCCTGTTAGTAGGATTTGTTTTTATCATGTTCTTGTCAGGTATAGAATTAAAACAGAAGTTGCAAAAGACATTTGATCATTTTTGCTGCCACAACCGTGCGAGGAGTGATATTTTGGTCAAACTAGTACCTTGTGTTCGTTTAATAAATATGCACGTGCTGGCGTAGTCTGTTAGTACTTCCCCACCCGAGCGGTCATACTTGATATGGTAAATAAGGGAAGAGTTTACAAGATAAGTTAGTGGAGAGATATTTCTAAAATGTGTGTGAAAACTTGTATCGAAATCGTGTTGCAGAAAATGTCAGCCCCTGGGGGAGAAGTTGCAGAGAGAAGTCCTGATACTCCTAATGGTGACGTTATGTCACACAGCGATGAAGAAAAGGAAAGACAAGAATATCTCGAAATTAATTTTAAGTATCCTTTAAGTAACAGGTGGTATATTTGTGTTGTACCCCGCCCATTGATTGCATAGTCAGACAGTCGGTCGGTCGGTCGGTCGGTCGGTCGGTCGGTCGGTCGGTCGGTCGGTCGGTCGGTCGGTCGGTCGGTCGGTCGGTCGGTCAGTCAGTCAATTCGTCTGCTTTCAGTCATTTCGTCCATTCGTTTTACATCCGTTCATCTGCCCGCCCCTCTGTTGTATGTATTGATCAGTGTTTAATGTTATCGCAGACTTTTTCTTTGTCAAGACTGGTCACGAATACCAAGTTCTTCATTAGAACGCCTTAACTCCAGTTTAGATATTTAAAACATGTCATTTTGAAGTACATGTGCAGCTCAAACAAGCAGGTAATCTTGCAGTTATTGTTCTAAGATCCATTTAAAATATAATTAAGGGATTAACAAGAGGCATAGCTGTATCGTTACTGACGGTTTCATGTTTTTTTTGTACCTAGTCACGCCAGTTGATCAACGTGATCGGCCATATGTTGCGCTTCTCACCCAAAGAAGACAAATGCGTCAGGGAAGCTATGGAATGGAAGGTTGGTGTCCAGGCCTTTTTTCGGGCTCTCCGTCTACTTGTTTTGGCGTGAACATAACATTCCGAACGTTGTTTGACAAAGAAGTGATGTCTTTTTTTATTTTTCAGTTACCACTTGATTAGAGATTTTGATACAAACAGTGTGACATTCAGCGGGTAAGTTGTCTATAAGGGGCTCGACAGGATAGAGGGATAGTTGTCGACAACTACTTGTACTCGACAACTAAAATGACTTGACGACTATTAATGGTCGATAGAGCTTTTCCACACACCAGAGGTCACAATTATCAAAAACTTTGTATTTTTATGCGAGAGTTTGGTAACTAATGTTCCCGCGCATGTCAAGAACGGTAGTTACCTGGCAACGAACACTGTATACTGATAATGGCGTAGTTGTCGACAATGGTCCCACAGTCTAGGAAAAGCAGGTTGTCAACGATAAAACTACTGAGTTTGTTATCGATGACTATATTAGTTTTCCTTTTGAAAAGAAAAAGTGCTTTGTTATCGATAACTATTTTTTCTAGAGTCTGTTATCGATGACTTTTTATAATCGACAACTATTTCCCTAGTCTGTCGAGGCCCTGATACTCGATTAACAGTGAAAATTTTGAAAAAACTCGCCTTGGCGCGAAATGTGAAGTCACCGAATGGAATACCGCGAGTTCGCGTTCTCCAGGCGACTCGCTCCGTGACGTCATGACATTTCGCGCCAAGTCGAATGAGCGGCAACGAGTGACAACGCCAAGGCGAATAATCGGCCCCTCATCAAGCGCTTCTCAAAAGCACGTGCGAACAACCCCTGGTAATCATTTCACAGTCGCCAAACGCAAAAAGCTACGTCACGTCCGGTTTCTCAGAGCCTTGAAGTTAGAATAAGTTCAAACGTTTAAGGGCGTTAAGTTTGATAAAATGCCTTGACAAACTGAAGTTTGCTCCGATGAATTTTGTGAATGTTAGTTACTCAGTTTGTGTTAAATTTCCACTCATTTATCTATTTTTAACCCTTGAAGCTTGCTTGGAACAGCGTTAAGTTTTGCGGTTAAAGTGAAACTTTCCACATTTATCGGTATTTTGTTTACAAAGTTATGGCAGGAACTTCGCACGCGTCGTAAGTTTGACCGCTGTGAAAGAACTCATGGTCTGGTCAGCCGAACCCGGGGGCCCGTTTCTCGAAAGTCCCGGTAACTTTTCCGGCCCGGAGCCATATTTTAAAATCAAAATCTGTAGACCGTTGGCGTAGTTGTTAGCCTGCATATCAGCCCGACTTGTTTTATCAACTTAGATTTTTATTGCTCAGCTTTCAAAACCAACAAAATTTGAGTCTTTAATGCAAACATCGTGCACAAAAATAGGGACTTTAAGATACGGTGACTACGGACTACGGACTACGGACGGGAGGCACTTTAAGACTGGGACGAGACATATGTGTTCTGTTGTCCCCACCGTCGCAAGCTCACGAAGGTGCGTAGTGGAAGGATTTCACGTAGTACAACGTGGTGTAGTACGAGGAACTGAAGATGGTATGAAAAAGTAGTCTAAAGTTAGAAAATTGAGGTGTTCTTGTACTGTAACGCTTGAACTACAAACCAATACGCATTTGGAACAATTTCAAGTGCTTATAAACTCAGAACAGCGAAAAATGTACGGCTTACTTTGTTTACTGATTTTGACCGCCGCGTTGTTTTCCAGAATGAAATTAAATTTGATGCTTTGAATATAGCTTGTAATATCAACTCCTCTCTTTGCTCATTCTAGACACAAATGGCTTCCCTTCAAGTTGAGAAGTAATTAATTTAGTAAAATATGTCAAATTTGCTTCTGAAGTAGTTTTGCAAGCGAAGTAATTTGAACCCTGAAAATTTGACTAAGCTTCCACGCAAGCCTCACGTGCAATTACATTTTGAATTGCAGTGCGACGATTACAAGTCAAAACCAGAGCATCTCGAATATCTTTTTAACAGAGATTTTGTGTCTGTTTAGCGTAGAGTTGACCTTCGCTCTTCGTTCGTAGTCTGTTGTCTGTAGTCTGCGGTCTTAACTTCGCATGTTCGCGCCACTCGTTGTGTACTCGGCCCAGTGTTTCAGCCAAAGAAAAACGCGCGTCCAACCGTAGTCCGTAGTCCGTAGTCACCGTATCTTAAAGTCCCTAACAGCTTTCCGGGCCCGAAATGTTATCGGGACTTTCGAGAAACGGGCCCCAGGGGTCATACGCACACCATTGTTCGGATAGAGAAAGGTCAGTTTCTATCGAATTTTGTATTTACTCGGTACTTCTTTGGTAATAAACTTTGCTCTTTGTTTGCAGATGTAGCAATGCGCCGTGTTCCCAATGCAAACCATGATACAGGGAGTGACGATGACTCCACGTCCGGCTGCTTTACAAATATCTTTTTCGGCAGTCTCTCTTTAAGTTTAGTTTACTGTACACAGGTTTTATAAATTATTATAGCTACAAGTAGTTACCACTACAGGCAAATTGTTGTACAATTTTCCAAGGGACTTAATCACATGGGTATGTGATATCAGTACTGAAATTGTCGCAGATCTTTTAATATGGACGTGGAAATAGCATCTACAATATCAAATCCTCTCAAATATGGTGTTTTTAAACGAAGAAGGAGTAAAATTCAATCAATATTTATTATTTAGTTAGAAGGAACAAATTTTCATGTAATATTTGAGAGGTATTTTTAATGTAACGAGGAAATAATGCCAAATTAAAGACAATATGTAATTTATATGGAAGAAAAAAACATTATTTTATTTCCTTTAATGCGGTATTATCAATTTTTTCACAGAGATGCAGAAGAGATATTATATATTATTTGGGACAGAATAAAGTACATTTATAAAAGGAAAAGCAGTGATGTGTCATGAGGTTTCTGTTTCAAAGTCAACCCCGCAAGTATTTAAACGAGCGAAGACTCTGTTTCCCCTGTACGTGCATAGTTAATGTCAGTGTTAATATTTGCGTTAATACGCCCCGATCCGTGAAAGTTGTGATAGGCGGACCAAAAAAGTGCAGAAACCAACTTTCCAGATTCAACGCTTAGGCACGGGGATTTTTCACATCTTGGGTGAAATATCAGTCAGATTAAAAACCTTTGCTAATACAAAAAATAGAACATCCAAAGAAAATAATCGAATGCTTTTCTCAAAGGGAGAACAGACCAAAAGCAGTTTATTGCGATTTTTCAAGAAACAAGAGGGGAAACTGGAAAAGATTAGCCTAAGGTCTTTTTCAAAAGTTGCAGTCCGTTTCCATCCCAGCCATGCGCAGCCAAATACACTTAATTATAGTTTCAGAAAAGTGGTAGAACCTGGTCTATTGTTTTTGGGTCTCCTTTGACTGCAAAATGGCCCCTTGTAGCTAACGTTTATAGCTTTGAAAAGCGCAGAAAATTCAGCAAAAATCTCAAATCGTCCAAAAAACTGTCCTCCCCTGACCTTTAAGTGGGTTTTCATTGGCTCTGAATGTTTTGGAAATCCAAAGAATTCGATGGAAAAGGTTGCTGTTCGCAGGAGAAAGTTCGCAAAGCCTTGCGAACTTTCTCATGATCTTTCCATTTCTGTAGTTCTTTAACTGCTAGCCCATAATATACAAAATTTGGAAATATCCTTCGGCATACAGGTTTCAAACCAATCGATGAAGTACCCTTACACTTTTATATACCATTTTTGACAGAAAAGGTATCCTTTTCGTATACCTTCCATTGAAAAATGGTACCCCTTTCACATACTTACTTAAGAACACTGCATCCCTTTTCTAAAACCTTGGAATGCAGTTAATGAACGATCCTAGGGGAGAACAGTGTTATCGGAAGAGATGTTAACCAAAAAACAATATTATCTACTCGAAATATTTTAATTAAAGGCCCTTTTAAATACCTAAATGACAGATTTCCCAACCCTTTCATATACTCCAGGTCGTGAAATCCCTACCCTTTTATATACCAGAAGCTTGGAAAAGGTTCCCCTTTTGGGCCTCCCCGCATAGGCCATTATAGGGAGTACCCCCCCCCCCCGGGTATAAGACACGCCCTACAGACTTAATCGAATACAGCACAACTCAATTATATAGCCATTTATTGATATACACCTGATTGCAATAATGTCATACAAAAATGAAAAATAAAAAAAGCAGATAGAAATTAATTAGGTAGGTAAACTTCATTCCCTGGTTTACATAGTTCTTTATGCACGCATGTGCCACAGTATAATACTTCAATTTGTATCATTTTAGTGGATAAAACCACAGGCTTACCATCCTCTGTTTATGTTGCGGACCTGTGCGAGCTGTATATTAATGGCCGCTTCGGTTGTGTACAAAGGATTTTGTGAATACGATAATTACGGCTTTTTGCACAGATGAAAGTCAAATAAAAACGCTTAAAGGTATCCTTTGTACCCAACCAAAATCCTTTGCAACACAAACGAAGGATGGTACGCCTGTGATAAAATGTCAAGTAGCCACCTTAGAAAGATTTAAAAGCCGACGTTCTGAGAGTTAGAACTCCGTCAGAGTGAACCCTTGTATGTAGTCTGGACGCCTAATTCATCCTATTTGGCTTTTTTCATTTCCCTTTTTTCTTTTTTGTACGACGTTTTTACATTTAGGTGTATATAAGTGGTATTGAAAGGAATGAATTACAGTGGGGGTCAGCAATACATGGCATTACAATTTGTAGTAGTTTACAAAACATTGTACAAATATCCAGTGCCATTTATGTAACCTAACATCGACTACTGCTACAAACCCGTTGAACCGAATAGTCTTCTCCAAACCCTTGACTCTCTAACTGGGCTGTAGGCAGTAACCGGGGCTTAATACGTATAAGTATCGGTGAACGTGATGCAGGCATCAATACGTGGCTCTACAAATAGTTAATTAATGGGGTCCAGAGACCTCATACACTCGAGAAAGACACTACAAGAGCTGTAAAAGAGAGTGCATTATTGATAGGTCAATTTGATGCGTATTTACAATACTACAATCACGGGGCACGCCAGATTAAATTATAATTCACTCTACCGCAAGAATGTTGCTAAGTGACAATGACTACTTACCAGCCGTTACTTAGATTGATAATCATTACTTTTAACAGTGATTGCATAACAATATATTCTTTGCGGTGATTCAGCTACTAGTTAACCCTATTCAGACCGGGCTTTTTTGGTCTTCTTGGACGGAGCGGGGTCGAGCGGGGGGCGGATTCCGCCTCCACTTCTTAACTCCGAGAATATTAAAGCTATGACAACGAAATTTCAAGGACAGATACATCCAAAAAAGTTTCCATCGAGGTCCGCAACAATAGCTGATGACGTCATATGACATCACAATAACGTTTTGTCCTCAAACGGCGGCCATCTTGGATCTGCCATCTTGGATTTCTTGATTTTTCCAAAAACCACCAAAATTGATCAAAAAGTGACCAAGATCAATAAATTAACCCAGAAATGATCTAAAAAAATGTAAACTTTACTTCAAAAAAGTAATGATTTTTGATTAAAAAAGGGGAAATTCAAAAGTCTGAAAAAAACGCTCGTCAAAAAGTGGTTGCCATGGTAACTTTAAACTTAATAGACAAAGATTTGCTACACGAAATTGTTCCCAGATAAATCAACCAAAACAAGTTGCCACATTTGGTGGCTTTAGCTTGCTTATTAAAAAGTTATAAGCGTCCAAAGTCCGTGCGGGCAGAATCCGGCCCCCTTGGTCTGAACAGGGTTAAGAAATCGCTATTGAATAATAGTTTTTTAAACAATTATTGCAAGAAGTAATCATGTAACAATTATTTCTTATCACATTCATTGCTTGGCAATCACCTCTTTGCTGGATTACTTACCACAACTGAAAATCCAATACTTGACTAATATTTGGCTGTTGTTATTGCATCTAGGCTTAGTTTTTGCGTTTGCGTTTGCGTCCATCGTACTTGTGTATTCTACGCTAATCAGGGTCAACGCGCTGATTTTTCTAACCAATCAAGGTTGAGGAAAACTAAGGGCAATTGCAAGTCCCTACCCTGATTTTTGCGCCCGCCTTCGGTTGGTTGGTTTTTCTTATGAAATTTGTTTAGTGCTTTCCGATATTTGTGTTTGTTGTTGTGACTGATCATGACTGTTGACACTGTGATAACTTCGAATTTGCTTTTACGATATTTTCTCAAAAAATAAGTTGATGATATTGACACTGCATAGTTTAAAGGCAAATTCGTAAGCAGTTGTCATAAAAGTCCCCACCCCCTCTAGGGCACCCCAGTTTAACTTCCACTTTGAAAAGTAAGGTTTGAGTCCCGAGGAGACCCCCTGGGGTTATCAAAAATGGAAGAAAGGGACTGAGAAACAGAACTAGATGTATAGCTAGTAACAGTTTGAACTTTACTTTGTCTTGTCGTTTCTGCCTCGGTGAATGTAGTTCTTAGTTGGTTGTGACTGATGTTTTGACAAACAAACAAAAATAAACAGAGTCAAGTGAGTAGCGCACGGCGCCAACACTCTGGCTTGGCGCCCAGTTGGTCCGTTAAGTCTTGATATCATTGGTTATGACGACTGCAAAGAGCGACTTTTCAATTACTGTCAGCTTATCGTTTCCGTCAGTATGTTATTCGCCTCATTTTTTCGGTTCCTTTAGTCTATTATTTGTTTGTTTTATCTGTTGAGGTCGAGTGAATAATTCGTTTGCAAGGTGCGGGTAGCTGATGGAATCAGTTGAGAAGCGATTTGGTTATTGCCATGTCTTCATCTCATCTCATCTTATTCCTACACTAATCACTTTCTTGGTTAGGGGAGTGTGACCATTCTCGTTAAAAGCGACTCCACGATATGAATTTGTAGAAGTCGCTGACCGGAAAAAGGGAGATGCATCATCACCGCACACCAGTTGGCACACCTTTTAAAGCAGTTATCAGTGAAGCCAGATATGAAGAAGCCAGAGAGGAAGTCAGCATCGCAGATCAGAAGCTGATATTCATAATCTGTGTATGCTACTCCGCCACCACTCCACAGTGCTGGCAATTTCGTTCCATAATTCTCGGTGGGTACAAGAACATCGTCACTCTGATACATGAAAAACGCTTTTTCGCCGGTTGTTTCGTCCACAAAAAGGATCTCTCGAAACTGAAAAAGCATAGGAAAATGATAATGAAAAAGATGATAAAAGGTCATAAAAGGCAAAAGCAGCATGTCACAAACAGCCTGAGAAAACAGTCGACGTCTCGTGACTGAGGTCGCCAATAGCGAAGCGCACTAATAACGTCACAGAATTTTGACCCCCTGTGTGACTCAGACAAAACTCAGACAAACAAACCACTCTCCGTAAGAGCGATGTATGGCAAAATGGAGTTGGCGGGCACTTCGGAGGCATATTTGGCGATTGTTTCACGATACTATGGCCAGATGGGCTCAGAATTCGAGAGAAAACCTTAGCTGTGCGGCATAGAAAGCTAAAACCTTGGTTTGAAACAAAAGGTTTGTCAAACAGAGCGATTATTCAATAAATGTAATGTTTTCCCTCAGTTATTGAATGGCTTATAAAGGCCCGATTTGCTGAAAGAAAACATTATTTTAGGTGTACGAGAAATGCAGAATGTTCACACTGTTCTTTGTGGCACATTGTGCGACACAACAGAGCTAACTTCAGATGTATGCCACGACAAAATTACACAAAGAAACGCTCGTCCGATCGGTCTCCTTGATTGTCGCGGCAAATACAATTTAAATTTAGACTGATCGAGCCCGGCAGCTATAGCTGTAGTCTGTCATAGTAATGGGGATAAAAAACAGCTTTATTAAAATCAAAGCCCTTCATGATCAAACTGCAACGATATATCTGATTATACCGTTAGAAAGGCGTTTGAATAGCATAATATTTTCTCCCTCTATCTATCGTGTGTCGAAACAGATGACCGGCCATCGGTGCCGTCAAATTCGGGAATTTCTTGCAATCGACGTTCTTTCCAGGGCCTAAATGAAGCAAACATACAAGTAGTATTCTTCGCAATTCGTCACAGTTCTATACTTTCATAGTAGTTCGCTATTCGCCGCTTAAATTTCACGGCATCCTGAATAATTTTGCAGTGGGTATGAAGATGTCATTGCCGGATCTTCGACTAATAAATTCAATTTTGGGCCATTTTTTGGATACCTTGAATCTGTTTTTCACTAACTAAAGCAAGAGTGTTTGATATCTACCATTTTTCGAGCCTATCGAAAGTCTCGGCCTCAAATTGTGCCTTTCTCGTCATTTTTCCCCTGCATACAAAACCTTTGGCCAAACCAGAAGAAGAATGAATAGTATCCCACAATCCTTTGCGTTTGCAACTATATTATCAAAATCTGAACTGATGTTATCAGTCTCTCGAGGGATCGATTGAATGAGTTTCACTCAAATGGCGGCAGCCTTGTTTGTAACGTGTTACAACGCACACTACTCCGTTTCGTAATTACGCGTCTGGTCTAGTACTCACGTTGCGTATCAATGGAAGAATTTGGTGTTCAGCTGAAAGGTTTTGCCTATGCTGCACTTTATTGCAAGGAATTCGCTAGAGTCTCCTCGAAAGTTTGCACAGATGAAGGGTCTGATTGTTCTCGAAGTACATCGATGATCGCTCAGTTAAAGAACAGTTCATCGGTCTGTGCAGTCCTACTTGATTCAAATAAATCGCAATTGCGACATCGCCGTGAGTATATTCTTAACTGTCATGTTTCGATCATCGATTCGAATTCGTTGTTAAAGACGAGATCCAGCTAGTTGTATCTTGTGTTTACTCGAGGATGTTGTTGATGATTGTAAGCAGTGTATTCAAAATCGCTTCCTTGAATTCTTCCTCGAGTAGTTTTTAAATGCACAGGACAATGGACAATTAACTGGAACAATAATTTGCGAACTCGAAGTTTTGTGTCAAACTACTTCGACCATTTCAAGAAGAGACAGTATCATATTAGTGAAATAGTGATATCTGTCACCCAGTTGACCATACTCAAGGAGAAAGCAACTGCTAATAACTGGTAATCTTCATGGCTCCTTTTGAGTTCATCTAACAAAACAAAAACGATTAATTCACTCCTTGCTCGCACAGAAAGCACACTAAAGAAAAAGCGCAATCAATCTCCTTTAACCCTGCTTATTACTCTATTACATTTGTCGCGGAATCGCCATGTGAGTTAAAACGTGATACTCGCAATTGCGGGGATTTGGACCATTTTCGAACCTTCAGAAATTTCAAACTGTCGGGTCACTAAGGGTCACTATGGTACAAAGTTGTCCAAATATCTTTTAATTATTCAGATTTTAACTGTTTCTGTAAATTACTCCAGCATAAAGAGACCTATAATTAATTTTGTGCGACTCATTGAAGCGGTGGTAACGGATGGCGTGAGACATTGTTATTCAAATTATCTAAAAAACCTATTTCTAATGTGCTAAATTCAAAAGAAACAACACCTAGTTTATATTGAAGGTGTAAGTTTGTGTTTTGAAGTGTGCTATCCCCAGCGAAACGCTTTATCTCTGAACAAATCCAAAGCGAAAACAGGCAAAAACCGCCATGTGTCACAAGACATTCGCCATCTTCATGACATTCCGTGAGGCAAAGGATTGTGGGATACTATTCGTTCTTCTTCTGGGCCAAACTAAAATTGCTGTCCGAGTCATGCGGGGGTCTCATGCGGCGAAATCTATTTTTAGTAATAGTGCGCTTCGCTACTGAGTCCTCGCAAAACGACGTCTGAGTAACGAGTGCAGAAATTCCATACTGATGACGCGTCACTACCCAGACCTAGGTAGTGCTTCTGATTGGTTGAAACGAAATCCCCTCGTGTTTCAACCAATAAGAGGCACTACCTAGAACGGGGTAGTGACACGTCATCAGTATGGAATTTCTGCGCTCGTTACTCAGACGTCGTTTTGCGAGGGCTCAACTGGCGACCTCAGCTCGCGAAACGTCGGCTGTTTTCTCACTCTAGCTAGTCACAAACATAGAACAAAGAATAGCTTAATTTTGAATCCCCGAAAGGATTGGAGCAGTGACCCTCCTCAAAACTGTCAGATGCTTTATCTACAGGAAGGCTAGCGACGAGCTAGGTTCACCCACGAGCTTCCGTGTTAGTGTCAGTTGTTAGGTGACCAAAGTGCGGCTGGTCATGGGATCGACTCTCGCTTGGAATCTATGCATATTTTTCCTGATTTTTGCTAATGGCATGCTGAATAGTTTTATTAGTACAGAATAATGGCTCAATGGACTGTCGATCAGTGTCATGTTTTGTGTTTTGATTTGCAGTGACGCTCGGTCTTACTACGAGTGCTTGTTAATAGGCTGGTTGCATATTGTGTTTAAGACGCGTACGGTACGACATACGTCTAGACTATATCACTCCCGGCGCAGCTATGCAGGAACGCTGACCTTTGACTCCCGGATGATGAAAAATGCTTTTTTAAAAAAATCAAACAACCTAAGGAAACATTTCCATCGAAAAGGTACATATTTCCAATATCAACGTGGGCGTCTTGTCTACGAGCAAATTATGGGCCATCTTCTGTACGGGCTGATATATATAAAGGGCCCATTGGTCATACCCAGGAGAAATCAGCTAGGTAAAACAAGGCTTACCCCTATGTTGTTGCAGTCGGTTCTGTAACCATTTTTGCCATAAGGCAGACTCTCATCATACGTCACTTCCGTTTTTGGATTCACGAAGTCGTCGGCTGAATAACACATTGTCCATCCGCCTCCAAACGACGTCATATCACAATAGGCTGGTATGATAAGCCCGATATTAGGTTGTACTACTAGCTGGTACATTCCATCGGCTGCATGCGGAGATAATTCCTTGATCTCCTTACAGCTCTTCCCTTGTTTGAAGGAGTGGAAATGCGCATTTATCAATTTTAAAGCAAGACATGGAGCAAGTTAAGGCTAAACATTTAAGGTCTTTTTTTCTTTTGGCGGAGTAACTCCACGGAGCCTCGACAAGCCATACCTACCAGAGTGGAGCAACTGATGTAATATTGGCCTCTATGCAAAGTTTCCGTTGTTGCTGTTTTTGTTGTTTAGTTAGATTAAATCAATGAATAGACCTTCTTAGAATGGCTCTTTTTTAGATCCAAATCATGGTTGTAACTTCGGATTAAGTATTTTTAGTAATTTTTCTAAGATTTTAAATTGAAGTATGTACTATTGTTAAGCGCTACGGACAAGTAGTGGATACGCACTAGATAAGTCAATAAATTATCATATTTAGCTGTTTCAGGAAAGATTTCGTTTTAAGGTATCAACCCTCAGAGAGCTAAGAAGATGGAAAGAACTCAACCAAAAGAAAAAAAAAACACAGTGACGAAAAACAACGTTTATTTACCTGTCATAATGGGGGTATCGCAGTAGATGCCAGTCCACTCTCCGTCACACAAGCATCTGTAATTCTCTTGACCATTCAAACACGGAGCACCGTTCTGGCAGCGATGACGAATGCAAAAATCTGCAACTAAAAATGATGTAGTGGTTAGCTATCTGGCTGGCCCTTAAGGTTGGTAGTTCGAGCATGGTTCCTGCGCCGTGTCGTGTTATTTCCTTAAAGCCAAAACTTTACTCCATGCTGTCTCTTTTTATCCAATTGCATCGACTGAGCACTAGCGAGCCGTTAGGGGAAACTAGCAAACTGCCGGAGGAAACACTGAACCCTGGGATGGACTGGTATCCCATCCTGAGTGGGGAGGGGGGGGGGGGGGGGGCATTGCTTCAGGAGTCACTTCAAGTTACAGAAACCAGATTAAAGCTCCAGTAATTGTGAACCATTAATTCCGTGAAGACTCCTTTTGAATTTTTTCTTTTGATCCTGGAAACGTTTACCTAAACAATGACCCTTTTATATACTAGATAGATAGCTTTATTAAGAAGTAAAATCATTGCAGCCTCCTAGACACGGGCCATCCTTTTGAGAAAAAAAAAGGGTAAACAACAGGACATCTTTAGCTGGTTACGTGTCTCCTATTTTGTTTATCATAAAGACGGATACAAGACGGATTATGCAACAAGGCGAGCCATAGGATTGAGGGCGTCTTCAATAGTGCACTAAGCTGATGACTGTAAAATCCGTCCTGTGCCCGTCTAGGCGAATACGAGATGCATAACCAGAAGAATTAACGTGGTTTCCTCAAGTTCCTTCACTAACGGTTAATGCGTTTCTAGCATAAAAAAGGCGGTTAATGACGAGAAATATCACCAAACCTTCTGTGTCCATGTCACAGTAAGCTAAGATCACCTCTCCATAGCCGGTGGGATCCAACCATGAGTTACCACTGACCGCTTCTCCAGCTTCGTTTGCTTTGATCTCCCTACACGACTCAGCAGGAAGGGAGGGAGTGGAACCGAGGACCACTGCGGAGAGTAAATAGTGTCCATTCATTCTTTAAACTTGTAACCATGGTAAAATTTAAGTTATTCAAACTATAATGTAGTTAATCAGCTTTACCTCTGTGTGCTCCGCGCTTCATGTAGAACCGGTCTGGATCTGACAGAAACTGTTCTGGTTTGGCTTCCTTAGTTCGGTTGTTCATCTCACAGACGTTATCCTTTACGACGAAGTTGTAGCTTTGGCATCTGACTTCTGAATGGCAATGGTATAAACATCCAAAAGGGCTTGAGTCCGGTAGAGTCTTGAATGTGAAACCTTTTAAAGCTTTCCAGTAGATTGGTTCTTGTGCCGGGCATTGGTCAGCGGCTATGACGTTAGACATCCGGGATAACGTAAAAAGGGAAAACACTGCAGAGAACAGTTTCAGAGGCATTGAAACTTGAGAAAGCGAACCTTTTCCTGTAAAGATGATGAAATGCATTAACTTGCTTGATAACTGTAACACAGCTTGATTAAAAATTAACAATTACTTTTCCGGTTATTCACGCTTCCCTCTAAAAAAAAAATAAATAAATAAAATAAAACCCACGAAAGTTGAGTATTTTAGGCACTGGATAGCTTAATGTTATTTATTCCATTTCGGGGTTTTGTCTGTAGCTCACTAGAATTGAATGTTGGAAAAATATTCTGCGCATTTGGAGAAAGAAGTTGGTTCTGTTACATCATGTCAAACTGAGCGCCGATGTGTATGAATTATTTACATCCGAGATAAAAAATAGAAAACAAAATTGTTGAAACAGACTTTCCAGGGCTCTAAAAAATTTTAGTGCTTATTACATTAAATCGTGAAAGTACGAGATAAAGTTCAAAGCGCGGTTAAAACAGGTGCAGAAAGGCGGTTAAAGTGCGTCGAAATATAGCAGTTATTCAAACCCAAAATGAAAAAGAGGGTTTCTATTGCACTTAAATGAACTTTTCAGGTTGTAGAAGAAAATTTCAGTGCTTAGTCAAGAGCGCCGACAGTTGTGAAAAGATGATAATTGTTTAAAAAGGAAACTCTAAAAGGCATTTAAAATTTCCAAAACTGACTGTTTCTGTTTCGCCGTTATTTGGGACTTCGCTGACTTACGGGTATTGAAATAAGTAGATTATCCCTTCGTATTTCAGACTTCACGTAATATAGTGACAGGGAAATCCTGGCTTTCTATAAAGATTACTTCACATTTCAAGAAAAAGAACTCATTTTCACAATGATAATTTGAAACAAAGAAGTACGTTAATACGTGTTTACTCGTCACCCATCACCAAAGAACTTTCCGTTCACTGTTTATTTTCACCAAATGGTGAAGGCGAAATATTTACTATGAGAATTAATTCTCATATTTACTAAGAGAATTAAAGCTAAGAAACTACAAATCAATCAAAATCTTTATGTTCGTCGAGAATGAATCTAAGAAGAGAGTTATTTTCTTACCTACTTGGTAGAATTTCCTTCCTTCCGTGTCCTTATGGAGAAAAAAATTGAAATTGACTTCAATGTTGAGTACGAAAACAAAAATAAACAAGAAAATAACACGCCTCCTGTATTCAACTAGCCTTGTTTGACATCCCTTTGTAAAATAAATCAATAGTTCAATTATCTTTTAACAAACTCTTGTTTTAATGCATTAATAAACAGTCTTCTAAAGGCTATCCTGTATCTGGCTGCGTTAGTTTTTGTTTTCTAGGGAATACTCAAATATAAAAAAGCTGTACAAACAACATATTTACTGAATTTAAATTTGGATCGCAGATTCGATTGGTCCAGATATGATCTCTGCATTGGAGGTAACAATTCTCCTCGTTGCCATGGCACGGATGCCGGGATAAGCTCCCGGTAACTGTGAGCAGAGAAGACTTGACTCCTTTTTATTTTAAAACCCAGTCATTGCTTCTTTGTTATGGCGATCCGTTGCGTGCGGTGCTGTTTTTTTTTTTTTGACAAACCTTAGACATGATTTCGAGTAAACATAATTTATTCGCACGAGTAAAACTATAAAAGATAAGATAAGATACCTTTATTTAATCAGGGTAGCTCTTTCAGTATTGACAGTTTTTTCCGTATTTAGTAAAAACTTTTATTAATAGAGGCCTTAAATAGGATTATGATTATGATTTCAAAACACAGCGTTATTCTATAAATTAGAATTGGTGTGACCTGCAAAATAATAACCATCTGTAGATGTGTTCTCACAGAAATTTGAGTGGAGGATGACAAATGCATCAGAATTCCTGGCGAGCTTTAAATTAAATAATGAAACATGAACTTACAGTTGTCTTGTGTTACGCCGCAAAATGTAATAATCGCCGCAGAGTATAGCTAACTGTCGTGGGTCGTGGGTCGTGGGTGGAAGTCGTGGGTCGTGGGTGTGGGTAAAGTCGTGGGTGTGGGTAAAAGTCGTGGGTAGCAAAAAAGACATTTTAAAAAAATTCAGAACAAAAATTTGTGGCAAAATAGTTCGTGTGTGGCTAGTCTGAGGCAGAGTTTCGTCCCGGCCAAGGGAAACTTTAGAGGCCTTTATACTTAACAAACTTAAATAGCTTACAGCTGGCTTATACACTGCAAGTTTTTTCAGTGAAAGTCTAATTGAACATTCGCTTTGTGTACTCTGCGAACAAGAATTGGTACGATTGTAAGACCAGGGATGAGAGAGAAGAAGAAAGGTAACGTCCATACCTTTGCGTAGCAACACAAACCTGTGTGTCTAGCTCTTCTCCTCCGTAAAGTCAAGTTTAAGCGGTTTAAGGCTAATGCACCTATCAATTTAAAGCCGGCGGGGGGGGAGGCAGGGCATGGGGTGGGGATTTGATTGTTATTGTTGGCCCTGGGGTGGGTCTTTTGACTGATCTTGCCTTCCCGGGGGAGGGGATATTTGAATCTGTCTTCGCCCAATGTGGGGATATTGAACATCGACTTGAATGAAGAGACTGAGACTGAAATTACTTCTCCTGCGTAACTTATGCGCTATACGTCCTTGAAATCATAATGGATGTCCACGAGATCGAGAATCAGAGAAACGTGAGTGAATTTGACTGTTTTATCTCCATATTTTCTATTAATTTAGAGTGTTTTTGTTGATTTGCATGTTTTTAACGGGGATAAAGAGAAACGAAGTAGATTTTTTGGCCAGTGCAAATGATCAGTGTACGGGCAATGTGCTGCCCGGGGTGGGGAATTTTTTGTGCATTTGACTGGAATAGTTTGCCCGTGGGCAGGGAATTTGACGGCAAATTTTTGAAAAATGTCAAATCCCCACCCCATGCCCTGCCTCCCCCCCCGCCGGCTTTAAATTGATAGGTGCATAATATCTTTCACCTGTACATGTAGTGCCCACTCTTTTCGCTCTTGCCTACCACTAATTTCCGAACAGTTTACATAGACAAGTTCCATTCAGTATTGGGGGTGGGGGGTAATGATGCTTTTATTTTGGGAATGAATAAAGCTGTTATTTAAGACAAAGAATATAGCTGCTAGCGGCGCTACTCTTGCCTGTAACATGTCGACCAGACACAAAAAATTAAGCGCTCGCCTAGCAATACCCTAGACTGAAGAGCGAGAAGTTCTGAATTTTTTTACCACCATTTTCACTACTACGCGACTTTTCTTTTCAAAACACCTCTGAACACTTTGCAATACGCTTCCGTCAATCATACCTTATATGGGGTGTGTATGATGTTACCGCAGTTGAATTGAGCGAAGGAATAAGGATGGCCCCAAATTATCCCGTAAATTTGCGCTGGCGAGTCAGATATTGACTAGTAAGAGGCTTTAGAGTCGTTGATGTTGCAAGAATACTTCACGTTTGGCAGATATTTGTAAAGAAATTTCGACATTTCTTCAGAATTAAATACCCGCTCGGTGGATTATCCTATGCGCACCCCCTTGCCTCGCCTAGTGCTTTGTCTTCCTTTTCGTTTCCGCTAAAGCATAAACTTCGTGGCCTTTTCCTGCAAAACGTCAATACTGTCTCCCATCTTGAGGAGCTTTGTTGCCATGAATGCCGCTTTCTTCTTAAAGGCCGCTGTTTTTTTTAGTATGTGACTACTTCATGTTTCTTAGCTTATTACTTCTCTTACTTATAGTTTAGCTTTGATTATCTGTTATTTTGTAATGTTTAATGTTTATTTTGAGGGCCATATGTTAGAAAACTGTAAAAGGTTAATATGTTCACCCTCGTTAAATAAAGTGCATTGTATTGTATTGTATTGTCGTTTAATCTCGTGAATAAGCTAAACCGAAGTGTGAAGTAATAATTCTAGCTTTTCTGACCTGAAAATAGCAAACGACAATGTTATTCACCACGAGTATAAATCTGGCAGTATCCCGAAGTGTACGAGGACGAAATTCAGGAGTGGATAGAGTATGCAACGGGAAAACGAATCATGATCAGCGTGCGATCAACCGATTCGTGAAGAAAATGGGTTTGACAAGAAGAAAGGTACGTATGACTTGTTGCATTTTTTTGGAAGGAACACTGCTAATTCTAATCACCTATCACCTCCGGAATGAACTGAAAAAACAAAATAAAGTATAAGCTTATAATGCGCTTGTAACGTTTGTTGTTCTACGTTTCGAGAATGTAAACATATAACGCTGTGACATGACAGGAAAATTGTTATTTCTACAAGCGGGAACGGGGAATCGAGGAACATATTTAATCTTACTTTCAAGTTTACTTCTTCGTTATAACTCAAGACAATTGCCAAAGAACGTGATGAGGGAAACAGGACGATGTATTGTCGTAGGATCGCTGAATTTCACCGAGAACAGTTGCTATTTATAGCTGAGTCTGAGAAGTTCTGATTCATCTATAAATAGCAACTGTTCTAACTGTTCTGGGTGAAATTTAGCGATGACCTACGACGATACATCGCCCTGTTTCGCTTATCACGTTCTTTGGTAATCACAGTGAGCTATAACGAAGAAGTAAACATGAAACTGTGCTTAAATATTTTCCTTGATATTTCCCCGTTCCCGCTTTTATAAATAACGATTTTTCAAATTTTTCTTGCTACCATGTCACAGCGGTAACATTCACGTAGAACAATAAACGTTATAAAGCGCTTATGCGTTGTTTTTCATTCCATTCCTCGGGTGATAGGTGACTAGAATTAGCAGTGTTTCTTACAAAAACAATCCAACAAGTCATACGTACGTTTCTTCAGCTTTCTTCTTGTCAAACCCATTTTCTTTACGAATCGGTTGATCGCACGCCGATCATGATTCGTTTTCCCGTTGCATACTCTATCCACTCCTGAATTTCGTCCTCGTACACTTCGAGATTTTGCCAGATTATACTCGCGGTGAATAACATGTCGTGTGCTATTTTCAGGTCAGAAAAGCGGCTAGAATTTTTACTTCACACTTCAGCTTAGCTTATTCACGGGCAAGAACGTCATGCTAGCCCACATATAAGGTAGGTGCGTTAATCAGTTGGTGTATATATGAATCTATACACCAACTGATTAACGCACCTACCTCCACTAACACACACTTTCCTTCACTTGTACTCACTTTCGTTCATTTGTACTTCACTTTTCTTCATTTGTACTCACTTCCCTTCACTTGTACTCACTTACCTTCACATTAGTGCCTTATATGTGGGCTAGCATGACGTTCTTGCCTATTCACGAGATTAAACGCAAGCTTATTATCCGCCGAATAGGATAATCCACCGAGCGGGTATTTAATTCTGAAGAAATGTCGAAATTTATTTACAAATATCTGCCAAACGTGAAGTATTCTTGCAACATCAACGACTCTAAAGCCTCTTACTAGTCAATATAAGACTCGCCAGCGCAAATTTACGGGATAATTTGGCGCCATCATTATTCCTTCGAGCTCAATTCAATTGCGGTAACATCATACACTTCCCATATAAGGTATGATTGACGAAGCGTATTGCAAAGTGCTCAGAAGTATTTTAAAAAGAAAAGTCGCGTAGTAGTGAAAATGGTGGTAAAATGTCTTTTTTGCTAACCACGACTTTTACCCACACCCACGTGCACGACTTTACCCACACCCACGACCCACGACCCACGACAGTTAGCTATACTCCACGTTCTTTGGCAATTGTCTTGAGTTATAACGAAGAAGTAAACTTGAAAGTAAGATTAAATATGTTCCTCGATTCCCCGTTCCCGCTTGTAGAAATAACAATTTTCCTGTCATGTCACAGCGTTATATGTTTACATTCTCGAAACGTAGAACAACAAACGTTACAAGCGCATTATAAGCTTATACTTTATTTTGTTTTTTCAGTTCATTCCGGAGGTGATAGGTGATTAGAATTAGCAGTGTTCCTTCCAAAAAAATGCAACAAGTCATACGTACCTTTCTTCTTGTCAAACCCATTTTCTTCACGAATCGGTTGATCGCACGCTGATCATGATTCGTTTTCCCGTTGCATACTCTATCCACTCCTGAATTTCGTCCTCGTACACTTCGGGATACTGCCAGATTTATACTCGTGGTGAATAACATTGTCGTTTGCTATTTTCAGGTCAGAAAAGCTAGAATTATTACTTCACACTTCGGTTTAGCTTATTCACGAGATTAAACGACAATACAATACAATACAATACACTTTATTTAACGAGGGTGAACATATTAACCTTTTACAGTTTTCTAACATATGGCCCTCAAAATAAACATTAAACATTACAAAATAACAGATAATCAAAGCTAAACTATAAGTAAGAGAAGTAATAAGCTAAGAAACATGAAGTAGTCACATACTAAAAAAAACAGCGGCCTTTAAGAAGAAAGCGGCATTCATGGCAACAAAGCTCCTCAAGATGGGAGACAGTATTGACGTTTTGCAGGAAAAGGTCACGAAGTTTATGCTTTAGCGGAAACGAAAAGGAAGACAAAGCACTAGGCGAGGCAAGGGGGTGCGCATAGGATAATCCACCGAGCGGGTATTTAATTCTGAAGAAATGTCGAAATTTCTTTACAAATATCTGCCAAACGTGAAGTATTCTTGCAACATCAACGACTCTAAAGCCTCTTACTAGTCAATATCTGACTCGCCAGCGCAAATTTACGGGATAATTTGGGGCCATCCTTATTCCTTCGCTCAATTCAACTGCGGTAACATCATACACACCCCATATAAGGTATGATTGACGGAAGCGTATTGCAAAGTGTTCAGAGGTGTTTTGAAAAGAAAAGTCGCGTAGTAGTGAAAATGGTGGTAAAAAAATTCAGAACTTCTCGCTCTTCAGTCTAGGGTATTGCTAGGCGAGCGCTTAATTTTTTGTGTCTGGTCGACATGTTACAGGCAAGAGTAGCGCCGCTAGCAGCTATATTCTTTGTCTTAAATAACAGCTTTATTCATTCCCAAAATAAAAGCATCATTACCCCCCACCCCCAATACTGAATGGAACTTGTCTATGTAAACTGTTCGGAAATTAGTGGTAGGCAAGAGCGAAAAGAGTGGGCACTACATGTACAGGTGAAAGATATTAGCCTTAAACCGCTTAAACTTGACTTTACGGAGGAGAAGAGCTAGACACACAGGTTTGTGTTGCTACGCAAAGGTATGGACGTTACCTTTCTTCTTCTCTCTCATCCCTGGTCTTACAATCGTACCAATTCTTGTTCGCAGAGTACACAAAGCGAATGTTCAATTAGACTTTCACTGAAAAAACTTGCAGTGTATAAGCCAGCTGTAAGCTATTTAAGTTTGTTAAGTATAAAGGCCTCTAAAGTTTCCCTTGGCCGGGACGAAACTCTGCCTCAGACTAGCCACACACGAACTATTTTGCTACAAATTTTTGTTCTGAATTTTTTTAAAATGTCTTTTTTGCTACCCACGACTTTTACCCACACCCACGACTTTACCCACACCCACGACCCACGACTTCCACCCACGACCCACGACCCACGACAGTTAGCTATACTCATCGCCGCACAGTGTAATACTAACGCAAAATGTAATAAGAATCACTGCAAAATCTAATAACATCGACGCAAAATGTAATAACTTTTCTAACGCACAATGAAATTAAGCAAATTGTAATAACTCTCGACTGACATGTATGGTATTTCGAAATCAGTATCACGACTCAGTGGTGTTTACCTAACGTAGGTTATACGCGAATTGAATAATAGCTGTGCAGGTTTTGTTCTCAACTCTTAAAACCCTCAGATCGGGGGACGGATGCCCTCTTACCGTATTAAGTACTCGCTGTGGGGCTTATTTTAATAAATGTTTGGACTTTTTGGTGCAGCGCTTATTCAAGGGCGGTGCCTAATCGGGGGTGGCGCTTAGTGAAAAAAAATCAATTAAAACAATCATTTTTGGATAAAAAATCACTGCTTTTTAAAAAAAAATGTAATAGGGTAAAAATTGTGACCATGTTAGTCTGGTTTGAATTAGGGTAAACTATTAACCTTTTTGGTCTGAAAAAAAAAATCAGTTGAAATAGGGGAATGTAATCATCTACAGCGAACGAAATGGTACATTTTGTTTTAAACTTAAACAAGGTTAGGTTTCGAGCAGTTGGCGGCATCCCTTATCAAACGTAATACTGGCCGCGAAACAGTAGCATATTTACTACTTCGATTCAATTATTGCACATTTCCTGTTAGGTGTCTAAAGCTACAGAATTAATACTACTTCGTCTTTGAATAATGCAATTTTGGTGACTCTTCTAACCCTTAAACATAAAAATGTCACAATAAAATCGCTTTCCCAGCTTCCATCTTAAAACTAGGTAACGTGATTGCTGTCTCACGAAGATTATTGGGTTACTGGGTCTTCAACAGATTTCAGTAAGTCCAAACGATTGTTAGAAATACGTCTTCGCTGACTACTAGTCTTCTTCACGGAGACTAATCCCTATTACATGTCAACAGGAAATCTAACTTGGACGCTTAACAAAAAGTCCTTCTCCCTGCTTACAAAAAAAGAGAAAAGGTTCAGCCCTCCCCAAATGTCTTATTTTTTGGTGACGACCCTTCCCTCTGCAGCCCCAGCCCATCCCCACCAATAATCTGCTTGAATACACTTGAATACACATGCCATGCACATTTATACTGCAGACCTCTGATTTGTATTTTGACTTCTCATACCGACTTGCATTACATTTTGCGTTATTACATTATACTTTAGAAAAGTTATTACATTTTGCGTTAAAAAGTTATTACATTTTGTGTTGGATTTTTTGTTGCATTTTGCGTCGATATTATTACATTTTGCGTTGGTATTACATTTTGCGGCGATTCTTATAACATTTTATGTTAGTATAATTGCTCACGTGATCACAAAGAAGCGCGCGCACTGATTGGTCGAGGATTACGTCATATCTTGCTATAATCACCCCGCGCGAGGTGATTATAATACTGAAGCACTAATTTTCAGAATGGCCACCGCGCGATTTTTGATGTTTCTTGTGAAAAGAAAAAAGAAAATGCATTTGCTCTGATAATCACCTGAGCAATTATACTAAAACAATTATTCTCCTCAGGCTCAGGGAATATTGTGGAATAATATTCACTTCGCCTTCGGCGAGTAATTGTTAATAAGTATTACATTTTGCGGCGTAACGGTCTTATTTCTCTTAGAAACGGATGCTTAGAGATAATCAGGTTAGTCTGCAGGTGTCTTTTTAAATGAGAAACATGAAATCAAATTTGGCTATCCAACTTAAAAGGTTTAACAACGAATTTGCTTCGACTATTTTCCCAATAGAGGTAATGTGGAAATCATTTAATAGATAAACGCGCGTGCATTTCCATATATATTGCCATTAAACCGGAGTTTGTGGGCTTCACGTATACCTGTCTCAACGTGGGTAGATTTGTTGAGCAATCGTGTTCCGAGAAACGGAAGCATACGATAATTTTCAATCTCCATGGTAAACTTGATCGAGGAGTGACATTGGTTAAGAGTCTCCAGAAAGTTGTTGGCTGATGTTTTGTTAGGCATGATGGTAAATGTGTCATCCACATACCTCCTGTAGTAGCTGGGCATCTTTCCTTCGCGATCCAGGGTTTCTTCAATGCTGCACGTAAAGACATTGGCGAGTAGGGGCCCAAGCGGGGAGCCCATGGCGACCCCGTCGGTCTGACTTTCGTCGGTCTGACGGTCTTCGACTTTCTTCTAACTGGGCCTACTTCTCTGAAGAATGCGATCGTCTCAAGTTGTTGTTCCCGCGTCTTAAATACCCAGATAAGCTAATAAATTCCACCATTACACGCTTTATTGCCATCAAAGCCACTGAACAGCCCGTTCCCTCACCAACGGAGAACAATAGTCCAGAGCCCGTTCGTGTTGTACCGTTCAAAGACCAACCTCAGCTGATATTCTTCGCACCCAACTGAAAGACCTTAGCCAGAAAATTAACACCACCATCCAACCCGTTTTCGTCAGCCACAAAATTGAGCGAGACCTGAAATTACGTGAAGTCAAGCCGCCGGTCGTAAACCAACAGTGCCTAGTTTATCTTTTTAAATGTGACCTGTGCGATGCAGGTTATGTTGGTTTTACGTGCCGGCACTTGCATCAACGCGTCGAGGAGCACAAGAACGTGTCGTCGTCTATTGGCAAGCATTTTCGCTCGGAACATTGTCTGGCCCCTAAGGATCTTAACAAGAACTTTAAAATTCTAAAGAAATGTAAAAACAAATTTGACTGCCTCATTTACGAAATGTTTTTTATCCATGAACTGAGACCAAGTCTCAATGTACAGACCGACTCAATTCGTGCGAAGGTTTTTAAATAATTAGTCTTAATATAGTAAGTTTTTTGCATGCTTTTATTGTTTTAACAAATTCTTTTTACACATACTTTTAGCTACTTTTACATATTTTTACTTCATACATTTTCCTTACATATTTTTGCCCCTTTGTCACTTTATATATCTATGCAAATTCATACTCTCAACATTTCGCTTGATAATGACCGAAGAGCGGTCGAAACGTCGTGAATTTTTACCGTTAGTTTTTATTTTACAATAATTGTAGCAACAATCTATCATTTAGGAATAACCGTTCACTAAAAAAGGAGTTTAGTACTAATTTGAGAAAACCCTGAAATTCAAAACCTGAAAATCCAAGATGCCGGACTTAACTGGTAAAAAAAGGTGCTTTCTCGCTATAAATTCACTATTCGCCATAAATAGCAAGTTTATGACATTGTTAATTAATTAAATAAACTTTTTACAATCACCTAGCTTCATTTTCTTGTTTATTAAATGAAGCAGATAAATTAAAAGAAATTCAAGATGGCGGATCCAAGATGGCTGTTCCAAGATGGCCATTTTATCTCTTATATGAAATGTATCTGCATAATTTCATGCCTTCCAAAAATATACATTCAGAAAATATATATAGATGCCCTTTATACCCAACAAAAGTATTTTTACTCCTTCAGGTACAGCATTCAGTAAATTTGTTCCTTTAGAGCTTCTATTTTAGTGAAACATTGAGAAATAAATGGCGTGATAATGACGTCATATTACGTCACAGTGACGTCACAGTATCTCTTCTGAATCTCAGTATCTCTTCTTAGAATTAGCGCGTACATTATCCTGTGCAAATCTGGTGGCCATAGCGTAGGCGGTTTTAAAGTTACATAGGGGGCCCCAAGGTCCCAGAAGGTCGAAAAAAGCCCGGTCTGACTCGAAGATGTCAAACTAACAACGAAAACATCAAAAAAAAAAAAAACGTTTCGATTTGCACATTACAGTCCTTTGGGCGCTGACAATGACCAAGATACCCGGTTTCTCTTGATTTACAAGGTTATGGAATTCGCATACATATTTTTAGCTATAACTGCTACTCTTGGGAATAGTTTGATTCTCGATCGCTTACAATCACCGATTTTTGTGCTGGCGTAATCGGGAACTCATTATCTATCACTTTCCTTTTTTCAGTTATTTTTGAGTACTGGAGCCTTTTAAGAGTGGCTGAAAGATGGATGCTCTTTGTGAATTCAGCATTCTTCGGTACATCTTTCATGAAACTGACCGTCATAAGTGTGGATAGACTTCTTGCTTGCTCTGATTCATTCCCCAATAATATAGATAAGTGCCAGTTTTTTGGTTTCAGATACTTAGTTTAAATAATAACACTTGAAAGAATATGAACTAATAAATTCAACGCAATTAAAAAAAAGTTACAAAATTTTAACCGTTCATTGTTCGCAATATCATTTTAAACTGAACTAAGAATGCATGCAGATATCACTCTTGCAATGCCTGGATATTTCCTCTAGTTACCTGTTACTGCCTATGAGCATACATTTGGTTTTGTCCAGATTCAGTGTTAATTTATGTTCGTTCAGCCATTTCGCCACCGCCAGGAGGTCTTGATTGAGCTTGTCAGTCAGCTCCTAGGAGGAAGAACCATAGTAGTAGATCACCGTATCGTCTGCATAGAGTGACGCTTGACAGGCATCTAGAACGCTTGGCAAATCGTTGATGTAGATGACAAATATCAGGGGACCCAAGATACTTCCCTGAGGAACCCCGTGGGTGACTGGTAACTCATCAGACAACTCATTCCCACAACATGTGCGCTGTTTCCTGTCAGTGATGTAAGAGCGAAACCACTGAAGCGATTTCTCACATAAACCAATCTCTGAAAGCTTACGTAACAGAATTCCGTGGTCCACAGTGTCGAAGGCCTTGGTTAAATCCAAAAACACGGCCCCACAGAGTTTACCTTGTTCCATATTCAATAAGACTTCATCGGCAAATGATGTCAAAGCAGATACAGTAGAAAGCCCCTTCCTGAATCCAAACTGTTTCCTTGTGAGTAGATTGTTCGTAACTAAGTACTGGTACAACTGTGAATGCACAGCTTTCTCAAGAATTTTACTGAGGATAGGTAAAATAGAGATAGGCCGATAGTTCGACGCATTTGTTCGGTCACCAGATTTAAACAAAGCTGTAATTTTAGAGCACTTCCACAATTTAGGAAATTTACCAGTACGAATCGATAAATTCAGCAGCTTAGTGACAGATGGTGTGATCGTATTAGCAGAGCTCTTCAGCAGTCTTGCACTGATCACGCTGTAAATGATTTTAATTCTCTCAGCCAGATAATACGAGACTCTGCCAATGTAAATATTTTTAAGCGACAGGTTTTTAACTTTTTAATTTAAGTGTTTTATAAATTTCATATTTTTAGTCCTCTTGTTTTTATTATTCAATGTATATATTTTAGTTTTTAGTATTAATCTTTGAGGTCCTTTTCGAAAACCACATGTAAGTGAAAACGTTTCCTCAATAAAGATTATTATTATTCTGTAACGTTTTTCTTAAGTGTTGCAATTAAACATCCACTTTTCAGTGATGACTAAGAGATAGGCAACGACATGGCAGTAAAACAAACGAACAAACTGGTGCTACGATTACTTTTGAATCCTCGTATTGAATCTTTATAGTTAAGAGAAAGCTGGACACGATCAGTAATCATACTACATGAAAACACAGCATTTGAAAAGATCCCAATGACAAAATAAAAAAATGCAGCTGCAAGCTTTGCCATTACGGATAATTACGTTTAGACTGCAGGTGTCTTTTTAAATGAAAAATGTGAAATTAAATTTGGATATCAGTCTAACTTTAAAGGTGTGACAACAGATCACGCATTGATTTGCCTATTGACCCAATAAAAGCAAAGAGAGAATACTTTATTAGATACAAGCGGGCATTTCCATATGTTTTGATCACCGAGGGCGAACACAACATTATATGCACGAAGTGGGATAGAATTATTGCTCAGAGTAGTGTAATTAAATGTAAGATATATTTTACATGTACTCTATGTCGAAATTGTCCTTCTTATCTGCAATAAAAATAAATTCAGAAAAAAATGTTCCCCATTGTTTTTATTTATTTATTTAATATCTTTTGTCTCGTCGGCGATCTTTCTTCATATGCGCCCGCTACATTTTGGTAAAATCTACATCAACACGACTTTTCTGAGTAAGGTTTCGTGCATTTCCTGAGGCTCGGCTGTAATGCTCGGTCCTGTTGAGGTCCCCTAAAAGCAAACAAAATGCTACACTTGTTTCCTACAGACGGAAACGACCTTAATTCACGGTTTAAAATTGCAAAACAAATTTTCGTGTTTTATTTATTAATCAAGAGAAGTAAGTGGGTGGTAGTTGACCTGAAGTAACGCGCACAAGAAAATTCAAATGAGAAGATTTTTCAAACAAGCATGTGAAGTGAAAGGCTGTGCCTGCTCTTATGAACATACAAAACGTTAATGGTTTTAAAGTACAAAAAAGTCCTTGAATTGTTCTGGCCTTGACCGTGCCGTAAACAAGCCACCAGGCCCCGGTTCCTGCAAAGCCGATTAAATTATCCCCCGATTAGCAGTTAATTCACGATTAAATTCCTTATCTCTAGAATAACTAATCCAGGGGTAAGTATGGTTCAGTTCATGACGTCATCGGACCACACCCAATGGCACGTGATCAGAAACAGAAAAATGCGTTTTTACTAAAAGACTTACCTTTTTGTTCACAATTTCTTATACCATACCATTTCATAAGCCGTTTTGAAGAAATTTAAGCATGCGTTTAATAATAAACAAATTAGGATGAAAAATGTGCTTCTTTGACTACTCTTTTGGGTATAAATGTTTCGTTTTTGGTCTTTTTTTCAGAAAGCATGCTTAAATTTTGAGAAAATAAGATGGTCTTTCGAATTATTTTAAAATACAGCAGCTACGTTTACTTCTCGACGAGAAAAGTTCATTTTTCGCGGCACCGGAAGTGTCACACGACATTTCAATGGCCAGGTGCCTAAGCGTTAAAAGGCTAGGTCGCTAAGGCGATAATTTTCCCATTCTTGCCCGTGGCATCGTAGACGGTAGCTGAGCTGTTGTTGGAAATAATGGCTGCGAGTCAGGTAAAAGCCGCCGAACTGGATGTGAAATGATGATTGGTCTCCACGTTAGATTGCTTCAGTTCTCGCTTCTTTCACCTTCCAGTCGGCGGGATCCTTTCAACAATGTGGATCCACTGAGTCGAACTGATGTGGACCAGACCGAGAGTCCCGAGAATTTTATGATAATCTTTGAAAAATTGCTTACTGACAAGGAATGAAAGAGCAACAAAATTACGTACTGCAGACCTTAAACGAGTTGGAGGAGATACCACTCTTCAAACTGATTTTTTGTCCACATCGACAACACTCGAACTCGAACTCTTCAACTGTGTTTTGTTTCACCGAACAAAATTCGCATTTCTCCTTTCCACAGTCACAGTCTTTTAGATCGCTTAAATTACTTTTTGCTAATTTCTCAAGTGAGGTTGATGTTCTCAGCAGACGTTACCCATCACGTGTCAAGCTCCCATTATTTGTCAGGTTTTCTATCGTGTGCTTAGAAATTAGCGCGATAGAGCTGCTTTCAAGGACAACTTACAAGCTTCCTTTCTTCCTGTACATGTATGATGCTCCACGTTGTCTTGGGATAGTGGCTGCAAGTCAGTGGCTTCGAGAGCTTCGTTTATGGAAGAACTCTCTAAACACTGGAGTTTCTCAGTCTCGGAAGCACAGTTCACAGGTTCACAGGTTCGCGCATCGATCACAGCTTTCTCGCAAGCGACGTCAGGTAGTTTGGGAGCAGTCGAAGTCACGGCCGCGGACACAGGGATTTCTTTATGGGTTTGGGATGATGACACAACACTTATTTCGGTTTGCCTCCCCATCGCTGACATTTCTATCCCCAACCTGACACTGAAAATCTTGGAATGTCGGCTTTTCGCCATCTGCATTTGTCCATCGACTTGCAGCCATCGCTGCGGCTTTCTTTTTATGTGCATACGTGGATAGCTTGGAGCTCATTTTCAACTAAAACATTTAGTTTAAGAAATAAAGGCACCACTCACATGTTGTAACCATAAAGCAGAAAATTAATATATAGATTTAGCCAAGCCTAAAAGCGGAGCTCTACGTCTCTCTTTCATGCTAATTGGCCCGTAAAATACGGTAAATTTTAGCTGTGCAGTTATTCCGCAAGAGGTGAAAAACAGCAAGGGAAAACATGCGCACCGCTGAGAAAACTGTGAGTTGGCTTATTTTTCATCAAAGAGAAGACTTCAGTACGACTTTCACCGACAGCTCTTTTTGTAGCATTCTTTCGAAAGCTAGCTTATAGAGTTCAAGGAGAGTACCTGTAAAACTACAATTGCTAAAAAAAACCCACTTAAAGACTTTTCCATGCAAATACACATTTCTCACTGATTCCAATGCATCCCTTTGGCTGTTTTAATAGCTGTTAACCATGAAACATTTCTCGAAATCTATCTTGCTAAAATAAATAATATTTTCTCGGCATCAAACCGTTTACTGACAAAAATTCTCCAAAAAATGATTTCGGAAACTTTCAAGCACACGTATAATTATCAAGAGAAAATGGCACAAGTTTTTCAACCGCGAAGTATTAATCGGGCGCTTTCAAGAATACACCCTGAACTATTAAACTTTAGGAAGCTTTTAGAGTCTCATTTTAGACAAAATACATGTAGACTTAAACCGAGAAATGCTTTGCTTGTAGTTACTTAAATAAAGATTTCATTTCGATCTGTAACTAAAGACACACTGAAATGGCTTAGTGGTTTAACAAAAAACAAAACGAACACGAAAACATGCTGCATTGAACTCACTCACTGAAACGGCGAGTCTAAGTTTAGTCGCTAAATTGGGACAGAAATGTCATTCACTTCAAATGGAGAAACTAAAAAATATAACAATATAAGGAAGATATATATGTTATTCACTCAAGACCTCGGGCACAGTTTTTCCCTATACGGACCGACCTAGGCCGGTGAATAACGTGTTTATTTTTTTCTCCAATTTTGGAGGTGGAACGAGGCCAATTGGTTTGAGAACTGTTTGTAAACAGTCCTTCTACGTGCACTAGTTCCTACGCTCAACGTTAGTTAAAATTATTAAGCTTCTGAGAAAGAGCTGCTAGCAAACCGTAGGGATAAAGGATAGACTAAGGCGCCGTTTACATGAGTTATTTCATCCCGGGATGAGTTTCACCCCGGGATGACCTTCATCTCATCCCGGGATGACTTTCATCTCGGTGTCTGGTCATTTACCTGTAAACGTTCACATGATTTAGAGCAAAAATGGGTTCGCCCCGAGATGATTTCATCCCGGTGCTGAAGACCGGGATGAAATCATCCCGGGGCGAACACATTTTTGATCCAAATCATGTAAACACTCAAAGGTAAATGACCAGACACCGAGATGAAAGTCATCCCGGGATGAAATGAAGGTCATCCCGGGGTAAAACTCATCCCGGGATGAAATAACTCATGTAAACGGCGCCTAACAATAAAACAGAACTGAAAATAATTATATCATAAAACAATAAGCGTTACTGGAACAAACCCCAACGTCTCATAGCAAGAATAAAGAAATAAGCTTTGTCTTGTTCAAAATGAAATCACACGTTTAAATTTGGTTTTCAGTAGTGAAGATCTTTATTTAACGAGTAAGACTTTTAGTGAAAACTAAGGCATACGCTCCGCGAACTCTGCTGCATATCTTAGGGTGCGTTTCTAAATCCGAAAACGGATTTGTGATCCCAGATCATATGGATTCTTCGACACCAAAGAAACGCAAAATCCGAAAAAGGATTATTTTGTCATGACAAGACAGGCTGGAAGCACGCAATATATATGTCAGAACGATATTTCTCTCGTACTGCCCAAGAATTCAACCAGAATGGAATACAAATAATTTATAAACAAGGACAGTATCTGCAGTAGTAGTTCAAGTGAACTCGCCATTTCCATCTCCAGAAATCGCGGACATTAGAGCCCGCGCCTTTTCGGGCGTCCTACATAGACAGCTCTTTTAAATGATGCATACCGCTGATCGAAGCGGTATAGTTTGGGCTCATATTTCATGATGGTGCACGATGCAATAAGTCCCATATAAAAACCATATAAAAACCACTGACCAAACTAAGTCGCTTAACATTCGAATGTACTGAAATTTAGCTTTCGAAGGATGGCTTTTGTAGGGTATTTGAAGCCGGTTCGGCCGAAACATCGCAGTTCCAAGAAAGTGGATTTTTGGACTTTAGCGAGGACTTTCAAATGTATGGCCGAATGCAATTTTTTCGTGGTTTTCAAGTGCAAAAAGTAAACATCAAAATCAATCTGTTGGAGCTGAAAATCGTAAGGTTAGTTTGTTCCATGTATAGTTTTAGTGAATCCACTTGCACATTTTTTCGATCCCATTATGTTTACTCGTAATCGCTGTTTATAAACTATGAGTTTTCGGTTTTTCGATGAAATCCCCCTCCACGCCTTATATTTTTTGGCCGCTAAACTGCTCACAGAAAACCGTAAAAAGTAAACATAAAATTTGAAGTATCCACCTTACTTTTTGTACTATATCTTTCTTGATAGACCAGTTTACCATGAACCGGTTGCACATTTATACTTAAACAAATTGATCGAGAGATATTTCTCGAAATTTTTTAATCTCCATACATTTCTTTGTTGTTGTTGCGTTCCCTTCGATGGTCAATTTACCGCAGGATTTGTTGACCGTGGGCTCAAATGTCTGCGATTTCTGGATATGCGTTCACAGTTAGCAAAATCTGGTCCCTGAATTACAGAAATGGTACACAAATGAAGTTATCCTCACGTGTCAATACTTCTGTCTGTACTTTTGGAGAAAACTTTTCAAAGATACGGAACGGAATAGTCACCTAAATTTTTTTTTTCACGATCGAATGTTTTGTCACGCAAGACCGAGAGAAAATATGGCGACAGCAGTAAATTTGCATGGAAGACCGCTTGACAGATGTACTATTTTCGGATCCGTCCCCCAAAGAAACGCACCGATCATGAATCCTAAAAATCCGGATTTAGATTTGAACTGACGTATCCACTGGAGTGTGGATTCTTCAGATCACTAATCCGTGATTAATCCATTTTCACATCGAACAATTCATCTGAAGATGAACCCTTAATTCCGCATTTTCTCTTCGAAGAACGGAAAAAGATTTGCATCAAACTCCCCTACTGCAAGAAGAATGAAATCGCAAGCAAAAAGTTTATTTCAAAACTGAACTCCTTCACTAATTTCAAGTATATTTTCATCATTCTGCGGCAAACTAGACAAATCAAAAGTCTATTCAGCCTCAAGGACAAAAACCTTGACAAGTCCCACGTTATTTACGAAGGAGAATGCTCATGCGGAGAAAACTATGTAGGTGAAACAATGCGAAATTTTGAAGTGCGAATAACTGCACATTCAAATATCTGCCACACCTTGGAACCAACACGTCACCTTTTGGAAACCCAAGTCACTCATTCCAGTGGAGAGTCCTTTGTTCAGCAAGATCTTATTTTAAGAGAAAGGTCATCGAGGGCCTAATTATCCAACAAAGGAGCCCAACTTTGGACAAACAAATTAATTGCTATGTTGCGCAGTTGTTCCCTTCGGGAATAACCTGAGTATAAAAACCATGCAAATCACGAACGGCCTTTTAACCCTGATGATGACATACTTGTCGAAAACGTTTGGTTCCTTTTAATTGTTTATACCCCCCTTTTATCTTTTTTAGCCTTGTATATACATCATTTTACCTTTTAGCGAATATTATGTCCAAAACCTTTATTGATAATCACAAACAAAGTACAAGGTACAAGGCTGGCCTAGATTAAAAACACAAAAACATTACAGAAAGCAACAATTACAGAATGCATTACAGAATGCTTATCTACAAACAAAAGATGTTTATAAAAATTAAGTCAGATTAATTGATATTAAAATTCCTTAAGGGCTGTCAACGAAAGGAAGCAGTTTTTGCCATTTTTTCTTATGAATTTCCGAGTCCTCATTATTCTTTGCTATAAGACTTTCTATTTGATAGGTAGAGCGTATTTTTGCTTTCAACAGTGTTAGAGTGGGTTTTATGTTTAAAGAGCGGCTTTGGTAAATTATATATTTACCGAGAATAATTACATGATTTGATAATAGACTGTCTTTGCTAGTGAGATCAAACGCTATGTTAAAAGTGCTCAGACACCTAACATCAAAACCAAACTCATTTAACCACTCAGTCAATGATGACCAGAAATGTTTTGAGGTATCGCAATAAATAAACAAATGCTCGAGGGATTCCTCCGTATTTCCACAAAAGGAACACATAAGCGATGGTACCAAGCCCATTTTATGAAGAATCTTATTTGTGTAAATAATTCTGTGCAACAGTTTATACTGAAATTCTCTTGTTTTGGAATCAAGAGTTGCCTTTATCGGGAGAAGGTAGAACTGTTCCCACCGTAAGTCATGCGCAGAAAAAATATCTTCATATTTAGACTCAGTAGTTGGAGCAATTTTTATTTTTTCTGCTAGGTCCCAATACACCCCTCTAGACGAAGAAGGGAGAGATACGTCAGGCGGATCTGCGTTGTCATTAGACGAGGCCACATTTGACGAATTCGATTGAGTCCTTAATAAGTTTATCCAGTCTTTAGGAATTGCATTATAGATACCCATTAAAAGAAAATACTCTGCATTTGTTATGCCATTCTTTTTCATCTGATCCCAAGATTTTAATTCATAATCCCTGAGAGTTAAGATATCTCCGAGTCTTAGTATACCTTTATTTTTAATTTTGTTTCTGTGCAAAGGTCTGCCATCTCTGCGAATAGATTTGTTGTTCCAAATGATTTCGTTGAGCACTTGAGATGGAGAGGAGACACACGAACTATCCTCATTTTATGAAGACCACTCACGCAGACATTCTCGATAGAACTTAGGTAAACAACGTGGTAGGTCAGACACATCATAGTTACATTTCAACAGGAAGGAGCCTCCATAGTCCCTAAGATAGTGATCCAGAAATAATTTCCATGTGCTTTTGTTTCCATCTAGATACTTTTTGAGACACATAATCCTTTGAGCTGTTATAAGGGATTCTACGTGCGGCATTCTTAACCCGCCATCCTTGTAGTCACCGATTAGAGACAGGCGTTTTATTTTATCTTTGCGGCCTCTCCACACAAACTGGAATAAAACTGTGTTGATTTCTTTGATGGTATCTTTTGTTAGCGGTATTTGTGCTGCTCTAAACATAAATTTAGGCATGGCGTACGTCTTGATTATCTGTATTCGTCCAAGAAGCGTTAGGTTTCCCCAATTCCAAAGATTGATAGATTTTTTGATAGGCTTGATGATACTCTCGAAATTAAGTTCCTGATACTTTTGCCAGTCGTAGGTGAAGTATATCCCCCAAATTTTCATTGGTTTATTAACTGTAGAAAATCCGATGTCCTCTGGGGCTGCATGCAAACTTCCCAACCAATATCGTTTATTTTCAACCCTGATATGTTACCAAAGTTCTCCAACAGCATGACTAACAGGCGAAATGATTTTGTGTTTTTAACGAAAGTGGTTAAATCGTCTGCGAAAATACTGAGCTTGATTTCGTTTTTCCCTAATGTAATTCCTTCAATTTCTTTATTTTTACGTATAGCCACATTTACAATTTCAAGTGCAATGATAAAAAGATAAGGGGATAGTGGGTCACTTTGTCGAACACCACGTTTGATTTCTAAAAGTTCAGAAGCAAAGCCGTTGTTCATCACACAACTTGAAATATCTGAATAAAGTACCTTCACCCAACGAATAAACGATTCTCCGAAATTAAAGGATCGTAATGCTTCTGTGAGAAATTACCAGCTTATTGAGTCAAAGGCCTTTTTGAAGTCGAAGGTGGTCATCAGCCCGGGGATGTTATTTAGTTTAGTTTACTCCATGATATCACTAATTGATCTCACTGCATCAAAGATAGTTCTGCCCTTCACAAATGGGCATTGATTCTCGTGTATAGTTTCAGGGAGAACTTTCTCTAACCTTGTAGCCAGGGCTTTGGATCCAATTTTGTAATCTACATTAGTAAAGATATAGGCCTCCAATTTTCCACAGATCTTTTATCTTTATCTTTCTTCTCGATAAGTCGAATTATTCCCTGTCTTTGCGAATTTGATAGCTTCCCGTGAATGAAAGCCGTATTCAGAGTCAACCAATAACGTTCCCAATAAAGGCCAGAATTTTTTATAAAACTCCGCTGTCAAACCATCGTTGTCGGGCGATTTGTTATTTTTTAAAGTGTCTAGAACATTTAAACATTCAGCAGCTTCTCTGATAGTTGGGGTATTCCTAAGTTTCCAATGTAACTACGAATATCATCCACGCAAGTATCCTTATCCTTGTTGTCATAAAGATCTTGATAAAAACCTTTTAATTCGGCCATGATGGCTTTACTGTTTGTGATTTCTTCTCCGTATTTGTTCACTAATCTCCTTATGCATGTTTTCATTTTATTGTTTTTCTCAAGGCTTTGAAAGTGATTATTATTTTTTCCCCCTTTCTCATACCAATTCGCCCTCGAACGTATAATATTGCCTTGAGTGAAGTAGTCATAGAAAGAATTATATTCGATTTTTAACTCTTCAAGAGCTTCAATATTTTCCTCGGTTGGATTCTCTGCACATAATTTTTCATTCTCTTTTAATCTGTTTTCAACATCTTGAAACTTATTTCTTCTTTCTTTGGCCTTTCCCTTACTGTAGGAAATAGTGAATTACCTTATTTTATATTTAAACAAATCCCAAAGAAGGCGTTTGTAATTCCTGTATCCACTCACCATATTTAGCGGTAATTAACTCAACGTAGTTTTCATCGTTTAAAAGGCTCGAATTGAAACACCAGTGTGAAGGGCCACGAATCGAACTTGATCTTCAATGCTATTTGTTTGCAAAGTAATAGCCGAGTGGTCGGACTTTATTGAGGGGATAATGTCAGTGTGTTCACTTATATCCTGAAGGCAGTCACTAATTAGCCAATGATCCAAACGCCGTTGAATAAGAGGTCTCTTCTGCCTCCATGTATATTGTTTTTTATCAGTTCCTGATTCGCCAGATGTCGACCAAATCAAAAGCCAGTTTGATGTCTATTATATTTTTAACCGAGTCTTTCCTAATTGTTTTCCCGCCTGCGGTGTCTAGCTCAGGATCTAAATGAGCATTAAAATCCCCTCCGATAATGAGTTGACGGCTCGAATAATGAGTTGCTTCTTCCAAGGTGTTCAAAATGCCTGAGAAAAAAGTGCGCTGCTCTGCGGTGTTGTTGGGAGAATACATATTTAACAATAAAAAGGGGGTCTTGAATAATGGCATCAATCAAAATATAACGACCATCCTTGTCTTGAGCACACGCAAAAGTCAGCGGTAGTCAGAACAGATCATGAGCAACTGCTGATCTTATAGAATCCGGATTTTTGAATGCGCGAAGACGCGCGTGGGAATTGCTAAACTCACGAAGGCTTTTACATGAAAACAAGCCCGGTGACCACCTCTTTTTATTGTTTCAATATAATATTATTATTGAGAGGAAACATCAGAAAAAAATTTAAAAATTCTACGGAAGGAAATTTGCACTGCGTGAAAATTGTCTTTTTTCCAAATTTACAAAAATTCCGCTCCGTAGAATTTTATTAAAATCATTGTGCATTTTCCTTTTTAAATGTCAAAAGCTATTACTAAAAAAAAAAAAAAATAGGGGGTCACCGGGTTAGTTTTCTAGTTATTAGGGCCACAAGCTAAAAAATAGGTCTGAATAATCCTTAGGAAACGTTGCCATAGTAACCGCTATTGAAAGAAATAAAATTTTTATGGCAATTTTGCAAAAGCAGAAGCAGATGTTTTATCGAAAGAACGTGAATATAAGATGAAAATTTTGACGATTAATTAAAGCGAAGTTGTTGTCTTACTCAAACAGTGCAGACACTGTTTCAGTGTCTGCACTGTTTCAGTGTCTCTTTGACTGCTTCTCTCACTTCTTTGATTTTCCAGCAGTAAAGAATAGGGTTTAAGGATGAGTTGAGATAAACCAATGTAGCAGCAAAGGCTTCAGCTACAAATAGAGATGGATTAATTCCATGAATAGTTTTCGCTGCTGTCACGATAACAAATGGAACACTACAAGCTACTAAAGTTAAATGAACCCAGAGGGCACTGTACACTGTCTTCTTGTATTTGTTTATGTTGAATTTTCCCGCTACATCCCGGCGTCCTGGATCCAAATGATCTTGAATTTGTAGCTTTTGGTGACGAAGTTTAACGTAGATTGTTGTGTAACAAAAGGTGGCAATGCAAACTGCCGTAAGTATTACGATACAACAACCTATTAAGTAAAAAAAGGAATCCCACAAGTACAACAAAGCATTGGCACTGCTTACAAGCCATATAAATACGATAACGACCCGCACCCGTTTAACAGTTACAAGTTCTCTGTAGCGCATCCTTAACGTTAAAGCCAGAAGTCTGTCTACGCTGACCGCAGACAGTGTTAACACAGAGACTCCACAAAGAGCAGCGCTGGTGATGTAAGCCGAGCGTTCGGTGATAAAACAAAGTTTCCCTCGTTTGTTGATAACTGAAAAGACGTGGATCATGAAAAGAGGCTGGGAAATGAGGCCAACCGAGACATCAGTTGTGGCAAGACAACGGAATAAGAGTTTCGACGGCGCATGAAGCGACGATGCTCGCGGAAGAGCGAGTAAAATTAAGATATTTCCAAGTATTGCTGTTATAGATAAAATGACATTTGGAGCCAAGGCAATATACGAACTAATTGCATGTTCCGCGTCGTGGATAAGGTCTACACTAGCTGAACATATAGATCCCTTCGGTAGCTCTTGGTTTTCGTCATTCGTTTCCATTGTTTGGTCATTTGTGTTTGTAACCCTTACACTAAGACTGTTCTTCCACCTGTCGGTGTAACAAATTGTTTTGGCTGACATACCGTATTTCCTCGAATAAGCGCCCGGGCGCTTATTTAAAATTTCGGCTAAAAGTAGGGGTGCTTATTGGAATGAGGGCGCTTAATTGAGGGGAGCGCTTATTAAGTTTTCCTTTAAACGAGCTTTAATTTATTTTGGCTGAATCTTTAATAGAGAAACAAAAACTATAACATTATCCACGTAAATGCAACGTCAGTATTGATGTCTTTCTTTTGTTAAAACAGTGGTTGGTAATCAAGCATACCGTAGTCCATTATACACTTTACACACAAATAAAGTGATAATAGAAACAGGTGTTCCTTGTATCCCTACTATTTAAGAAAGTGAGGGGGAGGGGAGGGGGGCGCTTATTCGAGAGGGGGCGCTTGTTTGATATTATGGCCTGGGAGATGGGCGCTTATTCGGGGGAGGGCGCTTGTTAGAGCGTGGGCGCTTATTCGAGGAAATACGGTAAATGGAATATTTCATTAAATTGGGAAAAGCCCACATGTCGTATTTTGTAAACTAATGCATTTGTTCCATTTTTCTAAACAAACGGAGATAGCTTGTTCAGTAGTCAGTAGTATAGGAGTTGGCGGTACGAGTGCATTGAAAATGCTCTCTTAGCAGCCAACTCTATACTACTTACCACACAATGGCTCGGATTTTTTGCGCTGGATTTTTGGATTTTGTGTTATGAAACAGCATGCGATTATTAGTGCGTGACTTGATTGTTACTCAATTTTGTAATGGCCATAAGCATAACTTGCTCTGCCGTCTTATATACACCTATTTCAATTAAGGTTGCTTCAGTGATGCATGATACATGGTCCTTGTTTCATAGACTGCAAAGCATCATGTTTGCTATAAATAAATGTATTGATCGCTTTTCTCGCCAAAGGCACTCCAGGATAAAACCAAATCATAAAAAAATACACATTTTCTCTTGCCTTAGGGCCAACAGGTAGAGAAAAGCAGCCATAAATTTAGCGAGCATGATGCACTGCGGTCTATGAAACATGCATCACTGAAGCAACCTTTTTTATAATAGGTATATATCTCTTATCATCGAAGCAGGACAACGATACTTTGTTTAGCTCATAGCTGCCAAGTTTATGCTTGTCGCTTCTTATTGTATTCATCTTATGATATATTTGTTCATTGTTGAATAATGTCTTTTTATATTCTTCATGCTTGATATCTTTTCTAATTACAATCTTTTTAATACCTTTAGCTGTTTTACCGCATTGACTGTTATCTTTGGCATAAGAGTACATTTTCGATTTCAACCCGACGAATTCTGTTATGAAATTATAAATATATGAAATTCATATATTTGAACTGCGGAATGAAGAAAGAAATGTAAAGAAGATCCTCGCAGTTATTAACGCAACTTATGCAGTTGCGAAAAGAAAGCCTGAAAAAATCAGGCTTGCCGGGATTCGAACCCTGACCTCTGCGATACCGGTGCAGTGCTCTAACCAATTGAGCTAACAAGCCAACTGGGAGCTGGTCATTAAATTTAATGAGTTGGCTTGTTAGCTCAATTGGTTAGAGCACTGCATCGGTATCGCAGAGGTCAGGGTTCGAATCCCGGCAAGCCTGATTTTTTCAGGCTTTCTTTTCGCAACTGCATAAGTTGCGTTAATAACTGCGAGGATCTTCTTTACATTTGAATTCTGTTATAGGAACTCCACAAGCTTCGTCTTTGAATTTACCTATGATTTTTTTGTTTGTTTTATCATGAAATCTAGATTCTTCTGGATAATTTCTGTTGTCAAATCTATTTTTATCTTTCCAAAAGTCTTTATACACATCTTCAGTTTCGATTTCATATGTTAACGAGTCTGTGTCTGTGAATAATAATTTAGCTTTACTGTTATACTTCTTTTTAATATAATTGTAATGAAAATCATACATGAGTGTCTTAGAAAGATCGAGGATACGCATTCCTACATAAGCTGGAGTAGTAATATTAGGGTTCGACAAATAACACCTCATTACTACACCCGTATTTTCCTCTTTTAAACCACCCAGCGTACACAAAAAGAAGAAAAATTTTAAAACGAAGCATCTCGTATTATTTTAAAAAATTCTTTCAATTAGATAATCACAAATCTTGTATTTTTGAAAAAGCTTCGCAATTAGAGCATTACATATCCTTGTTATATCCAAGTTGCAATGTCTGTACTTAACATTGAAGAACTTTTGAAAGAACTTGATCCAGCAACGTTACAAGCTTTAGAGCAATTACTTGTAGAGGACGCTCCTGCTGTTCGAAAAATTATTCAGAACATATTGGATGAACCTATTTCTGAGAAAGTGGAGAAGAGTTTAGATAAGCCCTTACTTCCTAAACCTTTTCAACCGACCGCTCCTCCTCGTAAAAGAAGGGGGAGAAAAATACAAGAAATTTTGAGGGAGTTTGGTCCAATTTCTCGAGAGAATATCCGAAATGTTACAAACTATCAGAATGAGATTCTTGATATGTATGATAATAGCGAACATAAGGGAGAAGAGAAAAAGGGGCGCCGTTTCATTCGATGGCGCTTCATCCGAGGACTGGAAAGAGATCTGACACCCGATTTTATGGTAAAAATACGAGAGAACATTCACACATCTTTCTATGTCAGACACATTTTCTCGTATTAGCTACGCAACATTGAAGATGGAACGGTTATTATGTATTACACTAACGTTGGCTCACCTTGGTTTAAACACCTGTCTGAGGCGGAGAAATGGTTAAGTTAACGGGAGAAGGTACGCTTGGACCCTGACAACATCGAAAGACCGGACACGAAGTGGGTGTTTGAAAACCATTTCAATGTTGATGTAAAGGTCGTGCTCGACCGACAGCCATTGTTGGGCACAGGCCCCTTACCAGACTGGCTGCGTAACCTTGCGCATGGCCGGTCGATGTTGGCGCTGGACACCTACAAGGACAACTTGTGTCTGTGGCGTTGCATTGCCGTGCACCGTGGATGTTTACCGCAACGAAGCACAACAGCAGCACGGGAGCTTGCTAAGGGTTTCTTTGAACTCAGAGCCACTCCAAACGACTGCCCGAAAACTTCGCTCGATGAACTTGATCAGGTTGAAAGACACCTGAATCAGAAATTAGATTTCTCGGATTGGCTCGGTATCCGTGTTTATGAGTCTGTGCGCTTGGAGGGTGAAGTGGTATGGCACCTTAAACGAAACCCGCCGGCCAAGCTGACGAACATTTTGACAATCGGAATTTACGAGGGGCACGCGTTCGTCATCAAAGATATTTCGAAGCTTGCAAGAACGTATGCATGTGTCCATTGCCGTGCAAGATTCACTAAAGCTTGCCACCTTCAACGGCATACCCAAACGTGCGCCAAAGGAAAGACGGTGATTGATTGCCCGGCCGAAAGAGTCGAAGTACCGCAGACAGCTTTCGAGAAGGCCTTTTATCCAAAACATACAGCTTCTCCAGAATCTTTTCGCTGGCTCGAACAAGAAGCGGCGCGGCGGAAAATTCACATTCACCACACGGCATGCGGGCACGGCGGCGAGCGATGGGTTGAGCGCGCTCCTGTCGACGGGTACAACCATGAAACGAGGACTGTTTTTCACTACCATGGCTCTCACTGGCACGGATGCCGAAAATGTTACCCGAATGATCGTAATAAAATCATTACTGACAATAACCAAACGCGAGAAGACCGGTACAAAGCAACTGTAAAACGCACAGAAGCGCTCCGAGCTGTTGGCTATCATATAATCAAGGCATGGGCGTGTGAAGTAGGGGAAATAGATGTTGAGTTGCCACCGACCCAAATGCGAAGTTACCCACACGCGATATTGTATGACTTGGAAGCATACGGAGATAAGAAACAGAGGAAGGAGCCGACAGGCATGCTTACGATCGAGAACACACACGTACCAATCTCGGTGAGCATTGGGGACACCCTCGAACGCGAGCCAACACACATTTGTGAAAAAAATCCAGTGGAGCTGGTTCGCAAGTTTATGGAAGAACTGGAGCAGCGCGGGAAAAACATCCGGACCAAAGTAAGAGCAGCGTTTATGCCTGACGATATGGAGATGCTTCCAAAAGCGCAGCGCATCAAAATCGAAGAATGGTGTAATCAGGTGCCAGTTCTCGGGTTCAACTCCGGGCGATACGATTTGAACCTGATAAGAGAGAATTTCGCGGAGCGCCTATCTGACACAACCGGTAAAGTAAGAGTAGCAAAAAATGGAAACAAGATCATGTTCATTCTGACGAACAACTTTCGCTTTCTCGACATCATTAACTACTTAGGTCCGGGTACCAGCTATGAAAAATGGGTGAAAGCCTACGAATGCGAAACTGGAAAATCGTGGTTTCCGTACGAGTGGTTTGATACTCCTGAAAAACTTGATTGTTGCGGACTTCCGAAATATGCGGATTGGTATTCGAAGCTGAAGGGCGACTATGTTCTTACGCGAGAGGAATGGGAGGGGTGCCAGCGTATGTTCAAAGAAAAGGGCATGTGTACCTTCGCAGACTGGCTGCGTTACTACAATAACCTCGATGTGGCTCCTGGCCTCGAGGCTCTGGAAAAGATGCGTGCTTTCTATACTGATAAGGGAATCGATATTTTGAAAGACGCTGTCAGTATCCCAGGTGTTAGTTTACATTACTTGCTCCGCGGAAGTGTTGAGAGGGGCACGGATCTTTACAGCCCGGACAAAGAAGCGTATGAGATGCTGAAAGAAGCTGTTGTCGGTGGCCCGAGCCTTGTTTTCACAAGATACCATGAGGTTGGAGTCACGAAGATAAGGTCTCATCGAATAGCGGAACCCTGTCTTTGCAAAAATATCCTGGGTTACGACGCCAATGCTTTGTACTTGTCAACCATGCTCAGAGACATGCCGTGCGGAAAGGGAAGGGTCGTGCATTATAATAACGAAGCTGCTGCTCCCATACTTACACAAAGGCTCAAAGAAGAAAAATGGTTCGGATTTGCAGAAGTCGATATAGAGATCCCTGAGCACTCCCCAAAGTTTGAGGAGATATGCCCATTCTTCTACAACAAAGAGGTACCAATTGAAGCAGTGCCACAGCATATGCTTGATTACCTGAAGCGCACGGGGCGAAAGCGTGGAGACGGGAGAAAACTCACGAGAGCATTGTCCGCAAAGAAGATATTATTATACGCTCCTCTACTTAGATGGTATCTTGAGCATGGAGCAGTGATCACAAATGTTTATCGGACGATTGACTACCAACCAACTAAGATATTCACTTGGTTCGTGGTGCAGGTGACGGAGGCGCGCCGGACTGGAGACGAAGAAAAAAGCAAGGCGCTGCTGGCCGAGGTATTCAAACTGTTAGGAAATAGCGGGTACGGGAAGCTCATCGAAGCCTTGGAGCGGCAAACAAACATCATTTACACCAAAGACGAGAAGGTAGTCGACAGAGCCTTGCGAAGCGCATATTTCAGTGATCTTGACGAGATCGGGCAGGCGTATGAGCTGGAAAGCCGAAAGCCTCGGATCACAATCAGAAGACCATTTCAGGTAGGAATAGCTGTATATCAACTGGCAAAGCTTCGAATGCTTGAATTCTATTATGACTTTCTTGACAGGTATTTCGACAGAAGAGATTTCGAATTGATTCAGATGGACACAGACAGCAATTACATGGCAATCAGCGCAGAAAAGTTGGAAGACATCGTCAAATCAGAGCGGCAAACAGAATTTGAGGCAAAAAAGCAAGAGTGGTTAGCTTGGGACAAGTGGAGCAGTCGGACCCCTGGGCTCTTTAAACTCGAGTGTGAAGGCAGCAGAATGATTGCACTCTGCTCAAAATGTTATTTCGTCGATGAACCTGAGGGCGAAAAAAATAAGTTCAGCACGAAAGGGATGTCAAAGAAACAGAACGAGATCACGTGGCAGCGTTTCAGGTCAGCTTTGGACGGCAGCAAGGACATGGCAACGAACATTGGTTTTCGCATGAACAACGGGAGGATTGTTACGTACGAACAGAAGCTGGGGCTGAGCGCTTACTACGACAAACGCTGGGTATTGGAAGACGGTATTCACACAGAACCGATCGAGTTTCATAGTTAGATTGCCGGTAGTAGCTGTGTATCTGGAGGGACAACCAAAAGCTCTTCGTGGACAAACCCGCGTTTTGGTCCGTCAAACTAATAATAGAGAACCGGTGCATTTGGTTTTATCATAATCTTTTCAATCTCGTAAACTTTCAGAGACCAGATTGGGTCGGTGGCTCTTCGCCGGCCACCTTCAAGTTCACCGGGTTGATAGAGATAGCGAACACTTAAACCGGAGGGGAGCTTCTTTTCGTTTACACCAACGGGTCTCAAATAAGGGGTCGAGGGTTTGGATGGAACAGTTTTCTCTTTGATGGTCTCAACGGGTTTCTGACCGGTCAGTCGAGTGACTTCTTTATTCAAAGCTGAAATAACAGCGGGCAGTCGCGCCACCCATTCAGTCGATCTTTTGTCGTCTGGGAGGCGCATTTCAACCCCATATTGGTGTCCAAACAGTCGTTCAGCCAGGGTGCGGTTGAATCTTTCAACGATAGCTTGATCACGGTGAATACCCACACGGCTGCGTCTAACCTCGACATTATGTTTCGAAAGCAGTTGATTCACAGCGCCCATAAACTCACGACCAGGATCGACCTGAAGCAGTTTCGGCCACTTCAAAGGACCACGACTATAAATCCGTTCCAGAGCAGCTGCGACTTCTTTGGCCTCCTTTGTGGTCAACGGTTCGGCCTCTTTGTATCGAGAGGCCACATCTACCACTGTGTGGGCATATTTAAAAGTTTTACGGGAGCGTGGTGGGCGATCGTGTGGGAGATACAGAAGATCGGCTTGGTGAACTTTGTTTGGAACAGGAACATCAAATTTCGGTCTTGGAATGTACCGTGGGGCTGGTAAATAAACCTGCCAAAGAGCTTACTTCATCAACCAGTTTCGAGCCACATCTTCCGAGTCTTTCGCTGCCTGGGCTAATTTCTTAATCGCTGCAAACCCTTTCCAATACCCTTGCGGGCTATAATAAATTTTTGACAACCTATTGAAAATGCGCGCGCTCATTGTATACCATACAATAAACAAATGGACGATCCATTTGGTTGTTTGCAAGGTGTGAAAATTTCGTCAAAAATGATGCAAGAAATATTGCAAAAAAAGAAATGAATTACACTTATGCCCATTATCAAATAGGATTAATCGTTGTCCTTCATGCAAGGAGCAACTAGTTTATGTGGTGAATGAGTTCTGTCGTGAATGTCCAAAATGTTGTAGAGTGTTTGAATGTGATGATGATGACCAGTTCCAAATGACTGGATGTCTCTGGATGTGACTGGATGTCTCTGGATGTCTCTGAATGACTGGATGTCTCTGGATGTGACTGGACTCTGGATGTGACTGGATGTTCCAAATGACTGGATGTCTTTCCCAGTATTTTAAGAAAGCCAATGCCATGCACAATTTTTAAGAAAAACCTTAAAAGATTCTTGATGGATAAACATTTTTAGACTATAAATAAATATCTTTTTTAGATGTACGACGTATTGTTAATAGATAATTATTTGTAATTAGTTTTTTAGGACAGTAGGTAGTTTTAGTAGTTTTAATCATTGTATATTTTATATTTTAGATCTGTGACATTTGTATTTCTTATTTTAGATTTTAATACTTTTTATTTTATGGAGGACCTCCCTGAAAACCTCGTATTTACGTGACGGGCGCTTCCTCTTTAAAGATTGTTTTTATTATTATATATTATTATTATTATAGTTCCAAGAAGAAAATCGGGGAAGAAGTTCCACTGCGCCTCCTACGACTAATGTTCATTTGAAAAATGTTTTTCGGAAATGGAACATTAACAAAATGTTTTCTTCCATCGAGATCGCTTTTCTGGGTAAGGTTATTGCTCAATTCCAGGAGATAACCAGCAAGTCAGTGAACTACCCCTGTTTTCTGCACAATTATTTTGAAATGGTACCTTCTGAATGTTGGCCCCACAAAATAGAAATAATGGAATCTATTTCTCATCACCTTCCTAAAACCTTTGAAAGCAGGCGGCGCGCAAAACAGGAGTTTGAAAAGTGGCGGAGCACTACTTCAAGCCCAACCCCAACTTTTGTTTCAAATTAATTGTGTTCCTCGCAGCCGCATGACCCCACTGCCTTTGTTTCAACGGAACTGCGTCAAGAGCCTTCACCATTTTTTGTCCGCTTTGTGTTTGCATTTTTTTTTCATTTTCACCTTATTTTTCGGTTCGAACAAACACCATAGTCCACGTCATGTTGCATTGCGATTGCGTCTGTTGCCCCTGTTGGTGGTTGATATATTTCCCGAATCTGACCCGTTTCTGGATCGTAGTTCACCTGCTGTTCAAGGGGATTATATGGCCCGATATAATTATGTCCCGGTAATGTCCAACCCCGTTTTGGTTTGGGAATTTTCCTATTGCTGCATGTATATCAAACCCAGCCCCATCTAAATCAGGTCTGTCAGTTTTGTAAAGTAGGTTTGGTCGAACTTTAGTTGAAAGTTGATCTAACATTTCACTACCAACTTTTTCAATGACTGGGCGGGCTTTGTTCAGCGTGTAATTTATTGCTTTCTTTTGCAGTTTGGGGTCTCTCATAGCTTCAGAAGCGTAATATCGTCTAGCTTCAAAACTTTTTTTCGCAAGAAATGGGATCCCTTTTGTAATAGCTAGATCACCCACCGCCATGGCAACGTCGCCAAATATACCACTGCCCTCCGCGCGGGAGGGCTCACCTAGTTTCCCGGCATAAAACGTGTTTTCGTTATTCCGCAACTAGCGCATTTTACCTTTAAGAGTTTTCGATTGTTCTTTGTGATTACAACCTTTTCACTTCCTTGCACATTTGGCATGTGCCGTTTTTCTTTCACACAATATACTTCCATTGCATATATATTTTATGAAAAATAATTTTTCACTATTTCCTCGTTTTTAAGTAAATCGTTGGAGAACATTTTCAAAATATCGGCAAAGCTTGTTCCTTTATTTCTTTCATTTAAAAAGAGAAGGCAGTAATAACCACATCTCACACTTTTTTCCCATTGAATTTGGTTATCATTTCTGAAAAGATGTGTCATCCCGTGTATTGACATTTCTTGTTCCCATTCCAGAGGTGGTGGAAAACCAAATGAATCGAAATACTCGTAAGTACCTTTGTCTTTGGCAGGCCAACAACATACCCAATGAGTTCCCAAACTTCCGAAATCATCCAAATTTATAATGCATGGGGAATGAAACAAAGGTTTCACTTCGTTTCTGCTGAAAATACCTTTTATTGGAATTCGTAAAAAGTTGCACCATTTTCTCAGGTCAATGTTGGAAAGAGGTTTATCTTCAAATTTCAGTTTTTTTTCACATAATAATCATCCCAAGTTTCAAAGAAAGGTGGTGGTCGAATTTGCATTCCTTTACCTTTAGGAGGTGGTGGTAAAGGTGGTGTTCGTCTTTGTCGTGAGCGTGGTGGTTGAGTTTGAAACCTTTTCCTATTATTTTTCGGACTAAATCAATGGCTAAAGGTACACCGATAGATGCCAACATACCAAGGAAGCCGCCGTATTGTGCTGCGCCTCCCATCACTAAACCTTGTCCAACAAGATATCGTTCTGCCTCTTTCTTCCGGGAAGGAGTCATTTGCTGGACAAGTTTATAAAGCTCAATTTCCTTTGGCCCAAAACCCTTTCCGAATATCTTTTTCAGCACCTTTTCAGCGCCGAAACTTAAACCTGCACTTGCTAATGCCCCAAGGGCTGGCTTTATCAAAGGTCGTGCCAAACCTAGCACAGCAGAAAACAAATTTCCACCACGCTGCGCAGTATTTTGAATCTGGGTCTGGCTTAATTTTAGCTCAACCCCTTTCCCTGCCGCTGCGGGTTTCTTCAGTCGCGAGATTTGAGTAGCAGTGAGAAGGAGTTCGTCACCGCGCCCAATTTGGCCTGGTTTAACTCTCAGAGTAACAGCTGTCTTCGAAACATAAGCTTTTTGAAGTTTCTTTTTCTGACCATCAGTCAGTGCGATTTTATATGGATGATAAGTTGTGCTCATCTTGATTGTATATTATATTCAGAATTTTTTCAATTTTTCTAGACTGCGACAAGTTCATTACCAATTTGTTTCAACACAAATTCTTCTTCATTCAAAACCACGGCGAAGATTTTGTAATCTTGAGCGTTAGCGGCTTCGTTCAGTCTGTAATGGAATTCAAGCTTTTTGGGGTCGCCTGTCACACTTTCTTTGACATTTCGTAGATCAAAGTAGGTGATTGGGTATAACTTCTCAAAGTTGGCGAGCTGCAGCTGAACGCCGGTGTTGTAGTCGTTCTTTCTGTATCTGAAATTTATCAAATCATTCAAAATTCTTATTTTGAAGTCATGATCGTAATCAAGCTCAGGGTAAAAGTTTGAGCCGTATTGGAGGCGGCAAGTGTCCAATCTTGCCGAGTTATCACCATCGATATCAAATGTGTCAAAGATGTAAGGGTTTTGCGTATAAGAATTTTGTTTTCGAGTTTGTTGAAGAAATACGAAGACATGCTTCGGGTTTTTTACCCCAGGTGTAATCAACCACGTACCATTCGCATCCCTTCGGGAGGTGCTCCCAGACAACTCTTCTTTCAAGTATTTCCATTGGGTTGGCTTCAAGAATTTTCATTGGCCAGGGTCTGTCCTTTACCAGTTAAATGTAATTGTGGGACCCACAACTCAAATTTACGGACAACAATCCTTCGAGCTGTTCCATCGTTTTGGTAAATCATTTCTGTGTCGTCTTGTAGATCAATTTCAAACTCAAGTTGCATTGGTGGCAGCAGCCTGTCGGAAAGACCTTCGAAGAAGGAGTATCGGTTCAAAGGGATAATTGTCTGAACTATCTCGCCTCTATGTGATAGAAGCGCCTTTGACCGCATTCCAAGATTCGTCGCATTGTTATCAGTCGCTGTGGTGGCGTCAGAATCAAGATACCAAAACTGACGTTTTGCCACGCTTCTCGAAAAATCGTCCGAAAAGTCAAGCAGGTTTTTGATGAAAATAGCCTTGTGGACATTGTCCGCATCGTACAGTTTTTTCCAGATGATCTAAGGGTCAAATTTTTAATTAATGAGAAAGAACCATTGATCGGAGCTGATTCGGTGTCAGCGTCAACGTTGCCTCCGTTTGCTGAAGCTTCAAACTTAAAGTGCCACTGGGACCAGAATTTTGGTATTCCATGTTTTTACATTTTCGAACATAGTTTGTGGTTCTTAGTCACCCTGCCAAATTTCAACTTATTACGATGACTAGAAGTTGCTTTTTTCGGACGGTTTTTGTCGAGATTTTGCGGCCGCCATTACTGGCCCTTGTTCCGGAAGCTGGCTTGCGAATGAGCGGAAGTGACGTCAGAGGCTCACCTCAAACCTAGTGCCTTCACATGGTTACTTCCCACGGGAAAGTAAATTGTGTTCGAGGAAAGATTTGTTGCCAACTGTTTGTTGCACGACTTTGAAATCTTCCTTGCTACAGCAGTAATGACAGGTAGCACTTGTGTTGTACAATGCTACAACAATAAATCCAACCACCGAGCTGGTAATTTGCTTCATTGAAGCCCTGCTAGCGGACCCGCAATGGAAAAAAGGACAATGTTCGTACTCACACAGTGCGAATTTCAACCCGAGAGGCATTTTGATCACTTCACGGACGAGTTTTTCCAGAGGGCTGTTCATGTCGCAAGATCCCAGAGGTCGATCATTCAATTGCCTATTCTAACTATATGGAAAAAAGAACTGGAAAAAAACATTATCTGCGCGAACAAGACGAAAGGTAAACTTACCTAATCTTGTAACGCAGTTGAAGTGATAGTTTGTTTCCTTTTCAACGCATCCACCATTGTGCAAAACTGACTTTCTTTCAACGTATTTTGAAATTTATTATCGTCGTGGAAAACCCTTTCAGTTCTGCCGTCTGCTAGTGCGAAGATCCTCGGTGAATGCAATCCTGACCGCCGTGATTAAGCTGATGTAGTTTGTACTGCTTATCTTTTCCTTTTTGTAATTCCGCGTGTGTTAATTTCAGAGCAGTAATCGCTTAGAAGCATGGACATTTATTTTATAACATACCATCCTGAATGTGGAGAAACTTTTCTCTCTTTATTCCCTGTCGGTGAACAGTCGATTGACATTATGGTTCGGGTAATAGCGAAACTTAGGTTAGGTAATTACAACCTAAGAATTGAAAATGGCAGACATTCCACTCCTAGACTTGCTGAGCATCTGAGAATTTGTCAATGCTGCAGCTCAAATGAAGTTGAAAACGAAGTACACTTCCTCTTATCTTGCAATAGATATGATGCAATTAGAAAATCTTTAGTGGACGATATTATTAGTAAATATTCCGATTTCGATTCTTAAAATTGTATTTCTCTTAAGACGCTTTCACTTGTAAAAAATTAGGTTACTTCATTTTACGAAGCTTTTGCATTAAGAAATGGATCAATAGACACAGGAATTGTAAATTAATCGATTTTGCAGCTTTTTTCTTTCTCTTTTCTATGTGCAATGGCATTTGTAATTGGGAATGCAAATAAAATGTTGTTGTTGTTCGATCGGATCGTCGGTGCGTGGAAATTGAAGTTGGGAAAAAATATCACACGCTACTATTTGCCTAAGGGTTTAACAATTTTATTTCTTTTACCTGTCATAGCAATCTTAGTAAATGAACTACTAAGAAAAATGATTAAATATCAAGTTATTATTTTTACGCAGCGAATAAGGGAAGCGAAAGCTTCGTTTCCTCGGCGGTCCGCATGTTGTTGTTGAGCAGCGGAAAATTTTCCTTGTGGCTTTTAATTTTGACTACAAATATTTAGATTCCGGTCACACAAGGCCTCCAGTTCTTGAAAAATAGGGTTTTGATTTATTTCACTTCTTTCGGCTCAGAAAAAGAATTCTATAAAACTGTTTAAAATATTTAGCAGCGCCAAGCACCTGTGTTTCAATCTGTTGAGTGACCACTGTACTATGATAGACACGATAAGCTGCCTGCCAGCTGACTACAACAATTACGGTTTTTCAAGAAAGTTTCCCAGACTATGTCAAGAATGGCCAAAAATATCAATGATTTTTTATAATATATAATGAACATAAACAACGGTAGACAAAGTATCGCTTCTTTTATTTTCTCCCACGCCAACAGTAACATCGATCGACCCATGGTTGAGAATTCGCGAGCATCAAAGTCTAAAGTTTTCATAGGTGTTTTGTCTAAATTTCCACAGCTTAAAAGATCAATTCTTCGAATAGCCATGTCTATTTTGCTACAGGTTTACAGTGGATAACAGTTACACAACGTACCTTGGAATGGACAACTTTACGATCGCTGGATAGCGGCTGAACAGCTGGCTGGATAGCGCTATCCAAGCTTTGAACAACCGAGATGAAGCGATAAATTTTATCCACTGGACAGCGACTTATCCGTTGAAAAAGAGTTATCCACTTTTTGAGCAACTGGGGCCTGAACTACAATCATTGTCTAAGCATATTTCGCTTATGTTTTGAACTCCCGCCAAATAACTCAAATAACATGGCGAGAAAAAAAGCTTTAAACAGTTTGTTGACAAGATTACTAGTTGAAACCTCCCATCAGTTCTTACATCGTACGGTAAGAAAAATTCTTCATTTGCCGAATGAATCCAGAGGCTTCGGAAGCTAAAGACTGTTCCGAATCGTAGAAATACTCTTCGGAGGCTTTCGCAGTCGACGGTAGACATCTTCAGTCAAAACACAAGGAAACGCGACTTAGGTGAGCCTCTGACGTCACAAGCTATTAAATTGCGCAATCACCCAGGAACACGTTTTCAGTAATGGCGGACACATTTTACGCGACTTTGGAGCTAAAAAATGTTAGGATGGAAGGTTTGTTGTTCAGTTTTCTGGGGAAATATGAACAAAACGCGATATTCTGCGACAGAATTTGGCGGAAATAAACCTATGAATTTTCGTCCCAGTGGCACTTTAAAATCGACGCGTAAATAAGCATTATACCAGTCATAAAAATTGTCCCTGTCTTTTGCAGTAAATTTGTAACCCCTCTTTTTTTGAGTCTTGTTATTCCCAGGGAAGGTGAGAGGGGTGTCCAAATCAACTTTGATGTATGTAGTCTTCTCGAGGTATGGTTGAAATCTGAACATATTAAGAGTGAATGTCAGTAAAAATCAAAGGAAAACCGTAAAATCGCGGCCACGGTCAAAAAATCGATTTCGCTCATTTTTTGTCTACAGCAAGTTTAAGGTACTAAACAAAATGAAATGGTGTTAGTTTTTTGAAATATCCATTTTGAACAATATTAGCGGTTAAAAACCATCTGATCGAATTTGGCGGTGCGCGAGCCCAAAATTTTGCACTTTTTGCAAGATTCCCGTTCGAAATAAAATACAACAGCCAGACTTCTACAGCTATAAATGTACACACTGGGTCTTATTTAATTGGGATATGGTGTTCTTTTTCGTCTCAGGGTCTTCCTGAAGAAGAAAAGCACAAAGTTTGAAGGTATATTTTCAGCCGTTCGATTACACGCCAAAGCATGCCCGAAACAGCTTCGTAGAAATGTATGTGGTAGTGCATCAAAATGTCTAATATTGTAGACTTAGAGTCTTGAAACATAGTTCTAAAAACTTATGGTTTTGTATTTCTGGGACCTTCTCATTTATGAATGCGAACGCCAACTGAATTTTGGCAAAACACAAGTGACGCCATAACGCAATTCAATAACATTAAAAGTGCGGCATGCGATAAACACGGAAATCTTCCGTTCAGTAACATCTAATATCTGATTAAAATCACTCAAATTAGGTGAATCAGGTAAATAATATTGTTTTGCATCCCTACCGTTAAATAAAGCTTAAATGTGTACAACTAAAACAGCTAAAATCGACCGATTACACGCGACGACCGAATTAACATAGTCATGATTGAATCTTGTTTTATACACGCAAGCTGGGTTACATGTAACTGAATTATGCCTCACAGCACGAAACCAAACTACTTTCACCGGGACTCACCGCGATAAAATGACCTTTAGATCAAACCGTTTTGCCGGTGTCTTGAAATTCACCTCAAAACTGGTGTATTTTATAATAGATCACTGACTCAGTTTAGGAGACTTACCAGCCTGACGGCTGTCAGTTGTCGATAACACGTAAAGCCAAGTCTTGTAAACATCCCTAGTTGTTTTTCTCCACAAGCACTTTTTACTTTAAAAGTTCTCATTGTGGGCTTTTTACGGTCCACTATCATTCTGGTTTGGACTCAAATAAGTCAAGAAACAATACCAACTGTTCCAATTCTTTCCCGCGTGACTACTCAAATTAGACGTGTCACGTAACATGCAGTTATACGTAAATTGAACTTACTAAAAGGGACGTAGCATAACTGAGAAAAGTGAGGTGGGGGTAGCGAATTTTCGAGCTGCACAATTTTTTTTTTCGTTGACATTTCCCTTGCAGGGATATTTTTTCCGTATTCAAGAACTTCTTTTCTGGGCTACTCGCTGTGTATGATTTTTTTTCTCATAACGTTCCCTTGCATGATTTTGTTTTTGTTCTCCCCCCCATAACTTTTCTAATGGTGGTCCGTCCCTAATGCGACAGCAAAGCAAACGGTAAACAAGAAAAACGCGCGCAAAATTATTATTTGTAAGTCTCGACTATTGAAGAAACAAATGAAACACACACATTTGTTTACTCGTGGGAAACACTCATTGTTACCCAAGTAAGAAAGCTAAGAACCTCTTCGTTTTGTTTAAAATACTAGTGGCAAAAACTATTTATCCAAAAAGGGTCCCAACTTCGATAGAGAATGTTTTGCTCATTCTTCGTCTTCGCAGGTGGTGTTTGCGGCGTAGATAAGGCCATCCCCATGAAATGTTTTGTTTCCCATTGCCCTCTCTCTTGTAAATGTGGGAGGGTCAGTCGGTAAAGGGCTAATTTACATGAAGTCACTTTGAGATGTGTACAAAACATAAACTTGGAAATAACAGAGGAAGTGGAGAGGGAAACTAACTCAGAAGCTTTCTATTTGTTTTTGCTGTTGTTGTTTTTTTTTTTGGAGTTGTTGAAAAAAAATTGCGTCCGTGGGGATGGCCTAACTGGCGACAGAAATTGTTCATCTGCGGACATACCAATATCATCCTGCGAAAAAGACATCAGTAGTCACAAGACGTTTTTGAAGTTCTCCAGGGTTGAAAAGGAAGCTGGTTTGATTCAAGCGAGATGTGGAATTTTTCAGAGTCCAAAGCATTTTTCGGAAATTGCCATTTGTCCGTCTTATTGACCAAGTCTTAGGATAGGATGGGGGTGAGCGAGAAATTATGTTGTGTTCCTCAGAAAATTTCGGGCCATAGAAAGCAGGCAGCTGCTATCTTTTTAATCGACCCCACTCCTTCTCGTCTTCTGGCCCCTGCTTCCAACTACCCCCTCCCCCCTAAAAAGAAAATTACTTATTAAAACTGTAAGAAAATAGAGACTAGCTCAGCGGTCGCCCGTAAGTACTGAGTTTTTGCATTTGGCATTTCTGAATATAATCTGGGTTATATTTTTACAACTTGATCATGATACTGAAACAAAAAATGGCCGAAAAAACATAGCCTGCATAGCAAGCATTTCCGAGTAAACATTGGGTGCACACGCCCCAATTTTTACGCGGTAAAAAAAAAAAAGCAAAAAATGCTTCCAACCTGCGGAAAACCCTACGGAAACGCTTGTTACGAAGCCTAAAAACCCTAAAAAACACGATGTTGAGAGGACAACAGGATGGTACGTGTGAGGTGTATAAGAGGATCTGTTTCAGGACGGAAAAGTTAGAGGATAACCTGCGCACACAAGACTCAAATTTCTTTCCTGCGTTGCGGCAGAGATGCGGGTAGGCTAGTTAGTGGATATTATACTGTTCCCTGTCTTTGAACTTAACGTACAAATCTACTTTGTGCAACGTAAATAAATATATTTGTGTGGTTTCAGATTTGCGAGGAACTTGTTTTTTTGCAGTATAACAGTATAACCAGGCCACATTTAGTCAAAGCTGATGGTTTGTTTGGACGGAGCCCTTACTCATCCTCCTGCATATGCATGCTGTCTAAAACAACGTCAGTAGTAGAAGCGAAACAGAAGTGAAATTTCTCGAGGCATGTGCGCAAAGCTACTTGAACGCGCAACAATGGAATACTCGACGGCAAATACTGTCTTTTATAGCAGACAATTTGTCTCTCAATGACTTACGACAATTCTTCCCAACGATCACCAGCTATCGCTACAATATCGCGCGACTCCATAGCTTGTTTCATGGGAGGGCTGCTCCTGTACCTTGTAATGAGACCAGAAGAATGCGAATTAAGCCTGCAAAGACTTGACTTCATTTATTACGAGTACCCACGTATTTTTAGGATGTCCCTTTTAGCGAATAGTTCCTGAAAATGTCGACATGTGAGACAATAAGAATTCCAAACGTTATCAGTAGAACGACAACATCAAACCGTATTGTTCAACAATATCAGCAATGTTGTTAGACCAACTTCGAGTCTAGGAGCAAGAGAACACTAAACAGAAGTCTGGCTGCATGTTGGGCTTCTGTTCGAAAGTCTATCTCCTTTTTAGGACAGGAGTTCCTTGCTAGCTTAGGACAAACTTGCTAGCTCGAGAGTGAGCATTGGGATCTGACAGTCGTATTCCATGGGCCAAGTTCGAAGAAGCTATACAATCACCAATTTAAGTTCTAGTTCCTCCATTCCAGCGTATAACAAGTGGGCAAACTTTTAGAGCTGTCAGGCACAGACACTTTAAGAAAGCCTCTCTGTACTCTTCTTCAGGATACCTGCCTAGAGGCAATTTTAATGACAGGGAGGAAGGCGTGCTCTTCCCTGCTCTGAAGAAAGAAGCGTGACAGCGTACGGCCATTTTACCTACCTGTAGGCATACCGCGATACAATAAGAAATAAAATAGCACTGTAAGAGGAAACTCTGTATAATAAAGCAACGAGATTGTACGCTTGCAAGTACGAATGAATTCGTACTCTTCAGAGTAACCTGCAGACTGATGATGGATAACCGCCGCCTACAAAGAGTTGGGCCTTGAACACTATCAGAAAGGAGACGTGATTCACTGGCAAGCAGAAAAAAATCTAACGGAGCAGTTTCAAAAAAGAGGGCAAAATGGACATAAATGTAATCCTTACGACGCCAGTGAGGGACCAATCGGGGCGCGTCGATTTTAACCCGACAAGGTCTCAATGCACAACAGATCACAGGCTTCTTTGGTCGTCTGCCAGCTAAGAAACGCTGAGTAGGAAAAGCAGGAAAAGAGTGTGATAATGATGATACCGACTCTGCAGCTTAAGCCGAGGCTTACCACTGTGCATAGCCTACTACTTATTGTAGTAAGGCCGTGGAAATTCAGCTACGGAAACCCGTTCCAACAATGCCTCAATGTTTGACGTTCCCCGTTGTTTCGCCAGGAACCGGTCTGTGGATTCAATAAATCCTGTGCCTACACGTTCAGCAAGTCAGCAAGCTTGAAAACATTGCAGTGTGAAAGACATTGACAGCCTCACCTGTCCCCCACCCACCTCCACCCCCCCCTTCTCTAACGAGCGAAACACCTCATACTCATAGTCTGTTCGCGTCTCATGAAATAACTTTCTTTTGTTCTAGCCTTATGTACAAGGACGTTATGTTTACTTTACTTCATTTTTGCAGAAAAAGCGAATGCGAATTATCTGGTCACCAGAAACCGGATAGGCAAAATCCGTCACGAATGTTACGATCGGGCGTTGCGTGACATACCAATGTGTTGATCCTCAATCTATCCGGCTCGCACCTGTTGTCGAGTTTCGGTTTATCGTCACTCGTTTGATTTCAGTAAACCAAAAACCACAGTTTAAAATCTTTCCCAAAAGCATTCCTTAATACATGTAAGATGTATTTTTATGGACGTTTCGAAGGAAGCAGTTAAAGTGCCGACATGTCCTAAACTGATTGGAAATAATACTGTCTGTGAAGACTCGCGAAGGAAGTTACGGTACGTTATTTGTAGATACCTTAAATTAACTTGAAAGAGTATAAGCAAAACAGTGTAACAAGGAACGTTTGAAAAGTTTACGTTGATTTTTACGAGGCAAGTTGCCGTATTCGTACCAAACATTTTTCTTGTTGAACACATACTGAGCGCTTTGTTGTATTTGAACATGACGCCATTTGTAATTTATCAGAAATTCACTTTGTGTTTGCATTGCAATATTAGAAGGTCCCAGAAAATTAAAACAACGATAATGAAGAACCATCTTTAAAGTATCCCAGGATAAAGACTGAAAGGTTTTAATGCACTACCACATACATTTTCGTGGAGCTACTTTGGTCCATGTTTTTGGTATTTTTTACATTTCTCAAATGTCGCTTCGCAATCCATGCCTTGCTCTTACGAAAACAACGTGAGACAAAAAATATCACTATATCTAGAATGAAGAAGGCCCAATATGTTTATTTATAGTAAGGGAAGTCTGGCTGTTACATTTTCATGAGCGTAGGAGCTACCTGAAAAGTGCAACATTTCGAGGTCACGTAAACTGAAATTTGAATTTTATAGGTCGGTTCAGTTTTTAATCGTTTATTCCCGGTAAACAGAATATTTCAAGAAGTTAACCCCATTTCACTTTCTTACATACATTAAGGTTCCTGTAGACAAAGAATGAGACAAATTGATTTTTTGACCGTGGCCGCGATTTTCTAAATTTTCTTTGATTTTTACTGACATTCACTCTTAACAAGCCTTTATATTAAGAGAAGAGATTTCTGCGCTTAAATTTCGTTTGCCAAAATTCGATTCAATTTCATAAGGGCGTCATCTGATTTTTTTGGTACTTGGTTTTGCAAAATGTTTGCAAGTTTCTTTTTTGCATTCTGCGACACCGGTTTTTTCTTTCGCTCTTGCAGTAGTTTTCGTATTTGTTTTGAACCTTTTTCGACAGCAAATTCACCAACTTTCTGCCCTGCTTTTTCAGCTATTGTTTTTGTAGCTTTTTCGGCGGTTTTCTTCACAGTGCCTTTAAATACTTTACCGATGGTCATAAGGGTGTCACGTATCACACCCGACCCTTTATGTTTATATCGAAAGTTCCGGTGTTTTCGTCAAAAAATCTTGCCCACTCGCTCGGATGATTCATGGTTGTATATTTATACCAACAAAATACTTACTCTTTTTCAATCATTAAGCTAAGCGCAACGTCTATCCCGTTAAGATCCAGGGGATTGCCTCTTCCGTCCGTCACACTAATCCTTATTGAACGAATAACGCTTTTGTTCACAGGATGCCACTTAATCCGATGCGGTACTTTTTGAAATGGATAACTGACTTGAAGATCTGCTGTTGAAAAACTGTATAAGACATCGCTTGGAACATTGTTTGATATCCGGTTGATCAGATCGCAGTGGATAAACACCCAATCAACGCCTCTTGTGATATTTGGGACTTTTTTCCCGACACTATCTCCACTCAAGATACTTTTCCTATAACCAAGCAATTCAGAGAAAGATCCTTGAGATAAGTCAAGCTCATAATCTTCATGCATCAAAATGACAACCCTGTAAATTGTCATATCGAAATACAGATTGTAAATGAAATCACTGTCTTTGTCTTTCGGGTCTACTTTACCGGTGTGGCTCTGAAGAAAATGGTTGATGTCTTTGTAATCATACATTCCGTTCGGAAAAGTTAAGGTCTGCCACGCTTCAGTTTTCTTTCTCCAGCGAATTTTGTTATTATCAAAAGAGGTATCTATATTGTACCATGAGTAGCTCATTGTGATAAGTCCATCCAGCGCGGCTTTATAGTTTTTTTCTGAATCTAAATAAATCGAATATGGAAAATGAATTGTGAAATCATGTGAAACATTCCGTTCTCCGTCACTTTGTAGTTTTGCGAGGCTCGAGTCAAGTAGAAGATCGAAGGACATCATTGGAGTATATAATCAGTAATAATTTTTTTCTTTTGCTTTTTATCGATTGTGCCGAGTTCAACAAGTGAATCAAGCAGATATAATACCTGATTTTTTAGTTTTATTGAGCTGTTTCCTGCTTTTATCGATCCTAAGCTCAAATGAAGTTGGTCGATTATTTTTTCAGCTTCATCAGTGATGCCGCTTCCTACAGTTTCCCAATCCTGTTCAGAAAAGTCCTCTTCATTGTCGGAAGGCTCAAGATAAGGTCTTCGGCTCATGACAGCTTTTTCAAGAGGGGTTGTGGTGATTTCTCTTTTTTCGTGTTTTTTTAGTTGGCTTCAGGCTAACCTTCCTTTCTTGTAACTGTTCCGAAAAAGTTCGGTTTGCCTTTATTGTTTCGAGATTATATAATTCTTTTTTAAGTTCTTCCACGTTTTTTCCATGAAATGGAGATTTTTTACTTTTTACTTTGTAAGTTGGGTCATCTCCATGTTTAGTAAGCAACTGCTTGATAGTTCCAATCTTGGTTGATATATCCTTTTTTTTTGAAACTGCAGTCTTAGACGGTCCTGGCATCACCGGTTCTTCCATCAACGGTGGGGGTGGTGGTGGAAAATCACCACCAAATTCTTGGTACGGGGGGTGGTGGTGTTCGTGGTGTCGGTGGTGGTGTTGGTGTTGGTGGTGGTGATGGTGGTGGTGTTGGTGCATCCGGTCTGAATTCAACACCAAAAGGATTGGTTCTGTCAAATTCATCCATTGTGTAATCAGGAACTTCTTGTTCCTCTTCTTTTTCTTCTTCTAAATTTGCGCTGCTTATTTCATCAAGCCTTTTTGTAATTGGTTCAAAAAAGTCCTCCCCCTTGGTGAATTTCTTCTGTTTGTTTATCGACCGCCGACTTTTCTTCAGCCAACTGATGCCACTTTTGTACTGACATATTTCCAGCGTGAATATATAGAAGCGAAAAAAATGAAGATTCCAAATTATGACCCAGGTTTTTCCAAGGGTGACTACAAGCAAGGTCACCCTTGCATGCCAGCCGATGTTTTCCGGATGCTGATTTTGTGGACCTAGTAATTCTGGCAAAACAAATATATTACTGCATATGCTTTATGATTTGTTGGAGTTTGATAAAATCTACCTCTTCTCAAAAAACCTGCGCCAGAATAAATATCAGTCTCTTTTGCAGGACTTTGCTAAACGAATCAACCCCAAGGTTGGTTACGAGGTCATCGAGGCTCATGATGATGAAATCATTCCACTCGAAGAGCTTCCGGTGGACAACCAAAAAATTGTTGTTTTTGATGATCTTGTTTGTGAAAGCAACCAAAACAGCATCATTAATTATTTTATCAACGGGCGGCACAGAAACTGCTGCGTTATTTACCTCACTCAAACCTTCTACAAGGTGCCGAAAAACATCCGTGATAACTGCAGCCATTTACTGTATTTTCAGATTTCTTCCAAGAGAAAACAAACGGATTGCAGACGAGATAGGTGTGGATCATGACACTTTAGATCGCGCTACCGATAAAAAATATTCTTTCTTTTACTATGACAAGCCCCGAAAATAATGAAAAAAATTTTGACGAAGATATATAATGGGGTATATTAACAGCCAAATAGGTGAAACTAGCCAAACGATGAGTGAAAGTGAAAAAGTGAGTCCTCCTGGCCCAGGGGGTCCTCCTGGCCCCGAGGGTCCTCCTGGGCCGAAGGGTGACAAAGGCCCAGCGGGACCAAAAGGTCCTTATGGACCGAGGGGTGAAAAAGGTCCCACGGGAACACAGGTCCGATTGGACCCCAAGGCCAGAAGGGGCCACAAGGACCACAGGGTCCAAAAGGTGACAAAGATGATCCCGGGCCTGAGGGTAGTGCCAGTGGTTCTGCTGATATTGACATGCAAAATAAGTACGATATTTTGCGATTAAAAAGCAATCCTTATCCTATCCAAGGTGATCTGTCAAAGGCAATAAACTATCAGGACACGAGAAATATCTTTCCTTCAAAAAAGGAAGGCGGGAAAATGAAGAGAATAAAGTGTATTATTATGAATAATAATACACTTTACAACGTAAAAGACCCAGAACAGGTAGATCAAGCCACAAACAAAAAGTATGTCGATAATCAGCTTGTGAAAAAACTGGATAAGGCAGCCGATATTGATATGAAAAATAATTCGATTATCAATCTTGATCTTCCATCAAACCCAAGAGATGCCGCATGTGTCGAGTTTGCTAACAATAGAATTGATGACATAACACAAAAAAAGTTTCTCAAATTTGATGGCACTAACAGTATGACTGGAGACTTAAACTTAAATAATAATACAATTGTCAACTTACGGACTGATGGCAAAGATCCGAAATCCGCAGTTAATGTTGATTTTATGCAAAGTAAAATAACATCTATGTCAGATCTTGTCAGTCAAACAATTCATGAATCCCATATCACTAGCTCGACAAATAAAAAGGACGCCTTCAGATACTTGATGGAAGATGCTGATGAATGGTCGAGTAAAAACAACATCGATGTTTTGGGCATCAACGATTTTCCCGAGTCTTCACATCAAATAAATAAAAAAGCTTACACTCTCAAACTCCTGTTTGAAAAAGACTCACCAAACCAGTACCAGTCACGCCTCGGTTTCAACCTCCATCCACTTCCGGTCGGTTACTACACGATGGTTGTGGACTTGTTTCCACCAGAAATGACTGAGGTGAGTGTGACACCACAAGCCACGACGATTTCAATTTCTAATTATACAACCAAAACATTCGAGAAATACACCAAAACAGTTATCCACTTTCACAGATGGGGTAGCTCACCCCCGCAATACATATATCTCGACCTGCACGGCACGGTCCGTGATTCATCATTCATAAAAATTGGACATATCTAATTGTTTATGGTGTTAAAGAAACAATTTCAAACGTTGATCCGAGTGTTTATGACACCGCCTTTGTTATTTAAAATGGACAAATGAAAATGGAAACAGATTTGTCTTTAAACGGACATCGTTTGCGTGGTTCCGTTCATTACATAAATGGAATTTTAAATACGAAAAATGGAAACACATTTTCATTAAATGGTTGTGACAAAATAATCATTCCAAATCATAGCCACATACTAACTATAAAAGTGTTCTATTATAAGCTAAAAAAGCAATATCCGCCTATTTCCTTAAAAATAAAACACGGTTTCCTTTTGAATCAATCAAACACCTACAATTCAACCCAAACAACTCAATTACAGACAATAAATATTAATTAAGTACTGTCGTTTGGTCATATGGGTGTGGAACTGGGTTCAGTTGTAAAAGATGAAGAACTTTTACTGTTGATTGAATATAGAGTGCCATAAACATTTTTTTCATTTATTATATATCACAATGCGGGACATTTTCGAATTCAACCATATCGACCAGACACTTTCTAAAGAGAAAGTTGAAATTCTGAAAGATTTACATGCGCATTACCACAAGAAACATTTTGGATATGAAAAGCTGTACCGCGGTTTTCGAAGAAAAAATTTTGTTTGTAATCTTTCTGCTGGCAAATTAATTATCAGCGCCGCAGTGGCCGGGGGAATAACCCTGAACCCCGTTGTCATTGCAACTTTAACTGGGGTAGGTCTTATTTTAAAAGCAGTGGCTAGCCTTAAGAAATACGATAAGAAGACAGAACAAGCAAATTTTGCCCGGATCGAATACCAAAATGTCCTTGATGAGATTCGCTTCTACCCCAGAGGCGAAGCTTTCGACGAAAAAGTCTTTCTTGATAGATTGAAAATGATAGATAATTTCGTCACTGATCATTGCATGGAAATACCAACATTTATTTGTAAAAAATATGACGAAACCTTCGCTCCGTTGTAAAATCTTGGAAGAATAATATACGCAGAAAAAAAAAAGATTGCAGTCTTGCAAGCTATTTGCTATCACCTAGTTGAGCTTCTCACACCCCCCCGAAATTAAACAAATAAGATTTATTACTCGTGAGTGTGTTTCAAAAATATTGTTACCAACTCGTGAGAAAGATGGCTACCCCATTTCAGGACAAGATGTGGTTCCATAATACTATTTTTTCCTCATAAAGTTGAAAAATGAAACCCTTTTTCTTATTTAAAAATGTAAAAAAAGTGTGTGCGAGTCACCCGCCATGTTTTTTACTGCTCGTCAAAGGTCTGGGAAAGAGAAATATAGACTTCCGGTCTCTTTCTGAGTAAAAGTCACGCAACGGTTCCGCTTCACAGAATTTCACCTCGAGCAGAAAAGTACACCCTATTAAACAAATGTATCTTCAATGTATCTTACTATGGATGTCTGTACAGATCAACAAGCGATCTCACAAGACTATTGGCCAACAGAGGAAAGCTTTCAAAGAAAAGATATTTTAAAATAGCGGGATATTTCAGACGCTGCGTATAGAATTAAAAAAGTTGCACAACGGAAAGGCAAATTTGGGAATTCAGCTATTTTAACTCTAGAAACAAAGAATGGAGATGAATTTCGTGTGTGGGCCCCTAAACGCCTTGCAGAAGACCTGCTGGAAGACGATTCTTCTCTATTTATCTGCATAATAGGTCTCAAAACGTCTGCTGACGGCAATGAATATTTTGATTATGAATTAATGCAATCATGCCTGTGTCAGCTTATATTGATTACGAATTCATTGGACCTCGAAGTCACGCGCCTGTAAACACAATTTGGGAAAAACCCCGATCGGAGATAAGAGATTATGTCACAGATATTTTGAAAATAAATATCATGTGAATAGCCACTGACACAAAAGCAGTTTCAAGTGCAAAACAATAGAATACATACCAAATCTCTCTGGCAACTAATTTTGAAAGGTAAATAAAAAATCTATTTATACTTTTTCAGTCGCTAGGGAGATTTGGTATGTATTCTTTTGTTTTACACCTGAAAAGTTATTGTCTTTTGTTTTCGTTTCACGTGAGCTGTCTGTTATAAAAGGGCCACCGGTTTAAACTTGTTCATTAGACCATTTCGATATATTTAAATTTCAGACATGGCTCGGCGCGCGAAAGAATATTTAATCATCCTCTTCCCAAAAACGAATAAATTCTTCGTTGCATGGTAAAACGATATGATGAATAACTCCATTTTCATCACAAATTGAGCATACCCCGGTTGATTCAGCACCTTTATCATAAAGATTACTAAACGTCCATACATTTACGATTCGTTGTCGCTCTTCACAAACCGGCGCCTTCGAGAATATCCTCATGAATTTCTTTCCAACCTCTTGCTATTCGTTTACTAATCATTTTACGATTATAAAACTTGCATATGTTTTCGAACATGTTACAAAGATCCTCATACACAAGGGGTAAATCCAACGATACTTGTTCAATTTCTTCAATGTTTTCTACAGACATTATGACTTGTATATTTAATACTTGAGAAACTTTTGATATCAAGATGTGCGATTCTCTAATTGAGAAACTTTTGATATAATACAAGATGTGATTCTCGATGTGGTATTGGTTTGTACGCTGGGTGGTTTAAAAGAGGAAAATACGGGTGTAGTAATGAGGTGTTATTTGTCGAACCCTAATATTACTACTGCTGGTCTATTTAGAGTCAATGTTTCTTTGATCTTACGCACTGCTACTAAGTTTTCATTGAAGATTTTACTACTCACATAAGTTGGTTTAGATGCTAATTTGGTTAGTTTATCCTTGCTTGTTATAAGTTTAATATCTTGGCGTTTACGGACATTTTCCATACATTTACCGAAGACACTATTATTCATTAGTTTGAAGAAGTCTGTCTCAAATGAATTCTTGGCATTGGTTCTTTTTTGGGTGTTAAAATCTATATATTGTTTGAGCCATGGAGACTGATTAAATTCAAGCACGCGATGAACTTTCTTTAGGGAGCGGTCATTAATTATTAGGGGGAGCGCCGGTAAATTTAGGGGGAGGGCCAGGGTTTTGGGGGCTCCCATTTGGGAAGGGTCATATGTTTTTGAGCTTACGCAAAGGGAGGGTGAAAAATGTTTGGGCGCCTGTTTTGAGGGAAGGTACGTTTTTTCTTGGGGGGGGGGAGGGCTGGGGCCTCGGAGGGGAGGGTCATCAATGAAAGTGAGCACCAAAAGGGGAGGGCCATACCTCATGTGAGCTATTCAAGGGAGGGTCACACATCTTTAACAGAATTTTTTAATGAGGATTTTTGTGATGTTGCTTTCCATTTTTCTTACAGAATAAGTTTTTCTTTTCACCTACTTTGATTTAATTTGGTGTTTTATTATAGGTACTAGGTTACATTTTTACATGTATATTATGCCATGGCACATAGTTTTTCTCGGAGGACTCGTGTCCTTTTCCGTCCGTATCGAGAAGTTCTTGACTCAGGTATCGTTTCTTCAGCCTCTTGCTGTTGGCTATCCGCTGCCTGATCTCCTGAGTCGTTTAGTTCTGAAGAGTTACTAGTAGATCCGACAATGCGCTCTGTCGGAAATATTTGTTTTTGAGAGGCACATTTCGCATGCTAAACAACTAAACCTTTCTGTTAAAATAACCAACAGCAATGCCGGCTAGTCGGAGAAAGAAGCGCGTGTATTTTCCCTTAGATATTTTATGTTCAAAACTTTTATAATACTCAAATACTTCCATATTCAAACTTCAGCTATAAAACGTAAATATCCCACACTGATTGTTCGCATTTTCCTTGTTTCAGCACGCACAAACACTTTGCACAAACACTTTGCGTTCACAAGCGAAACGTTCTGAGGTTTCTACAGCATGGAACATACCATGTTGTAGTGAGGGGAGGGTCGCGCTTTTGTCAGTCACCTAAAGGTGGGGGGTCAGGAGTTTTTTATTAAAATGCAAGGGAGGGCCAACACTTTTTTTTGGGAAAAAATACCAAAATTCCCCAGCCCTCCCCCCCCCCCCAAGAAAAAAACGTACCTTCCCTTAATAGAGAGAGTTGTGACTGTAAAAACTCCTTTGTGGAGCTTGTGCTAAGATGTACTCCAACAAAGTACTAGCTATCTGTTGCAAGTTTTTTTTTCTTTTTAACTTTCCACCAAGTTTTTATCTCAAATCACATAACAGAAATCGAATACGTGACTCCCTGTGTTAGTGTGGTGTGACACGTGCGGGTCAGTGCAGAGGTCACCTGTCTTTCTGCGTATTCCTCTAGGCGATGAGTTTAAAATATCTTCGCTCAATCACGAAACTGAAAATTCGTTTGTTTACAGTTTGGAATATTTTTCTGTTGTATTGTTGCGTTTTCGGTTGGCAAGGTAGGTGGCGTAGTACGTCGTTTCTCTGTGTTTTCGATGTTCGTGGTTAAGTTGAATGAGTGGATTCACAGGCAAACCAACCCTTGTGTTCGTGGTTAATAATTGTTGACATAAGACGATGTTGAAATCAACGGCGTTGAAATCAAGGGCGCGTATAGAAGAAATATAAAGAAACGTTACGTCGGCTTCGATATACTAGAAAATATAAAATTTACTCTAAATGATTCAATAAAAGTTAAGATGAAATGTTGACTGAGTCTTGTGTCATATTTTTGCCGTCCCGAGTTTAAGGTGTTATTTTGCGAGGTCATTTATCGACCGGTAGAGACAGAGAGAGAAGGGAGAACAAGGCTTGCAGCAAAACAGCCGGCGGCCGCGACCTTGTACAATTCAAGCTAGAACTGAAGCCAAACCATCAAAATTCTCTCCTCGAAAACACCGGCAGCCGATCGACTAGATATTACTTCGTCCCTGTGCCGAATTAGAGCTTCATCCTTCTAATATTTGAACTGTCAACGGTCGAGACGTGCTGATTGGTAGATTCGAATGGACTCGCGTTCTTCAAATTCCTTTGGTCTTGGAATCTTGCACCGATCATGTTGAGAAAGCTACTTTTGAGCCGAGTCAGGATCGCTTTTCTCGGAAAATATTGGCTGCCGGTGTTTTCGAGGAGAGAATTTTGATGGTTTGGCGTCAGTTCTAGCTTGAATTGTACAAGGTCGCGGCCGCCGGCTGTTTTGCTGCAAGCCTTGTTCTCCCTTCTCTCTCTGTGTTAGCTTCTGTTTCTACCGGTCGATAAATGACCTCGCAAAATAACGCCTTAAACGGCTCGGGACGGCAAAAAAAATATGACACAAGACTCAGTCAACATTTCATCTTAACTTTTATTGAATCCTTTAGAGTAAATTTTATTTTTCTAGTATATCGAAGCCGACATAATGTTTCTCTATATTTCTTCGAAACGCGCCATTGATTTCAACATCGTCTTCTGTCAACAATTATTAACCACGAACGCATAGGGTGGTTTGCCTGTGGTGGATTCCTGTCTTGTTGAAATGCCGTGAAAAATCTGCTTTGTTTTAACATAATAAGACTCAGCAAGACTTAAGAAAGCAGAAATTTCTTTCAAAGATCAGGAAAAACATTGTGCGTGCATGTTTAACTAATGGTGAGCCTATCTTAAACGACCTTTGTAATTGTTAGCAGTATTCCAGGAATTAAATCTGTAATTTGCATATAATTCTACCCGCTCAGATCACTAAACAGTAAAAATTTACTGACGGGGAAGTATTTGATTCCCAGAGCTGTAACTTTGCTGGTGAAAAGTACAATGACAGAGCTTTCTTTCTGTGTAGTCTTAATCATTGAACGATACATACCAGATGCCGTTTTAAGAGGCCGAAGTTGGCCTTCATTTTACCCTGTGAAACCAAACATTGGCAAATTTATTACACAGTTTTAAAGTAGAAAGGTTAAATAGTGTTCGCAGTTTGTTTTGTTTTAAAAGAATCTTTTTTACGCTCTCACCGGCTTCCTAAAGTTGAGTGAGAATTTGAGCCGTTTAGAGACCCTAAAAACCGCCATTTTATGCATTTTTCGAACTTTTTAAATTTTCTTACGTTAAATAACTCGTTGGTACTTTGGATTATTTTTCTTGAATTACGTTACCCAAAGGGATGTTTTGGCAAAAAAAAAAAAAATTCGTTTTTGTGTGAGTGTGTTTCGATTCTCGATATTCTCAGAAAATGGCTCTTAAATTACAGATTTTATTAAAACGAGAAAAAGTGGATGTCATAACAGCAGACATCGGTAGGTCGCTGGTTCCCGATAGCCTTCAAGTTCCCAAAGACAGTGATAGCGACGATGAAGATGATGGTGATGACGATGTTGTGGTGCAGGAAATTGGAAGTGATATTGACGATAGAGGGAATTTTGACGAAGTGTATGATAAAATTGAAGACGAAGGAGAAGCGGTTGTGGAGGAGGGGGAGGAGGAGGAGGAGGAGGAGGAGGAGGAGGAGAAGAGCGAGGAGGAGAGCATTACCACACTTTTACATACAACAAGATCTGGTCGAATTTGCAGGACATGGAAGGGGAGAGCAAGCGCTTTGGATTTTTCATGACGGAGCGGGAAATTTCAAAGTTTCTATTTAATCACTAGTCACCAGATGGTAAAAGGAATGCCGCTGCAAAAATAACTCTGGAATACTTTGAGTGTCAAAATTTCAACCATTTGAATGTTTTCTTGGCAGCGTTTTTAAATACACACCTGACTTCATGTTTTTAAAGAGTTTATACTAATTCGGAACCAAGTTTACGTGGCTGTGCACTTGTGTCCAGGCACATTTTGCCCCAGGTAATTTGCCGTTATCTTTAATACTTCTCTGAATTCAGGGGCGTAGCGTCCATATACGCATGTACGCACGGGCGTACAGCTGAAGTGCGAGAAAAATATATTTCTATTGCCTGAAGGCGTTTTTATCATTAAATTGTTGTATTATTTCGTATCATAGTGATGCAACTTTATGTAAAATTTTTCATTATTCCATTACGAATGGAAAGAAACACTGTGAATAATAGTGAATGTCAATAAACGAGTCACGTCTACAGCTATTACGAAGTGATACGGAGATCACTGGGGACGAGTTCGAAGCCGAAGTCACAAGATGGAGGCACAAAAATGGAACGGAAATGATCAGCATGTAAGGCCAAAGACTTTGGTTGAGACTCTTGACCACGCAAACCCCCAGTTCTATCCCGTAGTATATGTTGTACTCGTAACACTGTTAACGTATCCTGTCTCAACATGCACTGCTGAACGTAGCTTTTGTGCTGATGATGAGGCTGAAAACTACTCTTTGAAGTACCATGAGTGACAAGAGATTGAGCTCCTTTAATTCTACACATCCATAAGATCAACGACGTTGACATTGATGGCCAGTAGTAACAGAGGTTACCTGTCTGAATGGTAAACTTTGCTTGTGAACTGTCAACAATGGTGTCACCATTTTTTTTTGTCATACTGTAGCCTTGCCGAAAACTCTTATTCAATTGGCTGACACATAAATAAAATAAACAACTACTATTGCGTTTTACTACGTATTTATTTATTGAAAATGTCCCCCGAAAAAACGTAGAAAATGGCATTTCCTAGACCCCAAATTTCAAAAAAATCTGGGGGAGCATGCCCCCAGACTCCCCTTAGAGGGGGGGGGGGGAGTGCCTCTGACTCTCGAAATACTCTCTTCGTGCGTACAGCTTAAAAATCGCACGCTAAGTCCCTGCTGATTAGCTTATTGGTATCTCACCATGAATTTTTCAAATTGTTCAAGTGTTCAAATTGACTTCCATGTTAGAACAAATCGAATAGCGACCAATCCCATTTTGGGGGGAGGATCACAATTGTTTGGGCCGATGTTGTGTGGAGGGCCAAGATTTTTTGACCTTAATTTGAGGGAGGGTTAATATTTTTGGGCCCTTCTTTGTGAAATTTTACCGCCCCCCCCCCCAATAATTAATGACCACTCCCTAATCCAGTCTTAAAATTACCAGATACTATGAAATTTGACTTGGCTGTAGATCGACTTTCAATGACCTATTCTTGGCATGATATAAATCCAGAATACAAAAACAACGTTATCAAGTATAGTACTGACTCAGGTATAATAAGACGTGGGAAAAAGTAGTTTTGGTTGATGGAATGTAGTCACACAGCGATATAAATGATTATCTCCACCACTATATGGATCAGAAAAAACATAAAACAGCAGAAGGTGATTATAACATTAATATATTATTTGTATTATCATCCTATAAAGTGGTTATAGAAATTGATAATAATTATCAGTTAGATCTTCGAAACACTAATTAACTTTGGAGAGTTAATCGGTTTTCAACAAAAACTAGTCTCACAAATAGAGTATGGATCAATGCTACCAAATATCACCAATTCAATAGACATAATCCATATAAACACGGATGCTATCTCAGACAGCATTGTAAACAGAAACAATTCAAATACACTTGCTGTCATCCCTACAGACAATTTAACTCGTTCATATCCGTTTTCGTATGAACCAAAAAGATTATTATATTCTCCTGTTTCTTCATCATCTACTAGTCAAATGAGGTTTTATATTACTGATGCTTTGGGAAGACCAATCAATCTCAATGGAGTTGATTGGTATATAACACTGATTCTCAGATCAACACCTAAATTCTAAGATCAACACCTATTTAATCTAATATAATAATATAAAACCATGAGACAATGTGAATATAAAAAACGTTGTGATCCAGAAATGGGACGGTTTGTAAAAAAACATATATACGGTGAAGGAATATCAGATGTAATGAAATCGATTGGTAGTAAATTATTTGGTCAAACAATGAAAAAAACATTGAAAGCTGGAATTTAAAAAGGTGCTGAAAAAGCAATTGAAAACGCAGCTACTAAAACAGGTGATTTTGCAGCAAAGAAAGCTGGAAATAAAATAATTGAGCTTTTGAGTAGAAGTAAGAAAATAAACAATATGGAAACACCATTAATAGGACAACAATTAACACCAACAACAAAAGTTGAACCATTAACTGATTATGAAATTAATGCCATGGACAAAACACTGACCCCCAGTCCATGGACTACCCCGATGGACTACCCAAATGGGCTACCCCTAAAATGGACTACCCCTAAAAAATAAGATAAAAAAGGGTTATAGATCACACTCCGTGTTGCGAAACACAACATCCTGTGACAGAGTTACACAAATAAGCTGGGCCCAGCGTTACAAACATCAGCAGGGAAATTAACTCATCACGTTGCAGATAATATTTCAGATCCTTTATTGTCACAACTACAAACGTGAGAGGCTGAAAAAACTGTATCGAGTTCCTAAACGAGCCAGACTCAACGTACCTAGTATGCCGAAAGCGGCATAGAAACCACATTTTAGTCGCTTAACAAACGATCAGAGGTCAAATTTAACTGCGAATAACAAACAGTGCGAGCGAGCTGCAAGAATCCGACGGTTATCAGAAACAGATCGATATGTCCTCGAGATCAAAGTCTAAAAATGCAACGTTTAAGTTGAAATGGCACAATTCAGTAACCATTTAAAAATCCTCCTAACTAAACCCACTACAAAAATACAAGAAGCAAAATTAGTCCCGACGATTCCAATCAGTGAGAATCAATAATCAATATAATCAATAGTAATCAATTAAAATCAATAGGAATCAATTGATTGATATTGAAAATCAATAAACATCAAAGCTGCAATGTTGAGTGATTTTTTATTTTCATTGATTTTCATTGATTTTCACTGATTGTTATTGATTGTCATTGATTTCTATTGGAAATTTTAGTCTAGTTTTTTTTTTCTTTTTTTTTTTCAATACATCTCACGGTTTGGAAAAAAGCCCCCAATTAAGTAAAAATGTTCTAATATTGTAATATTCGATATTCCTCCACCTTGTCGCCACCTCCCTTTAGGGTCATTTTCTGGAGGTCCAATCACAGTTCTAAATAAACCGTAAATAAACCCAAGAAAGAACCAGGAGTAAGCACATTTGAATGGAAATTACATGTATCGATCTCTACAGACAATTTAACTTACGCAGAAATATTTGTATTATATGGCCAGAGTGGGCTAACAAGCTCCGCCTGGAGGTGGCCAAGCTGCCCCCTTTCATCAAAAACTTTAAACGCGTTCCCGCGTTCTCCCCTCTTTTTGGAGACCAAAAACACTTCGCCTTCCTTTACTTTAAATGGACAGAGGTGATACCCTTTGACTACGCAGGATATAGAAATCTTTACAAACATGGCGTCGTTGTTGTGTTTGCAAACGCGTTAAATCTAACAAATGCCTTTGTAGCCGGGTTATTTACTGTTGCATAATCAGCTATTGATTATCGATAGAAATCAATAAAAATCAATAAAATTAAGACGAGTCGGTGAGTGGTTTTCTATTTTTATTGATAATGCAAATTAATCAACATTAATCAATTGATTATTATCGATTTATATTGATTATATTGATTGAAATCAATGATTGATTTTCATTGATTGGAATCGTCGGGAATTAGTCGAAAGACCGGGACATGTAAGGCGAAGCGTATGAAAACGTGAAGTAGGAGTCGTGCAGGCCTCCCAACACCATTTTATAACTGAGGACCTACGATCTCCTTTCTGCTGTGATCCATAGCTCGGGTGTAAGAAAATGTGCGGATCAGCTGCAGAAAAGAAAACCACCTCAGT